>CM077579.1:8589672-9789672 GCA_039657325.1 Stephania cephalantha
TTGTTTGCTTGTTTTATTTTCTCTTACAATAATTTGTGATTTTTATGCGGGCTTGAGATTTTATTGTTTCATGTATTTAGTTGTTTTTATGCTTTTTTATTATATATAACCGCCTTCTCTTCAGTGTAATGTGTCTGCGAAGGTGATGAGACAAAAAGTTGGGTGTTCTAAAGTAGAGCTGATTTCATCTTGTTAATTTTCTTCGATGGGTAAACTTAAATTTGGTTGATATGGTGGGTTATTTTTATGCTCGTCATGCTGCTTGTTTTTGTTAGGTTCGCTATCCCCTGGCTTTTGCTACTGTTATTTTTGCAGCTCATAAAGAGCTATGGTGGGATTTTTTATGGATGCCTTATTAGCTATGGTGGGATTTTTTTATGGATGTCTTGTTTTTGGACCCGATATAAAGGTTTTATTGTTGTATAACCGACAATTTTTTAAATTATTACTTTATTATATTTATATAATAAAGGAGTACCGCCTCCATATTCACCCAAAAATAAAACTTGGATGATATGGGGTTTTGTAGTTTGTGCTAGCTAGCATTTGTTTCAATTCTTCTAGTTATTTCATGTGAAGGTATTTTCCAATCCAGTTGGAATTCAACTGATCAAACACATACTTCCATATATCACCAAATCTTTAGTAATACTTTGAGATCAAATTGGGCAATTAAATTACAAAATAATCAATTAAGTCTTCATAGTAATACTTCAAGATCAAATTATTCAATCAAAAAAGAATCCTTAAATGAATCTCAATATAGGTAAGGTAAATGCATTAACTTTTATTGCAAGCAAAAATTGAAACCACTTTCTAAGTGAAGGATTTCTTCCTTGATTTCAAACGTTAGAGATTAATTGGTGGCCCTTCTGGCATGACAATCTTTGCCTCATCAACTCCATTTCTCTTGGCGTTCTCACCATCTTTCAAAGAAACCTTTGAAGCAAGTCTCAGTGTACTTCACTACTTCTCCTACTGTCATGTTCTCTACCACCTTGTTAGGGTGACTTTCATTCTTGTGATCCCCATTGAAGGCAGCAGATAGCTGCACCAACTCCAGTTGAAACTCACTCAACTTCACATTTTCGTCGACGGTTGCTTTGCGCATCTTTTGTTGTTCCCCCAATGTCACCATACACCATTCATGTTTAATAGGAATCATAAGATCATAGTTAATTCACTACTAGAAAAAATTGGATTCTCATACATAGCATTGTCATTAATTATCCATTAAGTTTAATTTATTATTGCAAAAAACGTTACACAGGCTTCATCTATATTGATACGACTTTTTTTTCCTTAATAAAGATGTATGTGGTTAATTCATTATAGGTCAAAAATAGTTTAATTACTTAACATAAATTGAGTTGCATGAAAAAAATCTATCACACACATGTACGAAATTGAAGTGATATATATATAAATTATTGAGGCGTTCATGAAATTAATTAAACTCACTTGGGCAATATGTTCTTGGGTTTGTCCCGTTCAAAGCAACATCAAATGTTCCAGCCCAAGCATCTCGCTTAGTTAAGAACTCTTTCAAGTTGAATATGACCTTTACCGTTGCAGGAATGGATGAATGTTCAAACTCAGAAGTAGGATATGGCCTTGAAGGCCTATTCACAATTGTAAAAGTTAAAACCATGTAATTAATTAATTAAATGTATAATTAGTTTGCGTCACAAAATAAAATCATATAATTCGAGCCCCATATGACAACACAAAAATGTCTTAATTTCGTGCAAAAAAATTGTATGGTAGGGGATTGATAAAGCCATCAGGGTTGGGGACTCCGGTGGTCGAAGTGGAAACGTGATCATATAATCCATCATGCTCATCATATGTGATCAAGAACAAAACTCATTCCATTATGGACTAGATCTCAATGCTTCATACACTTCTTTTATGACTTTAAGGCCCTTGGAGATGTCATGAGAAGGTGGTCATTGTTGGCCTTTGCCAATTTAGTTTCAAAGTATCTTTGTTCCATAGCAACATAATTTGGTAGTTTTCCTTGTTTTGCAATGCCTTTTGAAGCTAAAATCAAATTGGTAGAATTTGCCAATATACTTTAGTTTTCTTAGATTCCTACAATATGTGAAACCAATTTTTAAATCCTATAAATGATATTCTAGCTCTGACTTCCTTTGATGAAAAAAAAATTAATTAGTATGGAATCTAGTGACCCTAAAGATATGTTGGATCTAAGTGTGAAATGAGTAGTACCTTTCCCGAAACCTTTTTTCCTAGTGATTGAAAAGTTATGATGTAAGACATGAACATTCCTTTTAAATGTTGTGCATTAGGAGAAAAATTTGCAAATACTTCTAATTTATGCTCCAATAAAGGGTATGGAAACTTACACAAAGACATAACCTGATCAATCAAGTAAGAGTCTCAAATGTTATTTTTGCATTTATTTTCAGGTTTATTAATATTTAATATCTCATTTCAATATTTTACTTGAGCAATTCAAGATTTCTATTACTTGTGTATTTGGTAGGATATTTCATGTTTATTTTATCGGTAAAGCATGTCATGATCAACATTATAACACATTAGAATCATGTATTGAAGTAATTACTTGGTCGTTTGATGTTATAGTTGTTAGTAATTTAATGTTCATACACTTGCTAGGGATGATTGATTAGTTGGGTTTGGTTGGTTGCATTTGATGTGATATGTGAATGCTTAATATATTCCATTATAATAATCATAAGTTTAACGAGTTAATGTCATGCTTGATAATCTCAGTGCAGAAATAATAGATAAGAGTTGGATATCCTTAGTTGATCGAAACTCTCAAGAATGTATGGATGGGTCCGAACAATTTTTAGATTTTGCTTATGCCAATAACTGAACAAAGGAAAAAATCTATTGCCCATGCAATGAGTGTTGCAATCGATTTTTAAAGTCAAGAGAAAAGGTTAAAGGGCATCTTATTTTGAATGGATTATTAAATCCTTATGAAAATTGGATTTATCATGGAGAATCTATTATTTCTTTCGATTGTTATGAAGATAATGAAGAAAGACATAGATCGTTTCATGATGATATGGTTGGAATGGTACATGAGGCATTTGAGATTCCTAATATTGATGCAAATGAGGAGATTGGAAACTCGATTGAATCTACACAAGAGTTTGGACCTAACAAAGAAACCAAAGCCATTTTTAATTTTATAAAAGATGCAGATAACCATTATATACAAGATGTGAGAAATTTACTCGACTTTCATTCATTGTACGAATGTTGAGCTTGAATGTAATGAGTGGTTGGACAGATAAGTCATTTACTTTGTTGCTAGAATTGTCGATAGAAGCATTTCCTGAGGGCATCCGATTACCTAATTCATATTACAAAGCAAACAAAATGACCACAAATTTGGGTTTTACTTTTAAAACATGGGATGCATGTCCTAATCGTTGTATGTTGTTCAAAGATAGAAATAAGGATATTGATGAATGTGTTATTTGTTAGGCATTAAGGTATATGGAAGATGATGATAATGAGCCAAATACAAATGCTAATAAAAATGGGGGAAAGAGAGTTGCAGTTAAACAAGTGAGATATTTTTCATTGAAGCCTAGATTCAAAAGATTATTTATGTCGTCAAAAACATCTTCACTCATGACATGACATGCAAAAGAGCTAATTGACGATGTGTATTGAGGCATCCCACTGATTTTCAAGCTTGGAAGGTTGTTGATAGAAAAAATCATTCATTTGCTAGTGAGATACGAAATGTAAGACTTGGACTAGCAACATATGGATTTAACCCATGTAGGAATATATCATTAGTTCATAGAACTTGGCCTGTTGTGTTGATGTGTTACAATTTACCACTTTGGTTGTGCATGAAACAACCATTTTCAATTTTATCAACACTCATTGATGAGAAATATGGACCAGGGGATAAGCTACATGTATTCATGCAACCACTTATTGAAGAGTTGAAATAATTATGGAACGAAGGCGTACTTACATATGATGCATCCACAAATGAAATGATCAAACTTCATGCTACATTGTTGTGGACCATTAGTGATTTCCCCGCTTATGCTTATCTTTCAGGTTGGAGCACCAAAGGAAAGTTTACATGTCCTTGTTGCAATATATAAACAAAATCTCAATGGTTGAAGTATGTAACGGCCCAAATTTTAATTTCGCCGTTATTATGGATTATTTTCAGACATGGACGACAGCTCAGATCCACGTGGATATCGCAGATAGGGGAGGGCACGCCGACTAGGTAAATAATGATTTTGTGTGATTGTTTGCATATTTGCGATGCTGTATATCAAGTTATTTACCTAGCACCGCATATGTGTATTTATATCATTGAATCGAGCGAGCTAGTGTAAGGGGTGTTCGCCTCGAAAAACGTGTCGAGACGGTTACTGAGGAGCGAACTGTGGGTACACTAGGTCGGAGAAACTAAAACACACAAATTAAATAAAAAACAAATTGGCCAAATAACTACTATGAATTAGTGACGCGACGGTACGCGCATATTGCGATTCGGACGCGAAATTCGGGCGTCGAAACGCCCGCAAACACAAGCGAGTGTCCCAGTTGTGTCACACTGTGGTGTTAAGGACACAAAGTCAATTAGCTTACCCTCATTTACACCCCACCTCACTCCCTCATCATTTTCTCCTCTCCCTCATGTCACTTTCTCACCTCACCTACACCTCACTCACGCTCATACACAACTCGCACACATAACAGGGAGGCTGAGTGGAAGAAGAAGGAAAGGAGAGGAGTAGGAGAGGGAGGAACACGCCGGGAAGGAGAAAAGGAGGTGGAGACATCAACGACCGAGGTAAGTCGTTGCTTTTGTTGTGGTTTCGATGTGTCGGCCATGGTGCCCACGAGGGGGTTCTGCCGTGGAGGCCGAACCGAGCCAAGGTGGAGATGGCAGGGGTGTCTCCCCCTGCCATCGAGTCCACCGGGGTTGGGGTGGATATCAACCCCAACCCAAACCAGAGAGGAAGAAAAGAAAAGAAAAGAAAAAAAACCAGTAACGTCTTTGTGAGGAAGAAGAAGAAGATGAGGTGGGGGTGGAACGGTTAGGCCGGTCCGGGACCAACCCGACCCGGGTGGACCGGGTTTGACCCGGTCTAGGGACCCACCCATATATTAAAATAATATTAAAATTTAAATTTTGATTTAAAATTGTTTTAAATTAAATAAATTACAGAAAAACAAGAAAAATAGGTGGAAATTTATGGGAAAAATCTAGAAAAATCAGGAAAAATATGAAAAATGAGAAAAAGATAGAAAAATGATATTCGAGAATTTTTCGGGTGTTGACACCCCGGTATAACTCGAAAAGTGGGTCAAACTAAACTTTTTGAAATAAAAATTTTCATATTTTGACCGCACATTATATATCCACTTAATTTGACTCTAAAATAGTTAAAATGGTTTAATTGGACGCCAGGAACTTAGGAGATCATAGTCGGGAGTCGGGCGCATTTCTCGAGACGTGAGTGAGACTTCGGAGTGCGTTTTGAGGTACGTAAGATTTCATCTGAAAGTCACTAAGGGTTTACTTTTTCATCGTTGATTTTCTATTCCTTGTTATTGTACTCTATTCCGTGATACATTTGGGTTGGTGGTCGAGTTTCTCCCACCTGATATTCGTTGTGTACTTATGGCACACTATGCTGTAGCACGTGTGATCAGGCATTCGGTGAATTGCAACCCGAGTTGTAAGGGAGCACGTGTCGGGCAAGCCCCGCGAGGAACCAGTGAAAGGAAGTGGGGGCACCCACCGAAAGGATCCTGGGGGTCCGAAGTACAGTTTAGTTTGACCGGGATGAGTACACACTTTGTTTCTCTCATGTTATTTATTCATGTGATGATCTTAGCACAGTTGTCTGTTAGTTTCCGCATGATTATTTGACATGTTTATTGGTATATGTTTATTTTCTTATAAATGCTCATTGTACTTCGTTGGAATCTTACTAATGCTATTCATCTTACTTTTTGTGATGGTCGAGTGCAGATCCCAGTGCTAGTAGGGGCAAGGGGATTTTGGGTGACTTTATCTGACTGCCCGCGGTCGATGACCTACTAGTACGTGCGATTTTAATATTTTGTTTTACTTTTGGGTATTAGGAGACTGGATAGACACTGTACTTGTATATATTACTGCTTAGTATTGTCGCCTATATACAGAGTACTTTCCCCGGGTTTTCCACAATAGGAGTTGCTCTTATAAATGATGTTTATATGATGATAAATTCAATTGTTTACTTGCTTTAAAATAAGACTTCCGCTGTTGTTTTTAATGCTATAAAAATAATCTAACTGATCAACGAAATGAGTTTAACACGCATAATGAGTAGTAATGATGTAACAAAGGGCGTCAGTGGCGCATGGGACCCAGTGGGTCAAGGATTCGACAGGACCGCTGGGGCAGCGCCTCCCCACGTGGCGACCTCAGGATTTGGGGCCGTCACAGGTGGTATCAGAGCGAGGTTTCGAGGAACCTCGGGAAATTAACTGAAAGAGCATAAGACAAAATTTTAGATGTGGAAACGCGATCTACTTGCCTTAGAACTCCAGTTGGGAAGTGATGGTGAGGCGGGTAGAATTAGGATTTATACACGTGTTATGTTTATTGTAAATTATAACACGTATATATATCGAGGCTGATCCGACGCACGTTTTTCGATACAAATCACGATGGACGGACAACCCTCGAAACAGCCTGAGATATGACAGACTAGTGATCCTACTAGGTACATCACTACTACTACCGTATCGACTCAGAGTATAGAGGATCAACTTGCAGCCCACGATGCCCAGTTGACAGAGATCCTCCAGTTACTTAGGGCTCAGGCCACGACAGCCGCCATTGCAGCTGCACTAGTTCCCACAGTTTTGGTAGCACCTACGGTACAGACAGTCGTCGCCTCGACTACACCACATATGCATACTGATACGCCACTTTCAGAGACCTGAGCTGAGGGAGTCTTGCCAGCTAATGTGATACCATTAGAGACTTCGACTCTTGCGCCTCTACCTATGACCACTGAGCAGCCAACACCTACTACAGTTCCTGCTACTTCCGCATTCGTCTTGACCCCAGAGGCGAAGCTTGTCAGAGAGTTTATGAAGTTCCAACCGGGATACTTCTACGGAGGTGGAGACCCTGAGGCAGCAGGGAAGTGGATAGTTTCGCATCAGCGTTTCCATAAGCTGATGCAAAATGATGACATCATACATGCACATTTATCCGAAGCGTGTCTGAGAGGTCATGCTGCGGTTTGGTGGACGACTTATCTGGATATCCACCCGGAGCTAGCGACATGGGCAGAGTTTCGAGAGTTGTTCTACGACGAGTTCATTCCCATGCAGGTGAGGCTGAGGTTGAGGGGGGATTTTATGGCCCTACGGCAGGGTAATCGCTCATTGATGCAGTACATGGAGCGGTACCGATACCTATTACGATTCTCGATGGATGTAGCGGGCACAAAGACGCTTAAGATTTACTATTTTGTACGTGGTGTTGATGAGCAGATTGTTGACGCGACAGTCTCGATAGGTGCTACTACTATTTAGGAGGTGTATGATCGAGCATTATCTTATGAGACACTACTCTTGGAGAGAAAAGGCAGATGTATGACAGGCACTGCAGTACAGGCGAGTCAGAGTTCTCGGTCATATCAAAGACCGAAGAGACAGAGAGATCGGCTTGATAGAGGTCGCCGAGATGATCGACGAGATAGGGACCGTAAGGTTGATCACCGGGATAGCTAGTTCCAGTACGAGGATAGGCAGCAGACGCATGCCTTAGCACTTGCACCCACAGAGCAGCATCGACATAAGCCACAACAGTACCGTCAGGATAGGGATCAGGGAGGCCGTGATAGGGGTCAGAGAGACCAGGGTCAGGGTCAGAGATTCGGAAACCGGCAGGAGAGACGTTGATGTCATCGTTGTGGTCAGAAAGGGCACCTGAAAGCCGACTGCAGGGCACCACCGACATTACCAGGAGCACAACAGGGTCAGGCTAGGGAGAGAGCACATGCAGTCACGCAGCCAGATCGAGATGCGACCAGACAGCTCGTCGAGGGTAAGTTATCTATTATGAGTAGACCGATGCATGTTATGATAGATTATGGTAGTACATTATCATTTATTGCTGGACGCATGGTAGGAGAGTTAGGGTTAGAATCACAGACGCTAGACACACACCTTGTCCTCAATACGGCCACTGGGGATAAGATATACCCTAACCGGATATGTCGAAACTGCACGATAGAGGTAGAGAGGCATCAGTTGCTGATAGACTTACGAGTCCTAGAGTACCTCGAGATTGTCGCACTTTTAAGGATGGAGTGGTTGGTGGCATATCATGCGCAGTTGGATTGCTTCCAGAAGACTGTCACGTTTCGAGTTTCAAGGATTCCTGAGTTCACGTTTACCGGAGTCGCTACCGCACTACCCATTATTAGAGGTCGACTAGGTACGACTCAAGAGATGGAGGCATTTGCAGCGATAGTCGAGCCAGAAGTTAGGACTAAAGTCAGGATTGAAGATGTTCCAGTAGTCCGAGACTTTGTCAACATATTCCCGGATGATTTACCAGGATTACCACCGCCACGAGTGATTGAGTTCATCAATGAGCTGATACTAGGGACTCAACCAATCGCTAGCAGACCTTACCGGATGTCACCGTTAGAGCACAAGGAGGTCAGGAGGCAATTGGATGACTTACTGGAGAAAGGTTTTATTCACCCTACCATGTCACCTTATGGAGCTCCAGTGTTATTTGTGAAGAAGAAGGATGGTTCAATGAGGATGTGCATAGACTACAGGAAGTTGAATCAGGTGACAGTTAAGAACCGTTACCCACTCCCTAGGATCGATGATCTTTTCGATCGTTTGACTGGTGCCAAATTCTTCTCGAAGATTGATCTGCGTTCAGGCTATCATCAGTTGAGGATTCGAGAAGAGGACATCAAGAAGACCCCTTGTTGCACAAGATATGGGTTGTTTGAGTTTACAGTCATGCCTTTTGGGCTGACTAATGCCCCAGCGATCTTCATGGACTTAATGCACAGGGTCTAGAGACCATACTTGGACAGATATGTCATCGTCTTTATTGATGACATTTTGATTTACAACATGAATCGTGAGGAGCATGCGAGTCATCTCAAAGCGATTTTGACGACACTGAGAGAGCATAGACTGTACGCAAAATTTAGCAAGTGTGATTTCTGGCTGAGTGCAGTGAGATTTCTGGGACATGTCATTAGCGATCAGGGTATCTCTGTGGAATCAGAGAAGATTCGGGCAATTATTGACTGGAGGACACCTGAATCTGCTTTTGACATTCGGAGTTTCTTGGTACTAGAAGGGTACTACCGCCGATTCGTACCGGACTTTTCCTCCATTGCAGCACCAATGACTAGACCGACCAAGAAGGATGTTAGATTTGATTGGTCAGAGGAGTGTGAGAAAGCTTTATGGGAGTTGAAGTAGAGATTGACTTATGCACCAGTGTTGACATTGCCAGAGTCGGGCAAATGCTTGTCAGTGTATACGGATGCATCGGGCATTGGACTTGGATGTGTTTTGATGCAGGAGGGTAGACCAATAGCTTACTTGTCCCTACGATTGAGACCCCACAAGGTTAACTATCCAGTGCATGACTTGGAGCTTGCAACAGTCGTTTTTGCACTGAAGGTTTGGAGGCATTACCTCTACGGAGAGTGGTTCGTACTCTACACTGATCATCAGAGTCTGAGATATATTTTCACTCAGAGAGATTTGAAC
Organism: Stephania cephalantha; assembly: GCA_039657325.1. Taxonomy (NCBI): domain Eukaryota; kingdom Viridiplantae; phylum Streptophyta; class Magnoliopsida; order Ranunculales; family Menispermaceae; genus Stephania; species Stephania cephalantha. The sequence continues at coordinate 8,599,474 of CM077579.1, forward strand.
ATGCGTGAGAGGTGATGGCTTGAGTTACTTAAGGACTATGACTTCACTATTGAGTATCACCCAGGGAAAGCGAACGTTGTAGCTGACGCGTTGAGCAGGAGCGGTATTGACAGTCAGACTGTAATACGACATAGACACACGAGTATGGCTTATTACAGGCGGCGTCAGTTATGTGCATGATCGATATTTTTACTACGACTGAGCCGCACATCTGTTATCAGATGAGAGTTCCAACTATATCTATTAAGCGAGTGGCCGAGTGTCAGAGGACTGATGGGCTATATGAGCGGTTCAGTGGTATGGCTCGGGATCCGGAGTGTACGGATTGGGCATAGTCGACAGATCAGTGTTTAAGACACCGGAGGAGGTTGTGGATACCTGCAGTTCCGGAGATACGGGACGAAATTTTGGAGGACGCACACAGGTCTTGCTACACTGTTCATCCTGGTCGAACCAAGATGTATCATGATTTGAGGCGATTGTTCTGGTGGCCAGGGATGAAGGTCGGCGTTGGCGAGTACGTCAGGAGTTGTCATATCTGCCAGCAAGTTAAGGCTGAGCACAGGAGACCAGGCGGTTTACTACAGCCACTACCAATTCCACAGTGGAAATGGGAGCACGTCACTATGAATTTTGTCAGTGGGTTACCGCGGACTACAAGGAGACACGATGCGGTTTAGGTTGCGATCGACAGACTAACAAAATCGGCGCATTTCATTCCTATTTCTATGAGATATTCGTTCCCAGAGCTGAGCATTATCTTCGAGAGGGAGATCGTTAGATTGCATAGGGTGTCAGTCTTTATTGTATCTGACCGAGATCCTAGGTTGACTTCGAAATTCTGGGAGGCGATGCGAGCAGTTTAGCACCAGGTTGCAATTTAGTACAGCTTACCACCCTCAGACAGACGGACAGTCTGAGAGATTGATAAAGATTCTGGAAGATATGCTCAGGGCTTGTATTTTGTAGTTTGGAGGTTCGTGGGAGGATTATTTACCGCTGTGTGAGTTTGCTTACAATAATAACTATCAGGTGAGTATCGGGATGCCTCCATTTGAGGCGCTGTATGGCAGGCCATGCAGATCACCTGCGTGTTGGGCAGCGCCTGAGGATACAACGACGATTGGGCCAAAAATAGTTGTTGATCACACGGAGAAGATCAGGCAGATTCGACAAAGACTTCAAGCAGCACAAGACAAATAGAAAAAATATGCGGATAAGTATCACGAGGGTCTGAGCTATGAAGAGGGCGACATGGTTTATCTAAAGGTTTCCCCATGGTAGGGCCAGCAGAGATTTGGGATTAAAGGAAAATTGGCGCCGATATACATAGGACCATTCAGAGTCGCAGCACGAGTCGGCAGTGTGGCTTACAGATTGGACTTGCCAGCAGAGTTAGCTGTTCATCCTACGTTTCACATCTCAATGTTAAGACCGGCTAGGTCAGGACCGAGACCGATGGTTGACTTGAGACAGATCGAAGTTCGGCCTGATGTAACATATGAGGAGCGACCGATAGCAATTGTGGATCGCGCGACTCAGATTCTTAGGAACATGGAGATCCCTAAGGTGTTGGTTCGTTGGCAACATCATGGTACATAAGGACTCATTTGGGAGCTCGAGTCTACTATGCGGCAGCGTTACCCCCATCTATTTCATGGTACGAAACTTCAAGTTATTTACAATTTCGGGACGAGATTTCTTTTCTAGTTGGGAAGAGTTGTAACGGACCAAATTTTAATTTCGCCGTTATTATGGATTATTTTCAGATATGGACGACAGCTCAGATGCACGTGGATATCGCAGATAGGGCAGGGCACACCGACTAGGTAAATAGCGATTTTGTGTGATTGTTTGCATATTTGCGATGCTGTATATCAAGTTATTTATCTAGCACCGCGTGTGTGTATTTATATCATTGAATCGAGCGAGATAGTGTAACGGGTGTTCGCCTAAAAAAACGTGTCGAGACGGGTACTGAGGAACGAACTGTGGGTACACTAGGTCGGGAAAACTAAAACACACAAATTAAATAAAAAACAAATTGGACAAATAACTACTATGAATTAGTGACGCGACGGTACGTGCATATTGCGATTCAGACGCGAAATTCAGGCGTTGAAACGCCCGCAAACACAAGAAAGTGTCCCAGTTGTGTCACACTGTGGTGTTAAGGACACAAAGTCAATTAGCTTACCCTCATTTACACTCCACCTCACTCCCTCATCATTTTCTCCTCTCCCTCACGTCACTCTCTCACCTCACCTATGTGACGGCCCCAATTTTCCACAAATTGGGCCCCGCCCGGCCTAAGCCCACGTGGACCCTCGAGCCAGTCTAGCAAGGTCAACGAGAGCCTAGTCAGCCTTCACATCCATCATTATCAGTACATTTAACATTTTACAGTTGAGTTATTAATATTTTTCGAGATTTACAATTTTAGCGGAAACAAAAATAACTCAACCATAATTTAAGGAGTTAGGCAACCTAATTGTGGAACCCAGTAAATATCATCAGAGGAGAGTAAAAATACAAAATATACAAAAGTTCACTTAGCTATGAAGCCTTCCCTCTGCTACTCGTCTGCGACTCTGCACTCAGTCAATTATAAAAATGACGAGCCCAGGTAAGTAAATCCAAAGGACATATACACAACATTTCACAATATCCAAAACAACAAAAAACGCATGAATATACAACCAATCCATCGATGAGTGATGCCTCGGAATTCATGCAAATAGAACGAAAGGAATCAAAAAAAGCGCATGAATATAAAAGAAGATCGTAACCAATCCATCGATGAGTGATGCCTCGGTATTCGGATCCTCAAGGTAGATGTATATGAGCACCACACAGACATCTCATATACATCTTCTATGTCCCCCCATATGTGCGTGCGAGCACGCTTTGCGAACAACACATATGGGCCCTCCCAACTTCTATGTCCCCCATAAGTGCGAGCAAGCTCCCGACAGGCGACTCTGCGGTTGCAAGGCAAGCAACCCCGAAACCCCCAAGGTAGATGTATATGAGCACCACACATGACATCTCATATACATCTTCTATTCCCCCCCCCATATATGTAGTTCCCGCCATGACGCCAGGGGTACAAGCCCACCTCGAAACGCAGGGATCGCCACATATATGGGCATAGATTTGCAATGAACAACAATAAAGCTATCACAAAACAGTAAACAACAACAGTCAATGGATAAACATGAAATACTGTATAGGTCCCTAGCTGGTTTACTTACCTCGAGAAATCTCGAACCTCAAAACGTCGCTCGCGTCTCGATTTGCGCACCCGACACCCGACTCCTAGTCCCTGGTGTCCATTTAGACTTTTTAAGCCTATTTTACTGAAAATCATTCAGATCATAACTCAAATTAGGTGAATAAACCTCACCTTCATCGCGTCGTCACGATTTCGACGAAATCGCGCAACCGACCGGTCGATAACGCGCCACCGCGCCATTCTCCGCGTCGCCGCCGCAACCGCGTCGCTGGCCAGCTGCGTCGCCTGCCGCCGCAGCGAAATCCAGCCGCCACCGCACTCCCTGCCAGTCCGCCAATGCCGCTGGCCGCCGCCGTCCAGCAGCCCCGCCGCCACCTTCGCGCAGTCGCCGCCTCTGCGAGCTCCCCTGCGCGCGTCGCTGCTGGTCGCTAGAACTCTCAGCCGTCCGCCGTCTCCGCCCACCGCGCTGCCGATCAGCCGCGAGCCGCCATCCGCGACCTCCCTGCGCGCCGATCGCCGCCGCCGTCGCGCAGCCACGCCGCTGCCGACCGTTGCTGGTGTTGCCGCGTCATCGTCGTCGCGGATCCGGTCGCGGCGTCGTCGTCGTCGCTCTCTTTCTTTTTCTTCTCTTCCTCACGTCCGCCATCTTTCTTTCTCTTCTCTTCTGGCGATCACTTTCTTCATTCTCTCCCTCCATTTCTTTCTTTTTTTCTTCTCTTCTCGTTTCTTTCTCTCTGTTTCCCTTCAAATCAGTCTTTTGATCATTTTATATAGATAATATATTATATTATATTTTAACTTTATAATATAATATAATATATATTTTATATTATCTTTACTTTTACTTTTACTTTTACTTTTTGATTTTTAAATCAAAAGTGTCTTCGAGATTCGTGCAACGTGCATCTCGAAGCACCAACCCGCTCTACACGCATCACGAGGCATATCCAATGTACATCTTTACTATAGCCACGTTTCGGTCCCACGTCGGCACGCGACTCGAGGCGCGTCCTCGTTCATGTTTCGGCTCACCGAACTCCTCGCATAGTTAGCATTATCATCTCAAATTGAATTCAGACATACGTATTTCGACGAGTGGGTCCCACATACGACCTTGACTTGACACGTGGCACAAGTCAAATTTTCGGGTCGTTACAGTCTTCCCAACGAATTAAGAATTTCATCCTCGAAATTGAAACAATTAATGAAGACCCAAGGCCATACCCGCCCAAGGCCATACTCGCCCAAGGCCATACTCCCATCTTACTCTGTAGGGCTGGGCTCCTCCGCGACGAGCTGGGCTCCTCCGCGACGAGCTGGGCTCCTCTGCGACTTCCAAGCAAAGAACACACCCTCTGTCTTCTCCCATCAATATATGTCAGGGCAACATCCTCGCAACATATATTGGAATACGCCTGAATATAAATGAACATTTAATTTCATGATCCACCGTCACTAATATACGTATATTCGCTGTATATCCGCCAGAATGTAAATCGGTCTCTCTCATCGAGTGAGTCTCAACCCAACTCTTACCTTCTATCAGGTTGTCGGACCTGACGTGACAATAGCAGGCATATGTTTCTTGCTCTGCTATACCTGTCTGTCCATACGCCCATCCAGATACGTTGAAATCCTGCTCCAACTGGAACATGTCAATGTCCTTGCCCCTGTGCATGACTAGATCGCTGTCCCTGTCTATGCACTCAGCTGGATCTCTAACCCTGTCTTTGGCCACTGCCTCTGCTATCAACCCTCTGATGGTAAGGATCTGACGGTGATAGTTGTTGTAATCCACTAGCGTAACTCTATGCTGAACCAATTAACTTTGGCGCCGTATACGCCTCATATGGCGCAACGCAATACGTTATGAGGTTGCTCTCGTGTGCTCCCACGCTCTCACTTTCCATAACATCAACTGCACTTCAGAGCGTCCACATCGATGCCACCGTAGTGCATAACCAGACATCGGCCTCACCGAACAACGAAACTGATACGATGCTCGACCTCATATGATTTGGTATGGCCAAGACGTCATGAATATTTGTTGCTCAGAGATTCGTACCACCTTGAAACTTTTCCGAGTGATGCCGCTAAAACTCGTGAGACTGCCTCGCCTGAGTCGTCACTCTAAGTCCCATATCAGTCGGCGCGCTCAGCATCCCTTCATGTATGTACGAGTTCAACCCGTTCACTCGAACACACTTGTTGTTTGTTTGTTTGTGTTTTTCTTTTCTTAGCAACTTTAAACGCACGGGTTTACTTGCACGGAAATTCCTTTCCCTACGTTTACTAACGCATCTGAACAAATTTTAAAATGTGAACAGTCTTAAGATGTACTTAGGTGGCCATTAACTGTTAGAACGATTCGCGGACTCTACCTCAACTCTTAACACTTAATTCATTTATAAGTCCCTAAAGGTGGTGGTCGACTTCACCAACCCTGAGACTATAAATGTATAATGTCACTAAAGTGGAGTTACTTGGGCTTCTGATCCAACAGTACTACTCCAATGCTTTCGTCAAAGCTAAAGGAGTCCGTACATGATGTAATCGTTAGCTCTCAAGTCATCTCAACACTTTGCTCATTTAGAGTCTGCTCTTCGTTTTTTTTTCTTTAACTTTACTTTCTCGAATGTTCCTTACATTAATTGTTCCATTCGTTTTATATTATCCAATAACATCAATTTCCTTTATTATCAATTCAACACCATTTAGAGACTCAAACTTCCATTTCAAGTCTCACTACTTATAGGAAATCCTCAATTTCAGTATTAACTGAACAACTTGAAATGAATTTAATGAACTCTCTTTGAGTCCTAAATAAGATCAAAATTCCTCTAAATAGCTTGAAAATCAATTCACAAGTTTATTTGATAAGTTTCAATTTGAAACCATACCACTTGTAATACCAAAGTTCTCATTTTACTCAAAATGAATTGTTTCATTTTCCATTGGCTTCACCAAACCAACCAAGCTATTTACCTCTTAAGCCACTATCCGCGAAGCTGAATTAAATTTAAACAACTCCCGCATTTCCAAGGCACGAGTATTTATCCATGCAGTTCCACTATTCCCAAATACGCCACAATCACCAACATTGTCACATCCGATCCGTGCATGAAGGCAATGTCATACGACCTCATATCAGATGGAAATCTAACTCCTAAAACTTTTCCTTCTTTGGGTTTGTACCTTCAATTTACCCCATCAAAACTCATGCTGATTATTATAGACCAAATTTAACATATAACCAAAGAATCCCATCAAAAATTCTGACTAGAAAAAATCATTTGGTCGCTCGTAATTGATCCCCAACTCGGCTCAAATGAAAACAAGGACTATTGAAACAAATTTAACTCCAAACCATTTAAATATAATTTAAGCGTCCCTGCAGTACTATACCAAATTTACATGAAATCCTCTCACCTTTACTACGGATTTGATTCCCGTATCACATTTCAATTTCATTCGTTATTTCGAGCGGATCCTCTAGAAATACGTGCAGGGTGTTTTCCTCAAGAAGAAATCAAATGTGTCATCGAGATACGTGTAAAACGAATCTCGAGGCAATCCCAATAATTTCACCCATTTGTCCACAATGTTGTAAACAACTGGAAAAACTGTTGATTTACCAAAAATGAAATCAAGTATGCCAATGAAACATCAATCACTAACTCCCCTGCCTTCATCGAATCATTATCGACATCGTATATAGTATATAACATACCATATATTATACATTTTTTTTCCAATGTCACTCTTAAATCCAATCGGTGTTCTTTCATATGTACTCCCCCACTCACACCCTCTATGGTCCCCATATACGCCAGGTTTCTACCATTTTCCAACTCTCCTCACTTCCCAACGAAGACTCAAGTCAGGATCATAGGGTTCCACTCTAAGGTCAACCATTCCTAACTTCCGCTTGTTTTGTGTCTTAATTTATTGTGCTAAATAAGAGTCGAGTTCTTTAAAACGTCGACTCTGATACAAACTGTGACAGCCCCAATTTTCCACAAATTGGGCCCCGCCCGGCCTAAGCCCACGTGGACCCTCGAGCCAGTCTCGCAAGGTCAACGAGAGCCTAGTCAGCCTTCACATCCATCATTATCAGTACATTTAACATTTTACAATTGAGTTATTAATATTTTTCGAGATTTACAATTTTAGCGGAAGCAAAAATAACTCAACCATAATTCAAGGAGTTAGGCAACCTAATTGTGGAACCCAGTAAATATCATCAGAGGAGAGTAAAAATACAAAATATACAAAAGTTCACCTAGCTATGAAGCCTTCCCTCTGCTACTCGTTCGCGACTCTGCACTCAGTCAATTATAAAAATGACGAGCCCAGGTAAGTAAATCCAGTAGGACATATACAACATTTCACAATATCCAAAACAACAGTTCACAATATCCTAAGCAGTCGAATTCATGCAAATAGAACGAAAGGAATCAAGAAACGCATGAATATAAAAGACTGTAACCAATCCATCGATGAGTGATGCCTCGGTATCTCCAAGGTAGATGTATATGAGCACCACACATGACATCTCATATACATCTTCTATGTCCCCCCATATGTGCGTGCGAGCACACTCTGTGAACAACATATATAGGCCCTCCCAGCTAGGCGAGCAAGCTCTGCGACTGCGACAGGCAAGGCAAGCAACCCTGGAACCCCCAAGGTAGATGTATATGAGCACCACACAGGACATCTCATATACATCTTCTATTCCCCCGCCATGACGCGTCGGGGTACAAGCCCACCTCGAAACGCAGGGATCGCCACATATATGGGCATAGATTTGCAATGAACAACAATAAAGCTATCACAAAATAGTAAACAACAACAGTCAATGGATAAACATGAAATACTGTATAGGTCCCTAGCTGGTTTACTTACCTCGAGAAATCGCGAACCTCAAAAACGTCGCTCGCGTCTCGATTTGCGCACCCGACACCCGACTCCTAGTCCCTGGTGTCCATTTAGACTTTTTAAGCCTATTTTACTGAAAATCATTCAGATCATAACTCAAATTAGGTGAATAAACCTCACCTTCATCGCCTCGTCACGATTTCGACGAAATCGCGCAATCGACCGGTCGATAACGCGCCACCGCGCCGTTCACCGCGTCGCTGCCGCTACCGCGTCGCTGGCCAGCTGCGTCGCCTGCCGCCGCCGCTGTTCCGCCGCGCAATCCAGCCGCGCAGCCGCCACCGCACTCCCTGCCGGTCCGCCCATGCCGCTGGCCGCCGCCGTCCAGCAGCCCCGCCGCCGCCTTCGCGCAGTCGCCGCCTCCGCGAGCTCCCCTGCGCGCGTCGCTGCTGGTCGCTAGAACTCTCAGCCGTCTGCCGTCTCCGCCCACCGCGCTGCCGATCAGCCGCGAGCCGCCATCCGCGACCTCCCTGCGCGCCGATCACCGCCGCCGTCGCGCAGCCACGCCGCTGCCGACCGTTGCTGGTGTCGCCGCGTCATCGTCGTCGCGGATCCGGTCGCGGCATCGTCGTCGTCGCTCTCTTTCTTTTTCTTCTCTTCCTCACGTCCGCCATCTTTCTTTCTCTTCTCTTCTGGCGATCACTTTCTTCATTCTCTCCCTCCATTTCTTTCTTTTTTTCTTCTCTTCTCGTTTCTATCTCTGTTTCCCTTCAAATCATTCTTTTGATCATTTTATATAGATAATATATTATATTATATTTTAACTTTATAATATAATATAATATATATTATATATTATCTTTACTTTTACTTTTACTTTTTCTTTTTGATTTTTAAATCAAAAGTGTCTTCGAGATTCGTGCAACGTGCATCTCGAAGCACCAACCCGCTCTACACGCATCACGAGGCATATCCAATGTACATCTTTACTATAACCACGTTTCGGTCCCACGTAAGCACGCGACTCGAGGCGCGTCCTCGTTCATGTTTCGGCTCACCGAATTCCTCACATAGTTAGCATTATCATCTCAAATTGAATTCGGACATACGTATTTCGACAAGTGGGTCTCACATACGACCTTTGACTTGGCACGTGGCATAAGTCAAATTTTCGGGTTGTTACAACCTACACCTCACTCACGCTCAAACACAACCCGCACACAGAACAAGGAGGCCGAGAGGAAGAAGAAGGAAAGGAAAGGAGGAGGAGAGGGAGGAACATGCCGGGAAGGAGAAGAGGAGGTGGAGACGTCAACGGCCGAGGTAAGTCGTTGCTTTTGTTGTGGTTTCGGTGTGTCGGCCATGGTGGCCACGAAGGGGGGAGGCCGAACCGAGCCAAGGTGGAGATGGCAAGGGTGTCTCCCCCTGCTATCGAGTCCACTGGGGTTGGGGTGGATAGCAACCCCAACCCAAACCAGAGAGGAAGACAAGAAAAAAAAAAAAAAAAGAGAACCAGTAACGTCTCTGTGAGGAAGAAGAAGAAGATGGAGTGGGGGTGGAACAGTTGGGCCGGTCCGGGCCCAACCCGACCCGACTTTCGGGTGGGTCCGAACCGGTCAAAGCCGACCGGTTGGGACCGGTCAGACCGACCCGGGTGGACCGGGTTTGACCTGGTCCAGGGACCCACCCATATATTAAAATAATATAAAAATTTTAATTTTAATTTAAAATAGTTTTAAATTAAATAAATTACAGAAAAATAAGAAAAATAGGTGGAAAATTATCTGAAAAATCTAGAAAAATCAGGAAAAATATGAAAAATGAGAAAAAGATAGAAAAATGATATTCGAGAATTTTTCGGGCGTTGACACCCCGGTATAACTCGAAAAGTGGGTCAAACTAAACTTTTTGAAATAAAAATTTTCATATTCTGACCGCACATTATATATCCACTTAATTTGACTCTAAACTAGTTAAAATGGTTTAATTGGACGCCAGAAACTTAGGAGATCATAGTCGGGAGTTGGGCGCGTTTCTTAAGATGTGAGTGAGACTTCGGAGTGCGTTTTGAGGTACGTAAGATTTCATCTAAAAGTCACTGAGGGTTTACTTTTTCATCGTTGATTTTCTATTCCTTATTATTGTACTCTATTCCGTGATACATTTGGGTCGATGGTCCAGTTACTCCCACCTGATATTCGTTGTATACTTATGGCACACTATGTTGTAGCACGTGTGATCAGGCATTCAGTGAATTGCAACTCGAGTTGTAAGGGTGCACGTGTCGGGCAAGCCCCGCAAGAAACCAGGTGAAAGGAAGCGGGGGCACCCACCGAAAGGATCCTGGGGGGGTCCGAAGTACAGTTTAGTCTGACCGGGACGAGTACACACTTGGTTTCTCTCGTGTTATTTATTCATGTGATGATCTTAGCACAGTTGTCTGTTAGTTTCCGCATGATTATTTGACATGTTTATTGGTATCTGTTTATTTTCTTATAAATGCTCGGTGTACTTCGTTGGAATCTTACTAACTATACTCTCCATCTTGCTTTTTGTGATGGTCGAGTGCAGATCCCAGTGCTAGTAGGGGTAAGGGGATTTTGGGCGACTTTATCTGACTGCCCGCGGTCGAGGACCAACTAGTATATGCGATTTTAATATTTTGCTTTACTTTTGGGTATTGGGAGACTGGATAGATACTGTACTTGTTTATATTACTGCTTAGTATTGTCTCCTATATACAGAGTACTTTCCCCGGGTTTTCCACAATAGGAGTTGCTTTTATAAATGATGTTTATATGATGATAAATTCAATTGTTTACTTGCTTTAAAATAAGACTTCCGCTGTTGTTTTTAATGCTATAAAAATGATCTAACTGATCAACGAAATGAGTTTAACACGCATAATGAGTAGTAATGATGTAACAAAGGGCGTCAGTGGCGCGTGGGACCCAGTGAGTCAAGGATTCGACAGGACCGCTGGGGCGGCGCCTCCCCACGTGGCGACCTCAGGATTTAGGGCCGTCACAAAGTATGATGGTAAATATTGCTTTACAGGACACCATAGATTCTTACTTATGGATCGTAAGTTTTGGAGAGATAAATTTTTTGATGGGAAGTGGGTGTGGAATAACGTGCCTAACTATTTGATAGGTAGTGGGGTGTTACGTCAGCTGGATAAGTATGAGATATTTACTAAATATAAAAAAGATGATCTTATGAAAAAAAATTAAAGTAAGCAGTGCTAAAAGATGGAGAGAAGAAGATGAGGAGCCTGTCATTGTCAATAATAAGGTGCATAGTTGGAAAAAAAGAGTATATTTTTCGAACTTCCGAATTGGGAGTATAACTTGATGCGCCACAATCTGGAATCAACACTCATTGAGAAGAATGTTTGTGACAATGTCTTTTTTACATTATTAGGTGTGGTAATCTAAGGACGGTTTGAATGCAAGATGTGATTTGCAGGAAATGGGTATCATAAAACCTTTACATATTCAAGAAAAGGGTTTTAATAAGTTTTATATACCTCCAACATAATTTTTAATGAATAAAGAAGAAATAACTATCGTTGTAGAGATACTGAAGAGTGTGAAAGTGCCAGATAGGTATTCTTCTAACATTTCAAGATGCGTCAATGTTAAAGAACGTGTTATTCAAGGTCTTAAGAACCATGACAACTATATTCTTTTACAACAATTACTTCCTTTGGCTTTTCGAGGAGTATTACCAAACGATGTAGTTGCACCGATTATTCAGTTAAGTCATTTCATCAAACAACTGTGGTCTAAAGTGAATAGACTTTCTGATTTAAAGGTCCTTGATGAACGTATATCACTTACGTTATGTCATTTAGAAAAAATATTTCCCCCCATCTTTTTTTGATGTCATGGAACACTTGCCAGTGCATTTAGCTTAGGAAGCAATGATTGCAGGAAATGTTCAATTTCGATCATTGTATCCGATTGAGAGGTTTTTACTAACATTGAAAAAATATGTGCAGAATAGAGCTCATCTAGAAGGCTCTATTGCTAAAGGTTATTTGATGGACGAGTGTATGAGTTTTTCCTCAAGAAACATTGATAAAAATGTGGAGACAAAAATGAATAAAGCACTTCGAAATTATGATGGTGGAAACGACCATGGACAACCATTTGGAAAGGAAGAAGTAGTATTGCTTGACAATATCACATGGGTCCAAGTTCATAGATATGTGCTTGTTAACATTGATAAGATTTTACCATTTCAAAGGTAAAGAAATATCTTAAGTTTCTTTTTTTTAAAATATTATTATAGTTACCATAATAACAAATTTTGCTCAATATTATGTTCAGCATGCACCTTGAGGAGCTTGCAAGAGAAATGTCAAATGCATCAGAACTCACTATTAGAAAAAAACATAACAAAACATTTCATACATGGCTTATGAATCACGTAAGTAATCTTAAATTTTTTTTTGCTACTCAAATAGTATACTTTGGATGTATATTAATGCAAATATGAATAATTTTAATTTATAGGTTCATACTTTGCGAATGTCGTCAAATGGAACACTCTCAGAGGAGGTTTAAAAGCTTGCAAATGGTCCTAGTAAATATGCTCGGAGATTTAAGGGGTATATAATAAATGTTATGCATTTTCGCATAAAAAAATCGACAATAGAAGAGCAACCCAAACGGTGGTGTCTATATAGATGCATGTACCATGAGTTATGCTAGTATTAATGATAAGAATCCACGTTGGGGAGAAGTCACTTACTATGGAGTGCTCATAGATATTTTAGAGATAGTTTACCCTACCAACCTCAAGTTTGTCATGTTCAAAGACGATTGGGTTGACTATAAGATTGGGAGGAAAACAGATGATTATAAATTCACCTTAGTGAATTTTAATCGTCTTTTATATCAAAATAATCAAATTCGAGACGAACTTTTTATTTTGGCGACCCAAACGAAACAAGCTTTCTATGTGAGAGATCCTCTAGATCCTTATTGGCATGTTGTTGTCAAAGTGACAAGCAGGGATGCTTTTGATAATATTTCACAAATAGAATATTGAGAACAACAACAATTAGATGGAAAGAAAAGTGGAAATGACATTCATTTCGTATGCGTGAGACAAGATGTCGATAGAACTACAATAGAAGTAAACAATGCTGAAGATGAAAGAAGAATGGACTGTGCATGATTATTCTTAATTTTTTATGTACCATATTAATTATGAAAGTTAGTGAGTGATTATTTTCCCACCTTTGATTGTTTTTACTCAATTTATTATTTTTTACTTTCATGATGATTTGTTCAACATTATAATCACCTTAATTTCAGGTCCATGGTTCGTGGAAAGTCTTCAAAGAGAACTATAGAGGATTATCTCAATTCAAAAGAACAAGCACAAGTTGAACAATCATAAGAAAGTAAAATTTTTAATTTTGGTGTCAAATACCTCTTAAATTACAAACATTATTTCTAATTAATTATGCATACAAAGGAACAATCATCTACATCTAAGAATAAAGTTAGAGGTCCAGCTCGTCCAATTCGTATTTGGGGGTCTGAAAATAGGTTGAAGCTGCAATTCAATGACTTTATGCAACCTATTAGAAAAGCCTCAACTGCATTCTCAATGCAATTAGGCATCACGTCTAGAAATGGTTCTTTAGTACCATTAACGTATGAATCATGGAATGATGTGCCTGAAGAAAATAAGAATGTCATTTGGCGTGAGGTACAGGTAAGAAGGTAACTATATAAATGAAAATAATATATTATTTCTATAATTGATATGAGTTTGAGTTCCATAATGTTTAAGTGCAGAATAATCCTGATGCTCAACTTGAGTTTCGTGAAAATTGTTTAGAGAAAGTTGCCAATACCTGGAGATCATGGAAGCATACATTAAAAGTGCACTATGAGAAGCACAAAGATGATGAAGATATTCTTACTCGAGTGCCTGATGAGTGCGTACAAGATAAGCAATGGCCAATACTCGTGAGGTATTGAAATGAAGATGAAGTTAAGGTACAAATAAATATTCTTTGTCTTGCATTTGATTTCAGCTCATTAATGTGACTTCAACCCATTGGATACAACGCTTCCTTTTATTGAATTACCTTAAATCTAAAGGTAAAACATATATTATACACATTTCATCTGCAAAAATTAAGTAAATTTGTTTCATTTGTTGTGAGTCATGTACTTGATTTAATCTATGTGGTTGATTTGGAACATGCATAAGTGAATAGTTGTATGCATTTGGGGTTGCTTTTATTAGTGAATAGATTTATTTCCTTGGTGGAAGGTGGATTTTGCTAAAATTTTGGTAGATTTTTTAATTAGTTTTTTTTAAAAGAAATGAATAATAAGTGGGATTTAGATTCAATTCTTTTTCTATGTGTCTTGAGTATTTTTAATATTGGTGCAGAAAATTGCTAAAATAAATGCTAAGAATAGAAAGCAAAAGATTGTTTGCCATCAAACAGGTTGCAAGTCTTTCGTGAACTAATGCATAAAGTAATCTAATAATTTTTCCAAAAGATTTTGAATGTTCTTTATTTTTCTAAAGATAATTATTTCATATGGAGGTAACTAAAGTGATTATTTTTAATGATCAAAATGGTAATAATTTAAGTTTTGTTGGAATCTCTTTAGTTACCTCCGTATGACAAACTTAAGAGCATTCACCTTCATGATTGCTATTTTGAACATTTATTCATTTCCTAAACTTGACAATTATTTCTATCATTGAATTGAACGACATTTGCTAGCTAAACTACTATTTGAAGACTTGTTAATGCATGTAGTAGATGTTGATCCTCTAATTTTGAGGATTTTTTGAGCTATTTACAATTTTATGTTCTATTCAAAGGAAACTCATAAATTTGCACCAACAATTTAAGCATTATGGTTTGAATATATTTGACTTGTAGAATTATTTGATGCAAGTGGAAGTTTGCAAAATGTTTAAAAACAATTTTGAATATTTAATTTAAAAGGAGGTTCTGCTGAAATTTCGGTAATACATTATGATTCATTAAAGATGAATATATTTGACTTGTAGAATTATTTGATATATGCGGAAGTTTGCAAAATATTTAAAAATTTTTTGAATCTTTAATTTAAGGGGAGGTTAAATTTCGGTAATACATTATGATCCGTTAAAGATGAATATATTTGACTTGTAGAATTATTTGATGCATGTGGAAGTTTGCAAAATGTTTAAAAAAATTTGTGAGTTTTTAATTTAAGGGGAGGTTTTGCTGAAATTTCGGTAATACATTATGATTTATTAAAGATTTTTTTTTATTTTTATAAGCGTTAAAGTGCAATTAATTATATTTATAACTTTTGAATTTTAGATGTGCAATTGGATAGTAAAGATGAAGAACTTGAAGAAAGCTTAACGTGAAGAAGAAATTGAAGAAGCATGGAATGATGGCATTGAAAAAAACACAGATTTATTTTATTTTGCTATATTAGACTTAAGACATGAAGAAACTTGTCAAAGTTATATTTTATTTTCCTATGCTAGACTTATAAATTAAGCATTAGTTTTTTTTGGTACTTTGGATTTAAAATCACAGTACTTAAACTTTGAATAGATTGATAATGTTGGACTTGTAATACAAGTAAAATAATTTCTTATTATTTTAATAGATGCAATATTTTATATTTTTATTGTGTATTTTCTTTTTTAGTAAGTTATATTTTTTTATGTACTAGATTCAACAAAAGCAGGTTTTACAAATAAAACTAATATTTTGTTTTTTCAAATCATATATAGCTTTGCAAGGTGGCAATTAGCTATTTATGACAGATGTGAGACAATAATATCATTATTTGTGACAACAACATGTTATTTGTGATGGAGCCATGTACTTATAAAATATCATTATTTTTTGTTACCGGTGCAAATTTGTAATTGCATGTATTTATGATGGACAAAAACTTGTGACTTAAAACATTGTTCTTCGTTGTTCACTGAAGCATTTGTGATGCAAATACAATTGTAACAAAAGGCGTTTTTTATTATGTGTAATAATCTCCTGATGAATATGTCGAAGAGCCGTCAAAAAAGGTATTTGTTACACTAATTTCCATGACAACTTTTTTGCAACGGAGTATACGCAACTCTAGCTTTTCTATGAAAATATCGTGACAAAAACTATAAGTGACGAAAAAACTTGTCCTTACGGAATCAAAGCCGTAACAAAAACTATAATTTCTTGTAGTGGTGGTTAATAAACTCCATATACGATATGAAATAAAAAGACTTAATTTGTCTTTTCTTGAGATTTGAGGCGGTGACACTTGCGTAAGACGTTAAGTCACAAAAAGTTTGATGCCCAAGTCATTTGAGTCTATTTGTGGTTTATCATTATGATACTATTTTATTCAATTGAGAACAAATTGTTTGTTGTTCAAAATGATGTGTTTCTAAATAAAGAGTTTATTTTAAAGACACTATTGGGAATAAAATAATTCTTGAAATGTTCAAGAGCCACAACTGAGAACCGAATTACTTTAGGATGCTCAATAAAGTTTTGAACTAGTTAAGTATACACAAGTACCATATATCTCTTGAAAATTTTGAATAATAAGAAATTGGCCAAAGAAATATGGAATTCTTTATTATTGATAGCTGTAATATATTTTGATACAGGATAAGAATGAATCACTATTTATCAAGTGACATGTCTCATCTAGCTTGGATGAAGAGACTATGTGCTATGAACTCTGAGCATTAATTCATGTATGTTACTTAAGTTTGGAACTTGAATTAGTTACCTGAAGGTGGTATGACCATTGGATGTAAATAAGTTACAGTGACATGAAAAACAAAAGTGTATACTTAAAAGCACGACTTATCAAGAAATTTCAATCTAAATCAAGGTGTTGATTATGATAAGATTTTTCACTGATAGTTAAGCTCAAGTTCTAGAATTCATATTATCATTACTTCATAGTTTGACTATAATATATGACAAACTAGTGTCAAAATAACATTGCTCTGTGCTCCTTAAAGATGTATATGACATAACATAAAGGTTTTGATTATCTTGAGAATTTTAGAAAGGTATGCAAGCTTATAGGATCCATGTGTGGATTACAGTCATCTTATCAGAGGTATGTTCTTTGTTTTGATGAAATCATCAATGAATTAAATTCATTGAATAATAGATAACCCATGTGTATACATAAAAGTTAGTGGGAGTGCAATTATCTTTCTGAATCTGTCTGTTGATGATAGATTATTCATTAGAAATAATGTCCTAACCTTTCAGAATGCCAAGCCTTGGTTGAGGAAAGTTTCTCAATGAAATTGTTATAGACAATTAGGCCTATATCCTTGTGATCTATAGAGATAGATCTAGGAGACTAATTACTCTAAACTAGAGTGCTTATAAAGACAAATAACTAAAAAGATTTCAATGTGCAAGATCCTTAAAATAATTTATATCTTATAACATAAGTCTCTGCAAGACTCAAAGGCTTAAGACAAATGATGAGCGAGACAATATGAATATAATTCCATACGCATTAGCTATGAGAATCATCACATATGCTATACTTTGCATTTAACATGATATATCATATGTTTTGGGTAAAACATATATATCCCATAGATTCCAGTGAAGGTCATTGTGTGGCGGCCCTCGCCGCCCTGAGGTGGCGTGTCTCCGTGTACTCCTTGCCAGCTGGCCCTACTACACGTGTACGACACCTGCCTTTCCTTTTTCTGTCTCGAATTTTGTATCCACTTGTGTATAGTGTACAAATGATATATTCAGCGGAAGTTGTATGTAAATGCAAGAATTATTACGACTCAATTAAACAAAACCTAGTGTGGAAAAACCTGAAAAGTACTTTGTATAAAGGTATACGACTATACCATATAAGGTATCTATGTACAATGTCATGTTACTCCCTAGTTCCCAAAATAATCAAAATATCAAAATAATATCACGTACAAGTAATCCTCATCGGTAGGCAGTCAGAGGTAGTCGCCTAAGATCCCCTTGCCCTTACTTGTACTTGGATCTGCACTCAATCATCACAGAAGAAAATGGATGACGAGTGCAGTCAGTAAAATCCCAAGGAACTCCTCTGAGCATTCAAATAAACAAGCGGAAGTCAATAAATATTGTTAAATAAACATGCAGAATGTAAACAGACAACTGTAAGTAGGGCAACGCAAGTATAGATAATAATAAAGTGCAAATGTATGTGCCTGTTTCAGTCAGACTAAACCATACTTCGAGGTTTTCTTCTAAGATCCCACAGTGGGCGCACCCAACTAGCTATCACCTGGTCCCTCTCGGTGACCGGCGTAGACCTACGACACACCGACACATTGGATATTTAATAATAACATTCTTATGTACTTCAGAAGCACTTGAGAGATGTTATTAGATTTGGTGAGGTTTGAAAGAAATGAGTCTTGTAAATGGTTACAAGATATGCAAAATCTCAAGCTAAGATAAAATATTAATGATCACAATATGGATATGCGTTAACTTCGTAAGAATGAGTTGAAAACATTCTAAAACTCACTCTAACAAGTTCTATAACATAAATTGAGTTTTTAATGGCATTTGACGCAGCCAAAGAAAATGTTTAGATCATAAGGTTCATGATTGGATAAGGTGTGATCCCAAGTGTTGGAAATAACGTAGGCTTTTACTTTAAAATCAATGAACAAATTTAGGTTATAGAACCTAAATTAATCTACTATAGATCTAAACAATCACATGAGCGTCTTTGTCTCATCATAGAAAGAACGCGAAGATTTACAGAATATCAATATTAGGCAATATAGTAGATACATAAATAAAATTTCTTCCACTAAGAACGCATTCAAGTAACTCAGTATAGGATACATGTAGGATTGGACATAGTGCAAGTGGGAGATGTAGGGGTAGGTGTTCTAGGCCAATTCTGTAAACATTGTTTAACTATTATAAGTAGATGTATTTTCTTTTATAATAGTATCCACGAATAATTACTATATTATTATAAATGTCCCTAGTCAGTTATTACTGTGGGAACAATAATAAATTAAGACTAGTGCGAGTCTTGATTGATAGTCATATGATGATTGTGCTTCTACGAAAACGGATCAAGATCATATATATCTGTTGAGAACAGATGCTGGACTGACCCGCTATGAGAACATTACTTGGTCAATGTTATAAGTGATTCTCGTGAGAGTTATATCATTTAGTCATTTGATTTGTGATCACCAGAAACTCCAACATTAGGAATACAATGATTTGACACAATCAAACATTGTCTTTAACCTGATGATTATAAAAATTGTAATTGGTCATTATTCGACTAATGTGTGGAAGTTGTGTGATCAAGATGGGGTTTGTCCCTTTCTTTTAAAGAGATATCTATTGGGCCCCTTGATATTTTTGAATGATAAATGGCCATGTCTAGTGAATTGATTGGATTAATGTCACTTGACAATTTTAGTCCACTTAGAAATTGAGACTAGTAGATTGAACTATAAGGGTGACACTTCATGTCTTATGTTCAATTAAAATATATTGCGTGAAAAAGGAATATGATATACATTGTCCATTAGGTTCTATCAATTTATTAATCTTCATGCAACTTAGGTATTCATAATGTCTTGCTAAAAGCCACTTATGATTTGAGTGTCGAAAAGGATTTTGGTTCACTGCCAACGTTGTATGAACCATTGGGTCACACACAAAGAATGGGTTTGCGAGATTTAATATTGTCTAGGTTGATGAATTTTATTTGATAAAATTTATTTTGAAGACTCTCATTAAGTGTTCTAGTTTGAATAGGATTCGAAACTCTACTACATTTCTAGTGTGACTAGAAATTTTGTCTCTTAGTAAATCCTATTTGAATAGGACTCTAATTAGAATTTTAGTATAGCTTTAATTCTTATTTGAGTTTTTGATAAATTATAACTCTTGTTGGATTAGTAATTGTAGATTATATATGACTCTATCCTTTTAGAGTTGGACGTTATCCAAGACTCTATTTGGAGTGTGAGTAAGAGATTGAGTTCTTTTACAACTTGACCTATTGTATTATAAACAAGACAGTAAGGTCACAGTTGTTGTAGATTTTTTAGAGAGTTATTATGAGAACTTTTGTCCTAAAACTTTTGTGGCTAACACTCCAGATCGTGATCGTCTGTTCATATGTGGATTTCTGATAAGGGACATTTGTCTCTAGCATCGTCTTCAAGGAATCGATCAACACGAAACAAGGCAGACATAGAGTTGTTCTTGTTAAGGTATGATTTTTCTTTCGTAGTACATCAGTTTAATGGAATTAATATGATCTTGGTTTGGGTATTTTCGAAAAGGTTTCAAAATTTTCGATGTGCTTGATCCACGAAACCAACCATATAATACACACACTAAGCACACAACATACAAAAATTAAATATACCTTTTGATCTATGGTCCATAATGCGTAGGTCCCACTTCAGATACTTAAACTGCAAATAAAATCCGAAATTACTTAATTAGTCACCTAATCAAGTTTATAAGATTCTCAGATTTCACAACTATTTTCTCTTTTGTTGGTCGATCTCTCATTTGCAATCATAAAAATCACTTGATTTTTTGAATGAACTCTCTTATGTAGTTACTAATTAGATTGAGGTGCGACAATAAGTACTTTATTTATTTATTCACTTTCCTTTTCTCATCATTTTTTTGAGTTGCATATTGATGTATTTTTATCTAGTACTAATACTCAGTCTCTTCCGCACGCGAAGCGCAAGACAACAGCTAGTTGTATATAAGGTACTACTAATCTATGTACCCTTGGGCACTATCAGGCCTATACAAGACCATGTTTAAAGGAATTAGAGACTATTTTTAAATTTTAATAGTATTTATTAGTGTAACCTACTACATTTCCTTTCCCACATTAATTTCATATTTTATATAGGTGCAACCCACATTTTGCATTGTAGGCCCCCTAACGATAGCAATGGTCGGTAAGTAATTAATTTATTCTAATTGTACTCCTTATTTGCCACAACAATATATTTACTTATTTAAATGAATAAATATATAAATAAACACTTAATAAAATTTTCTTTTTTGACTTCAGCGAGAGTCGAACTCACAACCTTTATAAATCTTGTCTTTTGGCAAGTGATGTCTCATCTATCTCAATAAAAATGATTTGGCAAATAAACACTTAATTATTTTTTATTTTGCATAAAACACTTGATTAGTTAAATTGTGAAAACTGTGCATGTGTATTTTGGAAATGCATCCACATTTTGCATTGTAGGCCCTAACCATGGCAATGATCGGTAAGTAAGTAATTTATTATAATTGTACTCCTTGTTTACCACAACAATATATTTACGTATTTAAATGAATAAATATAAAAATAAACACTTAATAAGTTTTTTTTTTGACTTCAACGGGAGTCGAACTCACGATCTTTATAAATCTTGTCTTTTGGCAAGTAATGCATCATCTATGTTAATAAAGAATGTTTGGCAAATAAAAATTAATCAATTTTTTTTTGCATAAAACACTTAATTAGTTAAAATTTAGGGGTGCATACGGATTGAATTCAATCTAATTATGGTCAATCCACAATCCGATCTAATTATTGTGGATTGAGAAATCACAATTCAACCTGGTCCATTTATTTTGTTTATCCGACTTGATCCAATTTACTAAATGTAGACCGGACCGGATCAAGTTACGCGGATTGACAATTATAAAACTAATATTCATAAAACTATAAAACTAATGTTTTAAATCAAAACTTACTCAAATACTTTTGAGTATAAAGAAATTTATGATTGCCAAAGCATCTCTAACGAGACAAGTAAGGTATCACCTGCTAAAGGGCAATTTAGGGAGACCATTAGTTCGACTCATAAAAAAATAATGATTCGTAAGAAAAATATTGAATACTAATTCTAATTCAAAGATATTAGTTTTAACATTTTCTATATTTATTTAACTAGACAGTTTTAAATGTGTACTTGAATATAAAAAAAATTAACTTAAGTTGCGAATATTTAGATTTTGAAGTGTATATCCATATCTATATACTAATATAATAGAAAATCTTAAACAGTTAAAAGTCTTTTTGCCACTTTCTTCCAATTGTGTCCCTATCTACTTATTCAAAATTATTAAAATGAAGGGTAATGTGGTAAATTACTTGCTCAACCTAAATAAATAGGTGTTTAGAATTCCAAACCTTTAGATCCTTTTTTAGGACCAAAGTGGGTCAGTTTCTAAAACTGAATTTAAAAGCCTAAAAATTAGGAGATTTTAAAGATAAAATATAATTTTTTAGTAAAGGATAGATTTGTTGTAAAACTAAGGCTAAGGCAAGGAAAGTATATGCAATGAACTAAAACTTGAACAAGATAGTAGATGGGAGAAATGAAAAATCTTTCATTCAACTTGGTGCACCAATTACATTGAGAGGACCCCTTTATATAGCTCTTTTGGTTATAATGAGATGAAGACCAAAAGACACAAGTTACACTTACAATAATAAGTTACAAGTAAATGGGTGTAAAAGGTGGGAATAGAAAGGGTCATCCACTTTCTCGTGATATTTACAACACTCCCATTGGATGACACTTGTTAAGAGAATACATATCGTTAAAACCTCTACTAGAAAAAAAACCCATTGGAAAAAAAAACCTAGCAAAGAAAAAAAGTACATCGTTTTCATCAATCTTTATATAGAGCATGATATTGATATGATTGCCTCATTAAAAACCTTGCTAGGAAAATCCAATAGGATAAAACTATAGTTAAGGGGAAAAGAGTGCAATGCACTAATTAATAACTCCCCCTCATGTTGATATGGGTGGGATTTGTCCTGTTTCATTGTTTGCAATATCCTTGAGTCGACGCAAGCCAATAGCATATGTAAGCCTTTTAAATATTGTAGTTGGCAAAGCTTTTGTGAATAAATCAGCAAGATTATCACACGACCGAATTTGCTTGATATCGATTTCACCACTCTTTTGAAGCTCATCTATATAAAAGAATCTTGGTGAAATACGTTTTGTTCTGTCCCCTTTTATATATCATTCACTTAATTAGGTGATACATGCTGAATTATCTTCATATAATATGGTTGAAGAATATTTAATTGAAGATAATCCAGCTGATTCTTAAATATATTGAATCATGTTTCTCAACCATATACATTCACGACTTGCTTTAT
Source organism: Stephania cephalantha (assembly GCA_039657325.1). NCBI lineage: Eukaryota > Viridiplantae > Streptophyta > Magnoliopsida > Ranunculales > Menispermaceae > Stephania > Stephania cephalantha. Next base: position 8,622,805 of record CM077579.1, read on the forward strand.
GAATTGCAAGTATTTCTGAATGATTAGAAGAAGTTGCAACCATAGTTTGTTTCACTAATTTCCATGATATAGCAGTATCACTACAAGTGAATACATAACCCGTTTAAGAGCGAGCCTTATGAGGATCAGATAAATAGCCAGCATCAGCATATCCTTGCAAATTCATTTTTACTCCTCTTGAGTAAAACAAACCTATGTCACTTGTTCCCCAAAGATAACAAAAAATGTGTTTGACACCATTCCAATGTCTTCGAGTAGGTGAAGAGCTATATCTTGCAAGTAAATTAATAGAAAAGATAATATCTGGCCTTGTACGATTTGCAAGATACATAAATGCATCAATTGCACTTAAATATGGTACATCTGGACCAATTAGCTCTTAATCACTTTCACGAGGTCCAAATGGATCCTTATCCACTTCAAGTGATCTAACAACCATTGGGGAGCTTAATGGATGTGCTTGTCCATATAAAATCTTTTCAAGATTTTATCAATATAATTCTATTGATGGATAAGTATTCCACTTGAAAAATGCTCGATTTGTAAACCGAGACAAAATTTTATTTTTTCAAGTTATTTCATCTCGAATTCATTTTTCAAATATTCAGATGTTCTCACTATGTCGTCATGATTTCCCATAATATTCAAATCATCAACATATACAACAATAATTGCAAATCTCGATGATGATTTTTTAATAAAGACAAATGGACAAAGTAGATTATTTACATATCATTCTTTAAGTAATAATCACTCAGGCGTTTGTACCACATTCGGCCAGATTGTTTTAATCCATACAAAGACCTTTGCAATTTTATAGATTGTATATTATGAGGTTTTGATTCGGGCACTTCAAACCCCTCAAGAATTTTCATATATATCTCATTGTCTAAGGATCCGTACATATATACTGTAATAACATCCATAAGATGCATATCAAGCTCTTCAGAAACTGCAAGGCTTATTAAAAATCAAAATGTAATTGCATCTATAACAGGAAAATATGTTTAATCATAATCAATGTCAGGTTTTTTGTGAAAAAATTTGAGCTACAAGTCTTGCTTTATATCTTTAAATCTCATTCTTTTCATTTCTCTTTCGTACAAATATCCATTTATATCCAATAGGCTTAACGTCATCAGGCATTGGACAATTGGTCTAAAAACTTCTCATTTTCTTAATGAGTTTAACTCTGTTTGGATAGTCTCTTCCCACTTTGGCCAATTAGGTCTTTTTCGACATGCATCTACAGTTCGTGGTTCTAGATCATCATTTTCAAAAATCTCAAAAGATACATTGAAAACAAATATATCATCTGGAACAACTTTATTTTGATCCCAAATCTTACCAGAATTCAAATAATTCATTGAGATCTCAATATTCTCCCCATTTTCAATAAGTAATTGTTCCTCGTCAGATTTAACTTGTTCTGACAAATCCTTATTAAAGGATTTTTGAGCTTTCTCTAGAGTATTATGATTTTCATTTTTTTTACTCCTGTTTTCTTCTTTTGAGGAACTGTATCTCTTGAACCAACAAGTCTTCCACGCTTTAAACGTTTTGTTGGTTCTTATGTACTTTGTTGCACACTGACATCAATTCTTGCTAGAACATTTGCTGCTGGAATATGAGATTTTGTCACTCGTTTTATATCAATATATGCATATGGTAATTGATTTGCAATTTGTTGCAAATGGATGATCATTTGAACTTCAAGTTCACACTAATTTGTGCGTTGATCATAATGTAATAAACTCGATGCATTCTAAGCAATTTCACGTCATTCATTTTGAATTGACTTCTTATCTCTCCCTAATGGTGGGAAAATTGTTTCGTCAAAGTGACAATCCACAAAACGTGTTGTAAATAAATTCCCTGTTAGGGGCTCAAGGTATCTAATAATTGATGATGAGTTAAAACCAACATAAACACCAAGTTTTCATTATGGGCCCATTTTAATTCTATTTGGAGGTGGTATGGGAACATACACTGCATAACCAAGAATTCTCAAGTGTGAGATATTTGGTTATTGACCTAAAATGAGTTGTATTGGGGAATGTTCATGGTATGTTGTAGGTTTAAAGCGAATGATATATGATGCATGAAGAACTGCGTGTCCCCAAATTGAAGTTGGTAACTTAGTTCTCATAATTAAAGGTCTAGCAATCAATTGAATGCATTTGATCATATATTCTGCTAAACCATTCTGGGTATGCACATGAGGAATATGTTGGGTTTTGGGGTTCATACGTAGCGGAGATTACAAAACAATTTTAACAAAAACCCCAATAGGATCCGAATCTAATTCCATTAAAAAAGTTTAAACCATGAAAACTTAATCATACCTCGGTCGCAATATACCTTTCTGAAGGTTGATCGATCTCTAAGGCGCTGCCAACGACGAACGCCCTCTACCAGCAGTCCACACATGAACGGCGGCCGAGATTTGAAGTGCTAGCTTCGAGAGAATACTAAACCTTTTTGTTTCTCTCCAAAACAATCCAGAGCGTACCAGAAAACCCTAATTCGTTTCTAAAACGAAAATAGAGTTTCGGCCCTTAATCTTTCATACGTGTGTTTTAACTTAAAGCGTCTATTTATACAACCCTTGTATATAGACGATTAAGTAAATTACACATATACCCCTATTTAAAGAGGTATAAGTGTAATACACCACAAGGACCTTTCTGTCATGAATTTTATCATATAAAATTCATTTTTTCAGAACCATCTTAAAATCTCGCAAAATCATTCTTAGTGTGCGACCCAATAGGCTCATACAACGTTGGTAGTGTACCAAAACACATTTTGGTATACTAGTCATAAGCGGCCTCTAGCAAGACATTATGACTACCCAAGTTGTACGAATATCAAATCGATACAACCTAATCAATAGTGTATATAACATCCTTTTGTCACACGATATCTTTTTGATCAAACATAAGGCATGGAATTGTCATCCAACATGTTCAATCGTACTAGTCTCGATTTTTAGGTAGACTGAAAACATCCAAGTGACATTGATAAATATCAATTCACTTAGACTATGCCTTTTAACAGTTTAACATATCGAGGGATCCACTGGATATCTCTATTTATATGAGAGGGACAAATTATATCTTGATTACACAACTTCATCACATTGCTCACACAGTAACCAATCACAACCTTTATAATCGTCCGGTTAAAGTCAACGTTTGATTGTGTCAAATCATTATGTTCATAATGTTGAAGTCTCTGGTAATCTCAAGTCAGAGGACTGAAAAATATACCTATCATGAGAAACATCTATGACTTAATCCATGTGATGTTCTCATAGCGGGTCGGTCAAGTACTTTGTTCCCTAACAAGTACTCGTGATTTTAATTCATATCCCTATACGTATAATCATCATATGATCATCAACCAAGACACATACTAGTCTTAATTCATTATAGTTCCTAGTATAATGATCGACTAGGGACATTTATGATATTTCTACAAATACCCATGGATCTTATTATAATGTAAACATGCAAATTAATTATAATAAACATCAAATGAAATCCTCTGTTTTATTAACTAAAAGTATTCATAAAGACAGTTAATGGATTGACCTAGGGCACATGCCCCAACAACTCCCACTTGCAATAGGGCCAATCATACATGCATCTAATGCCTAATAATCTAACATGACCATCATGTTTTGCTTGTGGAAGAGATTTTGTCAATGGATCCGTAACGTTGTCTTCAGTAGGTACTCTGTAAATCTTCACGTCTCCCCTCTCAATAATTTCTTTGATGAGATGAAAACGCCTGAGTATATGTTTGGATATGTGGTGTGATCAAGGTTCCTTGGACTGTGCTATTGCCCCGTTATTGTCACAATACAAACAAACAGGGTTAGCAATACTTGGAACTACACCTAGTTCAGAAATGAATTTTTTGATCTAAACTGCCTCATTTGCTGCATCGAACGCTGCAATATACTCAGCTTATATTTTAAAATCTGCCACAGTCTCTTGCTTCGAACTTTTCCAGCTTACTGCACCCCATTCAAAGTAAACACATATCCAGACTGCAATCTAAAATCATCTATATCAGTTTGAAAACTTGCATTTGTGTAACCATTTACAACTAGATCATTTTCTAAACCTCCATAGACCAAGAACATTTCTTTAGTCCTTCTTAAGTATTTAAGAATGTTCTTTACTGCTATCTAGTGACTCTCACCAGGATCTGACTGATATCTGTTTGTAGTGCTCAAAGCATATGATACATCAGGTCGAGTGCATAGCATGACATACATGATAGATCCAATAGCTGATGCATATGGAATCTTATTCATACGGTCTCACTCATCATTTGTCTTAGGACATTGAATCTTGTTGAGACTTATGCCATGCGACATTGGCAACAATCCTCTTTTAGAGTCTTGCAAACTGAACCTATTCAACACCTTGTCTATGTAAGCACTCTGACTTAGACCGATTAGCCTCTTAGATCTATCCCTATAGATCCTTATCACTAGGATATAGGCTGCATCTCCTAAGTCTTTCATTGAGAAACACTTCCCTAACCAAGACTTGACATTCTGCAATGTTGGGATGTCATTTCCAATGAGTAATATATCATCAACATACAATACCAAAAAAACAACTACACTCCCATTGACCTTCTTGTATACACAAGGCTCATCTTCGTTCTTAATAAAACCAAAATCCTTGATTGCTTCATCAAAACGAAGATTCCAACTCCAAGAAGCGTGCTTTAATCCATAAATGGATCTTTGAAGCTTGCATACCTTCCTAAAATTCTCAAGATGTACAAAACCTTCAGGTTGTGTCATATACATGTCCTCAAGCAGCTTTCCATTAAGAAATGTTGTTTTTACATCCATTTGTCATATCTCATAGTCATAATATGCAGCAATGGCAATTAAAATTCTTATGGATTTAAGCATGGCTACTGGCAAAAAAGTTTCATCATAATCAACACCTTGAGTCTGCCTGAAACCTTTTGCTACAAGTCCTGCTTTAAAAGTATGTACTTTGCCATCATGTCAGTTTTCTTCTTGAAAACTCATTTACATCCAATGGTCTTACCACCTTCAAGTAAATCAACCAAGTTCCAAACTTGGTTATCATATATGGATTGCATCTCAGAGTTCATGGCACTTAGCCATTTATCTGAGTCTGGTCCAGACATAGCCTCCTGATAAGTGGTAGCCTCATTTTGATCCATAAGCAACACATCACGACTATTAGGAATGAGAAATCCGAATCTCTCTGGCTCATGTCTTACCCTACCAGATTTACGTGGGCCTTGTGTCACTGGTGGAGGTTCAACTGGTTCAAAACGTTGTTGAACTTCCAGTAGCGGTTCAGTGTTTATATATGATTCTTGAACTTCTTCAAGATTTATTTCTCTCCTAGTAGTGTCTTTTGAAATAAACTGTTTTTCCATAAAGGCACCATACCGAGCAACAAACACTTTGTTCTCAACGGGATTATAAAAGTAATATCTTTTTGTTTCCATAGGATATTCCCCAAATAAACATTTATCAGATTTAGGTGCTAGTTTTTCTGAGACTTATCGCTTTACGTAAGCCTCACAACCCCAAATCTTAAGGAAAGACAAACTAGGTCTCTTCCCATACCATATCTCATCTGGTGTTTTATCAACCGCTTTAGAAGGAACTCGATTTAGAGTGAAAGCTGAAGTTTGTAATGCATAACCCCAAAAGGATAATGGAAGATCTGCATGACTCATCATAGATCGAACCATATCTAATAAGGTTCAATTTCTCCTTTAAGAAACTCCATTCCATTATAGAGTTGCTGGTGGAGTCAATTGGGAGAAAATCCCACAATTTCTAAGATGATCATCAAATTCTTGGCTTAAATATTCACCACCTCGATCTGATCGAAGTGTTTTGATAGTTTTACCAAGTTGATTCTGCACTTCATTTTGAAACGTTTGAAACATCTCAAATGATTCGGCTTTATGTTTCATTAGATATACATAACCATATCTGCTGAAATCATCGGTAAATGTAATGAAGTACTGATAACCTCCTATAGCCATTGTGTTTATAGGACCGCATACATCAGTATGTATTAGACCTAATAAATCACTTGCCCTTTCACTGTGTCCAGTAAGGGACTTTTAGTCATTTTGCCTAGTAAACAAGATACACACATTTCATATGTTTCTAAATCAAATGAATCTAGAAGTCCGTCTTTTTGGAGCTTCGTTATGCGTTTCTCATTTATGTGCCCGAGACTACAATGCCAAAGATAGGTTTGATTCAAATCATTTGACTTGAATCTCTTTGTATTTATGTTAAAGACTGGAGTATCAGTGGACCTTTTCATGCTTAGAATATAAAGACCATCACACAAATCAGCATTTGCGTAAAATATAACTTTACGAGAAATGGAAAATCTATTATTCGCAATAATAAAATCAAAACCATCCATATCCAAGCATGAAATAGAAATGATGTTTCTACTCAAGGAAGGCACAAAATAACAATTATTTAAAGTTAAAATAAGTTCATTAGGTAAGACTAAGTCATATGATCCAACATCTAGAGCAGCAACTCTTGCTCCATTCACTATGCGGAGGATGACTTCTCATTTCTTCAACTTTCTACTTCTGGTGAGTCCCTGCGCATTTATACAAATGTGAGATCCACATCCGGTATCTAATACCCAAGAATCACTAGTAGATAAATTAATTTCAATGACACAAATACCTGTAGTGGTAGTCGCACTACCCTTTTTCTTCTTTAGATCTTCCAGATAGAGTTAGCAATTTCTGAACCAATGTCCAGGTGCATGGCAGAAATGACAATTTCCTTTCTTTTCTTTTGGGTGTTTTGAAGCAGGAACAGGCTGAGGCTTGACTTGTTCCACAGGTTTTGCGACAGGTGCAGTAGTAGCCTTGATAACTCTAGCCTTACCTTTGCCTTTCTTCTTCATTCCCTTTCCCTTTTGGACCATCAACACATTACTAGAGGGTTTTTTGATATTTGTTTCAGCAGTTTTAAGCATCAAATGCAACTCTGAAATTGATTTCTCCATATTATTCATATTGTAGTTCATCACAAATTGTGAGTAACTCTCTGGTAATGAATTCAGGATCAAATCCGTAGCCAACTCTTGGCTTTTGGGAAATCCGAGTCTATCAAGCTGGTCAACATAGCCCTTCATCTTCAGAACATGAGGACTAACTGACGCACCCTTAGTCATCTTGCAAGAATGTAGGTTCTTGACTGTCTCGAACCTTTCTTGCCTAGCTTGCTTTTGGAACATTTCCTTCAGCGTTATAGCCATGTCGTAGGCTTCCATTAGTTCCATGTCCTTCTGAAGTTCAGGGAACCATAGTTGCCAGCATAATACATGCAACATCAGTAGAATCGTTGACATGCTTATTATACGCATCCTTCATAGCTTTCGTAGCATTGGCTGGTGGGTCCTCAGGGATTGGAGCATCCAGACATACAACTTGCGTTCATGCTTAAGAACAATTCTCAATTTTCTGAACCACTCAAGAAAGTTAGTCCCAGATAGCTTATCCTTCTCAAGGATGGATCGCAGTGACAGGAGATTATTGTTACTTGAAGAGGCCTTTGATCAACAATAAAGATTATGCAAAGTTTATTTTAGTATAGAGGAATAGACTCCCACTAAATTAACAACCCTCCTAAAACATACTGTTTATTTAGGGGACTAAAATCCATATTTCACATAATTCTATGACAGCTATGGCATGAAACACAGAACTAGATTATTTAGGTAGGTAACAGTTACCAATTACATCTTATGTAATTTTAGATACTTTTATGAGATACGGGACGTCTTATGTCTTATCATATTTTTTTATCTCATCATGTGCCTAAAGCTCAAAACTATTTTGATAGCTTTATTAAGTCGGACCATTTAAAACATTTATGTAACTTTTACCCAACTTGTCTCACAAAGATAACACAATACACCCAGCTATGGCTGAAACTATATTAGTGTGATCGAGGCCTTGACAAGTGTTTAAAATGGATGGCACGAGACTTAAAATTTAATAGAGGGATTTTATTCAGTTTTAGTGATTTTATGTAAACAATGAAATATCATATATTTTATTGATTTGTTCAATCACTAAACAATTTGGAAATTTTTATACTGTTCACTAATAAAAGAATTTACGTGCGCTAGGATTAGTTAGACGGCGATCCATTGCCGGGCTGGCGGTCGTCAATGGCTAAGGTCCCATTGACCGAAGTTGATTTGGGAAACATGGGGCGCGCGCCCCCTTTTTTTTTTTTTTTTTTTTAGGAAACGAGTTTCAATTTTGAAAATTAAAACTCTCTATAGAAAATCATATTTTTCGCTGATTTTATTATCCTAAATTAACCCCTTAATTTATCAGAAATTAAGTCAATTAAAAATATTTTAATTAATCCGGGCCCACATCTAACTAATCATCTTATCCTAATCCAATTAGGACTTAAGATATTTGAATCCTAGCATATCACCAATAAAAAGATTCTCGATATTTATCTCCTATCCAATAGGGATAACGTAACCAATTTTGCTAATATCTCTAAATCTAATTTGTTATATATCTCTTATCAAATAGAAATTTCATAACATAATAGATATAACGAGATAAATAAATAATTTCAAAAAATAATTATTTGCAATTTCGGTCCTCATCCAAATAATCACAAACATGTAATTGAATCATGAACTACTATCCCAATCGAACCTAATCATATTAGTTTCGAATTAATATTAAGACTTATACAATTTAAGAAACTTAAAACAATGTAACCTAAATATGCATATTGTTTTACAAAGATTTCATCCATGCATCAACACACGAAAAATAAAGATTATACCTAATGGTGTCATGGATCACAGAACACGAAATTCAATTCATTAAAATTACTCGAATTAACCTAACATGGTTACTAGCATGTATGAAACTGATTTCAATTAAATCACGAATATATGTATCATATACACAAAACATGATAATAAATCTCACAGAAAACTTATGTATATCACATATACATCAACTATTAACATGCTTTCAATCATATATCATGTATATATCAGAAGAAAACATGCAATGAATTTAATGGAATCAAACTCGAAGGCTCTGATACCACTGTTGGTTTTGGGGTTCATACACAGTGGAGATTACAAAACAATTTTGACAAAAACCCCAGCAAGATCCGAATCTAATTCCATCAAAAATGTTTAAACCATGAAAACTTAATCATACCTCGGTCACAATATACCTTTCTGAAGGTTCATCGATCTCTAAGGCGCTGCCAACGACGAACGCCCTTTACCAGCAGTCCACACACGAACGGCGGCCGAGATTCGAAGTGCTAGCTTCGAGAGAATACTAAACCTTTTTGTTTCTCTCCAAAACGATCCAGAGCGTACCAGAAAACCCTAATTCGTTTCTAAAACGAAAATAGAGTTTCGGCCCTTAATCTTTCATACGTGTGTTCTAACTTAAAGCGTCTATTTATACAACCCTTGTATATAGACGGTTAAGTAAATTACACATATACCCCTACTTAAAGAGGTATAAGTGTAATACACCACAAGGACGTTTTTTTCATGAATTGTATCATATAAAATTTGTTTTTTCTAAACCATCTTAAAATCTCGCAAAACCATTCTTAGTGTGCGACCCAATAGGCTCATACAACGTTGGCAGTGTACCAAAACACATTTTGGTATACAAGTCATATGCGGCCTCTAGCAATACATAATGACTACCCAAGTTGTACGAATATCAAATCGATACAACCTAATCAATAGTATATATAACATCCTTTTGTCACACGATATCCTTTTGATCAAACATAAGACATGGAATTGTCATCCAACATGTTCAATCGTACTAGTCTCGATCTCTAGATAGACTGAAAACATCCAAGTGACATTGATAAATATCAATTCACTTAGACTAGGCCTTTTAACAGTCTAACACATCGAGGGATCCACTGGATATCTCTCTTTATATGAGAGGGAAAAATTCTATCTTGATCACACAACTTCATCACATTGCTCACACAATAACCAATCACAACTTTTATAATCGTCCGGTTAAAGACAACGTTTGATTGTGTTAAATCATTGTGTTCCTAATGTTGAAGTCTCTGGTAATCTCAAGTCAGAGGACTGAAAAATACACCTATCAAAAGAAACAACTATGACTTAATCCATGTGATGTTCTCATAGCGGGTCGGTCCAGTACTTTGTTCCCTAACAAGTACTCGTGATCTTGATTCATATCACTATACGTATAATCATCATATGATCATCAATCAAGACTCACACTAGTCTTAATTCATTATAGTTCCCAGTATAACAATCGACTAGGGACATTTAGGATATTTCTAAATATTCCCATGGATCTTATTATAATGTAAACATGCAAATTAATTATAATAAACAACAAATGAAATCCTCTATTTTATTAACTAAAAGTATTCATAAAGACAGTTAATGGATTGACCTAGGGCACATGCCCCAACAGAATAGAATACTCGCGGGTAATTCCTATAGACATGCAATAATATGTGAATGCTTTGGATTGAAATTCGCCACCATTATCGAGCTCTTAATTTGAGTTTTAATTGGGTTATTAGGAAATTGAGCTCTTAACTTTATAACTTGAGCTAAAAGTCTAGCAAATGCAACATTTCTAGTTGAAAGTAAACAAACATGTGACTACCTAGTTAATGCATCTATCAAAACCATGATATATATATATATATATATATATGAATGGTCGACGATGAGGATGAATAGGTCCACAAATGTCTCCCTGAATGCGTTTTAAGAAAATTGAAGATTCCTCAATGACTTTACTTGGTGATGGTTTAACTATTAGTTTTCCTTAAGAATAGCTAACACAATTATAATCTCCAGCTGAAAATATTTTGACTCCTCAAAGGATGTCCATGCGAGTTATTAATAATTCTTCGCATCATTGATGATCTTGGATGACCAAGTCGATCATGCCATAAAAGAAATGTTTTTTGATCATTGATCTTTATATTCATGACGAAATTTGTTTCAATGTCTTATATGTGTGAAATATAATTCAGAAGGTGAAGTTGAGAATTTTCAAGAAATTTATTTTTCCCATTCAAAACTAATGTAATGTAGAGAAATTCTCTATTATTTTCATTCATAGTTTTGATATGATATCCATTTTGTCGAATATCTTTGAAACTAAGTAAATTCCTTCTGGATTTTTCTGAGTATAATGCATTAACAATATGAATTGTTGTACCCCCATGCAACATAATATTTGCTCATCCAAAGCCTTTAATCAAGTTAGTAATGCCAGATATCGTTTGAACATTAGCTTCAACTAAATTCAAGTTAGAGAAATATTCTCTTTTTGTAAGAATCGTGTGCATTGTAGCACAGTCAACAAGACAAAAATCACTTGTATATGGCTTTGAACACACTGCTTGTTGATCCATCTAGACAAATAATTTTGATGAATTAGGGAAAAAATAAATTTCATTCATAGTCGAGAACTAGTACATAGAAATAGAAAAATATAGAATAAAACTAGTACTTAGGAATTGAAATCATTATATTTAATCAATAAAAACATCAAGATCAACATTTGGATCAATAAGAAAATCTGGGGCATTCATATGATTAATGTTTGCCGAGTCATCTCCAATAGTAAAATTCATCTCAACATCTTCGCATTTCCCTTTTAAGGAGGCTTAATAAAGATCCATAAAATGCTTGGGTTTACGACACACATGGGCCCAATGGCCTTTTAGTCTGCACCTATGACATGGTTGGTCGCGATTGTGAGTAAACCCTTTTTCAACACCTTTTCCATTTTTCTCAGTGGTTTCATTTCTGTTCCATTTATTCTGGAACTTATCACCACGGGACTTAGGGTGTTGCTTGCCATAATCTTTATCGAATCCTTTTCTCTTTTCGCGTTCATAATTCTTCTTACCATAACTATTTTTGTGGTTATATGATGCAACATTTGCTTCATGAGTTGAAGCGGACCCAGTTGGATGAGAATTATGATTTTGCAACAAAAGCTCATTATTTTGCTCAACCACCATAAGGCAAGAAATCAATCCAAAAATACTTTTTGAATTGACGCGCTCGATATTGTTGTTGCAACAACAAATTTGAGGCATGAAAGTACTGAATGTTTTTTCCAACATTGTCTCATCAAATACATTTTCTCCGCATAACCTCAAATGAGAGGTAATATTAAACATAACAGAGTTATAGTCATTGATTATTTTGAAATCTTGTAATCTAATATTCAGCCAGTCATTTTAAGCTTTTGGGAGTATCAACATTTTTTGGTGATCATAGCACTCTTTCAAGCTTTTCCACAGGGTGATAGGATCTTTTATAGAGAGATATTCACTTTTCATATCATTATGGAGATGATGATGAAGGAATATGTGCTTTCACACGATCTTGAATTGATGCTTTATTTCCTTCTTTGATAACCTCTCCCAAGTCTTTAGCTTGGAGTTGTATCTCGGCATCTAGTTGCCATGATAAGTAATTTTTTCAAGTGATATGGAGGGCAACAAATTCAAGTTTTTGTAGATTTGTCATAATTTGAGAATATGTGAGAAATTGTAAATCATGTAAATAGTTTATCATTTTATATAAAATAGTTATTACACGATTATATATGTTCACAACTTGATTATTTACATACAAAAATATACTATTTGTATGAGTTGGTGGGACAACCTCTAGGTTGGGTGGCGAGACAAAAGTTTACTTAACAATCATGCCTCCTCAAACGGGATAACCCGTCTCCCTTTCAATGTTTAGCTTTACTAGGGATAAGGCTTTCCTACTAACCCAAACTCATAGTATTATTTTACATTATAAGAAATCAAGAATAGAACACAATCAATCGCTTGTTTCATAATGAGAAAACTATATACATCACATCGACTTTTGATTTTTGATGTAGAAGATCGTACAAGACGCAACTACATAGCATACTATCGCAGTCAGTGTCTATGATATACAAAAAAAATATTTTAATAATATGCAACGTTGTTACTACCAGATGAACTTATCTATAGAAAGCTTAGAGCCAATAGCCCCATTTCTTTTGGTTTGCAATCTATATATTGTTATGTTTTTTTAATTTTAAAAAAACGTTTGCACATGGGGATGGTGTATACAATAAAATGTAAATGAATTAAGTTTAATTTGTATATGCATGCAAGACAATTAATTAGTAAAACAAATTAGTAATTAAATTGCTAAAACTCATTATAATTTAATATTAATGTAATCGTCTAAAGAAAATGAAGGAGATACCATTCGTATTTCATGGTTTAAATTAAAAGAAAACTTTTTTTTAGTAGATATCAGGAGAGTTGGATTAATCATTATCAAATTGTTAATCACAACTTCACAAGCACAATTTACACATAGAAGTTCATGAAATTATATAAAAAAATATTTAATTAAGGCAAATTATAGGTGGTGCAAAATAGAATGTAATGATTTTTTACTATATTTGCAACGGTTCAAATTTATAGTTTCGCATGCAAGGAAATTATAGACATTGTTTTTTTTAAAAAAAATGAACTATGTAAAAGAATATTGTGTATGTCATATATTCATCTAATTGAACCATATGTAAGTGCTAAATTTTATCTTGCTCTTTACTGAAGATATATATATTTAAAATATATGAACATTGCATAAATAGAATTAACATGGTGTAACAACATGGCAACATTGCTTAAATAACAATGAAAATAATCAACTTCTTACTTAATTTCTTAACTAAATAATGATTTGAAAAGATATAAACTATTCAAATCATATAAATTAACACACACAAAATTTATGCTTGTCATAATAAAATATTTTTGTTTTCAATGTGCCTAGTGTGAATAATACATATATATATATATATATATATTCAAATGATATAAGTAAAAAAAATCATATTCATAAAAGTTATATATATGGGCTAGTGTATTTTGTAGGCTACGAATGTATGATTAACGATGCGTTCATGAGATTGACATCAATATATATGCATCCTAAAAATCATATAAGAAAACTATAATACCAAAATGAGATTTAAGGTAAAAAAAAAAAAAAAAAAAAAACCTTCCAAGCTTTATGTTCTTTGAAAATCTTCTCTATTTTTTAAGACTTCTTCGACCTGAGCAAATTCGTGTTGATAACGTGTTGTAAAACTAATTAAGGCTAAGGCAAGAAAAGTATAAGCAATGAACTAAAACTTGTACAAGATAGTAGATGAGAGAAATGAGAAATCTTTCATTCAACTTGGTGCACCAATTACATTGAGAGGACCCCTTTATAGTTCTTTTGGTCATAATGAGATGAAGACCAAAAGATACAAGTTACACTTACAATAATAAGTTACAAGTAAATGGGTGTAAAAGGTGGGGATTTGAAGGGTCACCCACTTTCTCATGACATTTACAACAAGATTTTTTATTTGCTTTTTTTTTCTCAAAAAAACATATTCAAATAATCAATCCCCGTTACTTATGACTCCTTGATTTAAGGTGATGCTTACCCTTTCAAAAAGTATTACCTAACATATAGGAATTTAACCTTTTCACATTTAATTATGTACATTGGAAATTCGAAACCGAAAAATTTTAATTCCTACAATTACGGTTAAGTAAAAAACTATTTTTTTTTCCTAAAGTGTTCTCCTTAATCGTTTGATAAGCGTAACGTGTGCCACATGGTTATTGACGAGTATGGATTTATGATTTCAGTAGGTAATTTCCTAATTTTAGACGGTTTCAAATAGTAGATTTAGTTTATCTTATATATAATGACAATACTTCTTAGGATCTTCTTGAACCAAAATAGCTTTATTGACAAAAATGTTCTTTTAAGAGACTTTAAAACTTTGCAATTTTCAATTTCCGTCCTTTCAAAAACAAGGGCATAAATGTCTTTTAAAAAATGTATAATTGATCATTGATCGTGAATTTAATCGGAAGTGGTTGGTAACCAAAATCTCATCTCGTAAATTTTCTCTCACGTTGTTTATGGCTAAGACACAATACCCACACATGGGTTGAATAGCTTTTTCAAAAGTTCACAATGCAATAAACTACTTTCTATTTGGTAGTTTTATTAACCCCTTAAGATCTTTTTGAGGTCAAAATAATTTTATTGACAAAAATGCCCTTTCAAGAGACTTTAAAACTTTTCAATTTTCAATTTGCGTCCTTTCAAAAATAGGGGCATAAATGTCTTTTAAAAAATGTATAATTGATCATTGATCATGAATTTAATTGGAAGTGGGTTGGTAACGGAAATCTCATCTCCTCAATTTTCTCACGTTGTTTATCGCTAAGACACAATAGCCACACATGGGTTGAATATATAGCTTTTTCAAAAGTTCACTATGCAATAAACTACTTTCTATTTAGTAGTTTTATTAACTGCTTATGTATCTATTTAATATTTGGAAACACACTAAATACATTAAAGAGTTATTAGAAAACCTCTCCTCAATGCCTCCATTAAAAGTAGACCAACGGATAGTTTTCATCGACTTTTTTTTTCACTACAAAAAAAAGCAGATCAGAAACGAAAATTTATGTTGCTGATTAGCATAAATTTCGTCTCTAATTCAATTCTGCAACGGAACAGAGACGGAATCTATTCCATCTCTAAAATCGTCGTCACTGATTTAGTCAACAACGGAAATGTGTTTCCGTTGCTGATTAGAGACGAAATTTAGAAACGGAACAGAGACGGAACAGAAATGCACATTCTTCTAAAGGGTACAATTGTAATTGCATTCCGTCTCTGATCCGTTGCTAATCAGAGATAGATCAGAGACGGAATGCAATAATTCCGTCTCTGATTCGTCTCTAATTAGCAATGGACCAGAGACGAAATTATTGCATTTCGTCTCTGATCCGTCTCTGATTAGCAACGGATCAGAGACGAAATTATTATATTCCGTCTCTGATCCGTCTCTGATTAGCATAGGAACGTTGACGGAATGCAATAATTCCGTCTCTGATCCGTTGCTAATTCATGAATTCGTTTTGATCCGTTGCTATTTAGTATCAAAGTTTAGTTTTGCCCAGTTGGGCTCGGCTATTTCCTCGGAAATTAGAGACGGAATAGCAACGGAATCTCTGAATTCCGTTGCTAATCCGTCTTAATTCCGCTTTGTTTAGTTTTCAAAACTAAACTCAATCCAATTGGTTCTCCATAACCTCTAAACCTGAAAATACAACCATAGGACCTACTTCATCGCTTGCACCCTCCAACAACTCCTTGGGGGTGCTAACATCCCCCAAAAAGCGTAAATTTGACATACATACATCGACAATATATATCAACAAATATTCAAATGAGAAAAAAAATGTACAATTCGACATTGAAAAAGATTTATATATCCACGAAAGCTTGTCAAGTATAATAAATGTTCCAAATTTCTAAGTATTCACAAAAACCACCAATCCTATTGTTCAACAACCACCAAAAAAAACTTACAATCCTCTAAATATGCACAAAAAGGAGTATCAATCTAAAAGTCATGTAAACAACTATAAAAGTTATCTACAAAAGCAAAATTATCATCTCTCACTCGAAAACCAGATTATGGCAGGTATTGTCACCGGGATATGGGCAATCAATGGCACTAACTCCCACTCAATCGAAGAACCGGTCACCTACTGATAGAGCCACGCTCTGCAAATATTGCAAAATGGATCAAACTCATGATAAACAAAGTTGCGAGGCCGCAAAAAAACTATCTCCATTTACAGTGCAAATCGTTCTTCACCGATGAAATTTCATTGTCGTTAACTTAATTCACATGTAGGCTAATATTCCCAAAATGTATTACTAGTGTAAAAGAACCTTCAAGAAATGTGCGTAGTAATTAAAAATGGTGAAAACCAACTCCTCCTTTGACAAGGGATTTTTAAGATCCACTAACTAACAAGTCTCTTCAAGTGGATATTAGTAAATATAGTAAGCCTTTCAGGAAAGCAGGAGGACAATTCATAGCAAAGAAAAAGAACAAGTGCCTTTATATTAAGGGGAACAAAAAATGTACCTTGTCTTGAATCATATGAGAATCATCTGCAAGCCACGTGTCTTGTCTCTCGGATTGGCAGTAAGCAAAACATGAATTTTATGAACAACCCATTTTTATTGGATTTTGAAACACCCTTAATTGCGTCCAGCATTTGGTTCCTGAAGCCTGCTTCATTAAAACAAATGGTAAATCCACCTGATTTTACAGGAGAAGCATAATCCAATAAAGCTTTAAACAAAGGTAAAGTGATTAATTACCTTGCAAAAATTGGATCCGAGATACTTTGCACTGTGCATGATTTAATTTACAATCATGCCAATCATTATTAGGTCAGCTGCACGAGGAGGTAGACTTTCCTGGAGCTGATGAAAGGGAAAACAAATCAAATGCGTCACCAAATAGTAAAAAAAACATTACACTACACAATGTGACATGTAAGGATATAACATGACAATAGATTCAAAGATTTTACTAGCGCGTCTGTGTGAAACTAGCAGTGCTCCAGCAAGGATCATTTTCAACATTGTGAGACCAATCCTGATTTAGCCCAAAAAATGCTTGCAATTTGAACTTATATTTCTCTTCCTGTCTTATTAATGACCAGCTGCACGTACTTGATATGTTTTTTGAAACTTGAATTATGATTGCTTGATTTTCTTCCATCGATGCCATCCTCGGCATTCTTTCATCTTCTCACTCTTATTTTTTAACAAATACAGACAAAAGTAAAACGTCCTAGACTTCCTAGTTGACTTGCATGTTTGTACACAGGGGAAAATTTTTTTTCATTAATTGAGATAACTCAAATTTCCTTTTGTAACCATTTTGGTTTTGAGCTTAAAATTATGCACACAATTAGGAGCATGACCATTATAAGTAAAGGTAAAATAGGACTATAAATAGAAGAAGTAGAAAGTTGTTTAAAATGATAAATTGTTTCATAAAAAAATTACATATCTAGAAACAAAAAATAGATTGAGTTAAAGGATTGAACAATTCATATCATTTTTTACCAGAACAATAACCAATGAAAATGGACTTAACAGGTCTAGACTTAAGTTTGTCCTTATGAGGTAAAACATTTGTAGCAAAGCAAAGACAACCAAAAGACTTGAATAATGAGTAATTAGGATCTTTTTGAAAAAGTACTTGATAAGGTGATTTCCAATTTAAAAGAGAAGTTGGCAATCTATTAATGATATAAGTAGCCATAAGCACAACATCTTCCCAAAAAATTTTGGATAAACCAAACTGAAACATAAGTGCTCTAGTCACACTTAAAGAAGATGTCTATGTTTCCTTTCTACCACACCATTCTATTGAGGAAGATAAGGAAAAGGTTTTTGATGAAGAATACCAAACTTTGCAAACAAATTTGCACAAGATTGAATAACAAACTCAATACCATTATCAGTTTTAATGGTTTTGACAATAGTATGAAATTGATTTTGAACAAAAACAATAAAATTTTCAATCATAGAACATGTGGAAGACTTGTACTGCAATAAATAAGTCCATGTAAAATGAGTAAAGTCATCCATAATAGTAAGAAAGTAATGAGAACCATGAAGAGAATACTATTTATAAGGTCCCCAAATATCCATGTGTAACAATTGAAAAGGTAATTGAGATTTTATTGTACTTAAAGGAAAAGACAGACGACATTGTTTTGACATGTGACAAACATTACAAGGATGAACATGAGGCTGAAATGCAATATTAGACATCAAAGATTGCATATGACTAATTACAGTATGAGAAGGATGTCCCAATCTATGATGCCAAGAAAAATCAGTGCTTGCATGATTACAATGAACTAGCTTATTCAAATTCTCATAAAAAAATACAAGTAAAATAATGTATAACCTCCTTGGTAAAAGAGTTATGATTAAGAATGTAAAGCCCATCTACCAATCTTCTCATTGCAAGGACTTGAGAAGACTCAATGTTTAGAAAGTTAATTTAAGATTTGTAGAAGCTGTAAGTTTGCTAACAGATAGCAAAATGTTGTTTGAAATTGATGTGGTTCAAGCAATTACTTTAAGACCATAAATCTGTTGAGGTTAGCTTTAGTTTATGTTAGAAACTATCAAACGATGACAAGATATGCTTTATACCAGGGGCATCAAAAGGAACTATAGATCCATACTTTAGAAGCCAACAATGGCGTTGGCTATCTTATCAACTAAGAGTAAGCATGCTGAAATTAAGCTCGAATGTATCAAATAAATTACCTGCAATTTAACAACACCCGCATACAAATTTCTCATAGTGCGGTTACGAGATACATCAATCTTGTAAGTGGAACATCAGTATTAAATCAAGAATGGCAAGGGATAGAGCAATAGCCAATTGAATTGATAAAGACCAACAGTAAATGCAATGTACACAGGAACATGAGGTATTTACGCATCAAGGAATAGGCCAGCATCACTCAAGCATTTCACTTTAGTAGTAGCGAAAAACAGCCTCTGAAACTCATCACAAAGTGTAGAATTGATGCCAAACCTCTGCAGAGCATCCAGAAAAGAAGAGCACTGCAAAACATCAATTGCTATAATATCATGATGTCCGAGAACAATGAAGAGCAAAAAGGCTAATATCGGTTCAGTTGCAAATGAGAAACCTGGTTAGCACTTGTGCATTCCCCGAGCCATCAACTCTTCCATGCCAGCCAACCAGATACGTTGTCCTCGAAAATAAAGTTGTGAGGCCTAAAAATATATATGAACATGATATTAGCACAACTGCAATAACTTGATGTTTAAATCACAACTTTATTGTAACAAACTAAATAACTACCAAGAGCTTGGTGTATCAAATTCGACAGAAGGAAAAATCATCTGAAGTGCAGTGCTCAAGTTTTCTTGCAAAAATAACCTTGGCATTCAAATACAATCAATGACTAAACAAACCTGCGGAGGGGGTGTCCCCATTTGGTATCCACGCCTTGACTCAAAAGTCATAGCCAGCAATAGCTAAGCATCTAAGGCCACTTCCGAGACCTACCACAAATCTCAAAACTCATACACTGCAACCTCCAAGGAACACTAGCAATCTTCTACACAGAGCATGCTACAAAAGTCCTGTCGCAAAGAAACTTATAAATTCAACTTCAAAACAACAAAACCCAAAATAAGAGATCTCAATCTCATCATGAAGTTTTTCATGCAGCAACTAAACCGATCCGCGGTGCAATGTTGGACTATAGCTGCAAAAGTTATGCAACTAAACATCGAGGTGAAAACATTTAGTCAATCCAATCAAACATAAAGTTAGAATCGATGAAATTATCTCGCGGACTTAACGCGAAAACCCTAAACTCCATTTCCTAACTCCTGAACCCATCTCTTATCTCTAAATGGGCATCCGGTGTAACAATTTCCAAATCCACACCCAATTCCACCACAATCTCCAAACTTTGAACTGCCAAACTCATCATCATACATTCAATTCAACATAAAACAAAGCCATTGACAAACAAAGCAGGAATTCAAATAGAACCCTAAAAAACAAACAATCAGATCGATCGGCTCCAAATCCACCAAATCAAGTTCAGAATGATCGAATCGCAAAAAAATTGAACCGAAATTGAACACGAAAAAAAAAAGCAAATTCGAAATTAGGGTGCGACGAACAACGGCGATGACGGCTTAAAGTGCGGCGAAACAGCGGCGACGGCTTAGGGTTTCGGAGGCTCCAATCTCCGAATGGCGACGACGGCAGAGCGACGACCTCGTCGCAGCCGCAATCGCAATGCGACGAGAGATTTAGGGTTTGGGAGAGAGATTTCGGTGAGAGAGAGAGAGCGGTGAGAGAGAGCGAGCTGGGAAACGTCGGTAAGAGACCGGTGAGAGAGAGAGAGAACAAAGAGCGGTGAGAGAGAGAGAGAGCAGAGAGCGGTGAGCGGAGCAGTGAGCACAGAGAGAGCAAAACTCGAGAGATGTGAGAGTGAGAGAGCAGAGAGCGGTGAGCGGAGAGAGTGACCGATGAGAGAGCGGTGACCGGTGAGAGCAGAGAGCGGTGAGCGGTGACCGGAGAGAGAGCAGAGAGCGGTGAGCGGTGAGCGGTGAGAGAGAGAGAGATAGCAGGGAGCGGTGAGAGAGAAAGAGAGTTGAGAGAGAGATTTCAATGAGAGTACGTTGGTCCCCATTTTTTAGGCGTCTAGATCGAAGCACGCACGAATCTCGAGACTTAATGAACGGTTATAAAAAAAGATAATTTTGGTGGGACTATTGGCGCCATTTTTCTGAGACGGAATTTAATTCCGTCTCTATTTCCGTCTCTGATCTCTCTCTATTCCGTCTCTGAATTATTCCGTCTCAAACCATTTTTTCTTAGCAACGGATCTAAATTTCGTTGCTAATTCCGTTTCTAAATATCTTTTTTTTTTGTAGTGTTTGATTAAGTCCGTAATTCAGTCAAGAAGCATGCAATTGATTAAAATATGGTGTATACATATTTCAACCAGTAGCATTGAGAAGCGTGATTCGTATAGAGATTGGAAGACCCTATAATATGTATGTATGATCTATGGATGTATGCTTTGTTTGACTATTTTGTGTTCTAAAGTATTTTTTCTCCAACGTGCACGGGTTGTTTATATATATGCATGTTTTTCATCAATTTTACTTATTAACCAAATGGAAATTTATTTTTCTTTTTAGTTTGGTTAATCTTCTATCCATTGTCCACGTGCAACGCATGTGCTCATCCACTAGTGTTTAATTAAGCACGAATTCTCGCTAAAAAAAGTAAAAACGTGCTCTCTCTCCCCTTTAATTATGGAAATTGAAAATCTTAGAAACTGAATATTTTATCTATTCGAGTCTTGGGCAATTTCCATGAGCAAGAGAATGGGACTAAGGACTTGGTCGGGGACTAAGTACGCTGAAGCATAGGTGACAAAGTTGAACCAACGTTGATTGTTCAACGAAATTGAATAAGAAAACAGTGTAAGAGGAGATGGAGGAGGGACGGGATAGGGAAACTTTGATAGAAAAATACAATGACAAATCGACTGCTTTTAGTAACCCTGTTGGGTTCGTTCGTATGTAGTTGGCGGTAATGAATCGGATATAGATTTTCTTTTTGGTACAACACCGTAAAATTTTGATTGGTTGCAGGAAGTCTAATTTGGCTTTCGTTCTTTTTAAAAAAAATTTGTTTGATGAAATCCAATTGGATGGGTAATCCTTGATTCTTTGAAGTTTGCACCTTTGGAAGTGTGCATGACGAGATGAATGAGACACAAACAAATGCGTGTATATGTTAACTTCGTGTGTTACAAAATCATTTCTCTTTCCTTAAATACTTTGTTTAAGACAATGCGACTTAAAATATAACACTTCTATATATAATTGTTATTTTTGTTGCTCATTTATTAGATGTGATTCAATGTGTATATTTATTCCATAGCAACCAAATACTAAATTAAGGGTTTTGTATTTAACACAGTATTGACATCTGTTTTGAGAAGATGTTTTATTTTAGGACAAAGTGATTTTTTTCTAAAATCTTTTTGCTTTCCATTTTTACTTTAGAAATCTATTTATCTATCGATACTATTATAATAGCAAACCCAAAGCGGTTAACCGTGAAGCCTTTTTGGTTTAAATCCCAACAATGCCCCTAAGTACTTTGATACAAATATTTAAAAATCAGGATAAATTGGTAATTTAATTGATAACACTAAATTAATAGGCGATTTCAAATTTAAATGTGCGGATCAAAATTGAATTACTTTTTAAAAGTACCCCAATTAATAAGCGGTTTCCTAACAAAGTGGGTTTTGGAGATTTTCTTCTCTCTCTTCTCCAAGTTTTTCTCCTATCTTTCTATCCACATCTCTCTCTCTTCGACGGTTCTCTCTCTCTCTCCATTCACTTTTTTCTCTGTTGCATATAATTAACTTCATATATTTCTTTCAATCTTTCAAAAATTTATTTACATACGGTTACCTTAAAAAAATTCATGATTTTAACCATTGAGATGTCGTTTTAATGATTTTAACTTCATATTATTCTTCACGCCTCCATGAAGACCTCTATGGAAATAATGGCAGAGATACAGACTTTTTGATTGGAGAGCGCGCACTCACTTTCGCCATGTTGCTCTTGAGGATCTTTGTGAAGTATTATATTTTAATTTGCTTTGGAAACTAGGACGATATGTAAGTTCAATCTTATTGATGCAAAGTGATGCCATGTGATTTCATAAGTTGGATGGTATGAATCTTATTGATGCGAAGTGATGTCATGCGGTGCCATTGTATTTTTCATAATTTTTATGGTAATAGTATATGTTTTAATTCTCATTTTGTTTTTTCTTGATCTATGTCAAGTGGTCAAGAATTTTTTTGAAAATATTCTTTTAAAAAAAAAACTTCAATTTAATTCGTCTTCAAAGTTCAATGATAGAGTTCTCACTCTTTGCAATGCATAATTTATTGGGTTCCTACTTTGGCTACCATGCAAAGTTTAGAGACAATTTTTATTTGAAGGTAAAGGACAACAATAAAGTTCTCTCTTATTTCTAATGAAATTCACACACACATTTACAACCAGATGCCTCTTATGGATACGTTGAAATTCAAGAGTCAAAAAATTTTAATATCTTGGGAGATCCTGGTGAGTCGGGACTGGTGGTGGATCAATCTCATGGTCTTGAGATCTAAGAAAATATGGGTTTTGATCTCCTTAATTAAGATAGATTCTTAATTTTTGGGTGATGGATTAATACTAATTCTCTTAAAATTGTAATATAATGTAGTTCAAGAGACATCTTAAATTTGAATATCTATTTTAATGGATCGGGATCATGTTTATCACATACTTTTGACATCTTAACATTTATCTATGTTTTAGCATTATTAAGACTCATATGGGAACCAATTTTTTTTTTTAATCACGAGTCAAACTTGAGACCTCGCTTAAAAAGACCAAGCTCATTTACCACTCGGGCCAACTAAATGCAAGTGGTAGATAGATTTATTATTAATAATTAGAATTAGAAAAAAAAAGGTGAAAGAAACATCGTATAGACATTTTTCAAATAATATTAAAATTCTTAATTATGAAGTTTTTATATGATTACTAATTTTAGAATTTGTGGATTCAAGTCTCTTCGCATCTAATTAAGTTTGAAGTATGATAAGTCATTTTCTTATAAAATATATTAAGTGATCAAAATTATTACATGATAATCTAATTAAATATGAGAATAGGGTACTAAAGAAGAGTTTTCTCAATGTGAAGGTGAAACATATCTTTGTAATCATGTCTAGGTCGTTGCCATGCATATCTCACCGACAACCGTGACTTAGTCTACCTTTATATGAAGATCCCATGAGAACTTGATTTTCCCGCCCTGTAATTATGTAAAAAACCTTATGACATCCATCCTTATATTAAAAAGAAAAACTAATGAGTTTTTTCAATGTTGTTATAATTATTAAGTATATACTTTTTATTTTTTAATTTGGTGTGGCTAGGATTTTATATATAACAAGTAGATAGATTCTTTTTAGGTTCCCCATTGGTATTTGACGCGAACCGCACTAACTAATCTATGTTTTTACATTATTAGGACTCGTATGGGAACCAATTTTTTTTATTCACGAGTCAAACTTGAGACCCCGCTTAAAAAAACCAAGCTCCCTTACCACTCGAGCCAACAAAATGCAAGTAGTAGATATATTTATTATTAAGAATTAGAATTATAAAAAAACAAAGAGAAAGAAACATCTTATAGAAATTTTTTTCAAATAATATTAAAATTATTTAATTATGAAGTATCTATCTAGCCCATTACACAATACACTAAAAAGAATAAACGAAATAAAGATGCTCTTCAATGAAATCACAGAAATAATGGTTTATTAGGTCATTCTTGCAATTGATAATAAAATGCTTAAGTACAAGCATGTATTTAAGAATATATATGATTCATCAATTATAATATCTAAATAGAAGTAATGTTGTAATCCATTAAAATTCCTTATTTTACGAAAAAATATTATTGACTCAGATGCAAGACAATACTTATATTACGAATTTCTGCAAAGATATTGGTGGAATTAAAGACTTAAAGAGTGGACTCGAAGGCGAAATATTCATGAGGTAGTTGGTAGAATGTACACTATTCCACCATTAGATAGAGAGTGTTACTATTTAAGATCATTACTCAATCATGTTAGGGGACCTGTATCTTTTGAAGACTTGCGTACAATTGATGGATTTATATATGAAACGTTTAAACAATCAGCTGAAAAAAAAAGAGGTTTACTAGAAGATGATGATAGTGTAACTCAATGTTTACGAGAAGCTGCACGTGTACATATGCCATGTTCTTTAAAAAGACTATTCGCTACTATTTTAGTTTTTTGCGAACCAATTAGGGTACGTGAATTATGGGATGAATTCAAGACATATATGATTGAAGATTACAAAAATGCACATAAATACGACCAATCTCGAAATGAATCTTTCTTTGTAAATTGTTGCCTTAAAGATTTAACCAATTATCTCTCACAACATCAAAAAAATATTACTGATTACGATTTACCACAACTAACTTCTAAATCAATAACCAACTTTAATAAATTTATAGTTGAAGAACAATCTATATAAATATCAACATAAGATTTAGATTCAATAAGAAAATTAAACAATCAACAACAAAATGCATTTGATAGTGTCATCTATAGTATCGATAGTCATGCACATACAATTTTCTTTATAGATGGACCTGGGGGTACAGGAAAAACATTCTAATGCAAAGCAATCTTAGCCTACATACGTAGTAAATAATTAGTTGCATTAGCTACAACTACATCAAGAATTGTTGATATGTCATTGTCCAGGGGTCGTACTGCACATTCAAGATTTAAGATCCCTATTCTCTTAGATTCCACTTCAACATATTTCGTCAGTAAACAAACGCACTTAGAAGACCTTTTACGACGTGCTTCACTTATTATTTGGGATGAAGCAACTATAGCTCATATGCAAGCTTTAGAGTCTTTGGATAGAGCACTATGAGATATTACTGATATAGATACTTTTTTGGTGGGAAAATTATAGTATTAGGAGGCGACTTTCGACAAGTATTGCCGGTTGTCCCAAATGGTACAAGAGCTGAAACCACAAATGCCTCTCTCATTAGAGTACCATTTTGGAAAGACGTAATAAAAATAAAATTAGCCGACAATATGCATGCTACAAACGATTGGTTATTTGCTGATTTTTTGTTGCGAATATGAAATGGTGAGGAAAATTTTATTAAAGAAGATATGATTAAAATACCTGATGAAATAAATATTCCTTGACAATGAGACCAAACAATACATGACCTAATAGATTTCACATTTTCATCATTACCCGAAAATCTTAATAATAAATAATACATAATCAATAGGCCTATACTAACCCCGACAAATGAATCAGTTGAACAAATAAAAAATTTAGTTGTCCAAAAGTTTTTACGTGAACCATATATATATTATTCATTTGATAGTGTAGGAGACGATTTATTACATCTTTATCAACAAGAATATTTAAATTATATTTCTCCAGGAGGATTACCACCTCATAGATTGATATTAAAAATAGGATGTCCAGTAATTTTACTTAGAAATCTAGATCCACAAATAGGCTTATGTAATGGAACACGTTTGATTTGTAGAGTCTTTTATAGAAATATTATAGATGCCAAAATAGCTAATGGACCTTTTAAAGGAACTAGAGTTTTTATACCATGAATCACACTAAGACATTCAGATAATGTAAAAATGCCTTTCAAACTTATTCGAAAACAATTTCCTATAAAACTAGCATTCGCATTGATAATTAATAAATCCCAAGGAAAAAATATACCCAACGTTGGAATTTATCTCCCTGAACATGTTTTTAGTCACGACCAACTATATGTAGCTTTATCTTGATGAGTGTGTATTAGTGAAATCAAAATCTTAGTTAAAAATGAGAAATTAGATAGGCATATAGGTACATTCACAAAAAATGTAGTTTATCGTGACGTCCTCCACAATTGTACGTAGGTAAGTAAAATCATAACACGCAATATATGAAAATAGGTTTTAATATAATAATTGTTTACAATTCTATTTGTCATATTGAAAAATGCTACTCCATATTATTTTTTGTACTGTAATTTTGATTTCTATAGTTTTTTTATTAAATTTTTTTACTTATTATTTGTCTGATTTTGTGCATATTGCTTATGTAGTAACCAAAGATGTTTTAACTTTTTCTTAACAAATGTATCCCAAACTTTTAGTTTATCATTAAATTCTTGAACTTTTTAATTATTTTTCCCTTTTTTACCATTTTTTGACCTTCCCATTGGGAAACTTTTGTGAAAAAAATTTAAGATATTAAAGAATTTTTGCTTTATAATACAAACTTTTTTAACTCCTCCCATATAAAGAAGTTTCATCCATTGCCAGTCTCAAGCCCATACAAAAAAGGATGGAAAGATTTAATTTCATGATAATATATTAAAAAAGTACCTTATTACCAATTATTTGGAGTTTTTGTTTTCCACCCTTCGTCCTCTTATTAAAAAGGTCCAATTAAAATTTTAAAATAATTTAAAATAATTGACACCTAATATTCTGCAAAATCTTTCAAAAAAAGAATGGTTTGCGTTTTTATCCAAAATTTTTTTAACTTCTTTAGTAGTTTTACTTACCGTCGCTTACGTCTTTTCTTCATTAACCGCATAATTCATTCTTTACAATTCTTTGTGTCTAATACGAAACTACTTCAATGGATTACGTAATGAGCACCGATGCCTCTATATAACATATGACAAGGTTAGCTTCTTTGTTATTTTTTTTTTAAATCTTTGTTACATGATGAAATTGTTTGTGTTAATTTTTTTTTATTTATGTTTATTTCATAGTCTTTGTAATGTTTTGATGAACTCTAATAGCCATGGTGGTGAGGTTTTTCTTTTAAGATGTGGCAGCGATGGCATCAACAACGTTTTCACATAGGTGTCATATCTGAGATACGTCGGAAGTCTTTGTAATTGGTGTTTAGGCGATGATGTCGTTTTTACTATAAAGATGGACTCACTACCTTAGTAAGTCTTTTAAGGTTTCATTTTTTAGTGATCTTATTGTTGGCTTTTCATGCAGAGAATATAATGCGTGCGTTGTGGTTGAAAGGGTTTATGAGTGATGCATTTTGGACATCGCTGCTTGGTTAGCATGGTCGGTGCAAGTTGTGTTGATTGCGTTTTGATTTGGAGCCATAAGGTTCGACTGGTCAGAGCCCCTATATGAGAGAGGTTTACTACCCTTGATTTTGGACTTGTGTGCATTTATGAAGGATTGTGATTAGTGGTGGTGGCATTGTCTTCATTTCTATATTTTGTTGGGTCTTGCCTATTCCACATCTGGTTGCAACGTGGATGATAGGATCAATGACTTGAGGTAATGTCTTGGCAAGAGTTTGTACTCCACATGTCTTTCCTAGCTCATCCCTTAATCTGTTTAGGTCTATAGCATGACTGGTGGTGTTATTGTGGCAGGATGAGTTAGGTGGTTGAGAGCTTTGACTCTATTTTGGCTAGGACCTATTCTATTGTACCTTTGATGATGTGCGAGGTCGGTGCAAGTAATTGATGCAGATCCATTTATATGCACCTATTCTTTTGTACAGTGACCCTGTGCGGCTCAAATTCGGAAGAACATGCTTTCTTCCATGTACATACACTCTTTGAGTTATAATATCTTCCATGAGCATATCTTCTATTCTCTAAAAAAAATACATTGTTACAATGTTTTTTTTTTTGTTGCATGATGTTATACATACATTATATTTATCTATTTTTCTTTCTTTCCTTTTCATGGTCAAACTATTTTAAAAAGCTTCTTTGTAATTGGTATATGTTGATACATGTTATGGATGGAGATCATGTTTAAATTAATTTCGTTGGATTGAATTATTCAAAATGATATTTATAATATTGTCTAAGTTCTTATCACAATAAATATTTAATGGGTTATATGTATCTACCATGAGATACTCTAAATTCATGATCACTGCGTATATCTAATTTCATCGAAAAATTGGTGTTTAGACCCAACAAAAAATCTTGAGCACTATTATTGAAAGGTAATTTTGACACACATTTTTATTTTTAAATATAAAGGCAATAAATTATACATGTCATTAAGATAATATTTTAACACTAACTTTCACACATGTTTCTCGACGCATTTATTGTTTACGCCTCACGCGCAGAGCGCGTGCCCATTGACTAGTTCTAATATAATAGAAAACCTTAAACGGTTAACCATGAAAACTTTTTGCCACTTTCTTCTAATAGTGTCCCTATCTACTTATTCAAAATTATTAAAATTAAGGGCAATGTGGTAAATTACTTGCCCAACCCAAATAAATAGTGTATATAATTCCAAACGTTTAGATCTTTTTTTAGGACCAAAGTGGAACAGTTTTTAACGCTGAATTCAGAAGCCTAAAAATTAGGAGATTTTAAAGATAAAATATAATTGGTTCATTGGTAACTATACGTACCAAAACATAACAAAACATAACAATTACAACCAAACAATTAATCCAAAGTGAACCAAAGTGGACCAAAGTATAATTGGTTATGATTGATATGTTTTGGTACGTGTAATTTAGAAGCCAAAGTGGATCAATCTTTAGGGAGACTTTGTTAGGAAAATGCAATGACAAATCGACTGCTTTCAGTGACCCTGTTAGGTTCATTATGAGTTGTGGGTAATGAATCCAATGTAGATCTTCGTTTTGGTAGGACACCACAAAATTTTGATTGGATGCAGGAAGTCTAATTTGGCTTTCATTCTCTTTTTGTGATTTGTTTGATCAAGTCCAATTGGATAAGTAATCCTTGATTCTTTGAAGGTTGCACCTTTGGAAGCGTCCACGACAAGATGGATGACACACAAACAGGTGCATGTATAGGTTAACTTTGTGTGTTACAAAATCATTCCTCTTTCCTTAAATACTATGACAAAGGCAAGACAACTTAAAATATAACACTTCTATATATAATTGTAATTTTTGTTGCTCATTATTAGATGTGATTCAACGTGTATATTTACTCGACAGTAAGCAAATATTAATTTAGGGGTTTTATATTTAGCAATATTGACATCTGTTGTGAGAAGATGTTTTATTTTATGACAAAGCTTTTTTTTTTTGTTAAAATTTGTTTGGTTTCCATTTATACTTTAGAAATTTATGTGGTGAGAATTTTACTTCATAATTTTGGAAGTTTATGAATTAATTAGTTGTTAATAAATATCATCAATTATCTTTTAATTTGTAATTTTTTTTGTTACATTTTTTTTTGACGGAGGAGGAGGATGTACATTTTAAGTTTATTTATATTGTCTTTTTAGAACATTCTACTGATTAAAATTTCAATAAATTCGTCATTTATTGTGTAAGATAATATTTAAAAGTGGGTACCATACGCAAGAGGACAAAATATACAACATTAATGAGAATATTTGAGGATGTAGCGAAGATTGGTATCGAGGTAGTGTTGCGGGATCATGAGGGACATGCTTTTATTTCATCAGCTCAAGGATCTGGATCGAGTGTCATAAAAAAAAGTAGAGGTAATTGTAGTTAGGGAAGATCTCGTATAATGATACACAAGCAAAATATATAGCATAGCTGGGAATTATCTTGAAAGAATGCCAACTGATGCCATGCACAATCTATGGAGCCAAACACGTATGTTAGAATAAGGTTGCTCACAATTTTGTAAGAATTTCATAATGTCATGTTAATCGTACAGTGCGGGAAGAAGTTCCAATTGATATATACAACTTCCTTCAAAATGATGTAATTGGTAGCTATAATGATTGAGGATTCCTTCAAAAAGAAAATGTTCTATATTTAGTAGCTTAATTTATTTTAAAATGCATCAATTTTAGTATTTTTTTCCCTTATAACTTTAATGTTTTTCTCAAATATATAATAACTTTTTTATAGTAAATAAAAAAATAAGCACATGCAACGCATGCGACAGTCGACTAGTAAATATAGTTGATGAATTAGGGGTATAGAAATGCTAACGCCATCTAAATATAGTTAAAGATTTTAAGAGTGTATGTGTATGTATAATGTAAAATATTTAAAGGTTCATTGGATCGGATTCGGATTGGATCCGCGGATTAAGGTGCGCAATCCGCGATCCAATCCAATTAATGCAGATTGCAACTTTTGCAATGCAATCTAATTTAATAAAGTCAAATTATGAATAAATTAGAGCTAAACGGACATGATCGAATTGGATCCGCAGATTTGCGGATTTCAAGAACACCCTTAAGTTAAATTGTGAAAATTGTGCATGTGTGTTTTGGAAAAGATTGCCAGAACAAGTTACATAAAAAAAAAAAAAAAAAAAAAAAAAAAAAAAAAAAAAAAAAAAAAAAAAGAGAGTTTCAAAAAAGGTATAGAAAAAATTGCCCAATTGTTAGCATTTCTCAATTTAAATAATCGGTTGCCCGTTCCTACTATCGTATTAAACATGTTTACATATATGGCGATGTTGTGGTGTCGTTTCACAATTTAAAGTCGCACCATTTAAGCTCTCTCTCGTGTGATTCATGAACCTCCCAATTATTAATTGTTTGCTTAGAATAGATATTTTGTTTTCCACCATATGGAGCCCACAACCATTCAAGTCTCTATTCTAAGTTCTGGTTTATAATAAACTTCTCAATTTCATGAGGTCTACACATGAGTTAACTTTATGATAAAGTTAATAAATTAATTTACATGAATATATTATAATATTTTTTACAATTCACAATAATCAATTCATATTTCTTAGAAAAAATATACAATAAATGGTTAAAAAAATATTTACTTATAAATCATTGAAGTAACCATTCATTAACAAAAAAAATTCAAATGAACTTAATTGTCAATTTAGCGCCTTAAACAGTATATATAAATAATGTTGCGGTAACCAAATTGTTGATGTAAGATTTGAAACAAATTAAAGACTTAATGCATTGATGAATAAATAATTAATTAGATAGTTGTTTAGTTGTTTAAAGTTGAATTTTTCATTTTTCAAAAGTATGAGGGATGAATATATCTTAAAATAATAAATAATACAAATATATAAATACCTTTAAAAAATTGAGAAAATCTTAAAAATGAAATGATGGAAGGAGAGAGCATCTAAAACTTTCTCTCTCCTTCAATATATATATATATATATTAACTTGATTGATCGAGTACGGTACACAACCCACCTAAATAACCAAATGGATCGATGCGGCACGGCGAGAGCAAGAGCTGCACACCCATTATTGAGAGGGGAAGGAGAGAACTTTACACTCACAGGTTCTCTACAAGTGAACTCTAATCTCTCTTGTTAGAGATCAAGATTCACCTAGTACAGTTGATGACAGAGCAACACAATATGGATTGTCTGATCATGGTTAAGGCAGTTGGTGTTCATAAGTTCTGGTTGTCAAGACTTGTAACAAACTGTTTGTTAGTTTGTTGTAATTCTGTTAGTTCTGTTGTAATTTTGTTAGTTCAGTTAGTTAGTTTTTTTATTATTGTTAGTTAGTTAGATGAGTGACGTGCTGTCATTTGAATGTATATATATAACACTTACTGAGTTGTACAATATAATTTTTCAATCAATACAAATCTGTTTTTCTTAATTTCATAGTAACAGAGCATTCTCTCATTAGAGAATTCTCACATGGTATCAGAGCTTCCTGCAATGGCAGAAGCTAGTTCTTCTGAAGGTGATTATGGTGGTCTCAGCACATTTGCGGATGTAACTGCAATTGCAAAGTCTCTCAACTTCAATCTACCTACAAAGCTCGATGAAGGTAATTACATCTACTGGAAGGTTCAAGTAAGAGCTGCAATTCGAGCTTTAGGTTTGGAGTTTTTCATTGAAAATAAGAGGTCCTCGGTAATATCAGATTCAGCTGTAATTGATGAAGTTTTGAGCAAATGTGATAACTTGCTTATGGTATGGTTATTTTCCAACATAAGTAAAGATGTCATTGGACATGTAACTGAATGTGAGTCTTCTTTTGAGATCTGGAAAACATTGGAGAGTTTGTTTGCTCAATCATCCATGGCACGAGTTCTGCAACTCAATAAGAAGTTAAACAACATCAAGAAAGGTTCGTCTTCAATCTCTGAATTTGTTCTCAAAGTTAAGACAATAGCTGTTGAATTAAGGTCAGTAAGTCAAGTAGTTACTGAATCTGATATGATTCAATCAATATTGAATGGTCTTGGTCATGAATTTGATCCTGTTGTGGTTTTAATTTCTTCTCAAAGAGCAAATATATAATTGCAAGATGCACAATATATGTTGATGATGCATGAACAGAGAATTGAAGAACTTAATCAAGCTTCACAAATAGATATGAATAATGTTTCAGTAAATTTTGTTGAAAACAGTGACAAGAAGTCACAAGGTGTGAAAATTAGTTCTGCACCATTTCAAAATCGATCTAACAATGGTTTTCGTGGTGGATTCAAGAATCGTGGAGGAAGATCTGGTAATAGAGGAAAGGTGTTTTGTCAATTATGCTATCGTCATGGACATATGACTCTTCAATGTTATCATAGATTTGATCAATCTTTTTATGGTCCTCAAAATCAGTCCTCAGGTTCTACAAGTCATGTTAATCAGAATCGACGACCTCTTGCACAGATTCATCATCTAATGTCTCATAATTTTCAACCAACTGCACCTCAGGCTATGTTCAATCATTTTCAAGGCATAGTGGTGACTCCTGAAAATGTTATTGATCCAAATTGGTACGTGGACAGTGGAGCATCCAGTCACATGACCTCTGATGGATCTGCTCTACTCAACAAAACTAAATACAAAGGTAATCAGTTGGTGACTGTTGGTAATGGTGAGTTGTTAAAAATTTCTCATACTGGTAATGCTCTGGTTAAATCTAATTCAGCTCCTTCTCACTCTCTTCAATTAAATAATGTTCTTTTTGTTCCAAAAATTTCTAAGAATCTTATAAGTATTTCAAATCTTACTCGTGATAACAATGTTATTACTGAGTTTACTCTTTCTTCTTTCTCTGTCAAGGACAAGGATTCGAAGACAACCTTGCTTCAAGGAGTGCTCCATAATGGCCTATATTGTCTTCCAAAAGCTGATCCACCTACATCTGGTTCAGTTTTCTCTGTTCCAACTATTTTTTCTTCAACTAATTCTTGTAATACTTCATTGCTTAGTTCTACAAATAATGATGTATGGCATGCTCGACTAGGACATCCATCTACTTCTGTTTTGCAAAGAGTTTTATCTTCATTGAACACATCTATTAATAAATCTTGCATATCATTTTGTAACTCTTGTAAAGTGGCAAAGATGCACAAACTTCCTTTTACTTCCTGCAATATAACTGCAACTAAACCTTTGGAATTGGTTTATTCTGATCTTTGGGGTCCATCTCCATTGTTGTCTTCTCAAAGTTCAAGATATTACATTGTGTTTGTTGATGCATTCAGTCGGTTTACTTGGTTTTATTCTCTTAAATTGAAATTA
The DNA here is from genome assembly GCA_039657325.1 of Stephania cephalantha. Taxonomy (NCBI): domain Eukaryota; kingdom Viridiplantae; phylum Streptophyta; class Magnoliopsida; order Ranunculales; family Menispermaceae; genus Stephania; species Stephania cephalantha. The sequence goes on from CM077579.1 coordinate 8,657,497, forward strand.
GATGCTTATGCTACCTTTATTCATTTTGTTAAACAAGCTGAACTTCAACTTAACTCTAAGTTGAAAGTTTTTCAATCTGATATGAGACTTGAGTATAAACCTATTGAAAAATTCTGCAATGCATCTGGTATTATTCATCGTTATTCTTGTTCATATACACATCAACAGAATGGTGTTCCCGAAAGAAAGCATCGTTCCATTGTTGAAATGAGTCTCACTATTCTTGCTCATTCTAAACTACCTTTCTCTTTTTAGGAGGAAGCATTCTTAACAGTTGTTTTTCTTCTTAACAGCTTACCATCTGTTGTTCTTACTTTTAAATATCCATATGAGGTATGTTTTCATAAACTACCTGATTACTCTTATTTCAAAACTTTTGGATGTGCTTGTTATCCAAATCTTACTGCTTACTCCCAACACAAGTTCAATTTTCGATCTTCCAAATGTGTTTTTATTGGTTATAATCCTAGGCATCATGGTTATAAGTGTTTACATACAAATGACAAGATTTATATTTCTCGTGATGTTGTGTTTAATGAAGATGATTTTCCTTATCCTAGTCTATTTTCATCTAATCATACATTTTCTTCTGCTATTTCTTCTTCTTCTAGTCTTCCTTTATCTGTTCTTCAGTTTTGTCATGTTTCTTCTTCTTCTTCTAATTCATCTATTTTTGTTCCTCCTACATCTGATTCTTCTAGTTCTATTCCTTCTAAATTACCACAACCTCCTTTAACTACGAATTACCACAACCTGTCATTACCAGTTCTCATATTAACACTCACCCTATGCAGACTAGAAGTAAGAGTGGTGTTTTCAAACCAAAAGCATTGGTTGTTACTTCTCCATATGCTTTGGTGCATTCTCTTACTGAACCTACTTCTGTTAAAGATGTTCTTACTGATACAAATTGGAATATAGCTATGAATGATGAAATTCAAGCATTGGACAAAAACAACACTTGGACTTTGGTTCCTCCTACTCCTGATATGAGTGTTGTTGGTTGTAAATGGGTTTTTCGAGTTAAGACTAGTCCTACTGGTGAGATTCAAAGGTATAAGGCAAGACTTGTGGCTAAGGGGTTTCATCAAATTCCTGGTCTTGATTTTGGGAATACTTTCTCACCTGTTATTAAGTCGTCTTCTCTTCGTATAATGTTCACTCTTGTTGTTACTTTTCAGTGGCCTATTAAACAACTTGATGTGAACAATGTTTTTCTTAATGGTGAACTCTCTGAAGATGTGTTTATGAGCCAACCTGAAGGTTTCATTAGTAAGAAATATCCTTAGTATGTGTGTAAACTGAACAAAGCTTTGTATGGTTTAAAGCAAGCTCCTCGGGCTTGGTTTTCTAAGCTCAAAACAGCTTTGCTCACTTGGGGATTCACTAATAGTTCAACTGATGTTAGTTTCTTTTTTCAAAACATTGGGTGATGTTGATTATTTTCTTGGTTAAATTCCAAGTTTTCTCTCAAAACATTGGGTGATGTTGATTATTTTCTTGGTTTTAAAGTTCATCGTGACTCTTCAGTATTATATTTATCTCAACATAAATACATTCTTGATCTATTTAAGAAGACAAATTTGTTGGATTCTAAGCCTCTGTCTTCTCCATATTCAGTTGGTGTTCATCTCAATGCTACTGATGGAAAATTGTTCTCTGATCCTACTTTGTATCGAAGTACTTTGGGTGCTCTGCAGTATCTCACATACACTCGTCCAGATATCAGTTTCATTGTAAACAAACTTAGTCAATTTCAAAGCGAAGATCCTACTGATCTTCATTGGGCTTCTTTGTCAAAAGAGTTCTTCGTTTTACAAATCCTCTCTTACTACCGTATTGTGTTTCGCCTGCTACCTCTCTTTCTATTGAAGTTTTTACTTGATTCGATTGGGTGGTGACATTGATGATCGTCGTTCTACTAGTGGTGTATGTGTTCTTCTTGGTGGCAATCTTATTACTTGGTATTCCAAGAAACAATCGATTGTAAAGCACGCTCTAAGATCTTGAGAAATTTGAGTATCGAGCATTGGCTTTGAGAGTTACTGACATCTTATGGACTTCTTCTCTACTTCGTGAACTTGGTTTTGATAGTTCTTCCAAGCCTGAACTGTGGTGTGATAATACTAGTGCTCGTGCTTTTTAGCTTTAAATCTTGTCTATCATGCTCGAACTAAACATATTGAAGTTGATGTTCATTTTTTGCGGGAAAAACTTGCTGCTGGAGTTTTTGATCTTCGTTATGTTCCTACTGAACATCAATCTGCTGATCTTTTCACCAAAGTTCTTCCTACTCCTCAGTTTCTTTTCTTATCTTCCAAACTGAATCTGGTTTGTTCACCTAGATTCAGTTTGAGGGGGCATGTTAGAGATCAAGATTCACCTAGTACAGTTGATGACAGAGCAACACAATGTGGATTGTCTGATCATGGTTAAGGCAATTGGTGTTCATAAGTTCTGGTTGTCAAGACTTGTAACAAACTGTTTGTTAGTTTGTTGTAATTATGTTAGTTCTGTTGTAATTCTGTTAGTTCTGTTAGTTAGTTTTTATTATTATTGTTAGTTAGTTAGATGAGTGACGTGCTGTCATTTGAATGTATATATATAACACTTATTGAGTTGTACAATACAATTTTTCAATCAATACAAATTTATTTTTCTTGATTTCATAGTAACAGAGCATTCTCTTATTAGAGAATTCTCACATCTCTCATCAATATGTGAAACTTTGGTCCCTCTATCTAGAAACCCAATTTTTAAGTTTCTTTTCTTGTCCCCCAATTCTCGATGAGGTATATGACTCAAAGCGATTCTGACAACACAAAAGTGAGTCATAGCATTAATTATTATCTTAAATATTTATATTAATTCCATTTCAATATTAATTTCAGGTTGTAGAGGCACTTTGGATGAAGAGGTTTATACCAGAAGCCGTGTTGATGGTGAGATTAGTACTGATGATGCATTTGACTAGATTGAGGAGTTTGTTGTTTTGCGGGTTTGTGTGGTTCGGGTGGAAATTCCCTTTTGTGAGGAAATTCTCGTAATTGTCATTACGGGAGAGGGAAGGGGTGCTTAAGGGATGGTTGGGAGGGACGAGGTTTATGGTTATCAGGAGCATCTTTGCACTACTCAAAGTAGTCTGCCTCTACATCTTCTTCTCTTTGGCGCCTCTCGTTTCATTATAAGAAAAACAACTTTTTAAAAAAATATATATAATTTTTTTTAATTTGTTTTCTCCAAAAGCAATTTGATTTATGTAAGTGAAAAGAGGCCTGACACATACGCAAAAAGGGTTGTTTTGTATTTAGGCCTTGTTTGGCATGAGATAGAGATATATCCAAGGAGATAACTCACAGGAAATTGGGAACTAATTTTGTTTGGTTGTCAAACTTACCTGCAAGTTATCTCTAAACTTACATCCTAGGGTGAGAGATATCTCCCCATTACCCCATAGGGAGTTATCTCCATGGAGTTGTGGATACAATTACCTTTCATTAATAACCCTTTTATCACCCATCTCTCTTATTTGAACGCTATTTATGTCAATACATATTTTTAATTGTTTAGTAATTTGAAACTTACTTGCAAGTTTAAAGTTGAACCAAATATGAAAATATAAACTCCAAGGAGTTAATCCCAAAGAGATAACTCCCAACTAACATTGTAAGTTAACAAAAATAAACCAAACGAGACCTTAACTTTGACGAAACTATCTCGTGCGAAAGCTTTCATTTGATTATATCATTATGGGTTGGGTTTAGAGCATCTCTAATGGTTTATGTAGATTGTAGGCGTGAATTTGTGCTACGTCATCAACATGGAGAAGATTTCAATCCCATATGGCTTAAATAATCATTGACTTTTAAAATCAATATCCAATTATAGATGTGGATTGCATCTCCGTTGATGAGGTGACATTAATTTTTTAATTTTGTTACTTAAAATATGCAAATAAAATCTAATAATAAATAAATTAATTAATATATGACGTGGCTGTCAATTGTACCCTCCACAAATCGACATCCAAAGTAGACAATGTCTATTTTTTGTCCGCTACATCACCTCCACATCTGGAATGGACATTGGCGTTGGAGAAAGATTTTTTTTTTCAATGTCTATTATGTCCCACATGTCACACATTCTCCTCCAATCCACATCCCCATTATAGATGCTCTAAGGACATCTCTAATGGGGCCATGGATTGAGGTGAAAATAGATCCACATAGGATACAATCCACATCCAACCCAAAAAATATTTTCCAATGAGACCATGGATTGATAATGCCTATCCTATGTGACATCAAATCAAAGTGGAGGGTTTCTACCATAATGTCTACTTCTAGACATTGTGGTAGACTGCCACGTTAGCATTATTGATTATTTTAAAGTTTTTATTTTCTCAAGCCTTTATTAATATTATGAAAATTGAAAATAAAAGTGTCAACTCATCAATCTATGGTCTAAATTCATATTACCATAAGAGATCATTTTAGGAAGTGAATGTTTATCTAGTGCCACATAGAATAGACATCCTCTTCACATCCATGATGTGGCACCAATCCATGGTCAACATCCACATTACCATTGAAGATACTAAAAGCATCTCCAATGGAGCTGTGGATGGAGGGAAGATATGTGCCACCTATGATATAATGCACATTGGTGTCTGTCACACCGTCTAAGAGCATCTCCAATGAGGATGTGGATTGGATGTCAATGTGTGCCACCTAGGACTAAATTGACATTGGAGTGAAAAAAAAAAAACTTTCCAATGAAATGTGCTTTTTAAATGTCAAGATGACGTGGATAGACATTGTCTATTTTGAATGTCACTTCTTGACATTCAAATTGGCATCCATGTTGGATAGTAGGATTTTTTTAATATTTACTTATTTTATTTACACTTTTATTTTCACATTTTAATTATTCAAATTACAGAAAAAAATGTCACCCCATCAATTGAGCCAAAAATTTACATATACTATTCGATACTTATTTTGAAGTTTAATGTCAATTTGAGCCACATGGGATTGGCATCCTCTTCACATTGGAAATTTATGCCCACAATTCATATTTACCATTAGAGATGCTCTAAAAATAGAGAGTGCAATAGACAGTGTCTAGGATGCCAACTCATAAAAATAACCGAAAAGAAAAACTTAAGATGTTACTACTCCAAAAAATCAAATCGGTCTTGTTTCCTATTCTTCAAATTTTTTTCGTTTATGTATAGAGGTAGTTCTACCATGGCGATTGGAAAAAAACCACTATCCATTGTGATTTAAAACTTTAACCATTGGATTAAGATTCAATGAATATGTCTTCTTGGAACTTGTGCACACATTTAAGAGTCATAAATATATTTTTTATATCTTAAATCTAATCGTGAAAGTTTTAAATCACCTCCATGATAGATTTAAAAAAGTCACCATTATGGAACCATTATAGAATTTCTTTATATAAATACATAAGAATATAAGATAACACAAAGATAAATACACGATTAATTTTAGCACGTTTTAACATAACACGTTAATAAATTAACATATATAATTTCGTCAAAAAAAACATATATAATTTTGATGAATTTGGAAAGACAAATACAAAGTAACAAATTTTAGCTATCTATTTGTTGTATTAACATAACACGTTTTTTAATTTACTACTCATTTCGGTAATTTATACAAATCGTTTAAGGTAAGGACACAACTTCATTACGAGTGTAATTTAAACATATGTCATTTGATATTAAATGAATTGAAAAATTGAAGAATCATAAATGTTTGAATTAATTGTATAAAGGTAAAATAGGTAAAAATGTAATAAATACACTCTTGAATTCCAATAAACGACTTACAATTTTGAACAAGAGATTTTTTTGCTAGAAAGACTTATATAAATGATCAGAGAGAGTATAAAATAATGTTTTTAAAATTATATATATGATGTGACAAATACATGTATGTATATAGATTATTTATAATATTTTTCTCATTAATTGAAGGAGGTAATCCACATTGTGCATTGGAGAGCATTGTCTTAACTTCAATGTATATTTAAGCCACGTAAGATATACACCATTTCCACACTGTTGATGTGGCATGAATCTACAGCTACAATCCACGTTTACCATTGGAGATGCTCTAGAGCATCTCCAATGGAATGTTGATTGAATGTCACTATGCGACACCTAGGATTAAATTGACATTGAAATGAAAAAAAGATCTCCGATGGAAATATGTATTTAGAATGTCATGCTGATGTGGCACAAAAAAATTGAGATTGTCAATTTCGAATGTGAACTCTATACATTCAAATTGAAATCCCCAAAGACCAATATATTTACTACTTATTTTGTTTAGATTTGTTTTTCACGTTTTAATGAACAAAATTATAAAAGAAACGTCACCTCATCGATTGACATTAAATCCACATTTACCATTAGAGCTCAATTTGAAGTCTAATGTCTTTTTAAGCCACATAGGATGACATTCTCTTCACGTTGATGACATGGCAAGAACCCATGCCCACAATCCACGTCTACTATTAGAGATGCTCTAAGCATCTTTAATGGTAAATGTGGATTATAGCTGTTGATTCTTGTCACATCAGCATCATGGTAGAGCATCTCCAATGATAAATGTGGATTGTAGCTGTTGATTCATGTCACGTCGGCATCATGGATAGAATGTCCATCTTACGTGGTTCAAATAGATATTGAAGTCGAAAAATGCTCTTCAATGCACAATGTGTATTACCTCATTCAATCGATGAGGTGAGAGCTTTTAAAAAAGATATTATAAATAATTATTAAATAATAAATATACAAATTAAAAAATTGATCTCTTTTTTTGAAAAAAAAAATTATATCAATTATAAACCATTTTTAAATAAATAGAAATAAATAATAAATATAGTTTTAAAGCTGGCGCAGCTATGTGCACCACACAAAACACCAAGAGCAAACCAATAGACCTCAAATTAGTTGAAGCAAAACACTAAGGGTGATTTGCCCTTAATTTTTTGTGGGGCGTACATAGCTTGAACCAAAGCTCGTACCCATATTTTTTGAAGGCTCCGTACATATTTTATATTATAAGAAGCGGTGATTTTTATATTTAATAAAAACCTCACAATTGTGTTCTTATATATACCAAATGAATAAAAAACGTTATCTTTATTTTCGTCAAAAGAAAAAAAAACCTTATTTTTATTTTAATATAACAAACACAGCTAAAGTTGTTAACTTTGTATTTATCTCTCACAGAAGAAAAAAATGACAAAAGAAACTAAAGGTGTGTTTGATAAGAAAGAAAATGAAAAAATCATGATAAATTATGTGTTTTTTTTAATGTAACCGTTTTATTTGGTGTTTGCTAAGCTTATAACCGCTTAGTGAAAAAATACTCACGCTCCTATTTTCTACATTTATTTTCTCTTATTTCGGTATGAAAATTTGATATTGTCTTGGGCAAACGAACAAAACTAAACTCCTTCAAGGAGAACTGGTCGGACCTCTAGCATTCACCATTACCAGCTTCGTCTGATGATCATCGGCGCTGCCTCCATCACCTCTTCATCCCCAAGCCTACCCATCAAATCCAAATTTGTATTCTATCAAAATTAAAACTGAATTCAATCCATAATCATACAAATAAATCGCTAATTCGAGAAAACCAAATCAAACCTATAATAGATTATTTTCATGTTATTTTGTAGATTCTCAACATTCTAAAGCTCCAAATCCTCCAAAACATCATCTTTTCTCTTCTTCTCACTTTCGAAAGGTAAGCAATGTGGTGACAAAAAGGTTTATGTTTGATGCCTCTAACATTACAAGGCTTAGAAAGAAAGACGTCGTAGAGTCTCCAACGCAGGATGAAGCGATATCCGCCATCATGTGGAAGCGATTCATAGAACTAGATCAATCAAGATTGTGCACAACTACTACCGATTGCAAGCACCCTTATTCAGCATTTTACACAGTGAACTTGAGAAGGAGAAGGGCTCTGCTGCTCCTCCAGTCCGAAAACATGGCTTTCGGAATATGGTATGTTAAGTGGATGCATATCTTACAAAAGAGAGCGATTACGAGTACTACTCGATGGTGAGCAAAATAAGAGGTGGGATTAGATGATGAATAGATGGGGAGTATATGAAAAAAAATGGAAAGTGCGACCAATAATTGATTCTCTGATTTTAAGGAATGAATGATTTTGGAGAAGAAGAAAGTGTGGGCCTCACTTGCTTAGTTATAAAAAGAAAATTTTCTAAGCTGTAATCAAACAATAATGAGAAAGTTTTCTTCAGAAAATTCTCCAAGAAAGATTCTCTAAAGAAAATATTTTTTTCTCAATGGAAATTTTCTTTCTCATCAAACACACCCTAAAGTTAATTTGGATTGTTGGCTTTTTTCAATTTTCCTTTTTGGTTATTATGATAAGTTGGCAATGCATGCACTAAAATAGAGGGTGTGATTGACAGTGTCTACATTTTTCTATGCCACGTCATCTACACATTCTCATTCCAAGTCCCTAGTGGAGAAGATTGTTTCATACCAATGTGCATTCTATACTAGGTGGCGCAAATTCTCCCCCTATCCACAACCCTTTTAGAGATGTTTTTAGCTTTTATTTTTTAATCTCTCTACATAAATGCACAACAACTAACAAAAAAAAATGCTACTATAAGCACCCTTCTACTCTTATAAGCCCCCTTATTACATTTGCTATAAATAGCCTACATCAAATTAGGAAATACACCAATTGCCCCCGTTAAATATTAATGAACTTCACAATATACCCGAACCAAACTAGTTAGTACACTAATCTACCCTCACTCAGATTTTGACATCCTCGAGCTCACCTTATCTATCCCCTACTCGGATTTTAACACACTCGACCTCACCTTATCTACCCCCGACTCCCTCATTTCAACTCTCTCAAGCTCTTCTTTACTCTTCATAATAACAACATTAGTCTCTTATATACCCTTCATAATCAAAACATAAGTTGCTCCTTGGAAAACATCCACTTTCATATTCTTTCTACACTTCCATCATCATTATTATTAACGTCATCAACGTTTGGGGCTCCAACTTTTCTCCAACTTAAATTTACATACAATCAATCATTAACATTTAGGAATTGCATGTTTAAAAAAACATAATAATCTTTGTTAGTGCAAATACTTGTGTTGTGCTTGTCAAATCCTTTAGGATGCTGCAATGTTCCATAGCGGCATACCTAATGTGTTGATGTCACAAATGGTAGGGGCCTAAAGTATTGGCCACTTTCATAGGTGGTAGTGGCTTCTCTTTGAGCCACTGCCTTGTTTGGTAGTGGTGACATGCATGGCTAATGCCGAACAGGATACCAGACAATCACGAAATTGCTTTTTTTCTCTTCAATAAAAGCACCCCAAAAAATTCTAAAGACTTTGAAATTACCTCTATTTGCTCTATAATGTATTCGAAAGTGTGTTTGAGTAAAAACTTACGACAATTTAAAACTAGAATATTCTAACATCATTGGCAGTGATGTGTTGAGTGTAAGGAGAAGGAAATGAGGTGGGGTGTAGAGAGTGGATAGTAAAATATGACTTTAATTTAGGATATGAGTTTAGTAATGTAGAAAAGGGGTGTAGAGAGTACAGTAAGAATTTATATGTAATTTTAAATATGGTATTCTAGTCTAAAAATTTATTAAGTTAATATATGGGGGTTGATATAGGGTAGAGGGACTAAAAGTTGCGGAAAAAAAAAATATCAACTAATACTAGACACCGTTATATAATTAATAAGGAGTTTATGTTGTCATTGCATAATTGATACTATTTAGAATGAGTTTAGAGTCTGACACTTCCACGATTGATTTAAAAGTCACTTTAGTAATTTATAAAAAAAATATATACAACAACAACATAGCCTTGGCTCCAAATTAATTGGGATCAGCTACATGGATCAAACTTTTTCATTGTGCTTGATTAAGTACAATTGATGGTGAGCTTTCCAGGCCATTCAAATATCTGATAATTAATGCCTCCTATGTTAACTTTGGTCTACCCCTACCTCATAGAGTTTCTACAGTTTCTATTGAGTCAAGTTTTCTAATGGGGCATGTAACGACCGTTACGTCATTATCAATTTCGTAATTTTAGACTTGGACACTAGCTCGGATCCACGTGGACGCTACGGGTAGGCTAGGACACATGCCAACCAAGGTGCATCAGTTAATCGTGTGTTGAATTGCTTATTTGTGATGCATTTTCTGAATTATTTGCTAATATATCACATGTGTGTATGTTGGATAGTTATATTGTGCGAGATTATGTGACGAGGAGTCACCTTGAAATGCGTGCCAATGCATGTATCGAAGAGGCGAATTACAGGTACGCTAGAAAACACGATAAATTAACGTTAAGATTACTAAGTAGTCAAATGAAATGAGTAATATAACCATAGGCTAAGTCAATTAAATTAGAACAATAGCATGTAGCATGCCTTGAAAAGCGTGTTAAAACGCGAGGCATCAGGTATCGAATAGCTGAAGGTTAGTGGGTCCACAAATTAGTTAACTTTGGTGGATAAGAACACTAACCATATTACTAAAAGAGGCTTAATGTAATGTAATTTTAACCAAATGATAATAAGACTATAGTTTGATTTAAATAATGTAGACCCTAGATGAGCATTTAGATGGTTCTAATGAGTGAATCTAGGATAAGTGTGGACTATTGGAGTCATTAAAAAATGTGTTACAACATGAATAGAGACCATAAGATAATCCTCGAGATACGTATAGCACACTTGATCAAGACAAACATATATATATAGTAAGTTAATGGGATTTTGATCAAACTACTAACATAAAACTTATGCAATTCAAAGAAAAAATAGAGATTTAGAGGAGATTCAAGCTGAAAACTCAATACCTTAGAGATCAAATCTAAGGATCAAACTTAGGTAATCTTTATCTTTATCTTCTACTCTACCAAATGAACCTTATTTTGTGTGTTTTTGGTGTGATTCAAAATTAAGGATTAAATCCATAGTTTTTAATGGAAACTTGATGAATTATATGTATAATGATCATTTCTATTGAGGATTTATCACTGGTTTTGCATGAATTGGGATTTTTAATGAATTTGAAAAAACTCGTGAATGTATGGAATTGAATGATTTTGATCTAATTGATGTTATGAGATTGTTTTGAATAATGTTTTGGAGTCACTATTGAATGGAGAGTGTGTAGACCAAGTTAGGTTAGTTGATTGGGATGAGAAGGATAGAATTCTCGGCTTGAGAATTTTATCACAAAGAGCAATTAGCGTGCTAACTAGGCTGGGTCTGGACTCTGAACAGTTTTTCAAAATGAAGAACAGTAGCGCGCTAGGAATACCCATTAGCTCGTTAACGACAGTTGAAACTTGAATATTAAGGAATATTTTGATGAATTCCAACTTAATACATATCTAAACACTTGTAACCTACCTAAATTTATAAAATCGAATTTCAATGACTTAGGGGATCATAGCTCGGTCTCAGGGAGCTTGTCAGGTTGGATACAGAAGTCCGGGGAGGTTGGAAAGTGATTTTAGGTTTGTAAAACCCAATTGAAGAACTCTGAGTATTTGATTCTAAATTTAATACCACATATATCATTCCTTGTTGTTTTATTACTCCATTTTGTTACTTGGACATGGGTTCTGTTTACTCCCCTGGATTTCCTTGTTGTGTGTTCATGATGCGCAAGATTGTGGAATGTGTAACTCAACCCTAGGTGAATTGCAACCCGAGCTTACCCTAGGTGCATGTGTCGGTGACTCAGCGGAATTGGCGAGCGCCGCAAGGGACCAGGCATTGGCTAGTTGGGTTTGCCCATTAGTGGGAACCTATTGACCCAAATTACAGTATACTCCATCCGGAGCAAGCACACACATTTGTTTAGCTTATATGTTAATTATTCATGCGATGAGCCAATTAAAGTTGTATGTCTTTACATTCGGCATGTTTACTTAACAATATTTCTTGCATTTCCTTACTTTATTATGCGAATGCTCAAAGGGGTTCCTTCGGGTTTTACTCACTCGACTCGTCATCTGTCTTTTGTGATGATTGAGTACATATCCTAGTACCATTAAGGGTAAGAGGAACCTAGGCGAGTACATCTGATTGTGCGCCGTCGAGGACCTACTAGTACGTGGTTAATTTGATATTTTGTACTATTTTAGGTATTGGGATACTAGAGTGACCTTGTACTTGTATATATTCATTGTTTTATGGTGTTGTCGCCTATATATGGAATACTTTTTCGGGTTTTCCATAGTAGGACATGCTCTTATGAATAATGTTTATCATGCTAATTTAATACTCACTTACATCAAATTAAGGCTTACGCTAATTTATTACTAACTTGTAAAACACAAACCACTAGTATGGTTAGGCTCGAATAAACTACAAATAGTTTAACTTAAGGAACTTCAGTTACTTAAGGAAATAACCCAATAAAATATGGACAATCAACTAGTTACATAGATAACCTACACGTGGACACGATAATTGAGACATGATGTGGACAGGTAGGTGTTGGACACTTGTAACTGGGCCCACTGGGGGAGGTGAGCATGACACGATGACAAGTGGGACGACCTTAGGGCGCGAGGCCACGACAGAGCATTTGTAGACCTTTCCATAATCTTTGTATCAATTGGTGCTACTCTAACTTGTCTTTGAATTTTAAATTTATTATTTTATCTTTACGAGTTTTACCACACACCCACGTAAGCATCTTCATTTTTACTATGTTCATTTTATGTAATTATTGTTGCTTGACCGTCCAACATTCACTTCCATAGAGCATAGTTGGTCTCATTGCAGTCTTTTAAAATTTTCCTTTTACCTTAGCAGGAACATTTCGATCACAAATCACCCATGTTGCACTTCGCCATTTCTTCCATCCACCTTAAATTCTATGTGTGACATCATTCTCAATATTACCATCATTTGTATGATTGACCTTATGTATCTAAAGTGGTTCACTTTAGAAACTTCTACTTCCTCTAATTTTACCACTCCATTATCTCGATGTCTAGTATTTCTAAACTCACAGTGCATGTATTCGGTCTTCGTCCTACTCAACTTAAAGCCTTTATATTCTAATGTATTCCTCCACAGTTCTAATTTCCTATTCCCTCCATCTTTTGTTTCATCCACTAAGACAATGTCAACTGTAAATAACATACACCATGGTATATCTTCTTAATATGCTTAGTTAGTTCATCCATAACTAAAATAAATAGATATGGGCTTAAAACTGATCCTTGATGTAGTCCTATCATAATGAAAAATTCTTTTGTAGCTTCTCCAAATGTCTTTATACTCGTTACTACTCCATCATACATATCCTTAATAGTGTCTATGTATCTAGCATGAACTCATTTTTCTTTCTAGAACCCACTAAAGAACATCTCTAGGAACCCTATCATATGCTTTTTCTAAATCTACAAATACCATGTAAATATACTTTTTCTTTTCTCTATATTTTTCTAACAATCTTCATAAAATGAAAACCGCCTCTATAGTTGACATCCTAGGCATGAAGTCAAATTGGTTCTCTGATATTATTGTTTCTCCCCTTAGCCTATTGTCAATTATCATCTCCAAAAATTTCATAGTGAGACTCATAAGTTTAATTCTCCAGTAGTTTGAACAACTTTGAATGTCTCCATTGTTTTTGAAGATTGACACAAGCGTGTTTCTTCTCCAATCCATCGGCATTTGTTTTGATTTTAAAATTTTGTTGAAAAATTTTGTTAACCAAGTCAATCCAATTTCTCCTAAGCATTTCCAACCCTCTACGAGTATTGTATTTGGGCCACATGCTTTCCTTATTTTCATCATTTTCTATGCCTCTTTAACTTCTAGAATTCTAATATTGCGTCTATTGCTTACATTTCTTTCTTGGTGCGGGGTTTCATTTACTATAACATCAACTTAGCCATCATTAAATAAATTATCGAAGTAATTTTCATCTTTCCTTAATATCATCCTCGTGCATTAAAACATTTTGATTTTCGTCATTAATACATCTTACATGACTTAGGTCTTCTTTCTTTTTATCTCTTAATTTGGCTAACCTATATATATCGCCATCTTTATTACCTAACCTTGTATATAGATATTCCATGAAATTTGTTTTAGCTTCATTAACTACTTTTTTAGCTTGTTTCTGAGCTTCTTTATAGTGATTGTACGCATCTTCATCTTGACACTTAGGTGTTTTTCTATACATTACTATTTTAGTCTTAATTACTCGTTGGACATCCTTATTGTTCCACCACCATGTTTCATTGGTCCCAAGCCTTTAGATATACCTAATACGTTTGATCATACTCTATTTGTGCAACTACTCATTTCTATCCATATTATATTAGCATCTAAATCAAGATTCCAAACATTTCTCTTTAGTAGTTTTTCTCTAAACTTTAATCGTTTACCATTTTTTAGGTTCCTCTACTTTATTCTAGAGTCGTTGTCTCTTTTATTCCTATTAAGTCGTCATTTTAGTTTAATATCAAGTACAATTAACTTATGTTTGGTAGTAAGCACTTCACCAGATATTACTTTGCAGTCTCTACATATTTTTATATTTATTTTTTTGTTAAAAGAAAATTTATTTGACTCTTGTTATTTTATAAAAATCTATATTTAAATAAAGTTTGTTTTTATCTACTACTCCATCCGGTCACAAATATATCACTACAAGAACATGTTGGAATAGCATCAAAAAATTGTGACAGACAGAATCTGTTGCTAAACAACAACAAATCAGCATCAGTTATGCATCAGACAGTCCGTTTGACTCGGTTGACCCAAAAGGAACAATTCAGTGACATAAAATTGTGACAAATTGTATGTTGTTATAGATCTGTCGTTGATTTCTCCCGCCATACATTTCCCTCCAAGGTTATGACAGATCTGCTACAGATCAACGACAAAATCAAGTCTGTCGCTGATCTGTAGCAAAGTAAAAAATAAAAAAATGAGGCTGTGAAAGATCTTCTACAGATCAGCGACATACTTGATTTTGTCGTTGATCTGTAGCTGATCAGCAACAGCAACATAAAAATTTATTTTACTCTCTCTCCCCTCCTCTCACGTGCTCTCTCTCTCTCTCTCTCCTCTCAAACCAATCTCACTCTCTTATTCTCTCTCTACCCGAAACAACTCTTCCATCTCTCATTTTCTTTTCTCTCCTCCACCACTCACGACTCTCATCACTCACCCCTCTCGGCCTCCTTGCGGCTCCAGCGGCCACCGTCACCGATGGCGCCCCTCCACCACTCTCGGCTTCTCTCTCGGCTCCGGTGACCCCCCCACTCGGGCGTTGGTGGAACGGTTTTTTGGCGGTGGCGAGGGAGGGGGACTGGTATTCGATGACGGCGGTGGTGTTGTCGAAGAGGGCGCTGGCGGAGGCCGTGGCGGAGCAGTTTTTGGCGACGATGAAGGTGGGGGACTGGTATTCTTCGGGGCGTTGACTGTGGTGTTGTCGAAGGGGGCGTTTGGCGGTAGCGGCGGTGTTATTGAAGGGGCGTTGGCATTGGCAGAGGCGTTGGCGTAGTTGCGGTGCGATGTAGTACCGGGAGGGAGGCTCATCGGTGACGAGGAGGTTGTGGGTTTGGTCGGGAGTCAAGAAGACTCGGTGGTGTAGGGTTTTGTGTAGAAGGTGTCGATTTCATTGTTGAGTCGGCTCATGGCAATTTTTTGGGCTTTTGGGTTTGGCCTTTGGCGGGTTTGGGAGCTCCACCATCTCCTCCTTCTTCTCTTCCTTTCGATTAAGGTGGCATTTTTTCAGTTTGTTCAGTGTTGTTTGTTGAGATTTCTTTGTGTGAGATTTTGGGGGTTTTGGATTTTGTGTGTTCTTTATTTCCCCCTTTTTGTTTGGTTTGATTTGTAGAGTTTGAAATGTTTGTTGTGAATGTGCAGGCATTTGATGCTTTTATTGGAGCTGATTTTCTTGGAAGATTCACAAGGTATGTTCAAAGGGTTTCAATAGATTTTTTCTGGATGGTTTGTCATGAATTCCTAAGTTATTGTAGGTTAATTCAACTTTTAGATTTCCTTGTACTTAAATTTACTCATTTTCTAATGCTCAGTTATACTCTCAATCTGTTGGTTCTATTTGTTTTATATATGTGAAAATGTAATTTTGAAGGTTAAAGATGGATTTGTTTAACTATTTTTTATGTTACATATAAGTTGGCTGAACAAAAAAGGGTGGAACAATTCAGGTATATAAATCAATTACTACACTCATACAATCAAATTAATGAGCAACCTTTTCGGTACAAAATTCGAATATTAGAGGTGTCATAGTTGCATTTATTTAAGGAACTAGTTATACATATATATAGATTGATTGATTTTTAAGCTTGTAATTATGAAGGAAACAACAACATTGAATCTGATGTTACCACCTCTTCAGCTCACCCAAAACCATAGCACTTCTATACAAGAGGTACACTCATTAGGTGTTTTTTAGCTACTATATATGCAGTTCTATATAACAATTGGTGCCTTCACAAGCATGTATATAAGTATATATGACAAGGTTCAATCCATGTTTGATGTTTCCATTGCAGGAAGTTGAAAGAATCAAGAATGAGCATACTGACGATGCTTCTGCGATCACCAATGAACACGTGAAGGGATCGTTGAAGGTAACGCGCGCTTTTGGCACTGGATTTCTCAAGAAGGTAATAACTGAATCTAGTGATCTAGTAGATGTACAAATTCATAAACATGTACTATTTTTTATGAAAGTTAATGTTTGACAAGCTTAGTGTTTGTGGATTGTTTTTGCAGCCTAAATTGAACAATGCACTACTATAGGTGTTCAGGATCAACTACATTGGGACATCTCCATATATCACATGTTTCCCTTCTCTCTACCATCATAAACTGCAAAATGTTACCTCTCTTATCACCTTGGCCACCTCTTCTCTTGCAATCCTTCCTTCCTCACCATCTCCTCCGCATCCCTTCACTCTATTTGCTTCCAATCCTACACCCAACTCCACCACCAATCTTGCATTCATTAGCTGATCAATGTGCATAGACATAGCTATAATGGGCACTCCAAACAAGGTTCCTCATGTGTGTCTCTACATCTTTAACCAACCTCTTTTCAAGTATATTTGTATATTTTTTATGTTCTATTTCAATGTGTTGGGTTTCATTCAATAATTAATGTCATGAGAAGGACTTGGTCCATTTGTAATAGCCTATGTTCTTTCATTTACCTACCTTTCAATGTCTTCTATTCATGATTTTCATGCAATGGTAATTTTTGTGTGTGTGTATTGGCTAATGGCTTGTCATTAACATTTTTTTTTCTAATTGTTCCTTTTTATTGATGTTATGTAGGACTTATGAACAAGGCTCCTCAGGTGTGTCTCTATTTCTCTTACCAATCTCTTTTCAACTACGTACATTTGTATATCTTTTTTTTATTATTATTGCGTGGATAATGTTGCTTATTGAGTTAGTCACTTTAGTTATATATGACAACGCCTATCTGACCTCCATATCACTTCACCATAGTTGTGGTACAAACATGTTAGAATTATTTTTCTTGGATTTGTTAAAAATAGTTTTATATTCTATTTCAATGTGTTGGGTTTCATTATACTTAAATGTCTTACTCATTAGATCAGGATTTGAGCATTACGTTCTATTTTTTTCTTGGATTTGTTAAAAATAGAGGGTATGTGAACGGATTGTTTTATTTGTGCGTGAAGTTTTTTCTTTGGTTTTGGATGAGCAATATCCTATGTACATCATGGGTCTTTATCTCTATTTCTAATTCTAGAATTATATATATATGTTTTGTTGGTGACAGATGTTTGGTCTTGTATTATATTTACTCTTAGTAAATTATTCGGCGGCATTGCGCCATGTTACCACTTATTCTATACTTTTATTAACCTATAATTTCTAGCTTGATTAGCTACCCGATGAAATGGCACACTGCGAACCTAATATATCCTGAGATGCATGGTCTTTTATTTAGTATGTCATTAGCTTAGCAATTTCTTAAAGCCAATGTTTGCTGATTTTTTATTGATTTTAGTCTTGTATTGAGATAGTGTGCTCTCTTATGCTACTTGCTAATATATGAATTTTGCAGGTCGCGGAGGGTGAAAAGAGCAATGCGGATCGAATTTGGGCAGTTGATTTTAGTCTTGTATCGATATAGTAACTCACACCATTAAGTTGGAACCTAATTTTATCTATATGATGCGAATCGAATTTCGAAATTCATTAGTCAAGTTTGTATATGTTACCCTTCATCCAAATAATAGCTTTCAGCCTTATTGTTTTTATAAAATAAATATTTGTATCTTTTAAATTGTTTTTGCAAATTTTGCTACAGGACATTTCTTATTTTTACTTTTTACTGTTTTCAGAATTAATTAATTTAAAAATTATTTTTTACTAGATCCCAGTCAGCTAAACATCAACAGATTTGTGACAAATACAACAGTGTTGACTGGGCGCAATCAGCGATAGACAATATCTGTCGCTGAACAGCAACAGAGTTGCGACAGAATGCATCTTTGCTGACTAGGCAAATCAGTGACAGACAGTGTCTATCGCTAAATAGCAACATATTTGCAACAGACACGTCTTTCTTGATCGACTTCGATCAACAATGAGACCGTTTACATTCTTTGTTAATACATATACGTTTGTCACAAATATGTCGCTGAACAGCAACAAAATCCAAATATGTCGCTGAGTTGCATTAGCAACAACGATTTTAGCAACATCTATTATTTGTCACTGATTTGTTGCATAGTGGTTTAGCAACAGAAACGTACCAATTCAGCATCAGATTAGTTTGTTGTTGATTTGGTTTTTTTTTTTTGTAGTGTATGTAGTTCAACTATAGGCAAATAATATACATCGTTTGGTCCCTTAACTTTCACGTTTTTCTTGATTTGGTTATCAAACTTTTATCAACACACTTTTGGTCCTTGAACTTTAATTTTTCTCAATTTTTGGTCTATTTGGTAAGTTTGGAAAATAACGGTTAGTAACGAAAACGGTTCACAATCGACTTTTTGGGTTGATGAATTAGCAATGTACCGCCCATGAATTGCTCATGAAACACTTTGTTACCGACTGTTGTTATCCAAACTTAACAAAATGACTAAAAGTAGAGATAAATGAAAGTTCGAAGACTTAAAGTGAACCAATGAAAGTTTGAGGATTAGATTATCAAAAGCTCGAAAGTTTAAGGGAACAAATGACAATTTATGCCAAAACATGTCGTTCACACTTTTCTTGACATGTTTTGTCCATTTTGCCCATATTTATGAAGATCAACAAAAGACCAACAGCTGTCAAGCCATCTCATATTTCACTACAATTATTGCACCTCCTGCTTTTTTATTTCAATGGTACTATATACATTAATATCACCCCATAATCAAATCACTTATTACACTTTTGGCCTGTTTGGTTCGTGGGATTAGCCCGAATTAGCCACACTGGACTAGTTAATCCGCTGTTTGCTTGGAGGATTAACTAGGCCAGCGGATTAGTTAAGAGGCATGGTAGTGGATTAAACAATACCACCATTTTTTGTGGGATTAGCTAATCCATTGTAACTGAAAGAGGAGATTACCACTTTACCCCTCACATAAACCAAATCACAATTCCAAGTCCCTGTTTTTCATGTTTGGAAATTTGGGAGACGGAGTGGATGAAGAAGGCGAAGAGGATGATGGAGGAGAGGAAGATGAGAAGGGGCTCGGCAACCACCGCATCTCCGGAGCTGCTGAGAACACATGGTACAGTCGAGCCTCCTCTGTGAGAGATCAATCCGCCATTAAAGATGACGCGAAGCTCGAGCGGTGGTTCGGTTCGGTTCGTGAATGGCGACGCGTTTTTGATCGGAGGATTCGTTGAGGGCGTTCTTGGATGCTGTGATATACAGCTTTGATTTGGAGGATTTGTTGAGGGCGTCGGCGGAGGTGTTGGGGAAGGGGAGTGTGGGGACTTCGTACAAGGCGGTGTTGGAGGAGGGGACGACTGTGGTGGTGAAGAGGTTGAAAGACGTGGTTGTCACCAAGAGAGAGTTTGAGGTTCAGATGGAAGGGTTGGGGAAGGTCAACCATGAGAACATTGTTCCTCTTCGAGCCTTTTATTACTCCAAAGATGAGAAGCTACTCGTCTATGATTTCATGCCCGCCGGAAGCCTCTCTGCTCTTCTTCACGGTATGCAAATTTATTTTTTTTCTGGGTTTCGAACCTTCAAACCTTCACAGCCATGGAAATCCTGGAAATGAGAAATGTAAAGGTGAGCCGATTCAAGCAGTGGTCTTCATTGGAGGAGATGAGAAATGTGTGAAATGGGGAGATTTTTGGTGTTATTTATCTAAGGGTATTTTGGTAAATGTATATGTACAACCCCATTTAATCCCAACCTTAAAACTCTCAACCAAACAAGATACACAAATGGGACTAAACTATCTAAACCCATGTGTTAGTCCCATCACTAATTAATCTCATGTGTTAGGATTCACTAAAATGTGAACCAAACAGGCTTTTATAAATTTTTGTAATCCTTTAAACTACCTAGATAAGTTAGGGAATATTTTATTATATAAAAAATGATGGTGACCATTTTAATTTAGTCAACAAGCTTTTATAAATTTTTGTCATCCTTCTATCTTTTAATATTTTTGGTTGAATTTTATCTTTTGATTTTTTTTCAGGTAAGAGAATTTATCTTATCTATCAATAACAAATAAAAAAAAATTCCTCTATTTGTATTATACTTTTTTAATAAAATTATATTATTTTTTATATATAAGTAAGATCTAATTGGAGAAATTTCACAATTTTTCTTTGATTAAGACAAAAAAACCAAAAGCTTGTCTTTGAAAATTTAGATACCATATATATAGCCCGAATTTGACTCGGTTAAGAATACTTGTATTTAATTTAGATAAAGTTTGAATTCTCTTAACCTCTTACATATATAAGATGTGCATGACCACTTAAACTAAGTTGAATACTCAATCAATGTGTTTGAATTATATTTGTTATATATATATATATATATATATATATATATATATATATATATATATATACATTAATATTAGTTTTTATAATTCATTTAAGAAACACTAAATATGTTTGTAATGTAGTTTAAGAGTATCCGTGGGTAAATTTAAATAGGTTGAAATAAGTACGTATGAGTATTAATTTGTTTGATAAATGGGTAAAGACAGGGTTTTTTCTTGGGTACTCGACTCATTACATCTATCTTCTTATGACCTTTCAATTGCTTTTTTTTTTTAGAAAAAAATGAAAATCTATATATATATATATATATATATATATATATATATAAGTTGGAGCTGAGAGAAAGTTTACATGTATCCTCCTTTCATCATTTTAATTTTCTAATTTTCTATTTTTTTCTATTTTAAGGTATTTATTTATTTAAAGTATTTAAAGTGTTTGGTTGTTTCAAGAAATATATTAATTACCCCATTTATTAATTGACTAAAACAAAAATCTAGCTCTTAAAATTTAAGAGCATCTATTTCGATCTCATAATTATTTAATTAACTGCTAATTAAATAGAAATACACCAATAATTAATTAATTAATTGGGTGCGCGCATTTATATTGACCGGTTACAGCTGTGCATGCCTGGTATAATCTTATTTGCAAATCACTCGAAGGAGAGAGAAAGTTTCACATGCTCTCTCCTTTCACCATTTCATTTTAAGGATTTTCTCTATTTTTCTATTTTCTAATTTTAAGATATTTGTATATTTGTGTTATTTATTGTTTTAAGATATATTCATCCCCATATTTTCGAAAAACGAAAAATTCAACTTTGAATAACCAAACAACGAGTCTAATTAATAAATTATTTATCAATGCATTAAGTCTCTATTTCGAATCTTACACCATCAATTTGGTTACCGCAACATTATTTATATATACTGTTTAGGGCACTGAAATAACAATTAAGTTCATTTGAATTATTTCTTTTGTTAATAAAGGGTTATTGGAGTGCCTTGGGCCTTCACAGGTTACTTCAATGATTTATAAGTAAACAATTTTTTTACCTTCTATTGAATATTTTTTTTCTAAGAAATATGAGTTGATTATTATGAATTATAATTTTAATCATAAAAAATATTACAATATATTCAAGTAAATTTATTTATTAACTTTATCTTAAAGTTTTAATAACTTCTGCGCGCAGAGTACATAAAATCGACTAGTTCCATAATAAAGAGTTGGTCAATTGTCTTTTCAAAGCGACCACATTTCTTTGCTACAAAAAAACAACCGGCATTTTAGAAAGAAACATGTGACAAATTTAAAGTTGTAATTTGTTTTGTACATAAATTTTTGAGGGGTCTCCCTCTTCATCACCTAGGTAATTTTGCTTCAACTACAAGCTTTCGAGCACTTTAGGCTTAATGATGTTCATTGGACATGCGTTCTAACTAGTAATAATAGACCATGCATATAACCTAGGCGAGTCACAAAATACTTATAAATCCTAAGTGAGCCTAGTAGGTCCGACAAGCCCGCATATTTAGCAAGATCCACATTGAACTTGGATTATTCTTCCAAGATTCATAATCGACTTACATTAAATTTTAGGGCCCTAAATATTAACTAAAGGTCTATCATTTATTTTGCATTCTACAATTGTCCCACTAGAAATACTAGACCTAGGCCACCACAGTAACTGTGGTGGTTTTACAATTTATACAAATGTTGGAGGCCATGTGTTAAACCTTTTTATAAGAAAATACTAGAATGACTACAACAATGTCACATCACAAAATACATTGGCTCACAAGAGCCTTCCATGCTACCACGACCTGCGTGTTATGCATCGAAATCATGACATATGCACGCGTTAAATCTCTCTTCCTCTCCAACCCCCTGCACATGAATGACCCTTGTGAGTTAATGTATCTTTCGCCGTCCTCTCTCGCGGTCGTGCGATCGTGCTCTCCCCTCCCCCCACGGGTTCGTGCCCGCGCCTGGTTCGTCTTCTTCGCCGTGCTTCTTCGCCGTGCTCTCTCTCTCTCTCGCGTGTACATCTCTCGTCTCTCTCTCGCGCGCGGTCCAGCCGGCCTCGACAAAGCCTGAGGCAAGGTCGTTGTCTCGCGGAGCTTCGATCTGAGCAACCAATCGGCCTCGACTTCACGGTGCAAGGTGTCAATGTAAGAGATTTATTCTTCGCACCGATTTTTTTGGACTTATGATAGATCAAACAGGGGAGTTTAATAGGCAAATTTTGTTTTGTCGGGTAGACATGCGGTGATTGTAGGATTAACGATTCGGGCATGCTTAGATTCCTGGATTGTTATTGTTTATGAATGGTTTATTCCACTATACGTATGTATTAAACTTCATGAATCTCCAGATCTTGTATAATTCCTCATCACCGCAATACACTTTTTTGTTATCGAAGTGGTTCCATTTTAGTTTGCTTAATGGCTAATCTAATCACTACTCTATTAATTATTGCTTTGTTAACAAGTTGACATTGATGTTTTTGTGGTCAATTTCAATTAAGTGCAAGACAAAGAGTAGTTACCACATTATTGGATCAGTGTAAAACCCGAACTAACCATTGTTCTTTCTATTTGTGTTTGTGTTTGATATGTCGTTGAAGAAACCGTTGTTGCGTTCCCGCTTTGAATCTAATCATATATTGTGAAGGGAAGTTAACGAGACTTTTGTTGTTAGTTAGTGCTCTACTTTACTTCTATATGTTCTTTTGAATATATTTAACAGTTTGGTTTTGTGGTTTTGTACATCTCAAGGGACATTTTTGACATCCTTATCATTGCGGGAATCATTTTCACAATGGAGATGATGGTCGAAAAGAAGTGGAGCCTATCTTAGAACAAAGATATTTTGGGTCCCCGAGATATTAGAGAGCAAGAATTAATTGACTTAGAGGTTAGTCGGCAAGAAGAAGTGGAACCTCTGTGAGAACAAAACAATGGAACAATTCAACATGAAGAAGTAGAATCGGATGAAGGCCATGATTTTTTCGAGAGTGACAATGATGTTGAGGACGATGATGACTATCAAGAAGTTGTTGACGAACAAGTGCACAATAGAAAAAAAGGAAGGCCTAAGGTTATTACTTCACCTCGTAGTAGTGCACTTGCGATTGTTGAAGTGCATGACCAAGACTCAGACTATGCAGCATCAGATGAGCTCCACGCAGATGATGATTCCGATGGATCTGAGAAGATGAGTTATGTAGAGTTCGATGAGTTCAAAGACATGGCAAACCCACAGCTCGAATTAGGCATGAAATTCTCTTCTTTCAAAACATTTAAGCTGGCATGCAGGAATTGGGGTATTCAAAATAGGCGACAAATACGCTTTACTACGAATGATATGAAACGGTGCATATGTAAATGCCAGCGCTTCAAGTCTAGCAATTGTGAATTTCGAATTTTTGCTTCTCACGTGGGTAAAGATGACTCGACGGTTCAAATCAAGTCAATCAACTTGACCCACTCATGTACCAAAGTGAACAAGAATTATCACGTGACTTCTGACTGGCTTGCAGAAAAGTATATTGAACAATTTCGAGTGGACCCAAATTGGTCAGTATCGGGTATTATACAAAGAGTGAAGGATGACTTAAAGTTCGAAATAAGTCGAATGAAAGCTTGGAGAGCAAAGAAGAAAGCAATGGAGATGATGAATGGAGACGAGAAGAGCCAATACCTGAAACTTCATTCGTATGCACTTGAGCTGCTAAAAACAAATCCGGGCACAACAGTCAAAATGACGCAACATCTAGGGGTATTTCAAGGTATATATATATGTCTTGCTCCATTGAAAAATGCTTTCAACTCAGGATGTAGGCCTTTGATTTCTCTTGATGGTTGTTGGTTAAAGGGTCAATATAAGGGACATTACTTTAACTGCAGGTAGGGATAGACCCAAATGATTGTATATTTCCCATTGCTTATGCAGTGGTTCAAGTTGAGAGTAAAGGCACATGGCAATGGTTTTTAGAATTACTTAAGGATGACTTGAACATTGTCAACAGCTATAGCGTTGCTTTCATGTCGGATAGGCAAAAGGTACAATTTCTTTTCATGTTTTTTTTTTTTGCATAATGCATGTTCGATTTCATTATTTACTCCTTGAAGTTCACTCTCATTTGCCAGGGGACTTGTTAGCGTTAAAAGCTGTTTTCCCAATTCGAACATAGACATTGTGTGAGGCACTTGTACACAAATTTCAGAACAAGGTTTAAGGGAATGGAACTTAAGCAAATGTTGTGGAGTGCAGCTAGGGCCACATATCGCGAGAGAATGATCTTTTGGTTAGATGAGTTGGAGAAGGTTAATAGAGATGCTAGATTGTGGTTGAACGAGGTTCCCATCGAATCTTGGTGTAGGGCCAATTTCCAAACACGCCCTAAGTGTGATATGTTGCTTAATAATTTGTGTGAGTGCTTCAATCGATACATTTTAGATGTCAGGGACAGAGGAATCATTGACATGCTAGAAATGATAAAGGTCAAGTTAATGCAGAGGCTCAAAGCAAAAAGGAGGATATGCGAGAGAATCATTGCTAAGGGGAGAGAGCGAATATGTCCTAAGATTCTAAAAAGCTCGAGAAACTTAAAGATGAGTCTATTTTCTATGTTGTTGAATACTCGGGTGGCCCTTCCGTGTCATGTCATGGACACGGTAAGACATATGTGGTAAACATGATGGACTTGTGTTGTGATTGTGGGAAATGGCAACTTACAGGGCATCCCATGCGAGCATGCGGTGGCGACTATTATGGGAAATGATGGGGACCCAGGTGGATTACATCAATGAGTGTTACTATATAAGCACTTACATGAATGTGTATTCACACTACATCAACCCAACGAACGTGAGGAACTATGGCCTAAACCAACGAAGATGTCCAACCGGTCAAACCACCAAAGACAAGTCCAAAAAGGAGAGGAAGAAAAGTAACGACAAGGAGAAAGGAGCACGAGGAAATAGCGATTGCATTGCTTGCAAAAAAAGATGTCTAAGAAGGCCACAGTACGTATGACTTGTCAAATTTGCCATGTTGAAGGTCATAATAAACGCCGTCATACTCAGGGTCAAAACAAGGTATATCTTGTTTTACTTATAAAAGTTTATATGTTATTAAAACACTTGTTATATTTTTGCGTGTTGTGACTTTGCATTTATATAATATTTAGAGAAAGAAAGGGCCAAGTGAAGGAGTTCAAGTGGATGAGAATTCTACATGTGGCGAGACACCTCTTGAGCAAGTATGTATGTTACATTGTTGGAGGGATTAGAATGGTTTGGAATTGAATTCCATAATGTATTAATAATGTATTTTAAATCTTGACAAAGATAACCTTTTTACAACTAATGATACAATTAAGAGTGCTTCCCAACCCTTCCTACAATGCCAAGTATGATGGATTGTTCACAACCTATTCCAAGGATTTCTCCAAAGTCAAGAGCGAAGATTCCAGTTGTTCGACGTCGTGGCAGTGGAAGAGGTGGAGTAATTGAAAGAGGTCGATGATGTGCAAAGGATGCGATTGTTTTCGGATATATGGGTGAAACTTCCATGTTGGATGATGTACAAAGTATGGGACTATTTTTTTTGTGCATGTGTAATGGCAACCCATTTTTTGTAATGACAATCTATTTTATAATCTATGGAAACCGATGTGGAGTCGTGTTCTGACTTGCATATCTTGCTGAACTCTTTAATGTATCCAAATGCTTAAGTAAGAGTCAAATATCCAAATTTATGGGCATCAAGCAAATTGAATGTGCTCGAGCTTTGAACAAAGCTGGAAAAAAATCTTGAATTCATCTTTTTTTTTTTTTTTTTTTTTTTTTTCGAGATTGACCATAAACCTTATTAATGAAGCTATAAATCATGAAAAAAAAAGCAAAGAAAAAGAAAAGATTTCAAACAACAAAGGAAAAAAAAATCTTGAATTCATCTTCTCTTGTTTTTGAGCCTGATTATGCATGCAGGGTATTCAATTTGTGAATTAAAATAGATTCATACAAGCGTAGAAGAGCCAAATTATAGAAACGAGAGTATTCAATTTGTAAATCTAAATTAATTTGCGCTCTAAACTTTTGAATTCAACACATAGTTTAATTTTACATTCATAAGCTACAAAACCACAATACATGGTTTGGCATAAGTTCTACACAAAATGACACTACGACTTTTCCTTCGATTCCAATCGAAGATGACTACTTCGTTTCCCCTCCAACCATTGTGTTTACTTGTATACAATGAAACCAAACAACAATACAATGACAACCAAGCATAACCAACATGCAACTGCACAACCGTTGAGTTTCCTACGCCCATTAAACTCGTCTTGCAACCTCTTCTCGCTTTCCATCCGGTCTAACTTCCTCAACAACCCATTTATAACAATCGTTGTCTGGTCAGTCATTTCAGGGATCAAGCCGGTAAAAATATTCGCAACCGCATCTATGCTTTGCGAACAACGAAGATTTTCATGAGGTGAACACCATCATTTGGCACGCCATGATTTTTGGCCAAGCTACAAATATAACAATGTAGCTACAAACAACCAAACTCTTGTCAAAAAAACTCCCATCATGATATCAAGAAAAATAACAAACAAAACTTCCTAAAATATCAAAGAAAGACAAGCATGCCACTCTAATTGAAATTTGAACTAAGGTTGTGGCCCTTGAATGAGTGCTATGGATAAAGCGAGGTTCATGTAGTTGATCCATATAATTGGGAAAAATGAAAGAATTGTAACAAAACCAAAGTATTAACTACTGGAAACAGGCATAACATTTTTGTGAACACTTTGGTATTCAAATGGTACGAGTAAGAAAATCATAGCCAAGAAGGTGAGGAAGCATAGTGAGAGATATTCAATATGCATCGGGAGTTGTTTTAAGATATATAGAACCTCTCAAGTTCGATCAAATTAGAGTACTGACCTCTAGCAAAGAAGACGCAGTGTCGGCTATAAAACCTGGAGTTTTTATGAAGAGGCCTCTTGTATGTGTTTTTTATGGATCATTTATTGCGACACCATGGTGCATCTATCTTCGCTAAGAAGACTTGGTAATGATTTTTTGTTTTTGTTTTTGTTTTTTAGATCGCTTGGTAATGTACTAGCTAATCAATCAATATACATACATTGGTTGCGGATGTACTAATTACTTTTTACTAAATAAGTTACTTGAGGGAAAATATCAACTTGTTTTTTTTTTTTTTGACGAAATTATATCATCAAGCGTGCTTCTTCGCACGAGAAACTAACTAGCACTCGCTAATAATAATAATATAAGCAACTTCGTCTGCAGTAGAAGTGCTCTCTACTTGAAAATAGCAAGTAAAGGGTCTAGCTAATTATCGAGTAAAAAATACGAAAAACTAGCTAGCAATAGCATGCACCTATTTAACTAACATGGTGATAAAATTAAACTCCGAGAAAAATGAAATAAAATAAACCTAATAACAACAACCAAAACCAAAATGAGATCGAGTTAACAATTAATCAATTCCTACCACTGAAACATGAAAAATCAATAACTCTAACAGAGACACTAGTTAGTTTAATAACAAAAAGGCAATTAAGCTAGCTAGAAGACCAGATCGATCCCGCAATTAAATGTAATTGATGTAAAGGCAATTAACAACATAATACCATAAAACAAATTCTAATCAAATAGATGAGAATACCATATAACCTTCTCCAATGCACAATGTGGATTGCAAATGTGAAGATCATTGAATTTTGTAAATCATGTTACTTGCTAATTTATACATCAGTGTTAATTAAAGGTCCAAACAAGCATCAAAGAACAGTTTTTTTTTTTTTTTTTCTCATTTGCTTCATTTTTTTTTTCACTATATGGTATAATTGCATAACATATATCCGAGACCCTTCCAAAGAATCAATCTTGCAACATTGTGGTTTAATTGCGTAGAAAATCAATCTAATTGCGAGAAAAAAAATTTGAGGTAGAGGACGAACTGAGAAAAGGGGCGGTCTTTATCGAGGCCGACTGGATCGCGCGCGAGACAGAGACAGAGATGTACACGCGAGAGAGAGAGAGAGCACGGCGAAGAAGACGAACCAGTGGGGGGAGGGGAGAGCACGATCGCACGACCGCGAGAGAAAGGACGAAAGAAGACGAACCGGTTGGGGGGGAGGGGAGAGCACGACCGCGACCGCGAGAGAGGAACCGCGAGAGTGAGAGCACGACGAAGAAGACGATCCGGGGGTGGAGAGCACGAGCGCGCGAAGAATCGCGAGAGAGAGAGAGAGACCAAGCCGTTTCAAAGATGAAAAAAAAAAAAACGGGGGTTGGAGAGGAAGTAGAAATTGATTTAATGGTGGTGGGGTGAACTAAGGGTGGGGTGGGGTGGGGTGGGGTGGGTGTGTATGTGGCATGTCATGTCATCACTTAACAAGTTAAGTGACCTCCCATGAATGTGGTGTGGCATGAAATTAACCCTAATGTGTTATTATTCTTGCACTTCTCTTACAAAATTAGTCTTACTATAATGGCATCGTTTACAACATTAAAAAGCAACTTCTATTTTGTTAGGGATGCCTCACATAAGAAAATGTAATCGGAGGCCCATCAAACAACACTTAAAATGACTTGCATTTGGTTGATGTTGATGTAAAAGTAGCATTTTGGTTATGCATATAATTATTTTTATTTTTTTGAGGAGAGTTATGCATATAATTATAATAAGTTATACCTATTAAATTCTCTCCTCACCAACAATTCTAATTATATTTCTAAACGAATAATTTGCTTCCCTTGCAGACTGATGAAAATTCGCAAAATCCAGTTTGGGATGCAATTGGATATCACTTAGAAAATGATGAGTGCCACATAAAAATCTACATGACAAGGCCACTTGACAAGGGCGTCATAAACATGAGAATTGCAACCCACTATGCCTTCAATGAATCCGCATCTTTGAAATACCTCAACGTCTGGGTCGATCAAAATCAAGATAACTACAGTATTAAATTCGACGTTGTGGTCGTTGGTTCAAGATGCAGTGGCACAATAGCAGCAGCTATTCTCGCGAATTCTGGCCATGAAGTCATTGCCTTAGAGAAAGGAGACTACTTTGCGGCCGAAGATTACTCCTCTCTGGAGGGATCGATAGGGTAATTCCCAATTCGAGTAGTGATTAGAACTCCAGAACGTAGAGAAGGAATAGGCGAGAAAGATCAGAGATAACTTTGAATCTAATTTTTCTTCATCTTATTCAATTACATAACCTCTCTTTAAATACATGTGTAACCCTACTAATACTTCCCAAAACTGGACACATGCTTTCTAAATAAATTGCAACAGATTCTTACAAATAATAATCTCATACTATAAAATTAATAGTATCCTAACTTAGACAATAATCTCCAAACTTAGCAGGTCTTTTATGTTGACGTTTGGGCTATGCGGACCAAACTTATTGAATATCTTCATTGACCGAATTATTCATTGTAACTGAGTTATCTTGATGCGTATCGACTCCCAAGAGGCGTTTAATTTATCCAACCCATCCCATTTCACAAGAACTTCTTCCACTTCTCCACGCTTCGTCTTGACAACACGACGTCCAAATAGTCGTTTCGGAGTAAAGAGAGGGTGATTCTGAGCAAAGGAAGAGGGAAGATCTCGATTTGTAACAGAGGTGGCGGAGTCTCCCTTGAACGCCCACAACAGGCTGAACTCGAGAGGTTGGAGGTAGCTCCAACTCATAAGCGACTTTGGCCAATCTGACGAAGAACACGAAATGGACCATAATACCTTTTTTCAAGCTTTTGGGACGGTCGCCGGAAGAGAGAACGCTGGCGGTAGGGCTGGAGTTTGAGAAGGACGAGATTTCCAACTTCAAGACCCGATCTAACGGATGAGGGTTAGTATGCACAGTCATCCTTTATTGTGCTCGATTTAAATGGAACTTCAGAGTGCTTAAAATCTACTCTTTATTTTTCAAGAGTTCATCTAAAGAGTCAATCTGCAAGGACCCGGTGAGATATGACGGAACTGATGGAGGGGGACGGCCATAGGCTGCATGAAATGAAGTATTATACCACAGTTCCGCGAGATGAATCCGGCGACTCCAAAGAGAGGGCTCGTCACTTGCAAAACAACGAAGGTAAGTCTCAAGGCACCTATTCAAAACTTCCGTCTGACTGTCGGTCTCTGGGTGGTATGCACTGCTAAATAGTAGTGTAGTGCCCTTGGTTTTAAAGAGTTGCCTCCAAAAATTACTGATAAACACTCGATCTCGACAGCGAAGATACCGGCTAACGAAGAAGCGGTGAACTTGTTGTCAGGTATTTGGATTCTCGGCAAATGATACAAGAGCTAACAAATTGTTTAACATCGTGTAACATACAGGCCAGTGAAAGGAGGCTGCAAGGCGAGCGAGTGTGGCACGAATACCTGAGTGACCCCTAAAGGCGAGGGGTGAAATTCAGAGAGCAGCTGAGGTCTGAGGACTTTTCGCGTATATGGATGCGTCCCTTAATTTTAAAGTACAATATGCCATTCTTAAATTGATAGACATGCTGCATTGTTGGGACGGTGTTGTGTTTGACTAAGAGAGCTTGACCCAGGGGGTAGTTGGAATAGGAGTGTTTGAGGGTGTCTAAAAATGGAAGGGTGATGGATGAGATGGCAGTGAAAGCCGATGTGGGGGAACCAGGGATGCGTGAAAGACCATCAGCCATTAAGTTTTGTTTTCCGGGTGTATAATGTATTTCATAATCATATCCCAAAAGTTTGGTTAACCACCTTTGTTGTTCTGGTGTTTGTGTGGTTTGTGTAAGGAGGTTTCTTAGGCTCTTTTGATTTGTATAAATCATGAACTTTCTGCCCAACAAATATTGACGCCATTTTTGGACAGCTTCGGTAACATCATGCATCTCTCGGGCATATGCAGGGGACTGATGGAGGCAAGGGCATATTTTGCGGCTGAAAAAGGCGATTGGGTGGTGGTCTTGGGAGAGCACTGTTGTCTATTCTGATCTATATAACACTTTTAATTCAATCATCATAAATTATAAAAGATAAACATACCTCCTTCCATTGCCAATAAACTTAAGAATGTTTTTCCCCTCTCTGCCTTCTTCCGTAATACCGTTGTTCTTGATGGCGAGATCTCAATGCGGTTTTAAACAAATCATATCCCAATAACCGTTTTACAATTATTAGGATCCGTTTAATTTGAAGAGAGAGGGGAGGGAATTAAAACCCCCGTACTCAAAACAATTATGCCCTAACTACCATCAAGTTGTATGCCCAAAACATGAAGTACGTAATAACATAATATGGGTCACATATAATAGAGATTAATTAGGAAAAGATAATCTAACAATCTCTCACTTGACCCATGTTATGACTTGATGATTCAAAATAAAATATAATTGCGCACTTTTATTGAATCTATCAAATCACCTTTTCACTGAATTAAAATGATTAGATCATGGCGGTCACAAGTCAT
Source organism: Stephania cephalantha (assembly GCA_039657325.1). Lineage (NCBI taxonomy): Eukaryota > Viridiplantae > Streptophyta > Magnoliopsida > Ranunculales > Menispermaceae > Stephania > Stephania cephalantha. Next base: position 8,690,111 of record CM077579.1, read on the forward strand.
TTAATCGACGTGATTCCTTCCATGTATCACAATCAACTCAACCAGTATAACTTTAATAAGGATAATTCAACCCTCTAACCATAATGTTATCTCATTGAAATATAATGAAGGTAACAAGTACATAAGCAAAGACAAAGCTTTAATTGAATTCACAAGTGTCATGACAATAATATGAGCAATACAATTATAAATGTATGTATACATACCACAATATTATGTTAACAAGGACTTGTCTATAATGCCTATACGTTCAACATGGCCAATAAACGTTTTGGGCGGTAATCCCTTAGTTAACGGATCCGCTATCATCATATCAATACCAATATGCTCAATCGACACTCTTTGTTTTTGCACTTCTTATTTGACAGACAAGTACTTCAAATCCATGTGTTTTGCACCTTTTGAATACTTGTCATTCTTCGAAAAGAAAACTGCTGCGGAATTATCACAGTATAGCCTTATAGGTTTAGCTATACTATCTATTATAGCAAGTCCTGACACAAAATTCCGCAACCATAATGCATGAATAGTGGTCTCAAAGCATGCCACGAATTCAGCCTCCATAGTGGAAGTAGCAATTACTGTCTGCTTCGCACTCTTCCATGAAACTGCTCCTCCAGCCAATAGGAACAAGTAACCGAATGTAGATTTCATCGAGTCCACACATCCGGCATAGTCTGAATCAGAATATCCAATCACTTCGAGATGACTCGACTGTTTGTAGATCAACATGTAATCCTTGGTGTCTTGTAAGTACCTAAGTACTTTCTTCGCGGCTTTCCAATGATCCATTCCAGGATTACTTTGATATCGACCCAACATTCCAACAACAAAACTGATATCTGGTCGAGTACAAGTCTGGGCATACATTAAGTTCCCAACTAATGACGCATAAGGAATACATTTCATTTGCTGACGTTCCAAATCATTATGAGGACATTGCATTTAAAATGAACTTGTCCCCTTTCTGAATTTGAACTATTCCTGCAGAGCACTTGTCCATTTGAAATCTCTCTAATACTTTATTGATATATCATTTCTGAGACAAACCTAACAATCCTTGCGATCTATCACGGAATATCTCTATTCCTATCACATATGATGCCTCACCCATATCTTTCATTTCAAAGTTTATAGAGAGAAATCTCTTTACATCATGTAACATAGCAACATCATTCGCAGCAAGAAGAATATACACTACAAGGAAAATGAAATTTAGAAACGGAATTAGAAAGGGAAATAATTTCCGTTGCTAAAAAAAAAGTTAGATACGGAATTGAGACGGACTCATTTAGAGACGGAATTGAGACGAATCAGAGACGGAAATAGAGACAAAAATAGAGACGGATTTAATTCCGTCTCTAAAAAATGGCGCCAACATTCCCACCAAAAATTTCGTTTCTTATGACCGTTCATCAAATCTCGGGATTTGATGAACTTGGTTCGAGGTCCCCCCCGAAACGAAACGAAAAAGAAAAAAACCCCCCAACATTCATCTCGTTCCCTCCCCAAAAATCATCCCCAAATCATCTCAACAAAACCCTAGCGATCGTCCCTCCCCAGAAATCATCTCGTTCGATCGTCCCCAAAAATCCCCAAATCCCGTTCGATCGTCCCGTCCAAAACCCCCAAATCGGTCTCCTTCTTTGCTCTCAACTCTCGTCTCTCCGTCTCTGATTTCGCTGCTCTCTCTGGTATCTCTGGTCTCGCCGTCACTCTTGGGTCTCTCCGTCTCGTCGCGGTGGTCTACGTCATCGGCTCTCAACTCTCTCTCTCTCTGGTCTCGCCGTCTCTTGCTTGGTGACGGATCTCTGTCAGCATTTTGTTTATGGTAAGAATTTTGTATTCTCTTGCCATGATCATGTGTTTCGATGTTTAAAATGGATACATTGTCGAAACTTCTATTTGATAAAAAGCAAATCCTATTTCTTGTTTAGGATGACTTGAAACAGAAGTTTGTTCCGATCGTTCGAACACGTAGCTCTTGCAACTAAAAGAAAAGGGAAAATACCTATTTTACACAATCACCGAGAATAATTATTCGGGTGCTTTAGAAATCTTTTTATATAGAATTCCATTGTTTATCCGGTATTTAGTTCATAGCAAATGTTGTTTGATTCGATCTGAAAAATTCATGAAATATTTTGTTGTTTCATTTCTCCCTAGTCTTTGTTCCTTTGCTTTCGGTTTTAATCGTGATATCGATGCTTGGGCTCGTATCGCATGCTTTTCAAATATAAATCACTTTGTTGTGTCGTGTTATATGTCCTCTCGCTTGACAACGCTTATAGTGTGGTACGAGCGTAAGTGATTCTTTCTAGTGCTTTGTATGATGGTTACCTCATATTTGCACCGTCTTTTTGTTCTATCTCTGAAACCAATATTTCTGTTTTTCTCACTTGATGGTGATTTCTTCACCTTCTTTTGTAGCTCGAGTCTTGTGGAAATCAAGCGTTTGTATATGGTTCTTGTTAAGATTATGCCTTGAACTTCTCTTGAATTTCATTATAATCTTGTTGGAAATTCTTATAAGAAGTTAATAGAATTTCAAACTCTTAATCTCAATTATTTTATATACTTTGGTTCCATCATGGATGGTAAGTTAGCGTTATGCCCTTCTTCTCTCGAAATTTTATTGGTATTTTGTTAGGTTTCATGGCGGGAGGTGATCATCCCCCACGTCGAGGTATACCATTAGGAGGACATCGTCCGGTCGGAAGAGGTGCGGCAGACCGACCTCTGGATGCGAAATACCGATCAAGGCGTCATGGTCGCCACACGAGGGGTCCATAGAGGTCGTGGCGGTCGAGGTCGTGGGTCGATTCTGCATTATCGATTCCGACTTCTCGTTCTCTCGAACACGATCCACCCGCGCACACATTCGCCTTCCATACCGTCGGCGTCGTCTGTACCATCATCTTCGTCATCAAGGACTATACCAAATTCGCAGTTCCAGTCACCATCGCCGACATCAAGGACTCCTTTACCCACGAGGCCTGCACCCCCAGCCACAGCATCACCGGCAGCATCCCCACAATACGACGACGAGCGGGTTGGAGGTGACAGGCCCTCCGCGGGCACCTCAGAGGACAGGGATGGAGCCCCCTCGCGTGCAGGGGATCCCGATCAGACTGATTGCCAATGATACGTAAGTTTGTATTTGATTCATATATGTCGTTTTAAATATGGATGTAAATTATTAAAGAAGTAGTTAAGATGTTATGCATGTTCATGAAACACAGGGAGTTGCATCCTTCTCATTTTTGTGCACGGAGGATGACAAAAGTTTTCAAAAGATGGATGATTCCTGAAGGGTATTGTTGGAAGTCGATGCAGACTCATCATAAAGACCAATACTGGCGCCAATGGAAGGTAAACAGGACTACTAAATGTCTTATGATTTATACTATTTTCTCAATGTCTCGTAACAATTGCAATCGCCATTTTGTAGGTATTTTTTAGATGGGGTGACGCGATTCCCGAGGATCTCATTCGAGCGGCGTACGACAAAGCTTGCGAGGCACAAGGTACACCGCATTGATGCACGAGTTAAAGAAGAATCGTGTGCTGCCAGTGTATGTTACAGATGAGGCATGGAGGAGATACTTGGAGTACTGGGAGAGCGAGGACTTCCTTGCCAGGTCTAGGCAAGCGACAGTGAATAGGAACACTAAGGTCGAAGGCCCTGACACTGGACCCTCGAAGCACGGTGGTGGTTTCGTGTCTTTTGTGACTACCCATGAAAGATTGGTAAGTTTTTTTTAACCTCTTGGTTATTTTTTACATTTATACACTTGTTCACTATGCTGAATTTATGATTGGTCCTGTACGCAGACTGATTCATCCGAGACGCCACCTACTGTGAATGAATTGTATTTGCATCTCCACACCGTAAATCACGACGGGATGACATTCATCGATACTAGATCAGAGCGGTTCTATGTAAGTATAGAAATGAAATGTTAAATAGTATTAAGTTTACTTTAAACCATATCATGTATGTTGGTTGTTGTTGATATCTGCAGGATAGGCTCCAGATGAGACGTCAGGAGCTGACCCAAGCTACACCGGACCAATCGGTGGATGATGAGGCAGTGTACCTCAAGGCGGTGGGTGAGTGTCCCGAAGGATGTGTCTACGGTCTCGGGTCTTTAGGGAGAAAAAAGAGGAGATATGCAGATCCTGGTGCTAGCACGTCCCAGATGCCGGATATGGTGCCGCGTGCAGAGTTCAATGTCGTTGCAGAGCAATTACGAAAGGTTATGGAGTTCATGCATCAGCATCTCGGGATGAACATGGACGGAGCAGGCCTATCTCAGCAACAACCACCACCACCACCACCACCACCACCACCTTATGACAAAATACCAATGCCGCAAATAGATCCTCGATCCACCACAACAAGGGGACAATGTTGAGCGAGAGACGCAAGCGTGGCTTACGAGAGATGAGCAGCTTGGTGATACATAGGTATTTTTCTTGTTGTTTGTGTAAATTATGAGATTATACCTTTGCTTTTGTAGATAACTTTAGCAATTCTTCGCATTACTTTATGATTGACACTTCTTTTTGTGCATATTTAGATTTATACTCCTTTATGTTTCACAATGAATTTAAAAAGGAAGTTTAAAAGTGAGACATTATTTAAATGAATTTTCTGTCTTTACATTTTATTTAATGCATTATTTGGGATTTAAAATAAGGAGTCAAATTCTGGGAAGAGTGAGAAGTTATGATACCCTATCATAGGCAAAATTTATGGCATTCGATTTTGGGTTAAGTTTATTAAACTTTAGAAGTCTTCTTGCCTTTTTGGACCCGAATACATGTTCTATAATTTCCTTCTCCATAGATAGGCATTTTTCGTCTAAATCATGATGTCACCTTTCCTTAATTTATCCACTTAGAATTGCTTAGACACTCGGGAAAGCATGTGCTCTTTATTTTATATTTCATAGTTTACAACCATTAGAATAACATATTAGCCTCTACTTGTGCTAGGATATATACTTCATCAATCAGATTGAATTTTAAGTTGCTTTGAAATGTTGATCTGAATTAATGATCTGATATGGTCATGTCACATTGTCAAATTATGCTATATTACTGCCAAATCCCAAGTAGGTTTAGACTATTTGTATGAGTGCTTTGATCCTTTGCTTCTGCAGCGAGATTAGTGTTGCTCAAGACAAGTTCACAACTTCTTCAACTATCTCTTTTGGTCCAACTGGTATTCAAACACAACTTCTCCATCACCTAGCACAACTCCTCATGATCCTATTGACAACATTGCATAAATAAGTAAATTACTAGTAGTAATATATGCCATATAGTATGTATTCTCATATTATTCTTAATTTCGATTTGATTGCTCAGGAGATGATAGGAACATGGCATTTCCAAGTCTTTCTTTCCCAGTTCGAATGTTAGGGATACACCACTCATACAAGGAGCCTCATTTTATCCCTACTTTCGAACATTTGCATGCATGGGCAACATGGTTGTTACTATGAAGGTCAGTTGTCCTTGTTCCGTATCTAGCTGCAGTGTTCCCCCATTTTATTCTTCTAATTAGATTTTCTTTTTGTTCCGTATACTTCAAAAATTTTGGTTCCTTATTATTATATTATTGACAATCATTTTTTTAAGGATTTAGCTTCGTATTGGAACCTCCTTCTATGGAGTTGTGTCCTTACTCGGTTTCTCTGCTATGTTCTCTGCTATATTGCTTGGCTTAGGAAAGTATATATGGTCGGATGGTCATGCATATATGAAGGAGAGTGGAGAAGGGGTATGAGGCATGGGCATGGAAAGACGCAGGTGGCCTTCTCGGAGTCATGTCTATGATCTAATGCTCGGTTTACAACTAGGAATATAAGGTATTTCTTTTCTTTTACCTCTTTGTCATTTTCTCGTGTCATACGCGTTATTGCATTTTGCATATCTAGTGGGCTTCTATAATGCGGTGGCAGATGGTGCACTTGATCTATAATGCAGTGGCAGCAGTGGCTAAGATTTATATTTGTTTTCTTCATCTTTTTAGCTTAGTTATTTATATACAATATTTGCGATTCTCTTACTCATAGCAGTCTTAGTTTTAGTTTTTTCTGTACCTGTTGCCTTATTTCCACTTAAGCAAGGACTATTTTGTTAACATAACCCACCAATAGAACTATTAATCGATAGTTCATGTGTCTCTGAGATTGAAGAGGGTGCAGATGGGGTTTGGAGCATTGTTGGTGGAAAGGTAGGAGATTTATTTGTGAACCTGTTTCATAGACTACAATTGGTATATCATTCTATCTCCGCTTTTGCTAGTGTCCAGCCATTATTTTCTAGCTGTATGTTCATCTCTTTCTTTTATCAACTTATGGGCATGAACATCAAAAGCCTGAACCAGTTGAGCCTCAATTCGAGTAGGCTCAGCTATCACACTGAAGTTGAAATTTGTATGTGATATATGTTATCAAGGAATGAAAGAAGACTAAAAATTTGAGGTAGGCTCGTCCATATTTCGATTCTTGGACGATTGGAACCCCATATACTTTCCAGCCTCTCCCTTCTTTTCCTATATATTTTTACTTCCTTGAAAGCTCTTGATGTTGTGTGGTGTATTGCTTTTACCGACGTTGGAGCGGATCTGTTCTGGGCGCTATTTAGCTCTCTATTTGGTTCAGGATCGCTCGGAAGGAACCCTTGTGAATATGCATTATCACTTGGTTGTTGTCCTCGAGATGGAGAATCGAAGTGCTTCAAAGCTGCGTTATAGTTATTATATGGAGTCCTTATTGCTCTTCTTATTCGACCGACCATGTTGGAGTTTTGGTGATTGGAGTTGTTGAACATTAGATGGATTTTGTTTCTTGGTTATTAAGCTTAATTCTTTTTGTGCATATTTATAGGATTGTAAGTTTTCTTTTTTTGTGGTTGAGGATTGTAAGTTTTCTTTTTTTGTGGTTGTTGAACAATAGGATTGGTGGTTTTTGTGAATACTTACAAATTTGGAGCTTTTGTAATACAAGACAATTTTCCGTGGATATATAAATCTTTTTCAAATTTTGAGTTTTACATTTTTTTTTCTCTTTTGAATATTTGTTGATATATATTGTCGATGTATGAATGTCAAATTTGGCTTTTTTGTGGGATGTTAGCACCCCCAAGGAGTTGTTGGAGGGGGTGCAGGCGATGGAGTAGGTCCTATGGTTGTAATTTCAAGTTATAGGTTGGAGAACCAATTGGATTATGTTTATGTTTGAAAATTAAACGAAAAGGAAAATTAGAGACGGATTAGCAACGGAATTCAAACATTCCGTTGCTATTCCGTCTCTAATTTTCCAGGAATATATGCATGAATCACAAACGGAATCAGAGACGGAATCAGAGACGGAATATTTCCGTCTCTGATTCCGTTGCTGATTAGCAACGGAATCAGAAACGGACTTTTGCATTCCGTCTCTGAGTCCGTCTCTGATTCCGTTTGTGATTAGCAACGGAATCAGAGACGGAATTCATGAATTTCTTATTTCCGTCTCTGATTCCGTTTCTGATTAGCAACGGAATCAGAGACGAATGCAATTACAAATGTACCATTTCGAAAAAAAATCCATTTCTATTCCGTCTCTGTTCCGTTTCTAATTTCCGTCGCTAAATCCGTCTCTAATCAGAAACGGAATTATTCCGTCTCTATTCCGTCTCTAATCAGAAACGGAATCAAAATTCCGTTTCTGATTGGATCAGCGACGACTAAATCAGAGACGGAATCTATTCCGTCTCTGTTCCGTTTCAGAATTCAATTAGAGACGGAATTTATGCAAATCAGAGACGGAAATTTCCGTTTCTGATTTGTTGTTTTTTTGTAGTGATAATCAACATATATGACCAATATGATAAACTTGCTCCCACTGATCTTCATGTATATACACCGATCAACAGTGTTTTCTACAAAACCATATGACGTAATGATATTATTGAACTTAATATACCATTGTCTGGAAGCTTGTTTCAATCCATATATTGACTTCTTCAATTTACACACCAATTTTTCTTTTCCTGTGGTCAATAAACCTTCAGGTTGGTCCATGTAAACTTCCTCTTCTAAGTCTCCATTCAGAAAGGCGGTTTTCACATCCATTTGGTGAAGCTCAAGATTATAATGAGCTACCAAAGCCATTATAATTCTTAAAGAGTCCTTCTTTGAAACCGGAGAGAAGGTCTCCTTATAGTCAATGCCATCCTTTTGATTGTAACCTTTGGCAACAAGTCTGGCTTTATGTCTTTCAATATTGCTATGTGAGTCTCTTTTTGTTTTGAAGACCCATTTGCAATCAACTTGCTTTACACCTTCAGGCAACTCGACTAATTCCCAGACTTTGTTGTCATCCATTGATTTCAACTCGTCTATCATGGCATTAAACCATTTTTCAGAATCATCACATTTCATGGCTTGTTTGAACGAGACTGGATCTTTGTCAATGCTCAAATCACATTCATGTTCAAGTGAATAAACCACGTAGTCATTTGAAACTGCTGGTCTTCTTGTCCTTACAGACCTTCGTAATGCTATTTCTTGTGGCTCTACTTGATCATTTACAACTTGTACATTATTAGCTGGTTCATTAACAATAAGTTCATTTTCCTCATTTGGAACAATGATTTGTTGTCCGGGTTTATTGCGTAACCGTGATACAACACGAGGAACAACAATTTAAGGAGAAATGCTAGATGTAGGAATTTTCAATTGAATTTCATGAATATCCACATTTCATGATTCTTCACTCCCACTATTTTGGCCATTCTCAATGAACCGAGCATTACCAGACTCAACTATTCTCGTACTATGGTTAGGACAATAAAATATGTACCCTTTAGACTTTTCAGGGTAATTAATGAAGTAACCACTAATAGTCCTTGCATCAAGTTTCTTTTCATGTGGATTATATATCCGTACTTCTGCTTGACATCCCCAAACATGTAGATGTCTCAAACTAGGTTTCCTACCAGTCCAAAGTTCATAAGGAGTTTTAGGAACTGATTTACTAGGAACCCTATTTAGCAGATATGCAGCAGTCTTTAAGGCATGCATCCACAATGATGAAGGTATAGTGTTATAACTTAACATACTCCTAACCATATCCATAAGAGTACGGTTCCTCCTTTCAGCTACACCATTTTGTTGAGGTGTACCAGACATTGTGTATTGTGCACAAATACCTCGACTTTTAAGGAAATTCGCAAATGGACCTGGACATTATCCACTTTCATCATACTTTCCAAAGTATTTGCCACCTCTATCAGATCTCACCACTTTTACCTTTCTATTTATTTTTCGCTTTCTACCTCATTAATGAACATTTCTAAAATGTCAACTGAATGAGACTTTTCATGCAACAAGTATAAATAACAATATCGTGAGTAATCATCAATAAAGGTGATAAAATACTTTTGACCACTCCAAGATGGAGCATCAAAATGACCACAAATATAGGTGTGTATCAATTCAAGAGGCTCACTGCTTCTTGTGGCAGGATGTTTTGATATATGTTTGGTTTGCTTTCCCTTAATGCAATCCACACATACATCCCAGTCAACAAAATCCAATTGAGGTAAGATATTTCTTTTCACTAACCTCTTTACTCTTTCTTTGGATATGTGACTTAATCTTTGATGCCAAAGAAAAGCAAAGCACTCATCATGTGCACTACGTTTATTTCTAATCACATGCTCAACATTAAACAAGGATTCAACAAACATACTATCAAGATTGAAACGATATAAATTGTCAATTAAAATACCAGAACCATAATAGTATTTTTGTTTAAATAAACTAAAACAACTGTTTCCAATCTTTAAATTAAAGCCTACACAATCCAATCTTGATACGAAACAAGGTTCCTTGAACATTCAGGAACATAAAGACACTTTTCTAAATCCAAAAAGTATCCCCGGTATCCAGGATTAATCTGTAAGTCCTGATCCCTTCTATGCGTGCCTTCATTCTATTCCCCATAAATAAGAACTTTTCAGTTCCGCTTATGGGGTGGATTGAAAGGAATCCCTGCATAATATGTGAAACATGAGTAGTTGCACCAGTATCAAGCCACCAGGTATTATTAGGCACTTCAATTAAGTTTGATTCAAAACATACAGTAATGTAATATATACCTTTCTTCTCAAACCATGCCTTTCGTTTCGGACAGTCTTTCTTGAAGTGTCCACTCTTCCTACAGAAGTGACACCTCAGCTCCTTATGGATTCTACCCTCATGGACTTTCATTGGGGCTTTGTCTTTCTTTCTGTCCTTCCTTCCTGGGATAGCTTTGCTGCTGCTAGCTCCATCATGCATAGTGAGATGAACTGAGTGACTCTTCAGTTTCCTTAATCTCCCTTCCTCTTGTACGAGCATGGCCTTGATTTCTTGCAAGTTCCATTTTTCTTTTATGGTGTTGTAATTCACCTGGAACTGACCAAACTCAGGGGGAAGGGAATTAATAATGAACTGAACCAGAAATGATTCACTCACGTCCATACCCATTGCTTTGAGCTTCGCTGCCAAATTAGACATACTAGTCACATGATCATGGATGGGTTGTGACCACTCAAATTTCTTAGTGGTCAACTCACTCATCAAGCTTCCCACAATGGACTTGTCAGCAATGTCCGATTGTGAGTACTCTTTTAGTTGGATCATGAATTCCTTTGCATCGCTTGTCTTGGGCATAGATAGTTTGACATTTTCTGCAATCGTCATTCGCATCAAATTCAAACTTAGCCTATTAGACCGCTCCCAAGCCTCATATAAAGACTTTTCCTCTTCGGAGCTGGCCTCAGTAATGGCCGCGGGCTTTTCGTCTACAATGATTGCCAGGTCAAGGTCCATTACACCCAGTTGGAACTGGATCTGTTCAGACCAATCATTGTAGTTAAGCCCATTGAACTTAACCATCATATTACCCAAGGCAAACATATTAGAGGACACTGCAAATATAACAAAATTATTCACATTAATGCTTTGAGTTAAATCTAATAGATTCAGACATACAATACTTTTATTATGTATTTAAGTTCACATTTGGGTGATACTTTAATACATAATTCATGCTATATCAAATTCTCAATAAGCATACTTTCATAGACAATCAATCATACTTAGGAAAATAAGTAAGATATCTTTGGATAAAACATACCTATTTTAATTAAGTATGAAGATAAATCTCTTAAGTTTCATTAATTATAAGCAATGGTCCACCTTTGGGTGACCTCCTAGCGCTATAATTAATTGGTCTTAATTAAATATTTAAGATCTATTCAAGCTAGGCCACTTTGGTGACTAACAAGCTTTTCATTAAATAAACATTTAATTAAGCATACTTTAATTTTATTATTATTATTTTAATCAAGATATACATGCCAATCATATGCATACATGCATGACAATAAATTAATCAATTAATAATGTGACATACATTAATGTGCATATATTAAATAATATATATACGTATATCACAAATTTCAATTGATATCATGTAATATGTATATGTATTGTGCATATTTCATGAATATTTAAAGGCATAAGTAAGTGTTTTAATTCCAAAAGTCAAACGTGGCATTTTGTTTTTTTTTTTTTAATCACGTTGACCAACTGAATCAACCACTTAAATCTTAAACGTGACAAATCAACCACTTTTAGGAAAGATTAAGCTGATGGGGCATGTGCCCTAGGTCAATCCATTAACTGTCTTTATGAATACTTTTAGTTAATAAAATAGAAGATTTCATTTGCTGTTTATTATAATTAATTTGCATGTTTACATTATAATAAGATCCATGGGTATTTACATAAATATCCTAAATGTCCCTAGTTGATCATTATACTTGGGAACTATAATGAATTAAGACTAGTGTGAGTCTTGATTGATGATCATATGATGATTATACGTATAGGGATACGAATCAAGATCACGAGTATTTGTTAGGGAACAAAGTCTTGGACCACCGCTATGAGAACATCACATGGATTAAGTCATAGTTGTTTCTCATGATAGGTATATTTTTCAGTCCTCGACTTGAGATTGCCGAGAGACTTCAACATTAGGAACACATTAATTTGACACAATCAAACGTTGTCTTTAACCGGACGATTATAAAGGTTGTGATTGGTTCTTGTGTGAGCAATGTGATGAAGTTGTGTAATCGAGATAGAATTTGTCCATCTCATATAAAGAGATATCTAGTGGATCCCTCGATGTGTTAGACTATTAAAAGGCCTAGTCTAAGTGAATTGATATTGATCAATGTCACTTGGATGTTTTCAGATCTACCTAGAGATCGAGACTAGTACGATTGAACATGTTGGATGACAATTCCATGCCTTATGTTTGATCAAAAGGATATCGTGTGACAAAAGGATGTTATATACACTATTGATTAGGTTATATCGATTTGATATTCGTACAACTTGGGTAGTCATAATGTCTTGCTAGAGATCACTTATGACTTGTATACCAAAATGTGTTTTGGTACACTTTGCAACGTTGTATGAGCCTATTGGGTCGCACACTAAGAATGGTTTTGCGAGATTTTAAGATGATTGAGAAAAATGAATTTTATGTGATAAAATTCATGACGAAACGTCCTTGTGGTGTATTACACTTATACTTCTTTAAGTAAGGGTATATGTGTAATTTACTTAACCGTCTATATACAAGGGTTGTATAAATAGACGCTTTAAGTTAGAACACGATACGAAAGAAAAAAGGCTGAAACTCTATTTTCGTTTTAGAAACGACTTAGGGTTTTTGGTATGCTCGGATCGTTTTGGAGAGAAACAAAAAGGTTTGGTATTCTCTCGAAGCTAGCACTTCAAATCTCGCCGTCGTTCGTGTGTGGATTTCTTGATAGATAGAGGGCGTTCGTCGTTAGCGCGCCTTAGAGATCGATCAACCTTCTCGAAAGGTATATTGCGATTGAGGTATGATTAAGTTTTTCATGGTTTAAACGTTTTTAATGGAATTAGATTCGGATCATGTTGGGGTTTTTGTCAAAACTGTTTTGTAATCTCCGCTGCGTATGAACCCCAAAACCCAACATAAGCCACGTTAATAGTCACGTTAATCAGCCGATTATAGGAATAAACAAACGTGACAAATCAGCCATGTTAATCAACACTAACAAATAGGAAAGATTAGGCCATGCACCTACTTTGTAGGAAATAATTTGTACCGAAAAAAAACAAATAGCAAACTACGCATGCATATCAATAAAACCCAAATTTTAGTTCATCTGAGAATCCAACTACATATATATCAATTTATTATAGATCCAAATTCTTTAACGCCAAATATATCGGCATCGGAATAGAAAAATACAATATACCCAAAAACGTAATATACCCAAAACACAAAGTTAAGTCGATCAAAGTATTCATCTATAATGCGGAAATTAAACATCGACTTAAACCACTCTGTTGAATGAAAAGTGTTTAACCATGCTCTGATACCAATGTTGTCTATTCTGATCTATATAACACTTTTAATTCAATCATAAATTATAAAAGATAAACATACCTCATTCCATTGCCAATAAACTTAAGAATGTTTTTCCCCTCTCTGCCTTCTTCCGTAATACCGTTGTTCTTGATGGCGAGATCTCAATGCGGTTTTAAACAAATCATATCCCAATAACTGTTTTATAGTTATTAGAGTCCGTTTAATTTGAAGAGAGAGATGAGGGAATTAAAACCCCCGTACTCAAAACAATTATGCCCTAACTACCATCAAGTTGTGGGCCCAAAACATATGAAGTATGTAATAACATAATATGGGTCAGAGATTAATTAGGAAAAGATAATCTAAGTGGATGAGGCATCCGCGGTAACTTCAAATGCCTTATAAAAATCTGGTAACTGACGAATAGGTAGATTGAGCATAGTTTTGACGTTCGGAGGTGAAGCCCTTAGGACACGTGATCAACGACAGAGGTACTTCGAGTGGACCCGAGTAAGATTCACGTTGTCATCGATCGGCCTACACCCGAGTGCACGATAGACATCAAGAGTCGTTAGGATTGGCGGGATATTATCGACGCTTGTACATGACTTCTCCAAAATTGAAGCGCCAAGACTCCTCATAGATCACGTCAGTCAGTATCTTCACCTATCCCAACTCAATCGTCGATCTCGCCCGACCTAGCGAGTCTCAACATTGAAATGTGAAATGTCGAATGAACCCAACTAACTCTTCTGGCAAGTCCGAATCTGTAAGCCACACTGCCAACTCGTGCTGCGACTCTGAACGATCCTATGTATCTTAGCGTCAATTTGAAAAATCTAAACTCTGTGTCATGTCCTTGAACCTCTGACACATCACATCAGCTCTCCGACACTCCAACACGCGCGGAATGGATATTGTCGGTACTCTCATTTGTCTGTAAATATGTGCCTCTGCAGCATCTGGAACCTCTGACAAACTCATAGTTGTTGCCGCCTCGAGTAAACAAAACTCGTATGTCATCTAGCAACTACTGTCTCACTGTCCGGTCCCTCTCATGAGTCCTCAACTAACGCGATAAATAAGCTATCACTCGTCTCCCTGCATCAGTACGCATCCCAATCCGGTGCCACAAGCATCCGTATGAACAGTCAACTCTTAGTCCGACTCTGACAACACTAATAACGGTGCAGAAGTCAACTTCTTCTTCAACTCTGTGAAGGCCACATCGCATTCACCTTCTTGGTCAATCTAGTCTTCGGCGCTTCAAAAGTGACGTAAATGCCTTTTGTGCTCTGAACACCATGTAAATGAGGACGTTTTTAGGAGATCTGTAAGCAGTGATGCTATTGTTGCATAATGACGCACGAAGCGTCCAAAGTATCCTGTGAGGCCTAAAAACCGACGAAGAGCCGTGAGGCCGGTATAGCTTTTAATTTGGAGGGGTCCGCTTGAACTCCAGCAACTGAGACGATATGACGTAGGTATTCCACAGTAGAAACAGTATAATTACACATCGAATACTTGGCAAAAAACTGGTGAGAAAGTAAGAGTCGCAGAACTTGCCGTAGGTGGTGTAGATGGGCCTCCCAAGAGTGAATGTATACCAAAATATCGTCAAAAAAAACACCGAGACAAAGCACCACAAAAATAGTCCAAACAAATCATTTATAGTGGTTTGAAACATTGATGGGGCATTCGAAAGGCCGAAATGCATCACAAGAAACTCATAATAGCCATCAATAGTCCGAAAAGCAATCGTAAAAAATCATCATCCGCAAGGCGCACTTGAAAATAGCCTGATTGTAGATCAAGTTTAGAGAACACGGATACACCATGCAATTCATCCAATAATTAATTCATCAACTGTAGGAATGGGAAACTTGTCTGGCACTGTTATAGAGTTGAGAGCGGGATAGTCGACCCAAAACTTCCATGTGCCGTCTTTTTTCTTAACCAGTAAAACTGGGGACGAGAATGGCCTAGTGCTGGGTTTAATGAGTCCTTCATGAAGCATGTCGGTAGTAATCTTGGTCATGATTTCTTTGTGGTGGTATGGGTATCGATACGATTTTATATTGACTGGGTAAAATTAGGGAGAAGATGGATGTGATGGTCTGTATGTCGTTTAGGTGGTAGCCCACTTGGGAGTTGGAAAATGTCTTGAAATTCACATAACAGGGAAAAATGAGTGTCTCGGATGGGAGTGGTATGTTCTGGCACATGCAAAGGTGTGTCTAGGTAGGAGGAATTGCATGTGTGGGGTGTATCTTCCACTATAGTAAAGGCATGTAATAAGGCTATGGAGTTAGTGTGGATCAACCTTTTAAATCGGGACAAGGTAGAGGGAAAAGTGGTGGGCTCGTCGCCTTGCAGAGAGATTAGTATGCCATCATGGTAGAACTTCATATACGGAACAGTAGAACTAAAGTCTGAAACAAATGGGCCCAATGTGCTCATCCATTCTACCCCAAAACCAAATCTGCTCCCTTGATTGGAAGAATATAACAGGGAAGAGTGAGCTTGTGAGATTGTATAGAGATCTGGACATCCTGACGATAACCCAAACATTACCATGACATAGAAGGTGGGAATTGGGAATTGCATGGATTGGCAACTTTAGAAAATCAGCAATGCGGGTTTGCAAAATATTGTGCGAGCTGTCGGAGTCCACCAAAATGGATATCTCTTTGGGAATATATCCACGTAGTCGTAGAGTTAGTGGCGAGGACGGCCCTTGAATTGCCGCAAGTGATAGATTTAGTTCTGGTAAGTCTGGAGGGCGTGGGTTACTAAAATGCGCGCCACTTTTTATCGGCCAATTTGGATTCCAACAACTTGGCAACACCTATAGCTTCAGCCAAAGTTTGAGGCTTCAATACCAACATGTCGCGTTGAATCTCAGTTTTAAGGCCGGAGATGAAACATGAAAGTACAAATTCCGGTGGTAGACCCACAACCCGATTACACAACGCCTCAAACTCTGTTTGGTACTCTGCCACGCTCCCAGTTTGCCTTAGTTTGAATAAGGCGATCTGGTGGTTTTCATAAGATGATGGCCCGAATCAAAGTTCGAGCGATCTCATCAAGGTTTTGTGGAACATTTTCAAAATAAATGTTTAGTTCCATATTGGTTAGGAACTTCAAGTTTAAAGAGCATATATGTACTCTTGCACCATAGTGTGTGTAAAATAAAATACAAGTGCTATGCAAGGTGAGCCACACGCGCGCGGCGCATATGGCGCATTTTAGGTGCTTTTATAGGCGCACTTAGCACGAGGCACGTGCGTATGACATTTTCGAGATTAATGGGTATTTATTAGAGTGGCTGAGTGGATGCAGTTGAAACTGCTCTCCATTACTCCATTACTGCTCCATGCTCCATTACTCTATTGCATCAATGCTTGATTGTTTCACTACTCCACTACCCCATTTTCACTCTAACTGGTCATGACCAGTGCTCTATAAGAGGAGAGGTTTGGGGAGGAAGAAATCATCTCGAAATTTACCAGCAATTGCTCTTGTTTTCATCTTTCACTACTGTAAAGTGAAAGATGGGTTTACTTCATCGTATCCTTTAGGATATTTGCTGACTCTTGCAGTGTAGAGAGCAAAATTTTCTTTAGGAAAGTGACAGTGTTACACGCTATGAAGTCATTGCAAGTCCCTCTGATCTAACAGATTTCCCATGTAGACAACTGTTTATTGTGAAACATCCATTGAAACCAACTGAGGGCAGTCCTTTGCATGAAGAAAGCTATCCATATGAAGGCGTTGGTCCACTGAGATATTGCAATAGGTGAAGTATTGTTCTGCTTGGAAGATCCAATCAAATGGATTTGAACCGTCAAAGGAGGAAAGATTGATCTTAGGTGGTTTGAGTGGGTAGGTTCAAGCAGTGGGAAAAGTTTTAGTGGGTGGCGTGGGTAAAAGAGGTGAAATATTGATGGTGGCAGGGCTAGGGCCTGCGGTTGACGTGTTTGGTGAGTTAGGTGGGCAAGGATTATTGATAACAGATGGGGATAGGGATGGTGGAGGACGTTGGTGGAGGGTGTCAATGCGAGAGTTCAAACCATTAACTGCAGTTGAGAGTGTAGTTGAAAGATTGTCTTGCTTGGCGTCAAGACGTTGCTCCATAGCGTCCAATTTGGCAGTGAAGGTTGCGATTACGTCTTCAATGGAGGGGCAGAAGCTGGCTTGAGAGGCATTGGATAATACGTTGAAAACACCAATGATAAGGTAATTCCCAATTCGAGTAGGAATTAGAACTCCAGAACGTAGAGAAGGAATGGGAGAGAAAGATGAGAGAGAACTTTGAATCTAATTTTTCATCATCTTATTTAGTGGCATAACCTCTCTTTAAATACATGTGTAACCCTACTAATACTTCCGAAAACTGGACACGTGCTTTCTAAATAAATTGCAACAGAATGACACATGCTTTCTAAAAAAATTGCAACAGATTCTTACTAATAATAATCTCCTACCTTAAAATTAATAGTATCCTAACTTAGACAATAATCTCCAAACTTCGCAGGCCTTTTATGTTGATGTTTGGGCTTTGCGGACCCAACTTCTTAAATATCTTCATTGACTAAATTATTCATTGTTACTGAGTTATCTTGATGCGTCCATGAATCAATTGTACGAGTCTGGTGAGATGCTATATACTCTTGATGGGAAAAAGCTACTCCTAGCAGGGACCATTGTAGGTGGTGGCTCCGCGGTGAACTGGTCTACGTCGATCAAAACTCCAAGCACTGTTCTGACTGAATGGGCTATAAATCAAAGGGTTCCACTCTTTTCCAGCTCTGAGTACATCACTTGTAGGGCATGATGAGATGAAGGGCTAGGATTGGTCACCAAACCATAAATCTCAAGAGGCTATATATATATACAAGTTATAAGAAGCAACTTTGTTCCCAACTTAACAAATAAGAGAGGAAGCTAAGGTTACTGGTAGAAGTGAAGGAGAATCACTCAAGCTAGGTAAAAACTCTAACTCAACTTGTTTAACATGAAAAATCGATGATTTTGAGATGGTGTCTTATGATATGTATTTTCATTTAGGATCACACCACTCCCCCTTGTCACGGATTTTAGAGGAAAATCATGTTAATTACGTTTTCTTTAATGGTTTCGAAGCAATTTCGGGTTTGGTAAGGTTTTAAAACAAAGCAATGGATTCTTGGCTTGTTTTTGCACAAACTTGTTTGAAAAGGTTATTGGTGGTTATTAGTTGATGGAACACTTGATATTTAACTGTTTTTTTTTTTATGTATTTAAAGTCCCAAAGGGGTCGAGATTTGGTTGAAAGTCGGGAAGAAGGAAACCGAAAAATTCTGGGTCTCCTTGACGTTGACATCGTCCCGGTGCCGTTGATACACACACATGGCGTCAACGGGACGATGAATTGGAGCCATAGTGGTGGTGACACCGTCATGGCGCCGCATGGGTAAACCCACGGTGCCACTATCGCGTCAGCCACGTTGTGACAACGCCATGGGATAACACACGCATCACCGTCAGTGCATCGTCACACTTGACATTTTTTGGACTAAGACTGCGCCGTTTTTTTCCATAATAATTGATTTTAATAGAGTTATAATGCCTAGACAAGAGTCGGGCAAGGGTAACTAACCCTGAAAACCTTTGTCGCTGCGGCGAATGCGTGACATTGATTCAAAAAGGTGTTTTATTTCATTTTCAAAATATTAATACAAATTGAGTAAACTTACCTTAAACAAAACATGTTAATAACACATACATGAACATATACCAAGTAGACATGAGGAGAACCAATAAGACTTCTAAGTTAGGATTTGATAGGATAACAACACTTCGAAGTAAGTGGGGTTTGCTTTATCTTCAATCATACCATGCTATTATTAGTTATGCTAAGATTCACATAGCGAATGGTTGATATCTTTCTTGGAATCAAATTGAGTATATCATGATCTTTCCACTTTATCTTGTCCTTTGAGATCTCTATTTATGAATGCTTATGGAACTGATGTGCTTGGAATGAATATTTGTAATGGCACCTCGAACTGGAGAGTTGGCAGCCACTGGTCCTCTCCTTCCGCTATGCTTAGATACCAATTGTTGAGGCTGGATCATATCTGATATTCTTGAAGCCAGTTGGTTGTTTAGACACCAATCTGTTGAGGCTGGTCATATATGATACCATTGAAGCCAGTTGGTTGTCTCATTACACACTTTACATCTAGTTTCCATTTTGATGACTCTACTAAATTCATGTTATCATTGTTATCTTGTTGACTATCTTATTCGGGTTTTGTTTCATTGTATCTTACATTATATATTTTGCTTGCTTATATTATCTTTTTCATGCATGGAATGGTAGTAGGAATCGGTGAATAACCTTGTTCGTGCTAGTTATTACGCATTAGGTATTACTTGGATGATTGAGGGTAAAACAGACTTCTGCTTTACTGAGTCTGTTGAAATATTGCCTACCCCACTATTTTTCCCTCAGATATTTCTACCGCTGCTCAGGAAAAAGGAAAGAGCATGGTCGTAGCGTAGAAGATCTCTATCCTGTAAGTTGGTTTGAGTATTATTTATCTATTTGCTTTTTAAGACATAATAAACAAGGGATTTTTATCATAGGTAGATTTTGTGAAACCCATAAGTTAGTGGTTTATCTTTGGTAAGACTTTCTACTTTATTTCCGCTCTTAATAAGCTTAGTAGACTTTGATTTCGAACATAGGATATGTCTTAGCAGTCTATTTTTAGATTGCTTTGTAGTATTTTTGCAGGTTAAGGCTTACTAGGTCATCGCTCGACTCGTAAGGTTATCTTGAGGGGTTTCACGATGGTTTAGGCCGGGCGACCTTAGATGTCGGATTTGGGGTCGTTACAGTTAGCCTCCATCTCCATTATCATAATTAGTTCGATATTTTAATGTTGAGTTATTAGGTTTCACAAGTTTTAAATTATACTGTAGCGTAATTAAATCAGCAATTTAAATAACTCACTGTCAAGACCCGTTTCATTAAGCCTTAACTTAATCCTAATTACCATAATTAGTTTTCCTAATTTATTTTAATCATTTCAATCTCGAGATATGATTTATTTCCTTAAAAAATGATTTCCTAATTCCTTTACGTGGTGCAAATTAAGAAATTATATGATTTGATTTCCATATAGTATAAAAAATTTGGTAGAGTCTCCCTTTAAGGTAGACTACCAAGATCGAAAACCTGAAAAAAAAAAAACCGTTTGGGAGAAGGCCTAGAAGGAATCATATATCCATAACAGTTCACAAAATAATATCAAACAAACTTATAAACTAAACTCGGGTACATTCTAGAAACTTCATAGTTCGAAAACCTCATACAATTTACAACTACTCGACATATCATATTACATAAAAAAAACAGCTCGATAAACAATATAAAATGCTATCAAATTGCCAAACCATGATATAGTCTCCTTATGGCATCCCCTATCTGGATTAGGGCGGTTGTCAATCTAAAACCCTAATTAAGCCCCAGTACACCAGCCATACTTAACTAGAGCTAGCATTTCTCCTTCTGTATTTGATAAACTCTACTTGTATATTGATATCGAAATAATATAATCAAAGTAAACGCAATGGAAAAATCATAAACTTTTTCGATAATATGTAAGATATACATAAATCCAGAGTTTATCAAAACAAACCTCAATTACAAAACCTCACAATCCCTGTAATATTACAACAATGTAATATATATACAAAAAATGTTCATTACATTGTATAGAAGACTAAAAAACTCCTATGTCTTCTTTTCCTTTAGCCGAAGCGCCGGGCTATGAAACTGAAATGTTTAAAGAGGTGAACGTTCTAACATGGTCAGTAAGTGACTCACAATTATATATGAAAAGTCTATTTAATAAACAAGATTAATGAATAACATTATGTTACTAATAAACATCTATTTAGTGCACATGAACTGTATAACAATAAATAACAGATGCAAATTATCAATACAAAGACATCACTTTTCATTTCAATCATAAGAGTCATCTCTCGGTTACTCACGAATACCACTAATGAAATCCACAAATTGTTTGATATGTGATTTCATCAGTGTATTCAAGACTAGCTGAGTCTTCGCATTCTTTTGGATAATGAGCAATGATATTAAGTAATATATTATGAAGGTAGGAGTATAAGGCTAATCCTCGGCGACCTAATAACCACTTCATATCCGATTAACTCAATCCGACTCACTTCCGAGTTGTAAATTAAGTTTTATGCTTATCACAAAACATTGGTCCCATTTCCCATTTCCCAATCCAACTCACTTCTAATGCCTTACACCCACACACACCACCAACAACTATAATGAACCTAAAAAAATCATCAATTCATAAATTTAATTAACACTTCAAAACTAAAAGTGAAGAACTCTCCAGCTCAATCACCAAAAATCAGTTAATCCAACTTCAAATCCAAATGAGTTGATCACTTCCTTCGATCCTCTAATCTCCAAATCACAAATCAAACCCTTACCTACTTCTCCTCCCTCAACAAATCGATGAAACATTAACGTAAGTTTGAATTTTAGTTTTGATTGGTATATATGAATTTTTTTCGAGATACGCATCACGCGATCTTGAGGTTGATTTGATGAAGGCAAGACTAAAATGATACCAATCACTAAAGTAACGTACATTTTGACACATTTTCCACTTACGCTCATCTTAAGGCGATCTAATGGTCAAAAATAATTAAATCAAACTATAGGTTTACATATATGTATATATATATCAATTATATATATATATATATATATATATATATATATACCTATGTCTTGTAACACCTATAAATTCACTAGGCACGCCAATGAGTACACTCAGGTGTGCACACCCCCACGTCTCACTAGGCGTACTGGAAATTTATTAACTAATTACTTAATTTCTAACTATAAATCTATATTAATGTATATTGATAGCCTATAATATATTTAGTTCAATATCAAACGAACCAAGTACAATGCAATCACGCCAATCAGACTTAACCATGAGCTTAACTCAGATTGATTAACATTCGAGTTGATGCTAATCACCTACTTAAGGTATGGTGTTGTTACACTCCCAAGCCATTCAGATCAGTTTCAAAAGTGAAACACGTCTTACGCTCAACCCAAAACGTAAAAACATAAAATATAACAAAAGAAATAAATATAATAAGGAAAATAGCTATGACCAATAAAAATCCTCGAGCTTCCTTTTCCCTTTGTCGGTCCTCGTACACCGCTGAACTTGATAAAGCCATTTTCGGAACACCAAAACAACAATGAACACAAAATAACCTCTATCAGATAAGTAAACAACTATCTTGCTTTGTACACTTGGTAATAACAAGAAATATAAAGGAAATAAACGCACAATAAAGATTCAACGAAAGAAATTAAGCAATGTGAATCCCTTTATTTTTGTTCAATGTCCACAATCACGTTGGTCGACCTAAATATGAACCTAAAACAATAATAAAATTCTAATTCATGTTTCCTGGAATTGACATTGCCCGCTTAAAGTTTTATTCGAGAACGATCTATTTCAACCATATAGGATACCTAGTCTCGGCTAGTATTACTAGAGCATGGCTTGTTTTAACCTTACATAATGCCTCCCCAAGACTGAACATATCAATGTTATCCGTATGTCATGAATGCATGATCAAGATATTATAGCTTTGTCGTGCGATTTCTAAACCATATAAGTGCAAAAGTTAGAAATAACGTTTACTTAAAATGAAACTAACTCAAAGTTAGTTAAACAGATCCTCACTTGCTTATTTCCTAGATTCCATACTCCTCGAAAAATCCTATTACACCACAAAAATCCATAACTTAGAGTCTTGCCATAATCGTATCATTTTTAATCAATTTCTTTTATTTTCCAAGTCTCGTTGGTGTTTAGAATCATTTGAAACCTCGTAAAAGCTTTTTTTAAGTCATAAAAACTCTTTCAAGTCTCATTTCCATAGTTTAATCTGAAATACGGTTTTAATTCATTTAATTACCTCAAAAATCAATTAGTAACCTTTTCAGGACTCAATTTGAGATTTAAAGTTCAATGGACTCATTTTGAGCTTTACGAGGTAAAGATATCGACATAGGAGCCTTAAAATTCCCAATTTATGACTTTTATAGTAATAAATCAATTTCTTTTAATTTGGGAAAAAATCTCTATTTTTGAATGTTTTTCTGATTTTTTTTTCTTATTTTCTATAAATTTCTCATATTTTTTGAAGGAAGTGGCTATTCGCACTCCACTTTTTGCTTCTTGTACCCCATTACTTCGATGTTCTCCATTTTTTATTTTTTTACTATATTTACCCCACTTTTTTGTAAATTATTCTGAAACTACCCTCACCCTTAAGAAATGTTACATCATCTCCTACTCATTTTCGAAATACACGTACACAATTACTAAAGTCGTGACAACCATCATACATTCATTATTTCAAACCCTCGATAGGGTTCTCCAGTGTTGTTAGAGCGTTTGACTGGGTGGAAACTCGCCAGAGCAGCGGTTGCTGTTGGTCAAGGAAGTGATGGAACTTCGACTATTTCTTCGTCTTTTCTCGGTGTTTTGGGTAAGTATTTGCCCCTACCGATTTATGGGTTATGTTCTTGAAGAATTTTCATCTGTTTTAATAGTTCTTTTATGTCCTTTCACTAAAAAAAAATAGCCGATCAGAAACGGAAATTTTCGTTGCTGATTAACATAAATCTCGTCTCTAATTCAATTCTGCAACGGAACAGAGACGAAATCTATTCCGTCTTTAAAATCGTCGTCGCTGATTTAGTCAGCAACGAAAATGTGTTTCCATTGCTGATTAGAGGCAGATTAGATATGGAATTTAGAAACGGAACAAAAACGGAACAGAAATGCACATTCTTCCAAAGTGAATGGTTTTACTTGCATTTCGTTGCTAATCCGTTGCTAATTAGAGACGGATTAGCAACTGACTTTACGAATTCCGTCTCTATTCCGTTTCTAAACTCTGTTTACCCAATTTTTTCATTCTATTTCTTCACAAATTAGAGACGGATTAGCACCAGAATTTATAAATTCCGTTGCTAATCCGTCTCTATTCTGTTTCTATTCCCAATTTTTTTAAAAAAAATATTCACAAGAATCAAATTGGTTCTCTGAAACTTCTAAGACTAAAAATAACAACAGGATCTGCTCCATCGCCTGCACCCCCTCCAACAACTCCTTGGGGGTGCTAACATCTCCAAAAAAGCAAAATTTCACATACATACACTAATCAACAATATATATCAACAACATAGACTCAAACGAGAAAAAAAATACAATTGGATATTAAAAAAGATTTATATATTAACGAAACGTAGTCAAGTATAATAAATGTCTAAGATACCAAAGTATCCACAAAAAAACTACAATTCTCATTGTTCTACAACAACCATAAAAATACATAAGTATCATAAAGTTGCCCATCCCTCGTTGTGCTAGCACCTGGGATGTGCTAGCATCATGATCTACGTATCTTCTCTTCTTTCTCCCTAACGACTCGAGACCGTAGACACGTCCTTTGGGACACTCACCCGCCACCTTGTAGTACACCGCCTCATCATCCACCGGTTGGTCCGGTGTAGTCTGGGTCAGCTCCTGACGTCTCCTTTGGAGCTTAGCCTGCATTGATTAACAATAAACAACTAAAATGATATGCTTGTAAGATCAAACAATGGCGGCTACCACAGAATTTACAATTTACACAAGTTGAAACAATTCTCTCATACGCACATCTACGAGCCCTCAAAAACATTCAAATCAGTTATAGCTTAGATTACATCTATTCACATTATTTAAGTCTTCTTTTCCACTATTCTTACCATGAATTAATGGTATTTGTTGTCTTTTACATTAATTCACTACCAATATTGAAAAGAAAAGAAAAACATACAAACACACATAATGGTAACAATATAATAGTAGCATTAAATTTGTTTTCTTAAGTAGGGGTACCTTATGCTTTACTGCTCATTTTCGTGATTTCAATAACTCTACTTTTGATATACGTCTTCCTGCATAGAAAGATCAAATGTATAAGTAATTACTTACAAAAAAATCATAAATGCACAAGGAAAAAGAAATAAAGATTTGAGGAATGCCCACGTGACCCTTAGAGAGGCATTGCAGTACAAACAGTCCAAAATAATTAAGTTATTAGATAGCAACTCGAGTGGTTGTTAACATGTGAAGAATGAAACATCCAACAAATAGCATGAGGCATATCAATTACGAGTTTTTTTCCTTTTCATCAATGTGCAGTAGATTAAGGTTAGAAAGTTGGTGTTCAGCAAGATCACACCCATCTTCTTTGTCTTTGATAAGCTTTAAAAACTCTACTTAACACAAGCTCTTTTTGATATACGTCTTCCTGCATAGAAAGATCAAAGGTATAAGCAATTACTTGCAAAGTGGATTAGTAGGTAGGTAAGATGCAAAGACGCTCTCTCAGGGTGAGGAATTATAACTAATAAATGGGAAGCTTAAAGGCTTTAGTCCAACATAAAACTTTAGAGACAAATCAAGCCATTTGGTATTAGTAGTGGTTGTTGTTTGTTCATTTTCTTAGTTATCAGTCTCTAATTATAAGAACTTTTTAAGGAAGGCAACACACTGCAACTCATTAAGTAAGGCTAAACACCCAGTATTTCATTTCCAACAAATCATGAATAGATGTACCTACATTACTATCAGCCATAACACACTACAACTCATTAAGTAAGGGCAAGTACAAAGGTTGGCTCCTTAAATCATTCCTATCGAAGACTTCATGTTTTAGAATTTACAAACAAGCATCACACCATAAACATATTGACATATGTGTGTACATTCACCAATAAATACAGTAACACAAATCATAGTATGTTATTTAGAAAGAAACTCAATATCTCATAGATCAACGACATTAAAGGAATGCGAGCCATAGAACGAAGTCAAGACAAAGAATGCTATGCGATAATTTTTTACACGATTATTTTAGCTAAAGAAATCATAGATAGTAATACACAATGCATAACATTACCAATATAAGATCGGTAGTCAAAAAAACCAAATGATTTAATGTCAACTCAGAAATGAAAATGAAATAAAGAGAATTGCATCAAAGGGTTTACTTACCTCAAATGCATGCAATTCGTAGCTTATACTGGCTCTCAGCCACTCCAAACTCGCGTTCCACACCTTATAAGTCCTCTTCAAGCTCTAATAGTGTCCTGACAAATTTAGTGTCCTGACAAATTTAATTTTAACTTTTTTCTTAGGTTGGTCAAGTGGTTTTTAATACTAAATCTTAGCTCCAAAAATGTAGTATCTTTATAGTTCATTTCATGATTCAAAATCCACTTTTTTAAAGCATTGAAGGTTTATGCTAGAACTTCAAATTGGAAGAATTGATTTATTTTGGTTCTATTATTTGCGAAACTGATCGACAAGGGTATATCAATGGAGAGATTACCTCACCTGACAGCGACGAATAGCGGCGACCAGCGGTGGGGGCTGCACAGGCAGCGGCGACAGAGGGCCTACCTAGCGGCGATGGTTGCGAAGAGCGGCGATTTAATACGACCATCATCGGCGAGGTTGTATACAAGCGGCGGTGGTAGAGGGCGACAGCGATGGTTTTCGAGGCGTCGACGAAGAGCGTTCCACGGCAGCGACGAAGACCGGCGAACGGCGGCGGGGACTGCACAGCCAGAGGCGCAGACGCCCTAAGCAGACGCGACGAAGAGCGGCGAACGGCCGCGGGGTTTGCATAACCAGCGGCGGCAGAGGGACGAGGCAGCGACGATCGAAGAGCGTTCCACGGCAGCGACGATCGAAGAGCGTTCCACGGCAGCGACGAAGAGCGGTGAACAGCGGCGGGGCCTGCACAACCACGGGCGGCAGAGGGCCAAGCCAGACGGCCTTGGTTTCCAACGCGGCGACGAACAGCGGTGACCAACAACGGGGGCTGCACAGACAGGGACGACAATTGGCACCACCTCCGGCAGACGCGACGTCCACTCGCAGCACGACAGAGGCCCCAACTCTGGCAGACGACAGCGATTTCAGGGTTTGGGAGGCAGATTTCAGGGAGAGAGAGACTCATCATTGACAGAGAATCGGTCGAGAGAGAGAGATAGAGAGTTGACGGTCGCGAGAGAGAGAGAGATGAGGGAGAGAGTGGTGAGAATGGCGAGTTGAGAGAGATTTGAGGAGGGAGAGAGTGGTGTGAATGACGGGTTGAGCGAGAAAGGTGAGACATCCGTCCCTTCTTTACAAATCTTCGCATCGAAGCACGCACGAATCTCGAGACGTAACAAACGATTACAAGAAATTCAACTTTTGGTGGGAACCTTATCGCCATTATTTTGAGACGGAATTTAATTCCATCTCTATTTCGTGTCGATTCCCGTCTTTGATCTCTCTCTATTCTATCTCTGAATTATTCCGTCTCAAATCCGTCTCTAATTATTTATTCGTAGCAACGGAAATAAATCTCGTTGCTAATTCCATTTCTAATTAACCATTTTTTTTGTAGTGGTTGGTTGCTGGGATTTAGGTTTGCTAGGTCTTCAATTGGGATCTTGAAACGAACGGTCTCACAGAATCGAGACCTTGTTAATGGTCTCGGTGGCATATAAACTTTAGGTTTAAAAGGTTAGCGGCCAAACGTAAGCGACATGCTTTCACAAGTACCAGTCAATGAAAACACTACCAATCGGGACCTATCGGTCTATCTTCATTAATGCCCTACTTATTGTGCTCGACTTGTGCAACTGACATTTAGAAAATTGCATTTCTAGTTAGGATGTGTGGAACTGTTTTCATGACTTTATTGTTGTGGAATAATACAACCATTTTCTTTTATATTTAGGTATAGTGAAACAAAAAATGTCCGCGAGGAACCATCCTTCACAACATCGAATTAGGTATGTGAATGCTAGTATTGCAGGGTCCCACATTGAGGCTTCACAACTCGAAAAAAAGCATATGACTTCCTCTTACCTGAAGCAATTAAAGGAGAATAACTTTAACCCCAAAAACTAATGAGTAAAACATCCTAATGAGAGTAAAGAAGCTCGGGTGGCTAAAGTTTTACGTGGGGGTGCAACATATTTCGTAGGGGAGAAAGGTGGAGTTAAAACCAAAGGGAGAGGTAGTAGTGGATCGAGGGAGTCTAGCAAAGGGAGCCATACACCATCATGTGATTATGCTTATAACTTGACTAGTGGAGAAGACTCTGGTGGTACATCGACGACTAATGTAGATGGTACATCCGCAACTGATACAGCTGAAATGGCCACTTCATTTCTTGGTGGGCCGTCAAATTTATCACTACTGTCGTCTTTCTGAAACCATTTCTTGGTGGATATTTGGAGTAGCCAGGTATATGTTGAATGTACATATTCTTTCGTTTATGCGTTCAATTTTTTGGTACGTACATTGCTTATATAGAAATGTTCATGTTTTAAATCCGATATTTTTATCTTTGTAAGGTCGATTATATTTAAAGTGCATCAACCATAGTTATCAGATCACTATTAGGGATAGTATCACGTGGCATCATGAGAAGGAAAAGAGCCAACAATCTCATTCAAGACTCCGATTTATGCCCATCTACATGTGTCGAACGTGTATATTTATTCCCTCCTTTATTATACTTTTAATATTTTATAGTAGTGGTAAGTGAGACTCGTCACTACATGGATTTTGCAAATTCCTTAAGAAAATATGATTTATTATTTTTTTATTTTTAGTTTGACTTAATAAAAACCAAAATTTAAATTAATACTTGTTAAATATAAAAATCAACTAAACTAACTAAACTAACTAAACTTACTTAAATAACATAAGTCAAGGTCACTAAATTAAAAAAAAAGATTTAATTAAATGAAACCCAATATTAAATAAATATCTAAACAAACATCTTAAACAATGAAACTTCAATTTGTTTTGCATCTAAACATATAACTTTCATCACAGAGTCATGAACAAACTTTCTAAAGTATATTAGATTATTAAACCCTAATCATAAGTAAGTAAACAACCTTTAGCCAATTATTTGTTCTCTTTATACCAGTGGAAAAACCAAGTTCTAATTTTATTGAGCTAACCCATTTGAATACACAAAGACATTAACTTCACGCAATAAAACCACATTATACTTTATGAAATCTTCGAACTACTAAATCTAACACCTTCAGAAAGTCACTTCATTATTAGATTTAGATATCAAATTTACCTAGGACATCTAAACGATCATACCTTTCAAACAATCTCAAAAACTACTTTAAATTAGATAATGAATCAAAACATTACATACATATTGACCACTATTCATATAAAAGTTAAATCCATGATTGCAATATATAATTAAATCAATGAATTAAAGAATGCGATTGATTTAAAACATTAAGCACACATTCATCTCATCTTGACTACATTGCAAAATGACTTTAGTTCATGTTTGGTGTTTTGTTTAGAATAATAATCTACTTACTCCTGATAATAAATAACATCATAAAGTAAGAAATGAAAGACATAATTAAAATAATCTTAATGGTAACTTGAATCTTCAATCTTCGCCAAAAGCAAAACAATAAAGAATGACCCTCAAACTAAAGCAAAAAGTATATAACTATCAAAAGGCCCTTAATTTCGTAGTCTAGGATTTATATTTATATAATATTAATTAATACATATCGTAAACTGACTCGAAATCCTTGTTGTAATCTAGAATCCTAGAAATCGTAACCAGTGATTCCTCAACGATTCTTGTTATGTGAAATTAAATTCCATGTTTCTACCATTTTGTGTATCGATTCTGGGTATATAGGAATCGTTGGAAAACTGATGGGTATAAAATTATGTTTTTACTTCATCCCTTGGTGAATCTTTGTACATTCTTTTCACTCGGTCAATTCTTTCATTTTTGTCCCTTTTTCATCCATTTCTTCAAATTTTCCAATTATCCCATGAAATATAAAAAATAAGAGAAAACCCGTGTAATATTGTCTTTTACATTTAAAATTGTCCTAAAATGTAATATAAAACATGTCTAATTATTAACTTGTCAAATACCCACAAGCTCAACACTTTGCTATCCTGAGCAAATGAATGCTCTCAATCAAATTCTCTTTTTCCTCCTTTGTTTTGATTTCATGACTATATACTCTTATTCTTAAACATAAATGATCTTTAAATAAAAATATATGAACTTCATAAAACTAAGAATCATGATAGAATAGAAAAAATTAGAGAACGATGCCTTTTATTTGGTATTTCCACCTCCTAATTGTGCAATAGACCTCAAAATTCAAAGTTAAACTAATCACCAAGGTTAAGCCACTACATAAGTTTTCTGAATATCCATTGACAAGCATCAAGCTTACAATAACTAATATAGAGTCTCAAGATACAAGAATCATCAAATCAATCTCATTCTCAAATAATATTTAAATTATCACTACAATCAATGTCAATAGGAACTCTTATTCACCAATAATCATCATTTCATATCCATTTGTTGGAATGTGTGAACAAGAGATACTTTACTTGACTTAGCTATTCAAGCTAAATCTTTGTTTAAAGCGTTTTTCATAAAAATCTTTCCATTTTTCTTTATATTGCTCTTTCTTTTTTCATATAAATATCTTATTTTTCTTCATCATATTGTGTTCATATGGTTCATTAATCCATTTCCTTTGGATACCATTATTTTATATTTTTTATAGGAATGTTTCTCTCATTTTGCTAGCATTAGATTCCCTGCTTCATTTCCTTTTTGAATATGCTGGTCTCTCTATTTTTCTTTAAAAACATTTGTTAGCTCTTCTCACTTTCACATAGCCAAGGAAGTATTCTTTCCAACTAAATAAAGTTTATTGACTATTTTCTATTTTTCTTCTTAATTGTGGCATAGACTTTTTCAATACATATATAAATATATAAAAACTTGACTAATAACTTTTGTATAACAAGATTCTAATAAATATGTCTTGTTTATCTTATATTATCACTCCGATCTTCTACCCATTATAATGTCTAACACAAAGCAATCAATCCCCTCTAAACTCCTCTAATGCATACACAACCTAGGTTACATCAAATAGGGTATAACAATTCCTTTTTATCATATACCTTTTATTTTCATGGGTATTAATGACATGTTACTTCTATTTAAATCCAAAATATATTCAATTCACATTTCTAACTAAAATAAATGAAAATGAAAAAATGTGAATTGTGGACAATTTGAAAAAAAAATAGTCAAATAAAACCTACCTCTCGAGTCTTCTTCCATAGTTGGTTTCTTATAGTTTACTTCACCTACATACCTCCAATCTCATTCCAAACCTTGTCCTCAAGGTTTAAAAATAAATTCAGGTTATTCAACAAAACAAATATACCTCGTGAAGCATAAAAGAAGTGAATATGAAATATACATTGCATTTCAAAAAAGAAACCAATAAACGTCATATATAAAAGAGATACACAATGGAGTATAGTATTCATTTCTCATTAATGTTCAAACATAGTTCATATTCTACACATACAAGCAAATACTCCAAAAAAATCACAAGGTACTGTGTACAAAAGTAAATTCATCATTGGTCTCTTCATCTTCGTCTTCATTCCTCCCTGCAGTAGGTTGTGAACTGTACCTATCAAAGAGGTTATAAACACTCGATGCTAATCTTAATTGCATCAAAGGAACGTCGATGCTCCTCTTAGGATCTGGTTAACGTTCCATCTTCCTCTGTTCCTAAATGGAATGGTGGTGCGCCATAGTTCTTTTATTCCTGTCTAACATCTCATTATTCCTCAAAAGTTGCTTCTCATTGCGCCAAAAAGCTGAAAATAAGAATTTAAATTTTTTTTTCCTTTTAGTCTTTGCTTGAAATGAAAACTGGCATCTATCCTTGGAACATGTACTTGAGCCATCGGACTCGCTGCTTGCCTTGCTTATTGTTATGTGCTTGTGTGGATTATTTGCTTAATAGTCTGATCTTCAATTTTGGATCTCCTTATCTTGTTGATCTCCCTCTCTTATTTCAAGTCGTTATATCCAATGACTGCTCTCATCCACTTATTTACAACGTCTGTGATAGTCCTCTAAGGTAGCACATCAAATTCCATCTCAAAGAAACCAACTTTGGCCTTCATACATAGCTGAGTGACTAAAATTAGGAACGGTAGACCGTCATCCTTCATAGTCATCATTGCCTATCTCATTGCATCGTGAATTACGTATCTAATGTCGATACACCCCTCTTCGTAATGATGTGGTATAATAGAGCGACTATATAGTTCTTCACTTCAGAATGTTGCTTAGTAGGGTATAGGTAGGCGTCTATGATGTAGCTCCAACGTTTGGTGGTTCTCTTAAAATTTGTAGTTTCGATGAACCTTTAATGACCATGTAGATCGAGAGAAAATCCCCGTCCAGGAATTACCTCTAAGGCTTCTTGGGTTTATTTGGATGGGTAAACTTCCTTAGGGATGTAATGTATGTTGGGATAGTTAGAATCCCCTCTAACTCTTGCATCCGGAGGTCCGTAATATTTGTCAGTGCCTTAGGTAAAATATCAATCTTGTTACCTAGAATAATCACCTCTTTATGATTTACACTCACATATACGTTCGCGTAGAATTGGTGAACTAATTCTCAGTATCCCCTCTCTAATCTACCTTCATAATCCCTAAGAAGGTGTTTCCACTCTCTTTACTGTATGATGTTCACGATTTTCTCTTAATATTTATTCACATTTTGTGTTTGGAGCCCTCTCTCAGGTATGATAACTCTTTTCATGTCTCAAAAGTATCTATTTTATGTTTTGGGACCTAAAAATATCATGGGGTCATAGGGGACTTACGTGTTGCAATCTAGGTAGTCAGAATCCTCATCAAAGCTAGGTGGAGTAGGTGTTCAGCCCTTTTGGTATTTGATTCTCTAATACAGAAACCCATGGGTTGAATGGATATTTGTTGACTCGGATGGTTTTTATATCATAACCCCTTTTCCTTTCTCTAGCGCACTACTCCTACCTCTTCCAATACCTCGTCTGGTCATAATGATCAAATCACTATTATGAATCCGTAAACCAAAATCCTATATTTGATAGAAAAATGGACTTAAGGTGGGCAATTTGTTGAAAATCAAATTGCTATCGAGAAACTTGGAGATATTATGAATAAAAAGTAGATTTTGACAAAGCTTATTTGGAAATTATGGGAATCAAGAATATGAGATCAAATCTATCGAATGGTCTTTCAAAAACTCGCGAATTACACATTCGGATTGCGAAAAGTTTAATCTCTAATATTTTTCGAATACTCTTCCAAAATCTTTAAATTTCTCAAAATCTTTTAATTTGTAAACCAACACTCACTACTATTGCGATACCCAATCCAAATAATTTATTCGATGTATTAAAATGGAGTTCGACAAAGATTTTCTAAATCAATTGAAGAATTTTCGCAAATCCAAAAAAAGTCAAAGTTTCATCAAAATGAAGGGCTAGGATTGTGATGTTTACCTTCTTAAGAATCAGTCTCTCAATATATGCGCTATCGAAATTCTTTAACCTCATATTCCAAGCTCCAAGTCTGAAATCCTTAAACCATAGCTTGGCTCTTCTCTTTCAAAATGGATGGTTTTGTGTTGAATGAAGATAGGTAAAGGTAGGAATCACTTAAATAGACTAAGGTCGAGCTTAAGAAATTTGAATCTTAGCATGAGATCAGTATTTCTTGTGAAAGGGTGCGATGGTTTGATGGTGTGGACGTGGTGGTGTGTGTGGCGATTTTAGGGTTTTGGTTTTAAAAGCTAAAAATCGTGCCTAGGGACTCCTGTGTTAGAGGAACCACCGAGAATCGCTATACGAATCGGTATCAAGTGAGTTGTTGTGGAATGCAGTGACCCCCTTATTTGGTCAGCGATTCCTATGTAAGGAAAATCGCTCGAATTCACTAGACTCCAAATTTACACTAAATTTCTTGTGTTTTGTTACCAATTTTGCCAGTGATTCTGAATGTTATTTGGAATTGCTGAGGATTTTCTAGGACTAAATATTGATGTTTTTGCAATTTTATTTCATAAGTAACTTATATATCCTTCCTAAAGGTGAATGTAAAGGTAAGATTGACAGAAAAATTCATAAATCTTGCATATTTGATCGGGATATGTATTGAACTAATAATTTTATTAATAAAATAGATAAATACAAAATAAGCAAGTTTACAATGTGAATTTGCATAAAGGCCATAAAAATAAAAATAAAAAAATCGATCATCCACCCCTCTATTGGAAGCTATGCCCGAGCGTGACTTTCGAAAGTAATTCCCAAAGTGAGTCGAAAGGAGAGAGAATTAAAAAAAAATTATACTAAAGCTAGGTGTTCTATTAAAAATTGAAAAAAGTTTAAATAAATAACTAATACAGGCTACCTCCCATAAAACACTAATGTTAGTAGTCTTTTGCTCGACTGATAGAGGAATCAATCTTTGTTGAGTGTGAGCGAATCAATGTTCGCTTCATGTGGTTCCTCATTGAGAATGTCTTCGCTTCAAGTGGTTTCTTGTTGTCACAATTGGCATCGTTGCTAAAGGGTAACTCGAGCAACAAATTTTTGTACAAGTTGCTAAAGATATCATGGATTAGAAACTAAATAAAAATGTGTCCCCACAGGTTATTGTTATTGACAAGTCTTATTCGTCGCCATAGTGTATTTAGAACACACTTTTAGTCACAATAGATTATGTCGCTATAAGGTACATTTAGTGATGTGTTTCTTAACTTGTCGCAAAATATAGTGTTTCAGTAACAAAACCATGTCGCCACAATGAAAGTTTTAACTAAAGAGTATAATTACCGACGACTTTGATTGATGTTGCTAAAAACACAATGTATTGGCAACAAGCGTGCTTAGTCGCCACTAAAAATATGCTTTCACAACAAAATTTTCTTGCTCTCTAAAAATCTTGTTGCTAAAGAAGGAATTTGTTATAGTGATCGCCGACATTAAATTGCCCTTCTTCCATATCGTCGCAAAGTTCTATCCCATTTTGGAATGATACTTCTTCATCACCCATCCTTAGTGTTACTATATACTCAAGTATGTCGATGATAGCTCTAAAAGTTGATAAGAACGGTCTACCCCAATAATATCTGATCATCTGGGGTAACTGTTGGCATGACTAAGAAATATGTAATGATGGTAAGCCTACCCACTTATACATGCACATTTTGTGATACTTCTAATGTGACTGTATGGGTGTCATTTGGCTTTGATACCGTGATAGGATGTTTGCAATGAATCCTCAATTTTGTTAGAAGAAACCAATTTTAGGTTTAAGATTCATATTAGCTTCCGTATCGAGTTGAACTCCGTAGAAGAACATCTCATTGATTTGTATGTTGAGGAAGGTTTGCCATGGATCCTCTGCAAGATTTTTTACAGGATTGCCATTCTCACCAAACCCCTCATAATCTGAGTCGTCCTTGTCGCACTAGTATGGGTGTCTGGTGGATTGTTTCTCTTTTTTTGATGTTTTATTGTTTTTCCTTCTTGGTATTTTAACCATCAATAGCTTAATTGTTTCATTGGAATTAATGGTTACTATACGATCTTCCATGATGTTCTATTCATCTAGTGAGTTGTAAATTGGGTCAAAGTTAATGATCTCCATATCATATGAGACAAATTTTTCATGATATGATTTTAATATGACCATTAACTTTAAATATTGTCTTTGTTTCTCTATTTTTTATCTCTACAACACCATGGAGAAATATATGTGTGACTGCAAAAAGGTTCCCTTCCATCTTGAATGAAGTTTCCAAGAAATTGTTTAAGACGTGAACAAAAGAATAAAACATTTTTCCTACTTTAAAATTCTTAATATTCAATTTATTAACATGAAATGCTTTAGTTTTATTTTTATAAAAAGAAGCACTTTCATATGCATCGTTTCTCGATTCTTCTAACTCTTAGATACTAAGTCTACGTTGGTTTCCTGCATTATCATAATTCATATTACATATCTTGATTGCCAAGTATGTCTTATGTGCTAGTTCTACCAATAAATGACATGTTTTACCGAAAACTAGCCTATAAGGTGTCATAACTATGAGTGTCTTAAATGTAGTTCTATATGCTCATAATGCATATTCTAAATGAAGACTCCAGTCTTTACGTGTTGGACCTACCGTCTTTTCTAAAATTGATTTAATTTTTCTATTTGAGGTTTCAGCTTGGTCACAAGTTTGTGGGTGATATGTGGTAGATGTTCTATGGGTAACATTATATTGTGAAGTAGAGTAGCGACAATTTCATTGCAAAAGTGTGAATCTCTATTGCAAATTAATGCTTTAGGTGCACCAAAAATAGTTAATATACTTGATTTTAGAAAATTAACCACTATTTTAGAATCATTAGATTTCATGGCTATGGCTTCTACCCACTAAACACATAGCCTACGGCTAATAAAATGTTAATACCTCCATTAGATGGTGGAATATATCCCATAAAATCTATTCCTCGAACATCAAATACTTTGCAAAACAGAATATGACACAAGAGCATTTGGTTCCTATGCCCTAGGTTTTCGATTCTTTGACAATTTGGCCTAGCTTTCGTGTAAACATAACAATTGTGGAATATAGTAGGCCAAAATAATCTTGAGTCTAATATTTTATGGGCATTACGGCGTATACCAAAATGTCCTCCACAAGCATAACTATGACAATGAGCCATGACGTATTGTGTTTTTTCGTTTGTAGAATACATCTTCAAATGGTTTGGGCGGAACAAAATTTACATGAGTAAGGATTATCCCATAAATAATGGTTAGAATCATGTTTATTCTTATTCTTTTTAGCTCTTATTAAATGAGGTGATAGCTTATTAGTAGTAAAATAGTCGACTACATCAGTATACCTTGGGCAAGTAATAGTTATCTTACATAAGTGTTCATCTAGAAATTCATCTTTTAATGCGGTATTGGTGGTTCTCCATTTTGAAGTCTACTTAGATGGTCTGCTATTAAGCTTTCGGCTCCTCTCTTGTCTTTTTTAGTGAGATCGAATTCTTGTAATAATAAGATCCATCTTATTAATCTTGGTTTAGCATATTTCTTTGCCATCAAATATCTTATGCTGCATAATCTGAGTAAACTATTACTTTTGTTCATAGTAAATATGGTCTAAACTTTTTTAATGCAAACACAACTACAAGGAGTACTTTTTCTATGGTGGTATAGTTTAGTTGGGAAGGATCCAAAGTGCTTGATGCATAATATATGACATGAGAATCTTTTCCTCACTTTTGACCTAAAACAACTCCTACTACATAATTGCTTGCATCACACATTATTTCAAAAGGTTGTGACCAGTCTGGTAATTTTATAACGGGCATGATAATCAAGGCATCTTTTGATTTATTAAAAGCTATCTTCCATTCAGGTGTAACTCGAATGTAACATCTTTTTGCTAGAATTTGCATTATGGTTATGTTATTTTGGAAAGATATTTCACTAAATGCTTGTAGAATCCTGCATGGCCAAGAAAAGCTTTTACCTCCCTTACAGTATAAGGGTAAGGTAATGTTTTTATAACTTGGATTTTAGCAGGGTCTACTTCTATTCCTTTTGCTAACTCTATGTGTCATAATATAAGTCTTTGATTTACCACAAATGAGATTTTTCATAATTCAATACTAGGTTTTTATGTATACATCTTTTAAGTACTTTAGTTAAATGAAGTAAGCATTCATCGAAAGAATTACCCTATATGGTAAAGTCATCCATGAAAACCTCAATAAAATGATCTACGTAGTCTAAGAAAATACTAATCATACATCTCTTGAATGTAGCAGGAGTGTTACATAAGCCGAAAGGCATATACCAAAAGGGCAAGTAAACATGGTTTTTTCTTGATCTTTTATAGCTATAAGAATCTGATGAAATCCTGGGTATCCATCAAAGCAACAGTAATGGGTTCATCCAGCTAGCCTTTCTAACATTTGATGTATGAACGAAAGTGGATAATGGTATTTTCTAGTTGCTGAGTTTAGCTTCCTATAATCTATGCACACTGTCCAACCATTTTGGATTCTAGTTGGTACTAGTTCTTCATGTTCATTTGTTATAACTATGATCCCTAGTCCTTTTTAGGACTACTTGTACCGGGCTGACCCAATTACTATCTACTATTGAGAATATCATTCCTGCGCCTTGTAATTTTAATATTTCTCTCATTACTACTTCCATCATTGGTGGATTCTATTTACGTTGAGCTTGTCTAAAGGGTTTTGTGTCCGTTTCAAGATTAGTTCTATGCATGCATGTGGTTTGACTTATTCCTTTAATATCGGCTATAGTCCATCCTACTGCTTTCTTGAATTCTTTAAGAACACTCACTAATTTCTCCTCCAAATTTGAAAATTTATTAGAGATTATAACAGGTAAAGCATTGTTACTTTTTAAATACACATATTTTAAATGATCTGGTAAAACTATTAGGTCTAAGTCAGGAGCTTTTAGTATAGATGGTAAAAGTTTTGAATGATTTATTGGGAGATCCATATAGTAAGAGAGTTCAGGGAGTGCATTATTAGATTCTAAGGCATGAATTATTTATCCTGTCTTTTCATCTATATCTTTGTCGTCATTTAAATCTTCTATCACTTTTTCAAGTTTGTCTGACTTATCATTTCAAAAAGTTTTATCTATTATAGGATGTAACATATCTACAGTGCATACCGATGAGTAATCTAAAGGATATTTATAACATCGTGGATGTTAAAGTTTGTCGTTTAATTATCTACTTCCATTGTTGTAGTTCCATTAAAAACATCTATTTTGGCTTTTGCCCTTTTTAAGAATGGGTGTCCTGAGATAATAGAGGTTTTACTAGAGAAGTTGTTTTTTTCATGTCTATGACATAAAAATTGGTTAGGAAAAGTAAGTCATTAACCTTAACCAGTACATCCTCTAATACTCCTACAGGTTGAACGGTGGATCTATCTAGTAATTGTACTACTATACCAGTTTCTTCTAAGTTTATGTTTGTCATTTGCAAATATATTGATAAAGGTATAACGTTAATTAAATCGCCTAGAACACATAATACTTTAGATATCTCTATATTTTCTATTATGCATCGAACGAAAAACATTCCAGGGTACAACATTTAGGGGTAATTTCTTCTGGATTATTGATGACACATGATCTCCTAGGCTTACTATTTCATTAGGTTTAATTTTATTAGTGCACAAGTCTTTTATAAATTTTTGATATTTAGGTATGTTTTGTTTGACATCAAATAAAGGTATGTTTACTACCACTTTCCTAAAAAAAGTGTATGAGACTTCTTTATTTACTTGTAATTTCGTAACGTTCTTATTGTTTTCTAAACTATGGGAAAATGGTGGTTTTACTATACTAGGTTTATTCTTTTCGATCACAATCATTTTTCTTATGACTTTTTTTATCTTTAATTTCTATTTTTTTCTAATTTAGCCTCTAATTCGTTTCGAGGAACTAGGTGTTCTGGCAACTTTGGTTCTTCCATTTGTTACGGCTTCTCAAAGTTATCGCTTTTGCATATGAACTAGGATAAGGTTGAGACGGTAATTTGCCTTGATTAAACCATGGACTCATTTGCATTGCTATTTGGCTTAATTGAATTTTTTAGTTCTACTATATTATCTTATAAGGCTTGAATTTTTTGATCTTTTTCTTTATTTTAATCTTCTAGTGCTATTGTTCTAACGATTAATGCGGGTGTTCTATATATTTGAAAATTGCGATTTTCTACACAATTACCTACATTTGGTCTCAAGTAATTAGCATTGTTGCTAGAAATATAAGTAGGTTACTTTCATTGCAT
This sequence comes from Stephania cephalantha, assembly GCA_039657325.1. NCBI lineage: Eukaryota > Viridiplantae > Streptophyta > Magnoliopsida > Ranunculales > Menispermaceae > Stephania > Stephania cephalantha. The sequence goes on from CM077579.1 coordinate 8,730,532, forward strand.
TAACGAACATTCATCATATAGATGATTGACCTCATTGCAAGAATCACAAATTTTACTTTGGAGTGATCTATCTTTTAATAATAATTCAACCATACTTTTTAGTTTATCAAATTTATCATCCGATGTCTTAATTATATTCTTATTAATTTGCAAAAGATGGTTTTCATAAAAAAATTTCTCAATATAATGTTTTGATTGTTTTTCCATTTTGTTAATAGTGTCTCTTGCTAATGTTGGCCTTATGTCGAATAGAGATCATCCACATACCGTGTCTAGGATCTTTGTTGTAAGTTGTTTAGTCCTTTGTAAAAGTATTCTAATAAAGTCTTTTCTAAAAATCCATGTTGTGGGCATTATAATATTATTAATCTTTGGTATCTATCCTAAAACTCACCAATAGTCTCCTCGGTCTCCATCCTACCATTGCTAATTTGTTTCCTATCCAAACTGATTCTGCATGCTAGAATGTATTGGTCTAAGAAGGATTCTAATATCTTGAACCATGTGGTTATGAACTTCGAGGGAGATAAAATAGCCAATCTTGAGCTTGACCTTTAAAATAAGAAGGGAAAGCCTTTAGCTTGAGATAGTCTAACTCTACGTTTTTGAGTTTTATCACACTTACTATATGCATGTATTTCCTAATAAATTTTTGAGGATCTTCATCACCTTCACCTTAAAAGTGAGGCAAAGAATTGATGAATCCCTATTTTAACTCAAAATAAGGAAAACCCACGGGATATTAATACACATAGGTTCATAAGCTGTGATATTTTTATTGGCTTGTCTAAAAGTAAGTTCTTGATCGATGTCTGACATATTATATGACATGCAACGAAAACATTCTTAAGAGATTATTTTAAGATCATCTACAACGACACCAAAAATTAATGTGTTGAGGGTGTACAATAAATTTTCCTCCTTTATTATATTTATAATTTTTTTGTAGTAGTGGTAAGTGAGAATCATCTACGCAGGGATTTTGCAAATTCCTTAAGAAAAGAAGTTTTATTATTTTCTTATTTTTTAATTTAAGTTAATAAAAACCAGAATTTAAATTATTACTTTTAAATATAAAAATCAACTAAACTAACTAAACTTACTTAAATAACACAAATCAATGTAACAAAATTAAAAGCAATTTAATTAAATGAAACATAATAATAAATAAACATATAAACAAACCTCCTAAATAATGAAATTTTAATATGTTTTTCATCCAAACATGTTACTTTAATCACATTTTCATGAACATACTTTATAAAGTATCCTAGATTATTAAACCTTAATAATAAGTAAGTAAACAACCTTTAGCTAGCCATTTTTCTCCTTATATTGATCGAAAAGCTATGGTCTAGTTTTCTGAGCTAACCTTTTTTGAATACACAAAGACATTAATTTCACGCAATAAAACCACATTATACTTTATGAAATTTTTGAACTACTAAATATCACACCTTCGGAAAGCCACTTCGACATTAAATTCAGATCTCAAACTCACTTAGGACAACTAAATAGTCATAACTTACAAAAGATCCTAGTTATTTCTTTAAATTAGATAATGAATTCAAAACATCACATACATATTGGCCACTATGCACATAACGCTTAAATCCATGATCGCAATCCACAAATAACAATACATTAAATCAGGAAAGTAAAGAATATGATTGGTTTAAAGCATTAAGCACACATTCATCTCATCATGAACACATTGAAAAAACGAATCTAGTTCGTCTTTGAAGTCTTGTTTAGATTAATAAATTACTCACTCATGATAATAAATAACACCATAACATCATAATTAAAAGACGTAATTACAAATACCTTATCAAAAACTTGAATCTTCAATCTTCTCTAAATGCAAAACAATAAAGAATGGCCTCCAAACTAAAGCAAAAAGTGTAAGACTATCAAAAGGCCTTTAATTTCATAGTCTAGAGTTTATATTTATAGTATATTAGGTAATACATATTTTAAACCGACTCAAAATCCTTGCTATAATCTAAAATCCCTTAAATAGCAACTAGCGATTCCCCGGTGCTTCTTATGTACTGGAATCGCTGGGTAAATCTGTGAAATTGAATTCTCTGTTTCCACCATTTTGCATAGCGACTCTGGGAGTACAAAAATTGTTGGAAAATCGTGGGGTATAAAATCTGATTTTTCCTCAATCCCTTGGTGCATCTTCGTGCAATCTTTTCACTTAGTTAATTCTTTCATGTTCTTCCTTTTTTCATCTATTTCTTCAAATATTCTAATTATTACTTGAAATATAAAAAACAAGAGAAAATACCATGTAATATAGCCTTTTACATCTAAAACCATCCTAAAATATAATATAAAACATTTCTAATTATTAACTTGTCACTCATTGGGATACATTTGATACAATATATGTAATAGGGTATATTATCTTGGCATTGCAGAGAGGTGGCAACTAGAGACTAACATTCCACTTAACTTTTGATAAGATGACTATCACATTAGACGACGTGTACGTCCTCCTCAAGATCTCGATTATCGAAAATACAATCCTTACGAAGGCTAAGGTTTGCAGTGGAGTGATAGCGATGACTAAACTGTTGTTAGGGGTGACAATACAGGCAGTCCAGGACGAGATTAAGAGATTTCTTGGCCATAAAGTGAATTTGTTGTAGTTGAAGGACCAGTTTTCTACCCCCATTAAAGGAGCGAGGCTACAAAACGGGAAGAGAAGAGACGACTTATAACCTCTGCCTGATTGCCTGGTACGAACATATATCCTATACCTTCTTGGAGCGACCCTTTTTATGGAAAAGTCTGGTACAAGAGTCTCCCTTAGTCTGCTTAAACTTCTGGACAATGTGGAGTACATTGATTCATATATGTGGGAGGGGGGAGGGGCAGCAATGGCTAACATGTACCCTCAACTCAGCATTGCAAGTCGCGCCAGGGCCAACCAAATTATCGGTTACATGACCTTTTTGGAGGTATACCACTACACTAATATAATTGTTTTCAATTTCATTTGTTAAAACTTGTAACATTATTTCCTAATAGTGTGGGTGTATGACCGCATTCCGTTTATTGAGCCCACTTCAAGTAGCGATTTCAAGCCGAGTGTGCCTCGGGTGATGAGTTGGCACATAAGAAGGAGGCGAGACAGTCTAAGGACCTTTTCCCTGGTAGTAGGACTCGATTAGACAAGCTTAGATCCCACGAGGTTAGCAACTCACCTTGAATGCATTTATACATGGAACATGTTTACATAATGGAGAATAACTTAACTTTTTCTTTTTTTTTTCTAGGTGAATTGGGATAATACTTTGGGGGGTTCACCCACTACTTGTGAAATTGTCTTCTATAACAAATTTATGTGGTATATGGATATTGTTCAACTATAAAATTCAGATCGGATGTTGAGGCAAATAGATTACGTTCAAGGTAGACCGAGAGAACCTTGTCGGCCTTTCGAGGTAGATAGGAGTAGCTTGGCAACGTCATACTCTGTGAAATACTCCTTCGATCCGCAATTTTGGGAGGATCGGGAGGCCAATCTCCTTAGTAGTGAACGGCATGGTAAGAAGGTGAAATATCCATGCCAAGCTATTGAAGATTATCTTGAATAGTTTTAATTAGTTAGTTATCCTTTCACGTGTAATCCTAAAGTAGAGCGTCGTTGTGCATGAGGATGAGACTACTTCGATGAGAATTTTAGCAGTATTATCACTATTTTTTATTCTTTGCCAAAACGCGCGCACTTGGTGCCGTGTTACAGTTTTGAAACATGACAAAGTTTAGCGTTACGGCAGACAATGCATTCGAAATGGCGGATCAAGTAAACGTCTTTCTATCAGGAGTTGCAGACTGTACCTAAAGCTCTACCATTCAAATAAAAGTAAGGGAGAAGCTACAACATCTATCACGTCGATTATGACCTTGAGGCGGAAGGCAAAGCAACCCATTACAATGTAGTTCAAGATGTCTGCGCTTTTTCTCATGAACTTGTGAATGTTAAATCATTTGGTTTCTACTTGTACAATTCCTATTCTTTATATGTAATTTTTTATTATTGTTGATTGTGGAAAGTTAGTTATGGACAGTTTGTTCTACCTAAATTTGAATGTGGATGATGTGTATTTTGCATCAAGCTGTCTTTGACATAAAATTTTGGTGTTTTCACTTTAAAATTAGATGTAGGCGGAGTCATTGGTCCACCATTTCTAGGATACTTCCGGCGTAACATTGCAGATACGCATTATTAATAACAGCGAGATAGGAGCGACATTGAGTGCTAAGTATCAATTGTGTAAGATCAAGAGCTCACACGCACCTACTTATCAATTATATTATTGGGGTACAACTTGTATACTAGTGGTGTATATGGATATTAGCGGCCACATTTGGCCGATTTGTTAAATAGCCTAACTGTAAAGCAGCATTGAGATATTTTCAAATATTCGGACATTCACGGCTAACATACATTTTAATTCATTCAAATTAACAAACGGGCTTCCCATAGTAAAGGCGATTATTGAACGAATTTGGATGAAAATATGTTCAAGTACATCAAATATTGAATATTTTCATCATAACAGTCAATATTGTATCTGATGATCCCAAGAAATTATCAACTCGATTATAAGATTTGATTTCCACTATACCCACCAAGACCAATGAACCAATGTACCAACCAAAAAATAATAATTAATATAAAGCAAAAAAATTAGAACTTTCATGTGTTATCTATACCCATAAACACCCATGTACACCCATATGTAACATAAAAAAAAAAGAAATATTACACATGCACTATTAAAAAAGGGTGCAAGTCACACCTTAATCAAGTACCACCATATCCACGGGACCAACTGTTTGATGTCGTGGTAAAATATTTTGATCGACCTTTGAATCTCTGCTTTGAGTCTCCTCATACTGTTCTCATTGTAGCGCTGTTGGTGGTAAATGAGCTTTGCTCCTCATGATTAGCTAAGAAAAATAAACATCCATATGAGCATTCAACAATGAACCACAATAAAATATTAAAATTAGAGTGATAAGCGTAATGTGAAGAACTCACTGTAACAAAATGATTACTGCTAACGAGACATAACTATATGAGGCATCACTTGGTTAAGGAATGCATCGCACCTCTAGTAAGGAACAAGATGTTAGATCCAATCTTGCACAATACAACAATGCCCGTTTGGTAACGATTGGCCATGATGAAAAGGTAAGCTGACAACTTGACATATCGGGGCATTTAAAGTAGTTAAAGGCATTTTGGACTCTGGCTTAATCGTCCTCAAGCTGAAAATAAGCTCTTGTTGAGTCGTTGATTATGTAATATTATATATAGTTTATTTATATATATTATGTTTAAGTCTCCAATACTAGTCTAATTGCACTTATTTATTATTTTCAGGGTTATTGGAATGCGCAGTTGAATTCGGGGCGAAAAACTTTGCAAAATTGAGTATTCATATGCCCGGATTCGTTTGACATCAATAATCGTGTCTGTGTGTATCCCGAAGCAAATTTGGTGGGCCCACATGTGTCATGGTGATTGATGAAGAGCAAGTGGAGCAATACGACGTTGATGCATTGTAATATGGAAACAGAGATATGGAAATAGGAACAGGGAGACATAGAGAACCGAATCGATTAGAGGAGGCACATGCAATTCAAGCAGGGACGCACATTAAAAATATAGAAAGATGGACAAAGAACTACATGGAGAGAATAAAGGACTGAATAAAAGGGGGTTGGCCGACTCCTTCTCCCCCATTCTTTTTTATGTTTTTGTTCTTGGTGTTCTTCAACCATGAAGGGCTAAGTTCATAGCCTAGGCAAGACTGCAAGGAAGGTTCAAATGTGTTCATCAATGGATTTGTAAGATTTATCTACTTTAATTGCATTACTTTCCATTATATTTTATTTTCTTTGATATTGTTTGAACAATTAGACTTAAATTCATATTTAAACTATAATTTACTTGCCAGTGAGTCGTAAGCATCCGACCTTATGCGATAAGACCACACTAGTGGCAATTGACCTTACCAATTGATTGACCTCTTTTGAGACCGTTGAATACCTTAGGAATTCAGGCTAAATCGGACACACTAGTGATCCGGTTGTCTAGGTGTAGTGCCTTCAGGAAACACATTGCGGTCATCGAGTTAAACCCAATGCGCTTAAGTATAGGGTTATACGATTGACTAGAGAAATAGTCATTGTCGTACCTTGACTATCGAGATTAGGAAGTATGAGGGACTGCGTACGTTACCGGTTCTATAGCTAGACTAGGATATTTTGATTTGCATATTTTACATAAATCGAAGACCAAATCCAATCTTTTATTGAACCGGACTTATATGTCTTGACCTAGTTGTTTTTATTAGTTGTTTTCAAATTTATTTCCATTGCTTTATTTATTTTGTTTATATTTAGATTGGTTAATTAATTCATTCTCTCTTAAACCCCGATTTTCCTTTTTGTTATTTTGTTTTTTTAAACCTTAGAAAGAATATGAATCTTCGTGGGATCGACCCTTTGCCACAATCTACAAAATAGTTGGTTTACGTAATATTATTTTATTGACGCATTTGGCGCGTGTCAGCTCTGAATATAGATTGTTCTACTCCATCTCTTCAATCAACTCCTGGGGTCTAATACCAAACGATATAAGGACAAGTAAGAAGAAGTAATTAAGAAGTAATTAAGGAAGATAATTAAGAAAACAACTAAGGAAATGCACATAACAAAATGTAGAAGGCAAGAGAGAATAGAAGAGAATATAATGTTGCATTTCAGCTTGAGGATTTCAATACACGGGAGGTCTCTATTTATAGTAGAGATTGCCTCAAGTATTCATGCCACATGTAAGCATGAATGACACATGTTTCAGGTTCTTACACCACCTCATCACATTTTCTTAAAACACATACTATCTTCTGAATTTCATGACATCATAGTTACTAAAATTGAAATAAAACTCACACCCCCTCACCATCTCTCTGACACCTTACATTCTCTTACAACACCACATCACATCTCTTACACTCTCCTTACACATCATATAAACTTCCATATTTACTGATGTCACCAATACAAACAAACGAGATAAACACATCTCACGCTTTTGATGATATCACCCACACAATAAAACAAATTCTTATATAAAACATCATCATCACAATAAAACACACACACCCCAAATGTTAGAAAGCTATGGGTTTTTATTTGTGACACAAACCAACATGTATGTTGATTACCATCCTTTGATCGGCGAGTGATCCGTGCCAGTATTCGTGCATTCATGCTCAACATCATTTAAAAGTACATTGTGCATATCTTCGTCAGGTTCATTCTAGAATATGAAGGCAGGTGGTTCTTCAAATTGTTGAAAATCCTGTGGAAGATCATATGGTGCTATATGTTCTAACCTTTTGATTCTTACTTCATCGGTGAATGGATATTCTGTAATGGTCTTATTGAGGATGTAGGACTTTTCTGGCAATCATCATAATGGTTGATCTTCTTAAGATAATTGATGAGACACTTCATTGCCATTTTGTTTTTCTCAACTGGTATAATGAGACTATTATATTCTTCCATGTCTGTTGTAGAAAATAGTCCCATAGACTCGTCATGGAATGGATAGTGGAATATAAAGATAGATCGAATTATACCTAAGGGGTAGTCTTTTCTTGGAAGAATTATATTATGTCTTTCTCCAATCTACAAGTGGTGCAAATTATTCAAGTAGATTTAAAAAAAAAGTAGATTGATTATCTGGATTTTTGATATGGGTTAAAGCTAGAGATGGTTCAAGGATAATATAGTTGTAAGGTGTTGGACAAACATACACCAAATGTACTAAAATAATGAGATTCGTATTTCATAGGGATTGGTGATCAAGGCTATATTTAGAAATTGAGTATCTTGTTTGAAAAAATATGTGTCTGTAGAGAATAGTTTCATATGGGCCAAGGTTTTGACATGTTGAGCTATTTCTATAGGAAATGGAATCGAGGGGAAATTCTTTCGATATTGTGTTAGAAGGGTTGAGAATTGAATGGAAGGTTCTACCATATGGATAAACGGAATGATTTGTATCTGGGTGATGAGGTTAAAATGCCTTTTTCTTTCTTGGATAAAAAGTCTGCCAAGATATTAGTTTTTCCTTTGATGTGCCTAACTTGAAAATCATAATTACAATACCATTCCTTAAGCCTGAGAAGCTCCGGGTCTCGTATAGTTTTTTTTTCTTGAAATCATCTACCTTGGAAAACAATAGTTATCCTTCTGGACTTCGAACAAATGAGTTCAGAGGTAGAAATCAAACTTTTAAATTTCGAATTTGACTGGCAAGATCTATTTGAAAATGGTGTGGTAGTACCACTCGGCGTAACTAAAAGTTTCGCTAGCATGTCCACAATATTTTTATTCTCCTTTAAAGAGAATCGTTCCACAATAATAATCTGAAGCGTCTGTTTGTAGAATTCTTTTTCCAATTGTAGGGATGGTGAGTGGAAGAGGTTGTCTAGTCAGTTCTTTTAGTTTTTTTGACTACTCTGGTTAGTGAAGGTCCCTATTCTGAAGAGTCTTTCTTTAACATATTTAAGAGAGGGGTAGTCCATTGTGCCGCCTTGGGGATGAATTTGCTTAAGAATTTGACTATCCCTAGGAACTACTAGATTGGTTTGGTTGAAAGTCTTTCATTAGGAAATCTCTCTAGTTCATGTGCAATATGTAATCCAGGGACATATTTTACATTAGAAAATTGCGGTATGAGGAACTTGATTTCTCGCTGCATCAGAATACTCTTCTTTTTAGACAACATGATCTCGTATCGCTCTATAATGTCAAAAAACTGATGAAGCAATTTCTTATGTTCTTCTTAATCTGAAGAAAATATAAGATTGTCTTCAATATTACCAGTACATAGTGAAGCAAAGGACGGTAGATCTGTGTGGCCTTTTGAAAGATACATGGAGCAATCTTCAGACCAAAAGGCATCACTGTCCACTGATATTGAGCATTGGGAATACATAACGCAATCTTTGATCAATCTTTTAGATGAATTCCAATATGCTAAAAATCCTACTTTATGAACAAACACAATGGCATGCACCAAATCAAGTATGATCTCAAGTCGATCTACTCATAAGCACGAAATCTCATAATCTTTCCTGATGGCATCAGGCATAAAGCTCAGTACAAACCATTCTCTAAGTGATGTCTGGCTAATATTTTTTCTCTTCAATAATCTGTTGATATCTGGATGGAGCAGCTTTGGAAGGGAAGTGATATAAACATATTGGAGATAAGGATTATCCATTCCCTTTAGCTTGTGGAATCAGATGGACATTTTGTTATAATGCTTTTCCAATTGTTTTCTTTTCAAAGACCAACATTTGAAATCATAGCATTCTTACATGAGCCTTACATCTTCAAAAAAAAGATCTCCAACAAACTCTCATAATATATGTCCAATAAAATCAAGAACAGAATTATGCATCAATGCTCTGATCTGATATTCTTGAAGCTCTATAAAAAAGTTCTTTGAGTCGTCTGATTGTCCGACAAATAAATTCTGATTAAATCTCATCCAATAACTTCCTTGTCATTTTTTGTTGTGTTTTTATCCATAAGAGAAATTCATCAAATGGGCTCTCCATTTAGCAGGTGGTGGATCATCAATGGTGAGATTTGCACCTTCGGTTTTATGTTGAAAGTTAAATCTTACTTCTAGCATGGAAGTCGTGTCTTCGACATCCATGGGGTCTGTGTATACACATTTTACAATTTATATATATATATATATATATATATATATATATATATATATATGGCTTCATCTATATATCGAATGTTCCTTAATTAACATGATTTTATTGAGTCTAATTGTAACAACCCGCATTCTACATGACCCGACTTGAGATAATTTTTGGTAATTTAATATTTTATTTATATATGATGTGCTAATGTTTGTAAAATATGTTGTCGCAACTTAGCATAACTTAACTAAACTGAATTCACACTACGATAATACCTTATACTGTGAATTTACTTAAAACTAGTTAAGTAAAAAGTCTAAACAAAGGTTGAGTGTGCTAAATGTGTTAATTGTAGAGTCTTAAAGTCATCCGGATAGATCTCAACCTTTAGATCTACTTCTAAGTGAGTTGTGTTAACCATTGATCATTAGTGTAGTTTCAATCGAGGTGGGATGAAGAGATGGGATTGTATCTCACATAAAAAGAAAAAAACAAATAAAAAGTGGTTTAAAACTTATTTTCATCTAAAACCATAATGCACAACACCTAAATAAGAACGCAAGAGTGAAGAGGCATCTATGGAGAAGGAGCCACTGACGGCGGCTGTGGCGAGCAGAGGAAGACCAATAAGGGTTTGGCGACCCGCGGCAGCGACGCGAGATAATAATGACGCGGGATGGCAGCAACAACAAGCCATAGAAAAATCAGTGGCGCGACGACAGAACGCTGATAAGGCTTGACGACAACATTGTTCGCAAAGAGGAGAAAAAAAAGAAATGAAAGATAGTGAGGTGCCTTACTAGACATGTAATCTCAAAAGGGAATTGGAGTTGATGACTCTATTAAAGGCCATGGTGAGGCTCTAAACCACATATAAAATTAGATCCAAGTCAAATTTAGAAATTCATAGTTATTGATGAATTTGAAGTGGTTTAATTAAAAGATTTGATTCTTAAGGGTCTTTTCCCTTCCACATCTATTTAGCTTTGGAATGGATTTGGATTTGTGAATTGTATTTTAAATGAGCCTTATCCACGGATTTGTTTAGTTGTTAGTTATTGCGATTCATGAAAATGTTTTATATGCTATCGGCGAACTGAACTTGTTTTCGAGTGTTGCATACCTTGGAGATGATTTTGAAAACTAATGCATTTCATCTGTTTCACGAGATTTTCAAGAGAAACATTAACTTGTCATTTTAACAAAATGCATGAGAAAGCATGATTTTTAAATTCTCTTGGATTCTTTATCGAACTTTGTTTCTGTGATTTCATTTAATCGAGTAATCAGTGGTAGTGACTTCCGAGTCTCGAAAGGATTGTAGTTAGTTTGTGTTGGTTTGGGTAAAATCCTTTTCAAATGTTTCAAAGAGAGTTCACTCGTTATTTTAAAGTCTTAAAATAATTGTTACTTTTTCGCATTGATTTTGATAAAACCATTTTAAATTGCTATTAAGTAAATGATTCTTCGAATATGACTTGTAGTCTTTTGAAATATGTTTTAGTCTCAGTTATCGAATGAGGTTGTGTTTAATTTTCTTGAATGGGATTAGAGACTAAGTCGAGGCATGAAAGAAACGTTGATTGATTTCTTGAAATATAATTTTAATTAGTTTAAGTCATGGATTTTTTACTAAAAGCAATGATTTGAGGATTTTACATAGAACTTGACTCATATGAAGTGATTCGAATCGTTTGATTTTTATTGGTCGATTGCACTTGATTTATGTTGGAAAACCAAGTTTTATGGGATTCTCATTGTTTTGCTTCACTGCATGCTTGTTTCACTCGAATCATCGATTTCGAATTGAAGTGTTAATTTTAGAGTCATGAACGAATTAATTGAATTTAGTTATGAAATAGGATAAGTTCCTATAGCCTAGGCAATCCTAAATAAATTACAAATGATTCTAAACTATAGGTGTTGTACTTGTATGTTTCTAGATACGCAAAGTAATTATTGCTTCAAATTATTTAGATTCGCGAGGTGACCCACGTTAAGCCCTGAGCATGCAAGGATTGGGAGTATTTAGCGCGCCGAGTCGAGGTAAGTGGGGAGCTTCACTCATGCATTGAATATGGCTTAAATATTAGATAAACATAAATATCACGTTCATAAATATTTAGTCAATGGTATGAATATGCTTATCTATGGAACATACATGATATGAACACTTACGTTATCCCACTACAAAAAAACAGCAGATCAGAAACGGAAATTTTCGTTGCCGATTAGCATAAATTCCGTCTCTAATTCAATTCTGCAACGGAACAGAGACGAAATAAATTCCATCTCTAAAATCGTCATCGCGATTAGAGACGGAAATTAGAGACGATTAATTTAGAAACGAATTTAGAAACGGAAATGAAATGCACATTCTTCTAAAGGGTACAATTGTAATTGCATTCTGTCTCTGATCCGTCTCTGATTAGCAATGGATCAGAGACGGAATTGACGGAATGCAATAATTTCTATTTCCTCTGAAATTAGAGACGGAATAGCAACGGAATCTCTGAATTACGTTGCTAATCTGTCTCAATTCCGCTTTGTTTAGTTTTCAAAACTAAGCTCAATCCAATTGGTTCTCCATAACATCTAAACCTAAAAATACAACCATAGGACCTGCTCCATCGCCTAGCACCCCCTCCAACAACTCCTTGGGGTGCTAACATAATTTGACATACATACATACATACACAAATCAACAATATATATCAACAACAAAGATTCAAATGAGAAAAAACATAAAACTCGATATTAAAAAAGATTTATATATTCACGAAACATAGTCAAGTATAATAAATGTTTAAGATACCTAAGTATCCATAAAAAAACTACAATTCTCATTGTTCTACAACAACCATAAAAATACCTAAGTATCATAAAGTTGCCCATCCCTCGTTGCGCTAGCACCTGGGATGTGCTAGCATCAGGATCTACGTATATTCTCTTCTTTCTCCCTAACGACCCGAGATCAGACACGTCCTTTGGGACACTCACCCGCCACCTTGTAGTACACCGCCTCATCATCCACCGGCTGGTCCGGTGTAGTCTGGGTCAGCTCCTAATGTCTCCTTTGGAGCTTAGCCTGCATGGATCAACAATAATGGTAACAATATAATAGTAGCATTTAATTTTTTTTCTTAAGTAGGGGTACCTTAAGCTTACAAATGATCAATGACATCACTCAGTTAAACAATTCCATTCTAGTTTTCTACCATAGGCAACCCTTGGCCAAAGCCCAATCTACACGACCACCTAAACAACAAAATATGGGTATTTAACTAGTTATGAAACATCAAACTGAATTATACTAAAACATAACCAATAGATAAGACAACCAACATAATCAAGAGATATTGGATAATAGATAAGACATTGCAACTCATTAAGTAAGGGCAAGTATAAAGGTTGGCTCATTAAATCATTTCTATCGAAGACTTCATGTTTTAGAATTTACAAACAAGCATCACACCATAAACATATTGACATATGTGTCTACATTCACCAATAAACATAAGATCAAAATCTTGCAAATCTTCATAATTTTGACAAGAACTACATATGATGATGAACCAACACTTGAGCCCTCAAACAACTTCAGAAAACAACGCGAATGACACTTTTTTCCGAGTCTTTCTATTTCAGAAACCAGAATGAATATGCAGAAGCAGTGTATAGTGTACACAGATAAGTCCAGCAAGAAAGCAATTACACAATAAGTCTTAAAATACGAGTCCAATATGCAGATATAAAACAGTGCACATAATGATACAAGTCTTAACCTAGTGCAAATGATTAATCATGTTTATAGAGGAAAAGGTTCCCAAAGAGACACATTACTTACTTGCATTCTGTTACTATAAGATCAATTGCTCTATTCCGGTTCTTCTTCTTTCCCAGGAGCTCCATCGGAATTGTTTCGAGAACAACTCTTGGTATGATCTATTAATCAATTTACAATCAAGTAAGACCATGCTCATACAAATTTTTCTTTTTTTTTGGGATAAGAAACCATATTCATATATAGGATAAGCGACAACAGAAAATCATCAACAAAATATAGAAAACGTTAAAACATCACGCTAACAAGCATAAGATGACCAAATCAGGCTTTCTTTTCTTCTTCTTTTTTTCCCTACATCAAGCATTTAAACTGTGTGAATCAATCAAGACAATAAATAAAGATGATGTTACAATGGAGACATTTAGTACGTAACACTCAAATATGTCGTGTTTTCACTTTCAGGTTGATAAACGCAACTTGCCAGATATTAAATGACAAAAAAGTGCATCAATAGCATGTCAATCACAAGCAGTATTCACACTTACTCTTGGGACAAAAGTGAAGACATCAATTAATCTGTCAAGGTTGTATAACTGTTTAGAAACATGGAACTATTTTGATAGACATGATTTAGGCTTTAGATTGGAAATAACTTCAGTTTATTCCATTAGCTACTCTTCAGAATGCGGGCTCACCTTTGGCGATAGAGACTAGAAGAATTGTTGAATGATAAACATGAATAACCAGAATAAACAAATTAACTGTTTTGTTTAACCAGAATAGCTAGAATTTGTTTCATGAGCTTAATATTATTGCACACTATAAATCTTCTAAAATTTGTTTCAGCGTGCAAAAAAGTGTTTCAATCCCTTGTGGCATTCACATTTGGCCTCAATGGGCATTTCTTTCGATGATAAATTTAAAATTGGGTATTAATAGTCTAAAAGTACGAATACTGAGAAAGAAAACATATGATCGCTAAAAAAAAAAAAGCAGATCTTACCAACATCGTCCTCCAGCTTTTGCACTATTCAGTCCGAAACAAGTTTGCTTGATAGAATCTTTTGTCCCATTCTTTGCATGCAACATGAGAAAACAAGTTCGACAAACTAAATTACAGTAAACTAAAAGTCTAGAACAAAGTTTGAAATAAAAGGGTGACAAAAAATGAAAAAAGAAAGTAACTGCCAAAGACCGAGTAACTTTGGAAATCCATCAGAAAAAAAACAAAAACAAGTAAAATCCAATAGAGAAGGTTTCTTGCCCAACATAAAAATCAATATTTGTTGGTGGTAAATAAAAGAAACATCATTGTACCTAATTAGTTACAAAATAGTAAGAAAACTTGTCTCACGATGAATCATGTACAAGTAACACTTAAGATTTATCTAATAATCAGTCAATCTACTCATTATTAGCTGCACCAATCCAAAAAAGTCATTCATCAATGAGTCGTGCTTTCTCTTGTACTTGGAATATCTTGATTCCTTCCCTTAAGATTGCACAATAAAATTTTAGCGATTTCTTGTAGGAATGGTTACACTTACGCAGTTCCTCAAAATTATGGAGTCAAAAAAAATTACATATATAGATAATCAGTTCCTCATAAGTATACCTTGTTAATAAAAGTTGCAAGCATGCTCTAAATTCTTTTCGGTTGCCTATTTTCATCGGGAAAACATAAATATTATTCCATCGCTTGGTAAACAACAACATCTTCTTCGTAACTTTTTCAAGTAAAACTAACATATAGTTCCTCGCAGTTATACTACACCTAGGCTATTTAGTAAATGGAGAATAGATAGGCTGTCTATATATCTATTCTTTTCGAGTCCTAATTAGTGAGATTTTGATATCATAGAAGTAAAAGAAAAAAAAAAGAAGTGATGGAAGGAATAAGGGGGGAAGAGAATGAAGAAGAATGAGGGGGTACTTACGCACTTCCAGTTACCGCCAACAAAAAACTGCAACCACAAACACAAAATTGGATTCAGAAACCATAAAAAACAATTTGATATATCAATAATGTGCGAACCAGTCTATTGAATCTGTTATAGAAAAATGTAGGCAAACCAATATAAATAGAGACTACAAACTAGTAAGAACAAGCACTCCACTGTAAAATGTAACACCTAAATGCCCTAAAAACTAGACAGTAATTTAACAACTCTCTTACATTCAGAAAACTCGACTCAATAGAAACTGAAAAAAAATTAGTAAATCAAAGCTCACTTGAGACGCATTAATTAATTAATTAATTAATTAAGATGGGGATTTAAATGAATGAGGAAGCACGTCATCAATTGCAGGGGATTTAGATCGCTCACTTTTCTCAGTCCTCTTTATCGAACCACAAGCACCTAATATGTCACCAATATCAACAAGCATTTTCAACTGCTCAAACTGATCCTCCCGTAGCCTCTCATTCTCACAATACAATTGATACAGAAAAACAAAGAGATAGGACAGTCGAAAACCTCAAATCATAAGTTGAAAACTAACGAAATAAAGAACCGCAGAACCTCCCAATCCATACGTAGTAGTTGTTGTTGCCGTCGACGACGATGAAGGCGAAGAACTCGATTTCAACAACAAAACATCCTTAACCTTCTTCACTTCCTCTGCTTTCAACGCCACCAGCCTACGTCCCGACTCCGCCGACGTTGCCTAGTGAGCTCCGCGAGCAGGCAGAGGAGGCAACTCCAGCCTCATCGGCTTCAAATTCGCCTTAACCTTGATGCGACTCCTCGTCGTGTGCGGTCCGAAGAACGATGGATAATACCAATCCCGCTCATAAATGACTTCGGGGAATGAAGCGGAGTCGGACGATGAACACAAAACCCTCAAAACTCGCGCCGTGACTGCCTAAAACCAAAACCCCTCTTCAAGCACCCATCAATTCTTCCAAAACCAAAACCTTGTTTCAATCCCTTACCCAAACCTGATGCACGAATCTCAGCGATGGTTTTGGTTTTGGAAGAGAGAGTTGATGACGCCGCTTCATTCCCCGATGAAACGAGGAAATAGGAGTTGTGCATCAAGTTTGGCGGCACCGATGAAACGAGGAAAGACAAATTTGGGAAAAGAGAGGAATTCAATTGAAGGCGAAAGAGAGAGTTGATGACGTCGGTGAAAAGAGGAGTTGGCGGCGCTGATGATGAGAGGAATTTGTAATTTTAGGGTTTGGGAGGCAAGGGAGAGGAGAGTTCGAGGAGAGAGAGAGAGAGAGTTCGGCGAGAAAAGAGAAAGAAAATAGAAAGCGTTGGAGGAGAGAGATGGTTAGAGTGATGCATTGATTCATGCACGAATCTCGAAATGTGATGGGCGGTCATAAATTGTTGAAATTTTGGAGGGAAAATTGGCGCCACTTTGTTAGAAACGGATTTTATTTTCGTCTCAATTTCGTATATATTTCCGTTTGTAATCCATCTCAATTCTGTCTCTGACTGTTTCCGTCTCAATTCCATCTCTGATCATTTCTAGTTACCATTGGAATTAGATTCCGTTGCTAATTTTGTCTCTAATTTACTATTTTCTTGTAGTGTCCGATAAAAAAACGGTGATGTGGCAGTATGCTCATTAAAAGAGAGTGGTCTGCGCCATGAGTAGCGTTGGTGTGGTAGTGTGCCCACAAAAATAGAGTGTCAACGCCACGAATTGCAGTGGCATGGCTATGATCGCACCAAAAAAATAGACATCTGCGCCATGAAATATCAAGACCACAAGTGATCACAATCGATGATGGTTTGGAAACACTTACTGTTGGTTTGATGGAACTAGATGGAGGTCACAACGACCATTGTGACCACCAATGGTTCACATCACCTTGAAGGTGAGTGTTTCGGTCACTGAATTTGTAGCATTAGCTAGAATGCATTTAATGGAACAACAACTTATAATTATTACTATATCTTATGGTAAATCTCTTATTGGACCCCGTTCCATGAATAAATGAAATTTATTTACGAATTACAAATTCTCTTTCATGATGTGGTTTCAAAAGAATGCTTATTTTCTTTTTTATTGAATTATGAATCTTACATTTACATTTTACTTGCCTTGAAACTTGTTAATACCCCCTTTACGAACAAAAACCATGTCTCCATTACTTTTCATTTAATGCTTTACAATTCGATTTACTACTTCATGTGTAGATTTGTTTTGCTTTATAGGTAATACGTGCATGTTTAATGTTTGAGCAAGTCTTCTTTCTCATTGAGCTCCATTGGTTCTTTTGCTCACCTCACTAACATTTCGGGTATCCATGTCGGCGCTAGATCGAGAAAAGGGAGAGGTAATAGCTTGAAGCCTTCTCTCTTAATCTAAGCCTTGTATTGTATTATGTATATATTCATTTTTGAAACTATTAAACTTGGGTTATATTTTAAATAGGTCTTTTAGGTAATTTGTACACTATCTCCCTTGTAGTTGTGTTATTCGGGAGCCTTTCAATGACCTTACATGGTTGTACAAAATGAAAACTCATTTATAGTTCTTTGGTAGACATATGGATTGTTCTATATTTTATTTCGCATTTTTATTTCCATATTGCCTTTATGATCATTCCGCAAGTTGTTTAGGCGAGCCAGACCGCTTGGTTGGGCCTGATTCGATTGTTGGGCTAGGAAGCGGTCTGGAATGTGCAATCCGACCTTAGGTCGAGGGAAGATCGTCACAGTTGATATCAGAGCGTAAGTATTAGAACCAAAGAAAAAATGTTAGGTTAGTGAAACCTAAGTTTGTAGATCCCTTAAGATTTAAAGGTCAAGTTTAAGTCAGATGAATCAATAGTATGGGACATTAGTTAAAAGTCCACTTAATATACATAAATGATCAATCCTAGGATGGGTTGGAAAAAAATTGAGAAAAGACTTGCTTTGATGATTATTTGCTACTTTGTATATATAATATATCGTTAGATTTATGGTGAATTATCTTCCCCCACTAGTTTGATTCTCTCTAACAAATTCTGAGACAGGATGAGAAACTTGAGTTCTACAAGACTGTAGGGGGAATGAAAATGAATGACATAAGAAAATCGAGGCTAACACTTTGGGATATTCCATACGCGCTTCAAGAATTTCTGCAAAGATTGTTGTGTGGATGAATATGCTTCGATTAGAAACTACATGTTGTGATGTGTCTATACTTAATGGTAGTGTAGCAAATAAAATGTTTAAATAAGAATCGTGAAACTTGAAAGGCCAGTGAGTCACTACACTACATACGTAAATGGAAGTAGCGATGTGGTCGCCCTTCGAGAAGTAACTCTGACTCTTTAAATTCTAATAAAATAGTTAGAATTCATGATGTGTTGTTTAAAAAGAAGTTATTGATTCTAGAAAGGACGCCAATGATTCTTGGTCACAAATATTAAAAATTAAATATAATTTGGCTAAGCTAAACTTGAAAACTTAATTCAAGATAGGAAAGACACGTGTAATCTATTTTCCTTGAAAATCGATTCGGATTTGATTTCTTGAGGATTGAACCACGTTTCTCAAGTTTTAATCAATTATGTACAAAAAGAGTTAAATTTAAACCAGCTATCAATGAGGTGAATATTGAGATTGAGGATCCTAAATTAAGGGTTAACTCGAAACGTACATGACGTACGAGATATCGAATAAGAAGTTAATAATACCTTGAAAAAAATCAATGAGTAAATATATTGAATACAATTTAAATGGAGCACACTTTGGTAAGTGTTGCACCAATACACTGGAGGATAGTCGAGTTACAAAAAAAATGGATATCCCAAGTCAAAAGACTACCTTTGACATTACTGTCACGTGTAAGGATCGGCTCATCAAATTAAGAGTCGTAAGTGTTGAAGGAACAAAGGGAATAAGGTCAAAATAATATAAATCAAAGGCAACCTACTCAAAAAAAGAAATGTTCTAATTTAAGTAGAGGTGCGTTGACTAATAAAATTTGGGATACCAAAATTTGTTAAATTGTTTTCTAAATGAATGAGGTGTACACGATATCGGTAACATGATTGAATAATTAAGGAATGCTGACATATTTAAGTCAAATTAGTATGACTTGAAGAACATACTTCAAGGTTAATGATATTATAATAAACTCAATAATAGGTGAATCATAAAAATTGTGGATACCCCAACTAAAAGAATATTTATGATATAAATGGTCGCGTGAACTAAAGACCTTGAGTCAAAGTGGAACATAACCTGAATGGTAAGGGATGTTTAAAGGAAGGATAGAGGATTGGAACAATGTAATGTTGATAACTAAAATTGGGGATCCTAAGTTAAGATCGGTTCACGATAAAGTCCATATCGTGTAACACAAACGATACGACAACTAGGGATGATGAGGAAATACCTTAAACTAGCTAAGAAACATAAATATATGAGTGGAGGTGTAATCCTTTAAACATCACACTACTAAAAATTGTTAAACTAAATGTGTCATTTACACTTGGAAGCTTGAGAGCTTAATGTAAATTTTAAAAGTGGAAAACACCAACTTCGTGTCGAAAGAACAATTCTCGAAGCATGTATAAATATGAGTTTGGATACCATTGAACCAAAGCTTTAAATGGCATGATGTGCGAGTACGCTTGCCTAAATACTAAGTACACGGTCATGCACTTCACTTACGGAGTACCAAAAAAAAAAACAAAAACAAAAACAAAATCAAATAAAGAGTGGACGATAGTAAGTTACACAAGTAACAAATTGGAAATGTTAAGGGTGAATTAGTGACTTGAAATAATTAGATCGTAGTGAGATTACGAGTCCTTAATGACAATACTATAAATATAGGTTGTATATTCTCAAAAAATGACATGAATGACATATCTAAAATATGACAGTTAAATCACCCTTGTTTCTAGGGGAAAAAAATTAAACAAGCTATAAGAGCTAAAAATCAACTTGAAAGGGTGATGAGAGGTACTTGTGCACCAATGTGAACCTGAATAAGCCAAAAAATTTAAAACGGATACCCAGGATCGTGAGATTTAATCGGTATGAGGACAAGATGCAACAAGTCTCCAAAAATTCGAGTGAACTACAATAGGAGACTTTGGTATAAAACAAAAATACAATTTAATAAATTGCCAAAAAAAATATGTACTAAAAGAAGCTTAGAGATAGCGATGATGATGATTACTCCATAGTCTACCGAGGATGGAAGCTTGCTGTGTTAGTAAACAATTAAATGTATCAGAGAAGTTAGAAGGTGGAATGTCGATCCAGAGTTGACTTGAGTTACGAACTTACAAGAATGAATGTCGATAAAAGTGTATTAACAATGATGTTAACGTATAATTCCAAAAAGGAATATTGTGACTGCTCATTTTTCGTTTCCACAGATAAATCGCAAGAACGTGATGACTCATTCATCCATATGTGTTGCCGAGGGAGTGATAGAGATGGCGTGCTAGTGTTCATATTATAGCTGGTAGCTATCCTTGTTCCTAGTACTAGTTAGTAGTAGATTTATTAGCAAATAGGTAGAAGTACTTTTTGATATAGACAGACACCAGATCACATCTCGGTATGGTTTTCTTTACTTGCTAGTGGGGCGACTTGAGTGCATGTTGTGACTTCGGTGGAGATTTCAGAGGACCATAAACGCATGATGATACAAGGACTTTGCAGGTAGCTAAAGTATAATGACTCTATTAATGAACTTTATGAAATGAGCTTTATAAGCTATAGTCTACGAGACGAAAATAAAATAAGGAGAATTTAGAGTCAAAAGTAAGACTTTTATTACATGTAGGACACAAGCAGGATAGGCAGGCGCGATTGCTGCAACTAATCATTAGGTCATCAAAGAAATCATTATGAATGGACACCAGACTACGGGTGTACCTTACTTTTACTTTCAAGGATGAAATTTTCTTAAATCGGGGATATTGTAATGACCTGAATTTTACATGACCCGACTTGGGGGCGTTTTTGGTAATTTAATATTTTATTTGTGTATGATGTGCTAACATGTGTACAATACGTTATCGTGATTAGCATAAACTAATTAAATTGAATTCGCGCAACGATAAGACCTTATACTATGAATTTACTTAAAATTGGCTAAGTAAAAGGTCTAAACAAAGGTTGAGTGTGCTAAACATGTTAATTGTAAGGTCTTAAAGTGGCCGGGACAAATTTCAACCTTTAGATCTACTTCTAAATAAGTTATGTTAACCATTGATCATTACTATCGTTTCAATCGAGGTAGGATGGAGAGATGAG
Source organism: Stephania cephalantha (assembly GCA_039657325.1). Lineage (NCBI taxonomy): Eukaryota > Viridiplantae > Streptophyta > Magnoliopsida > Ranunculales > Menispermaceae > Stephania > Stephania cephalantha. The sequence continues at coordinate 8,752,311 of CM077579.1, forward strand.
ATTGTATCTCACGTAATAAGAAAAAAAAAGAGAAAGCAAATAAAAAAAGGGTTTAACCATCTTTTCATTTAAAACCACAATGCACAACACCTAAAGAAGAACACAAGAGAGGATAGACGGCCACGGAGGAGGAGCCATGAATAGCATCTGCGTCGGGCTGAGGAGGATCGACGAAGGTCCATGTAACAGCCCAAATTAATTAAACTAGGATTAGCGTTAATCTCGAGGATTAATAGTCGTAATCCGGGCTTTAAGTGGACAACTCGATTGGCTTGGACACGAGAACCGAGGAAATATATTATTTATGGATGCTGATTGTGTATATGTGGTGTTTAAAATTATTATTATTATATTGCACGGCATGTGTATATGTTGATATCGGGCAAGTTTGTGTGACTGGTGTTCGCCTCGAGAGGCATGTCAACGTAGGTATTGAGTAAGCAAAACTACGGGTACACTAGGAAACTAGACTAATCCATGTCAGGATGACTAGTTAATCAATTAAAATGGGTAATGTGACCATAGACCAAGTAAAATCCAATTAAAACAATAGGCTATGGCGTACCTTGAAATGCATGTCGAGACGCGGAGCACCGGCTACCGGGTAGTCGAAGTTTTATGGGACCATAATTTGGTTAATTTTAATAAATAAAAGACTAACCATATATATTAAAATGGACCTAAGTAAGTGCAATTAAATTAAAATAAATCAAGACCTATAGTTTAGTTAAATTATTTGGGAACTATAGGATTTGTTTGGAGATGTGCATGGACACATCTAGGAACCAGATGAGTAGAAAATTGGTGTCACATGGACTGAGTGAGTGGGAGTAAGTGGGCTAAGTGGCTAGAGGTGGGTTATTAGATAATCCTCGGGATACGTAAATGCATGAGGATCAAGGGTTGGAAATACATCCTACCTTAATATATATATGGAAGATTGATTAAACCATGCAAATGAAAACCATTTTGATTTCAAGGTTGCTAGAGAAGAGAAGGAGATTGTCAAGCTGGAATTCAACCACTTGGAGCTCAATTAGAGGATTAAAACCTAGGTAATCTTCTTCTCCATCATCTACACTTTCATTTAAACCCATTTTAGTGCAATTGTGATAAAATTGTTATTCTGAGGTGATTTTAGTTACTGTGTTGGAGTTAATTATGTATGGAGAGAATATGAACATGTTTAGGTAGCCAAATTGGAGGGGGAATACAAAATTCTCGACTTGAGAATTCCGTGCTAGAGGCCACGTAGCGCGCTAATCATTCTGGGTTTCCAGCGCGCTACATCCTATCCATAGGGCACTACCAGCACATCATGCACTACGATATTTACATAGCTTGCTAATAACAAACAGAAACTGAACATAAATGGTCGTTTTGATATTTTTGACTTAATACATATCTGAAACACCTATATACATACTAAACATGTAAAATTGGACTTCAGGGACTTAGGCGACCATAGCTCGGGTATCAGGGAGCTAATCGAGTTGGATATGGGAGTCCAGGAAAGTCAGAGCATGGATTGAGGTGCGTAAACCCATTGAGAATGCTTTACATAATTCATGGTTTTAATTTATTGATATCGCATTTCATGTGTAACTGCTAGTGGGTACACACGGGGTTTCTCTCTTATTTAGATTTGCATATATATTTGTTGTGGATAAATCGCTTGCATGGGTTACTTGTGTTTAGTGCTCATGTCGAAGACAGTAGGATATACTTACAACTGTCGGGAGGGATTTAGGGTGTTCCTTTGACTTGAAATAGCATTTGGAGGGGTTCATCCGGTAACCGTAGTTGGGGTTTAGTCATTGTAAGCTTGTAAGTATATATTTGGTTCCTACTCGATTTATTGATTACTGGCTAGCGTAGGTCAGGGTTTTCTCGTGATTATACGTATGCTTACTGATTAATGCTTTATTTCTGAGCCGGTTTAGTTAGTATATGTTGTTTATTTATTTCAAACTACTACTTTTGCTTGTCGTATGTTAACTACATTCATGGAAATATGTGGTACTATTGCCATGTGTTATATTCGCATGTCTCGTAGTTTATCAGTTTTAATTCATGAATATTGTGTGGACTTCTCTTAGAGTTTTACTCACTGGATTCGCCACTATATTTGTTGGGTGACTGAGTGCAGATCCTTCGATGAGCAAGGGCAATGAGGTACTGGGTGACTACCTCTAAGATGTGGAGCCAGCTCGTGTATGATATCAGTATGTATTTATTTTAGTTTTGTTAGGTTTTAGGGACCATAGAACACTGATTACATGTATTTGGAACTTTTGTTATACTTATCTCGCCTTGATATATACATGGTATCTTTTGTCGGGTTTTCCACTATTTAGAATTATTAAATATTGCATAAGTTACTCATTAAAAGACTTTCACTGTAAAGTTATAAAATAACTTGATAAATTGAGTAAATGGCTAACTGAATTATTAATACTTATGTAAAGGTTAGTTATCGTAACTAGTGTTAGCTTGAAAAGTGTAAGCAACTCGTTAGGTCGCGAGCCATTAAGGATAAGCGGGCTATGACGTGGCAAGACTAGTTGATGTGGGATGTGACATGGCGGGTATCAAGGCGGTCAGGAATTTGAGGCCATCACAGGTTGGTATTAGAGCGAGGTTTCGAGGAAGCCTCAGGAGTAGTTTAAAGACATTGAATAAAACTTAATAAACAAACCTTAGATGTGGAAACCCGAAGATCTTGACTTAAAATCCTAGTTTGGAAGCAACTTGAGTCGGGTAGTGATAGGGTTTATGTACTTGTTAAGTTTTTGATTGTATATATTATATACACGTATACAAAAGGTGATCCAGTGCATGCTTTTCGATGCAGATCACGATGGATGGCCAGCCGACTCCACCTACTACAGATGTTGGACAGACGAGCGACCAGGTTAGAGATGGTGGTTTATATTCGATAGTAGCCGCATGATTTACAGCTCACGATAGACAGTTTAAGCTATTGATGGGTATGATACACCCACAGACAGCAACAATTGCATCACTAACCGCTGCCCGGGTACAGAGCACGACTGAGACGACAGTTGCTTTGATGACGGTTCCATCGACTATTCAGGCTATACCGAGGCATGCAGTGGTACAGGATACTCCGATTGTGGTTGCTACACCGACAGTAGCACTGATTGAGATGTCGAATGCTACACCAACACAGGCAGACATGTTTAAGACTTCGATGATGGCAAAACAGAAACTGAATATAAAAGGTTGTTTTGGGATTTTTGACTTAATACATATCCCAAACACCTACAAACATACTAAAGATGTAAAATTGGACTTCTGGGACTTAGGGAACCGTAGCTCGGTTATCGGGGAGAAAGTCGGGTCAAATACAAGAGTTTGGGGAAGTCAGAGCGCGAATTGAGGTACGTAGAATGCTTCACATAATTCATGGTTTTGATTTATCGATATCGCATTTTATGTGTGACTACTGGCGGGCATACATGGGGTTTCTCTCCTATTTCGATTTCCGTATATATTGGTTGTGGCTAAATAACTTGCACATATTACTTGTGTTTAGTGCTCGTGTCAATGGCAGTTGGATATACTTACGACCGTGGAGAGGGATTTAGGTTGTTCCCTTGACTTGAAATAGCGTCTGGAGTGGTTCATCCAATACCGTAGTTGGGGTTTTGTCACTATAAGCATGTAAGTATATACGTGATTCCTACTCGATTTATTGATTAATGGCTGGTGTAGGTCAGGGTTTTCTCGTGATTATACGTATGCTTACTGATTAATGTTTTATTTATGAGCTAGTTTAGTTACTACATGTTTGTTAATTTCATGTTACTACTTTTATTTGTCGTATGTTGCCTACATTCATGGGAATATGACGTACTGTTGCCAGGTGTTATATTCGCATGTCTCATAGTTTATTAGTTTTAATTCATGAATATTGTGTGGACTTCTCTTGGGATTTTACTCACTGGAGTTGTAATTGTATTTGCTGGGTGACTGAGTGCAGATCATTCGACGAGCAAGGGCAATGAGGTACTGAGCGACTACCTCTGAGATTGTGGAGCCAGCTCATGTATGATATCACTATGTATTTATTTTACTTTTATTGGGTTTTGGGGACCATAGAACACTGATTACATGTATATGAAACTTTTGTTATATTTATATCGCCTTGATATATACATGGTATCTTTTACATGGTTTTCCACTACTTAGGATTATTAAATATTGCATAAGTTACTCATTAAAAGTTTTTCACTGTAAAATTATAATTTAACTTTATAAATTAAGTAACTGGATAATTGAATTATTAATACTTATGTAAAGGTTAGTTAGCTTAACTAGGGTTAGCTGGAAAAGTGTAAGCAACTCGTTAGGTTGCGAGACGTCAAGGAGAAGCGGGCCATGACGAGCCAAGGTTAGTTGACGTGGGATGCGACGTGGCGGGTAACAAGGCGGTCTAGAATTTTGGGCCGTCACTGTCCAGCTACTAATGGTAGCGACGCGACGCGCTACTGAAGTGGAACGGCATCGACGCAGAATGGCAGTGGCAGCAAGCCATGGAGAAATCAATGGCACGACAACGGGACGCCTACAAGGCTTGACAGCAAAGTTGTTCGCAAAGAGGAGAAAAAGAAGAAATTCATAGATATTCAAGAATTTAAAGTTGCTTAATTAGAAGAGTTGATTCTTAAGAGTCTTTTCCCTTGCACATCTATTTAGCTTTGGAATGGATTTGGATTTGTGAATTGTGATTTAAATGAGCCTTTTCGACGAATTTGTTTAGTTGTTATGTGTTGTTGTGATTCATGAAAATGTTTTATATGCTATCGATGAATTGAACTTGTTTTCGAATGTTCATACCTTGGACATGATTTTGGAAATTGATGCATTACATCTGTTTGATGAAATTCTCAAAAGAGACATTAACTTGTCATTTTAACGAAATGCATGAGAAAACATGATTTTTTAAAGTCTCGTAGATTCTTTATCGAACTTTGTTTCTATGATTTCATTTAATCGAGTAATCAACGGTATGACTTTCGAGTCTCGAAAGGATTATAGCTAGTTTGTGTTGATTTGGGTAAAATCCTTTTGAGATGTTTGAAAAAGAGTTCACTCATTATTTTAAAGTCTTGAAATTATTTTTACTTGGTCACATTGGTTTCAATAAAACCATTTTAAATTTCTATTAAGTAAATGATTCTTCACATATGGCTTGTAGTCTTTTTGAAATATGTTCTAGTCTCCATCATCGAATGTGGTTGTGTTTCATCTTCTTAAGTATAATTAGAGACTAAGTTGAGGCATGAAAGAAACTTTGATTGACTTCTTAATTTATAATTTTATTTAGTTTGAGTCATGGACTTTTAACTAAATGTTATGATTTGGGAATTCTATATCGAACTTGACTCTTATGAAGTGACTTGAATTGTTTGGTTGTGATTAGTCGATCACACTTGATTTATGTTGGAAAATCATGTTTTATGGGATTTTTCTTGTTTTGCTTCACCACATGCTTGTTTCACTCGAATCATCGATTTCGAATTGAAGTGTTGATTTTAGAGTCGTGAACGACTTAATTGAATTTAGTTATGAAATAGGATGAGTTCCTATAGTCTAGGCTATCCTAGATAAATTACAAATGGGTCTAAACTATTGGTATTGTACATGTATGTTTGTAGATACGCCAAGTAATTATTTTTTCGAATTATTTAGATTTGTGAGGCAGTTCACGTTGAGCCCAAAGCCTGCGAGGATTGGGAGTACTTAGCGCGCCGAGTCGAGGTAAGTGGGGAGCTTCATTCATGCATTAAATATGGCTTGAGTATTAGATAAATTGAAATATCACGTTCATATCGAAAGACTTGGGATTAGGTTGCATTTAGCCAATGGTATGAATATGCTTAGATAAGGAATGTACATGATATGAGCACTTGTGTTATCCGATCAATAGAAGTGATGTGGCAGTATGATTATCAAAAGAGAGTGGTATGCGCAACGAGCAGCGATGGTATGGCAGTGTGCCCACCAAAAGAGAGTGGTATGTGCCACAAATTGCAATGGTGTGGCTATGATCCCACCAAAAAGAGAGTGTTCTGCATAATGACATATCAAGTTCATAAGTGATCACAATCGGTGATGGCTTGGAAACACTTACTGTTGGTTTGATGGAACTAGATGGAGGTGACAACAACCATTGTGACCACCAATGGTTAACATCTCCTTGACGGTGAGTGTTTCAGTTACCGGAGTCATACCATTAGCTAGAAAATACATTGAACAGAACAACGACTTATAATTATTACTATTTGTTATGGTAAATCTCTTATTGACCCTGTTGCATGAATAAATGAGATTTATTTATGAATTACGAATTCTCTTTCATGATGTGGTTTCAAGAGAATGCTCACTTTCTTGTTTATTAAATTATGAATATTACCTTTATGTTTTACTTGCCTTGAAACTTGTTTACACTCCTTTAGGAATAAGAACCATGTCTCCATTACTTTTCATTAAATGTTGTACAATTCGGTTTACTGCTACATGTGTAGAATTGTTTTACTTTATAGGTAATACTTGCATGTTTAGTGTTTGAGAGAGTCTTCTCTTTTATCGAGCTCCATTGATTCTTTAGCTTACCCCACTTACATATCGGGTATCCACGACGGCGCTAGATCGAGAAAAGGGAAATGCGATAGCTTGAAGCTTTTCTCTTAATTTGAGCCTTATATTGTATTATCTATATATTCATTTTTGAAACTATTAAACTTGGGTTATATTTTTAAGTAGGTCTTTGGGTAGTTTGAACACTATCTCCCTTGTAGTTGAGTTATTCGGGAGCCTTTGGATGACCTTACATAGTTGTACAAAATGAAAACTCATTTATAGTTCTTTGGTAGATATATGGATTTGTTCTATATTTTATTCTGCATTTTTATTTTCATATTGTCTTTATGATTATTCCGCAAGTTGATTATGCAAACCAGTCACTTGCTTGTGCTTGATTTGGTTATTAGGCTTAGGAGGCGGTATGGGCCGGGTGACCCTACCATAAGTCGGGGGAGGGTCGTCACACTAATCTAATGGGAATATGAGAAAAGCTTTACACCCCTCGATTACTTTGGTTTTATGGAATGTAATAACTAAAGCGTAATTCAAATATGCTATGTATTGAATGTAAAGATAATGTAAAGTATATACATGGAATGTAAAGAGAATGCAACATTTTAAATTATTAGAGCATCTCCAACGGTAAACGTGGATTTTAGGTGTGGATTGATGTCACGTCAACAATGTGGAGAGGATGTCCAACCTAAGTGTCTTGAATAAACATTGAAGTTCAAAAATGCTTTCCAATGGTCAATTTGGATTGCACTTTCTATTTTTGGATTTTATTGTTTTTTTATATATATTTTAAAGAGAATTGTTGATGTGGCTATGGATTGCACTATCTAGAAGTAGACATTGAGAATATACGTTGTCTATTTTTTTCACACCACGTCAGCTGCACATTCAAAATACACATTTGCATTGGAGATGAATTTTTTTTGTTTCAGTGTCTATCTAGTCCAGGTGGTGCACATCCACACCCAATCCACATTCCCATTGGAGATGCTCTTAGTTTCTACAATTACACATTCAAAATTTAAATATGATGTATATGGAATGTAAAAATAATGAAACATATCAAATTATAAGTTACTACCGCTACACAATCAAAATTTAAATTTAATAATTAAAACATTGCAATTCTAATAACTAATTAAAATGTGTCAAATCTATGAATCTATAAATAGAGATGATTGGATTCGATCAGCGTCGGTCATCTTAGGTGTTGGATCAATCCATTAAAAAATTTCATTTGATTTATGTAGTGAGGTATATCATCAACCCAATTTGTAATTCTCAATTCTTGGAATTTTTTAATAAGTTCCACTTCATGTTATTTTCAACGTAAATGCACTTGCAACAATCATACAATGGTTTGCTTACTTTTTTTGAGTTATCATGGTTATAGTTTCATAAATGTTTTAAGCAAAAATGTTAGTTTTTATGATTGTCGGTTTTCAATTTATTTTCATAGTGAAAACTACTTCTCTTCTCTTGATCTTATTATCATTGACAAAATGGTTAGGCTTTTTAACAAGATGTGATTAGTTACAACGCCCACAACTGATCTAGAGCCACTGGAAGATGATATTACTTTTTTGTCTCTATACTATTCCATTTCTTATTAAATAACATTTTGATTCAGGAAGGCGATCATATTTATTGATGAATACAACGACATGTAATTATTTAGTTGTAGATTTGTATATATATATATTAAAATTCATCACTATCCATGAGACAACGAAGCAAGGTTCAAGTTTTATTTATTTTATTCTTCTACTACTTTCTCTTTTGTTTGTTGATCTCTTATTTGCTATCAGATGGATATAATGATTTGTTTTCTGCTTCATTTTTTTTAGTTATCATGGTCACAAAAATGTTAATTTTTATGATTATCAACTTTTAATTTATCTTCATAATGAAAACTACTTCTCTTCTCTTGATCTTATTATCATTGACAAAATGATTTTCAACACCCACTAACTAATCTAGGGCCACTTTAAGATGATGACAATTACTTTTTTGTCTCCATAATATTCTATTTCTTATTAAATAACATTTCGATTTAAGAATGTCGTCATATTCATTGATGAATACGACATGTAATTATTTAGTTGTAGATCTATATATCAAAATTCATAAATATCCATGAGACAAGGAAGCAAGGTTCAAGTTTTATTTATTTTGTTCTTCAACTATTGTCAGGACATACTAACTAAGTCTGGACTTAGCCTAATTACTCTAATTAGGCACATAAACCATACAATTAACTATACGCCTCAAAATATTTTCCATTTTAATCCTTATTAAAGCTCCAAAATAAAATTTATATCCTCAACGAAACTTAATACTTGTTTTACATATTTGGAGCAAATTAGGAAATCATACGAATTATCCTTCATATTTTTATAAATATTTTGGCAGCACCTCCCAAAAAAATCGTTTGCCGAAAAACTTTCACCTAATAGACAGCAGAGTTGAGGAGAGGCCTAAAAGAACTCGCAACTCCCCGCATTTTACAATATATATTAAATTCAAACTTTAAATACTAACTTAGAGTCTTTGAAACCTTAATTAGAACTTTATAATCCCAAAATAAATCAAAACTGAATCATAAACCTCTTAACTTACTTTAAACTAATTTAGGGGACTCTCACAACCTATTCAAAAGTATTTCATGACCTACATTCACCCCAAAGCCTAAAAAATATATATAAAGTGATTACAACCAGAAAATTAAAATTTTAAACTTAAAACATTCGCCAAAGATCTTCGAGCTTTTCTCGTTCTATCTGGTCTTCACCGAGAATATGAAATCATAAAAAATAACTCAAAGATTTTAGGTAAGTAAACTCCTACATTGCTCAGTACTCCTGCAAATGTTAGTCTGAATATATCGAGACATGTAATTGCATTTCCAAATAACAACAAATTCATATAACAACATGGAATCCTCATTTCCTATTCAAAGCTCATCACAAGCGGGCCCACTCACGACAAACTTAGAATAGTCCTATGAGTTCAATGCATGCGATACCGGAGCCGACATTACCCGCCTTAGACGCTTGTAGTGTGTCTAGTCCAGAGTGGAGCACCTCACACTCTTACGACCGAAGCAAGGGAAACTCTATTTGGATGTCATGTATGCATGACCATGAATGATGCAAAATGCAATGTAGACTAAACACAAATGTAGGTACAAAGATAAATTTCATAAATAATATAGACCACTCTAAGGTTTACTTACAACCAACTTACTTTGAGCTTAATTTTTCGGGGTCTCATAGCATCGGATCACCTTGAAAATGATTCCAATAAACTCCCTGCATACCTAATTATATTATGGGTCAAGCTTCAAGTGAAACCAATCATGAAACCCAATGAAAACTACAGCCAAAGTACGCTTGAGAATAGTTTCCAAAAATATTAATTTATATAACTTTTCAACTGGTTTTCAACTAGCCAACTTAGGGTAACTTTTTAACCTTGAAAATATCAATATTTTTCATGATAACATAAAAAGAACTTGTAGTACTCTTGTCTTAATTTTCGTAGCCTCAAAAAACACTCAAATCGGATCACTGATGTTATGAATTTTCCAATATGGCTTGTAAACTAGGCAAACTTCATTTATTTTGAACTGAAAAACATTTCCAAATCAATATTTTTACAATTAAATGCTCAAAACTTGACAACAAACACCATAAAACCGCTCGATACCAACATAAAAATATTTTCATAACCCGTAGAATCAAATTGGATCAACACTAATAATCGATTTATCTAGAAACCCAATTTAAATCATTATCAACTATAAAAACATCTTAAAAATAGTTATCAATAAAATCACATTAGTTCACTTCACCAAAACCCTAACCCATGTTGGCGGAATTTATTCCAAATCGGCGCATATCAAACCAATACATCAACTCACAACTGTCCCTACCTATTTGTATCAAAACCCCGCAAAAGAAATTGAAAAACTATGAGAACTCAAATTGAATTGAGGAAAATGCACTGAATTGAGTATTTACCAAATTATAAGCCGAATACCTTATTTTCATACCTCGAACTGACTGTCTCGTGATGTTCTAGAGTTTTGCGAAAATAAACTGAACCAAAAATCGGATGTCGGGAGTTCGCAGGGCAAAAAACCAAATTGATGGGGTTAGGTATCAAATGAACGAAACATTTTATTGAAACGTTTCTAATGAAATTGATTTTATTTGATTTTTTTAATATATTTATATATAAACCCTCAGCTAATTGGCAGCAGCTTAATCTCTTTTTATTTATTAATTCCAAAAAATTCAATTTTGATGTGTTTTAGATATTGATGTTTGTTTTTTATCTGATTTTTCACCAAATTAAACCAAACTCTCAACAAAATGATCCAGCTCCATAAAATGTCCATAACACTGGTTTTGGTCAAGCCAAAACTCCAAAAATCTTAACTTTGTCCACGACATACTAAACCTTTATAGACCAATTCTCTTGTAATACTAAACCCAAATTACACCAATTTGGTCCCGATCTCAACCTCGACCACCACCAACTGATATGAAATGGAGGAAAGGTCTTGCACCAACTTCATTCTCATTTGACCATACCACTGATCTCGACTTGCATGCAAACTGATGCAAAATCTTCACGTTGGATTAATACTTTATTAATTAGTTTTTGAACAACTACTAATTTATTTTCACTCATGCCCTTCAAACATGCATGTAACGGCCCAAAATCTCTAACCGTGTTTAATTCCTTAAACAGGATCAATGACCAGTACCGTGGGACCTACTCCGCAATATGTCCATTGACCGAGTCAAGGGCCGAGGTATATTTTATATTTGTAGTGATATATGCCTAGTGTATTATATATGTGTAGACTATTAAGTCTATTTATATGGGTGTATAGGTATCAAGATGAGCAGGGATGTACCTCGAGTCGCGAGTTGACGTGGGACCGAGGTAGCTGCTTATGGGGTAAGCTTAATTAACTAGAATTAAATGTGAATTAATGGTGGTTTTGTAAGTGGCTTAATGTGGTCACATTTAATGTAACCTTTAGTGTGCTTAAAGTTAGTGAAATAAAACAATGGTCACTAGATGTGCATCGAGACATGTATTCACTCATCAAGAAAACAAGGTGAGTCAACATGTGGAGTCACTCGATTATGACTTGAGGGACAAGTGTGACAAGGTGGTCCACTAGTTGAACCTCGAGATACTTATGCACACAATGATAAATGGCTATAGTTTAAACCAATCTAATTAGTCAAATGGAAGTATATAAGTAAAATTTGGTTTCTTATCTTCATCACAAAATCGTTTGTTCAAGGAGGGAGAGAAAGAATAGAGCTTGTTGGTGTGGATTTGGTGAGGAAGAGGAGAGATTCATTGAAGGTTGAGTGAAGAAGAAGGAGTTCTTCAAGCTAGGTAACTTCTCCACTCCATTAACTTTGTGAATTCATGAACTTGATGTTGTTGCTGATGTTTTATGTTGGGGTGGGTGTTATGGACCTCTTATAGTGTGTATGAACGTCTCTAAGGTGATAACAAAGCCTATGTGTAGCAAAAACCTACAATAAGAAGTGCAGAATTATGGGTTCTACTGCACATAGCGCGTTAGGTCGATAATCTAGCGCGCTAATATTAATTTGCACATAATATATATGAAGTAGCATGCTAATGTTCAAATTAGCGCACTAATTGCCCCTATTAGTAGAAAAAATAGCAAAGTCCAAACATGTTTTAAACACTCTAAATGGGTCCAAACTCACTATAAAACCTATCAAACAACTCCAGGGAACTAAGGGGAGATCTCGAGAGTTCGGGAATGCATTTCAGAGTGTCGAGATATCGGATAGGCTAGAACAAGTGTTATGAATTGTAAGTGAAGCTGTGAGAATTTTATATTTCATTTCATTGACTCATATCATCTTATGGTCTATTTGTAGACATTGCTACTTGTAATCTCACATCATGTTGTTCTTGTGTCTATTTATGAATGAATATTGTGACATGATGTCTTGTGACATGCTTCATTGATTCCAACTCCTACTCTTGATATTATTTTTGATAGGTAATTGATGAAAAAGCATGCTATTGGGATAAGTTGGAATGGATTAGACTTGTATTCTATTTCCTTGAACTTTGTAGCTTAACTAGTTTTGAAATCCTAGAGAAGTAGAACTATTGATCTTTGAAAACTAAAGTAGGGATTATCTAGTGTCCATTGCACGAGAGATGCGTGGTTCCAGGGATATGGGTCTACCGGAGCTCTGACACTCGCCACTACACTTGCGCGGCACACGAGACATGAGACTCAGGGTGATCGACAAAAAAGAGATAGATGATTTGTATGCATAGAGCGCAACTCCACTTTTGGTGTGGAATATGCTGAGCACAACTCCATATAGTAGTGGGAAAGGTTAGGTGATAGTTTTCACCGCTGACCGACGTAGATCATCTCGACTTAGCCTGTGTCAGTCTATACATTTTTAACTATGGTATTTACTTGCATTACTTGATTCAGCAATTCTTTCGCTACTTTATGTTTTTAAATACCATTATTTTATTTTAGAAATGAGACACATAATTCTCCAATTATTACTTAAATATCATTATACTCACCGTCTAATTTGTAACGGTGTGTGTAGGTCCATTGAGCAACAGCAGACCAGGGAAGGAGAAGATTGGTGATTTCCTTGGAGCACTTCGGCGACTCTCCTATCTCATTTTGTAGGACTCGACTTTTGTTGTATTATTATTGCTTATGTTTTTTACTGTACATTTTAGGTTGTACATTGGGTTGAGTGTATAGTTCCCCACTCATATATATACATGCATGTGATGTTGTATTTTTCTGGTTTTCCACACTTATAATTTTGAATAATAAAAGCTTCCGCATAATCTTTATACTACATGATAATATGAAAATGATAAAAAGTTTCAATCAACTCTAGAATTTAATAATATCTGAACATTTGTATTGATGAATATAGAGACAAAAGGCTGACTAATACGTAATTAAGTCTTATATGGTCAGGATTAAGGCTTGATTACGAGATTAGGTCGAGCGGTGCCCTGTTTAGAAGTAAGGGCCGTCAAAATGCACTTGCAACCCCGAGTATGACAGACTGGGGATATACCTCAACACCCTCGACTACGCGAAAAAATGCCATATAATATTGGGGTATATGCCATATGTCAATTCTGTAAACGTTGTTTAACTATTATAAGTAAATGCATGCTTCTTTTATAATAGTATTCATGGATAATTATTGTATTATTCTAAATGTCCCTAGTCAGTTATTATTATGGGAACAATAATAAATTAATTCTAATATGAGTCTTGATTGATAGTCATATGATGATTATGCGTCTACGGATACAGATCAAGGTCAAGGTATATCTTGTGAACAAATTTTGGACCAACCCGCTATGATAACACTACATGGTCAATGTCATAAGTGATTCTCATTAGATTTATATTATTTAGTCTTTTGACTTGAGATCGCCAGAGACTCCAACATTATGAGCACAATGATTTGTCACAATCAAATGTTGTCTTTAACCGAATGATTATAGAGATTGTGATTGATCATTGTTTGACTAATGTGTGGAAGTTGTGTGATCAAGATAGGATTTGCCCCTCTATTTTAGAGAGGTATCTACTAGGCCATTTAATATGTTAAACCGATAAATGATCATGTCTAATGAATTGATTAGATCAATGTCACTTGACAATTTCAGTATACTCGGAGATCGAGAATAGTATATTGAACTATAAGGGTGACACTCCATGTCTTATGTTCAATCAAAAGATATTGCGTGACAAAGGGATATGATATACACTTTCCATTTGTTGGGTTTTGGGGGTTCATACGCAGCGAAAAATTCAAACAAATCTTGAAAAACCCCAAAAGGATAGAAAATAAGTTTCATTAAACTAAATCGACGAAAGTAAATCATACCTTATTCCGTTATTTCCTTTTTGATTGTTCGATTTTCAAGATGTTCAAGAATGCGTCCTCTATCAGAAATCCACACACGAACGGTGAACACAATTTTGAGTGCTAGGCCCAAGAGAGATTGAAAACAATTTTTTTCATTTTCTCCCTAAATCCAGAGAACTCAAAAATTGTAAGACGAAAATCTTATTTCATTTTTAGGATTTCACCCTTTATTTTTATATGCAGATAAGCTCTCACTTAAAATCATATTCATAATATAACTATTATATTTAAGCGATTTTAAGCAAATTACGGATACACACCTATTAATAAATTATCATATAATAAATCGTAAGGGCTTTTATGTGAACCAAAAAATATTGAAATTGTGCAAAGCCATTCTTTGTGTGCCACCTAATAGGTTCATGCGACGTTAGCAGTGAACCAAAAAAACAATTTTAGTACACAAGTCATAAGCGATCTCTAGCAAGGCTTTATGACTACCCAAGTAGCATGAATATCAATATCGATACAACCTAATTAATAATGTATATCATATCTTTTTGTCATGCAATATCCTTTGATTAAACATAAGGCATGGAAAGTAACCCTTAATTCATTATAGTTCCCAGTATAATCACTGACTAGGGACATTTAGGATATTCGAACATATACCCATGGATATTACTATAAAGTAACCATGCAATCACTTATAATAAAATAGAAAATAATATTTATTTTATTAACTAAAATTATAAGATAAACAATGTTTGTAGATTGACCTAGGGCACATGCCCTAACACTATTAGGTTGTATCGATTTATTAATCTTCGTGCACTTTGGGTAGTCATAATGTCTTGCTAGAGGTCGCTTATGATTTGTGTGCCGAAAATGATTTTGGTTCACTGTCAACATTGTATGAACCTGTTGGGTCACACATAAAGAAAGATTTTCGTGATTTAAAATTTTCTAGGTTGATGAGTTTTATTTGATAAAATTCATTTTGAAGATTCTCATTAAGTGTCGTAGTTTGCCTATGACCCAAAACTCTACTACATTTCTAGTGTGACTAAAAATTTTGTTGTTTGGTAAATGTTATTTTGAATATGACTCTAATTAGAATTATAGTATGAATTTAATTCTTATTTGAGTTTTAGATAAATTACAACTCTTGTTGGATTGATAATTGTAGATTATCTTTGACTCTATCCTTTTAGAGTTGCACTTTATCTAAGTCTCTATTTGGATTGTGACACGGAGATGAAGTTCTTTTGAGACTCGACCTATTGTACTATAAATAAGACAGTAAGGTCACAGTTGTTGTAGAGATTTTTCTAGAGAGTTTTTATGAGAACTTTCGTCCAAGAATTCTTGGGGCTAGCACTCCGGATTGTGATCGTACGTTCGTGCGTGGATTTCTGATAGACGAAGTTCATCTCTGGCAGCATCGTGAAGGAATCGATCAACACGAAACAAGGCAAACATGGAGTTTTTCTTGTTAAGGTATGGTTTTTCTTTTATGGTACATCAGTTTAATGGAGTCAATATGATCTTCGTTCGGGGATTTTCGAAAAGGTTTCAAAATTTTCGCTGCGCTTGATCCCCGAAACCCAATATATAATACACACTAAGTACACAACACACAAAAATTATATATACATTTTAATCTTTGGTCCATAATGCATGGGTCCCACCTCAGATACTTAAACACCAAATAAAATCTGAAATTACTTAATTAGTCGCCTAATCAAATTTATAAAATTCTCGGATTTCACAACTACTTTCTCTTTTGTTGGTCGATATCTCATTTGCAATCAGAGAATCACTTGATTTTTTGAATGAGTTCTCTATTGTAGTTACCAATTAGATTGAGGTGCCACAATAAGTACTTTATTTATTTATTCACTTTTCTTTTTTCAACAAGTTTTTTTTTGAGTTGCATATTGATGTATTTTATCTAATACTAATACTCGGTCTTTTCCGCGTGCAAAGAGCAGGACGACGGCTAGTTGTATATACAAGGTACTGCTAATCTATGTACCCTTGGGCACTATTAGGCCCATATAAGACCATGCTCAAGGGAATTAGAGACTATTTTTGAAGTTTAATAATACTTATTAGTGTGACCTACTACATTTCCTTTCTACATTAATTTTTAATTTTCTAAATGTGCAACCCACATTTTGCATTGTAGGCCCTAACCATAGCAATGGTCAGTAAGTAATTGATTTGTTCTAATTGTACTCCTTGTTTACCACAACAATATATTTACTTATTTAAATGAATAAATATATAAATAAACACTTAATAAGTTTTTCTTTTTGGACTTCAGCAGGAGCCAGCTCACGACCTCTATAAATCTTGTCTTTTGGCAAGTGATGCATCATCTATCTCAATAAAAATGGCTTGGCAAATAAACACTTAATTAGTTTTTTTTTTGCATAAAACACTTAATTAGTTAAATTGTGAAAATTGTGCATGTGTATTTTTGGAAATGCACCTACATTTTGCATAGTAGGCCCTAACCAAGGGCCGGCGCTGGGGCAGGGCCAAGTGGACGACTGCCCTAGGCCCCTACTCCAAGAAGGCCCCCATTTTTGTTAATGCATAGGGGTATTTATGTATTTTGGCCCAACAACATATTAACGAATGTATTCACTGAGGACAACACTCTCACCAAATAATATTTTAATACATTTAAAAATCATACATTAGCTTACACATTTCTGGAAGTCGTTTGATACATCTCAAGATTTGGTTTCACATATAGCGAAGTGCATTTCATAGTCATCAAATTAGTGTGACCTAGTGCAGCGTGACTTAATTTGTACATAACATTACCCAACAACAATTAAATCTCAAAGTTTTTTACTCTCCTCACATTGTCTAATGCAATCAAACTCCTCTCCTCTCAAGATTTTCTCACCCTAAAATTAATATCAACTCTATCCAACAACCCAAACGTCTCTCATTCTTTGTTTTGTAAGTTAATACTTATATATTTTTCTATATCTCAACAAATATATAATGCAAATTCTAATATACAAGCTTTAGTTGTGCATTTTGTTATTGTGGTGGAAGGAATATTCTTAATTTTCACTTTGATTTTTTCTTCAAATAATTATCGTTAAAGATTGATGAAATATAATAAATCAACAAATTACTTATTTTAAATTTTATATTTTCTTTCTAATGGATTAGGAGCACTCGAATCAAATTTTATATTTTTGAATAAAAATCAAATATATATATATATATTTATGAAATATAAAGCCTCATTTTTTAATTTCGCCTAAGGTCTAAAAGATGACAGGTCCGACCCCGCCCTAACCATAGCAATGGTCGGTAAGTAATTAATTTATTCTAATTGTACTCCTTGTTTACAACAACAATATATTTACGTATTTAAATGAATAAATATAAAAATAAACACCGAATAAGTTTTTTTTTTACTTCAACCGTAGTCGAACTCACGATCTCTATAAATCTTGCCTTTTGGTAAGTTATGCCTCATCTATCTCAATAAAGAAAAATTGGCAAATAAAAATTAATTAGTTTCAATTGTATAAAACACTTAATTATTTAGGGGTGCACATGAATTGGATCCAATCCAATTATGGTCAATCCACAATCTGATCCAATTATTGCGGATTGAGAAATCACAATCAAATCCAGTCCATTTATTTTGCTAATCCGACTTTATCCAATTTACTAAATGCGGATCGATCTAGATCAAGTTATGTGGATCGATCTAAATCCTGTTGAGATTACCAAATACCACAAGAACTGCAGTTGTGACAGGCACAGGGTCAATCCACGAAGACCAAGTTTCTAACATAAGTAAATGAACAAAAAGTAAATCGGGGGATTTGCAAAGTGTTCTCAAAAGTTCACCAAAAATCGGGAGTAAAAATATATTATGTGAATAAATCAAGCAAGAAAAGTAACATAAACCATCAGTATCACAAACTTCCTCATTTTGGCATAATTAAGCATATGGTCATCAATCTAGATAAAGCATGCATTTTGAAGGTAATTTAAAGTAGTTATAGACCCGGTAACGCACGCGGGTCCTCGCACTTTCCTATCTCGGTGATCAAGGTACGATAATGACCACTTCTCTAGTCAAAAACACTACCCTGGACTCAAGCAAATTGGGTTTGATGAGTTGACCGCAATCGATTTCGTGAAGGCACTACACCTAGACAACCGGATCACTAGTGTGCTCAATTTAGCCTAGATCCTTAAGGTATTTAACCAGTCCCAAAAAGGGCAAATCAATTGGTAGGGTCAGTTTTTACTAGTGTGGTCTTATTGCACAAGGACAGATGCTTACGACTCACTGGCAAAAGAATTAGGATTTAAATATAAATTTTAATTATTCAATCTACAACAAAAGGAATAAAATACCTACAAAAAGCAATTTAAATATAAATTTAACCCTAATATAAATTTAAAGTAGATCTCACATAGTTTATGACAAAAGAGTAGTTTGCTCTACCTCCAGTCTAGATCAACGAAATGAGTCAGACTTGTTACTTTAAAACTCCATTAAAATCAAAAGAGAAAAAAAGAACAATTGTTTTTTTTAACAAGAAGAGAGAAAAATAGAAGAATGCATAGCCGTCATGAGAGTTCTCCAAATAAAACCTAAATCCTAATATCAAAAATACCTTCTAATTTGCTCTCTAAAGGAGAGAGAATTCAAAATTGGAAGGTGGGTTCGTGACACGTGCACCGAGGTAGATCCAGTGGTTGTTTTGAATTCATTGTAGGGTTCTAGACAAGTGTCAGGCAATGATTGGGCAAGCTCGCTGCTGCAGATGACGTGGCAGGCGCCGGTTGGACAGAAGACGCTAATGCAAACATGTTGGACTAGTGGAAAGCGGCGTGGCAGCTGTTGTGGTGAGAGAAGCTCCCGAATGCTGGTGCGTCAATCTTCGAGAGCGTAGTGGTCGGATCTCGAGGAAAATCAACAGTTCTTATTCGAGGAAAAAGCACACATGAGATGCGGCGAATTTGTGGGAGATCGAAGGCCCTGGTTGCATAGTGGCTTAAGTGTGTCCAGTTTCTATGTGTCCTCAACTGCTCATTAACTCTGCAGCACGCGTCTCAAGGCAGATCAAACTATAATAGAACCATTCTACTTTGCATATTTTTTCGCCCCAGATTCAACCACGCATTCCATTAACCCTGAAAATAAAAAATAAGGACAATTAGGCTAATATTTTGGAGACTCAACAATGAAAAATATATAAATAATATTGTGCAATTAACGACTTATCACTTGCCCAAATACTTTTAAGTAAAAAATTATGATTGCCAAAGCATCTCTAGTGAGATGAGTAAGGTATCACTTACTAAAAGGCAATTTAAGGAGACCATTAGTTCGACTCATACTAAAGTAAAAAAAAATAACGATTTCTAAGAAAAATGTTGAATACTAATTTTAATTCAAACATATTAGTTTTAACATTTTCTATATTTATTTAACTAGATAACTTTAAATGTGTACTTGAATATAAGAAAAATTAACTTCAGTTGCGAATATTTAGATTTTGAAGTGTATATCTATACTATTATAATAGCAAACCAGAAACGGTTAACCGTGAAGCCTTTTTTGGCTAAAACTTCCAACAATGCCCCTAAGTGTTTTGATATAAATATTTAAATTCGGGAGAAAGTGGTAATTTAATTGATAACTACAAATTAATAGGCGGTTTTGATTTTAGATGTGCGGATGAAAACTCAATTAGTTTTCAAAAGTTTTCAAATTAGTAGGCAGTTTCCTAACAAAGTGAAATTTGGATGATTTTTTTCTCTCTCCTCCACCCCTCTCTCTTTCTCTCTCTATCCTCTACGTTTCTTTTTGTATATATCCTTCACATATCTCTCTCTCTCTCTTTCTCTCTCTCTCTCTCCACTCTATTCACGTTTTCTTCTCTCTTTGTAACTTCTATGTGTTTATTTTATTGAAAACCACTTTCTTCTTCAAAATCGCAGTGCCTCCTCTTTTTTTTTTAAAAAAAAAAAAAGCAACGTCATCTATCTCTCCATTTTTCCCTACACGTGTTTGATTCAATAAAAAATTATGATTTGCTATTGGGTTCGGTGGTCTCTTTGAAGACATCCATTCAGTTTATTTATCTTTGCAGTAAGGTATATATCATAAACTCAATTTTCAATTTTTCTTTCTTATTTCTTTCCTTGGAAGTGACCATACTTATGGGGGTGTATTCAATTGAGATTTTTAGTTACTTTAGTTACTTTTATAAGTGGTTAACTTTTATAGACTTTTAGAGACTTGTAGATTTTTGGAGACTTTTTAAAACTTTGATAGACTTTGATAGACTTTATTTTTAATGACTTTTAGTAACTTTAATGGACTTTTGTAAGGACTTTGATAGACTTTGATAAACTTTTATTTGGATGACTTTTGATAAACATCCATGTAAATCTCGAAATCGAACAGGGGTATGTGCCTCACTTTTCACCATCTTCAACCTTTGCTTCGTTCTTCCTTCGTTTCTCCTCACTGTCTTGCTGAATCTCTCTCTCTCAATCCCTTCTCTCGTTCTCTTTCAATTTCGCCCCTATGATGAATAAAGAAGAAAAGAAGAAGACGGGACTGTTAATTTTGATTTTAGGGACTGTGTATGTGTGGGTGTTTGTGTGATTGAGGGAGAGGAAGAAAGGAAAGAAGTAATCAAGAAAGAAAAAAAAATAGAAGAGACTGAGACAGTCGAACCAGAGAGAGATGAAGAAGATGACTTGACTAGGGGGGAGGTTGGCTATGGTTGTATTCGGCTATGGGGGAGGGAAGAGTTTAAGCTCAACCCCAGCCAAAAAACAAAAAAAGGGTCGATTGACTTTGATGGACTTCTTGCACATTTTTTAAAGCTTCGGTTACTTTTTAATTGAAAAAATAAACTACTAAGGTTATTAAAAATATTTATTGTAAAAATAACAAACAAAGTACGAAAGAAAGATCATAGATCTAATGCATATTATTATTTACTACATCAACATCACTCCACATTTCAGTAGCTATAAAATTCCTCCTAAGGTTATTAAAAATATTTATTGTAAAAATAACAAATAAAGTACGAAAGAAAGAACATAGATCTAATGCATATTATTATTTACTACATCAACATCACTCCACATTTCAGTAGCTATAAAATTCCTCCATTGGTTGGCATTCTCCCTTTGTTGTTCTTGAGTTTCGAAAGTATTTCAAAATCATCATCTTCTTCACTATCTTGAGGATAATGCATCTTCAGTATCTAATTCAATTGGAAATTCATCGGAATGGCACTCCTTGCGAAGATAGTTATGTAATCCCGCACAAGCCAACACCAGCTCTGCTTGAATTTTAAATGGAAATGGAGGAGCTGTTTTAAAAATTGTGAACCGTGATTTGAATATGCCAAACAACCTTTCAACCACATCCCTCAAAGATGCATGTCGAAGATTGAATAATTCATTAGCATTTTCAGGATGTAAATACCCTTGTCAAATCTTTTATCGCCATTGGAAATGGATCAAGGTCATCCTTAGCAGCAACAATGAGGCAAGGGAACTCATAACCACTGGTTTCACCGTGACTGACAACATCAACAAGCAACTCTTTTGCTCTTTTCCATGATAAATCATCTGAACTGCAAATGAGTTTTTTTTTTATCATGTAAGATACAATTCAAAATTGATTAGGAATAATTGAAAGGATCTCGAAAGCACCTAGGTGCATTAAATTGAGCAAAGTAAAAGAGTTTTGATCCATGTAGCCAACCCCAACTACTTTGGGATTGAGGCTTTGTTGTTGTTAATTCTTTTTCATTGAGTAATACAATGCATTTTCTTCTATGACCATCAATGTGTAACTGGGAGACAGGAAATCAATTACATAATCAGAAGAATGTGCATCTAACTCCAAGTTAAGCAACAAAAGAAATCAATTACTCGACCGTGGAGCTAAGAATCAAATACCTATCATGAACAAATATGGCTACATCACAAGCTGCCAAAGACTCCTTGTTAGAAAGTAATTTTCTAACTTCGTCTTCTGGAATCTCTCGAAGGACAAGGGTCTTCTTCTCCCCCTTTAATTGAAAACAAGGAAAAAATACTTATTGAAAAGTAAAATACACTGCATAAATCAATGCTTCAAACTCAGACGCCTTAGGTAGCATTCAGATATCCACATATACAAGGAAGAAAAGATGATTTCAACACTAAATTGGAGAAGTAAACAGAATGTGATTCTCGTCATGGAAAACAAAAGAAGCATTAAAAGTGAACAGAACACTAGAATGGTTCATCCACTAATTCCTCACCCATATTTATGGCACAAACAATAGAACCCTCCAGCATATTCACACAGACAGAAGAAAATTACACAGATGGAGAAGCGAGAGAGAGGGAGAGAGAGAGGGAGAGAGAGAGACGTTGGATGTTACCTCCGATAGCGTCGAAGCAAACGATGGAGAAGCGAGGCAGCGATGGAGAAGCGAGGCTGCGATGGAGACGCGAGGCAGCGATGGAGAATACCGAGAGCAGACGACCGAGAGAGAGAAAGAGAGCGAGAGAGATTTCGCGATGAGAGAGAGGCGACGAAGAAGAAAAAAAAAGTCCCCAAAAGTTTCTCGTGGAGGCAAAGAGATGGAGAAGACTTTCAACATATATAGGGTTAGGTGAAAAGTCTCCAAAAGTCATCAAAACCCACAAATCTACAAAATTTCTAAACAAATTGAATACCCCTTACAATTAGAGAGTTTACAAAAGTTTAAATTGAATACCCCAAAACTTTTAGAGACTTTTTAAAAGTCTCTAAACGTTCACATTGAATACACCAAACTTTTAGAGACTCTCTAAAAGTTTTAATTGAATACCCCTAAACTTTTTTAGGGAATAAAAGTAACCAAAAGTCTATTAAAATCTCAATTGAATACACCCCTGTAAATTAGATTTGTGTTTAAATTTAATTAGGACTTTGAGTTAGAGTATGAGTCTATTTACGATTTTTTAGTTGGATTAAAAATATGTTTTCGTGACTCTATAAATTGAAGTTAACCTCCCACACACAGACACACACGTATAGGTAGTTCTACAAATATGTGTAAAACGGGAGGTGGATTCATCAACACAAAAGGTTGATCTTCCTCGCTCTCTTTTTGTGGTTTCTCCAGCCATTCTGAAATAATTTCAACTTCCATGTGGGCTTTCTCCTCATTTTGTGCAATGATAATGTTAGCCTTAGTTGGAGAGACTACAAGTTCTTTCATTATTTTGCTCCAATAGTCCTCAATCGGTGTAACCTCATGCACCTTAACACTCTTTAATGAAATTGCACTTACGGTCTCTGCTGATATCTTATGAAGAACTGACTTTATTTCTTTTTCAGCCTCTTGATCCTTTTGTGCAATCCATTGGTCCAATTCTTGCTTGTTGAGGTACATGTCTTGCTCAGTCCTTAAAAAAAAACTTTATTATATCCCTTAAAGATCGATTCTGCTTGGAACTGTATATTTTAGGTTGTGGTGATGAATAACTCTAATAGTCAAAGGACATACATTAGGAAAATGATGGCAACCCCTAAAAAGATCACAAGCTTCGATAGGTTCCTATTGCAAATTAAAATACCAATTAGAAAAATCATGTCCATAACTTGACATACCTACCCCATTCATACTATGATAGTATGAGTCTTCAAATTGACAATAATTGTAGGAGTAGAAGGCCACTAAGGAGTTACATGTAAACATATACTAGAGACAAGGAACTAGATAGATAAATAAATAAAACTAAGAAAAAACAAAAGAAAGAAACTAAACTTAGAATAAAGGACTAAGTCCCCGGCAACGGCACCAAAATTCTTTCGCGTGTTGTTCGTGCCAAATAAAATTCACACTCAAGTTACCAATCCCACATGGGTGTAGTAGTGGTAAATACGAGGTCGAATCCACAAGACTTAGATTTTCCTCTGAGTTAAATAAAAAAGGGAATTCGGGGGTTTTATAGTTTTTTTAATGAAATCAATTAATTAAAACTAATTAAAACTACTAGAAATTAAAACTTTATAAGAATAAATTCAATATGAAAAAATACCTAGGTATACGGTTCCACAAATCCAAATCAAGGTACAATATCATGTCATGGTCTTCAATCTTTCCTAAAGATTATTAATTCAATTCCTCCTAAATTAGCTATAGGAAATTGACATCTGCCAGAAATCCCTAATTGCCCTAGTTCGATAGCTAGGACGTCTTCCACTAACTAATTCCATAATCAACACGTACCCCTTGACATCCGACAATAGAGTTTAATGCATTAACCCCATAAATTTTTGTGGGAAATACTAATCCTAGATAACCGGATCGCGTTCGCTTCTAATTTAGCCTATGTTTATTTGTCGCGCACTCAAAAATCGAAAAGTTTTTTACGGCAAACAAGAGAGTGATTGTCACTTATATCAGTCCGATCGTACAATTGCGGATACAATTATCCCGATTAATTATATATCTTCCACCTAGAAGCATGAAATGGCCATATACATACCCTAAGTTTGCACCATAACGCGAAATCAATGACAATAAAATAGAAAAATTAAGATAATTTAAATTATAAATAAAAAGATCTCACATATCACGCTATAAACCATGAATCTGGACTTGATTCGCCTCCAACCTAGGACAAGATTGTATAGTTAGACATCGTCTAGATGAACTCCATTAAAAACGATAAAAGAAAAGAGAGATTGATTATAGGTGTAGAATAGAGAGACTAAAGAAAAACTTAAAGTTTATAGATATAAAACCCTTCAATTTGGTCTCTGAAGAGAGAGAAAGCGGTATTTATAAGTTCTTTGGTTTCTTATTCGCCTAAAAAGATCTAATGGTTGTGGTTGATTTGTTGTTGGAGTCTCAAACACGTGGCACACTTTGATTGGTTGTGCATTGTTGGTCTATTGACGTGGCTTACTTTGATTGGTGGAGTTGCTGATGAAGACGTGGCTGGACTAATGGGGTTGTGACACGTGGCATCTAGTAGATGGGGAAAGGCTTGTGGGAAACTTGGTGAATTACTGAGAGTCTGAGTTGCTGCGTATCCCGAGGAATATCAAAAGCTATTGAAACGAATATAACAAGAAAAAAACTCATGCGAAGATATGGGAGCTTGTGTCGATTGCATCCCGAGGTAAATTGAAGGCATATGTAGGGCGTGGGAACTCGTTGAAAACTCGATGTCAATTTGGGTGACGATGCAGCACTAATCTTAAGGTAAGATCAAAATCTTTATTTGCTCATCTGACTTGATTTTTGTGCAGATCTCAAGGCTTGATTGAATGCTACTAAAGACGTTGTAGCTCAAGTGTGTTGTGAGTTATGACCTGACTGCTACTCCTCTCTTCATCCATTTTATAGTACGTGTCTCGAGGTATATCAGAGATCGTTGAATGACAATGCAGGAATGACTTATACTTAGTCATTTTTAAAGATTTTCCTCAACTAATGCACCACCATAGCATCAACACGGATCAATGTATGTCCCACCAAGCTGCTTCGAAGTATGTGCAAGCTTACTTTTTAATGCCAAATACCAAGAACACCTCAAAAGACCCTGATTTATATCATTTTCATCAAATTGTCTCTCAACCACTAAAAATATAAATAAAAGAGAATTAGTTAATAAGAATAAATATTGAGATCTAAAAACATATAGAATAAACCTAAAATATATCATTATTATCGACTTATCATTTAGCTAGAGTTGAAGCATATGAAAAATCTTTACAAAATTCAGAATTAATTGATAAAGATAAAAATGATAAGATTTTCGATAATTTGAATGAAGATATGAATTCATATTCTACCGTCCTACAAGGAATAGTTGGTGCTAAGGAGGAAGAAAACAACGAAGACATTGTTGAAGTATTTAGGAAAACAGAAATCAATAAACCATTGATGAAATCAATTATACAATTTTCTAATTATAATGAAGTTATGGAAAAACTCTCTGAATCAAAGGATGAGTTTTTAGATGAATCTAAAGAAAACTTAGGATAAAAAATGTCTGCTCTAATTAAAAAGAAAATACTTGAGAAATGTTCCGATCCAGGAATGTTTGGAATACCTATTAAATTAGCAACTTCTTTTATAGATTTTGCTATGTGTGATCTTGAGCATCAATTAATGTTATGTCACTTAAACTATATTAATCATTGAAAATAGGTTCATTGACCAATACTCCTATTAATTTTACTTTAGCTGATAACACAATTATTAAACCTTATGGTTTACTAGAAGATGTCTTAGTAAAAGTAAATGACTTAGTATTTCCAGCTGACATTTAAGTTATGGAAATAAGAGACTCGGTTTCTTCTAAATCTCTTGTAACGACCCAAATTAATTAAACTAGGATTAGCCTTAATCTAGGAGATCAACGGTCGTAATTAGGGCTTACGTGGACAACTCGGTTGACTTGGACATGAGAACCGAGAAAATATGTTATTTATGGATGGTGGTTGTGTATATGTGGTGATTAAAATTATTGTTATATTGCACAGTATGTGTGTATGTTGCTATCGGGCGAGTTGGTGTGACGGGTGTTTGCCTCGAAAGGCGTGTCAGCGCGGGTGTCGAGTAGGCGAAATACAGATATGCTAGGAAACTCGACTAATCCATGTCAAGATGAGTAGTAAATCAATTAAAGTAGGTAATGTGACCATAGGCCAAGTAAATTCAAATTAAAACATTAGGCCATGGCGTGCCTTGAAATGCGTGTCGAGACGTGGGGAACCGGGTAGCCGAAGGTTAGTGGGACCATAAGTTGGTTAATTTTGGTAACTAAAACACTAACCATAAGTATTATAATAAGCTTAAGCTAAGTGATTAAATCAACAAATCAAGGCCTATAGTTTAGTTCATTAATTGTAAACCATTTGATTTACCTAGAGATATACATTGGCACATCTTGAATCTATGAGAGTATCATCTGGTGTCACATGGGCTGAGCGAGTGGGAGTGAGTGGACTAAGTGGCTGAAGGTGGACCATTAGATGAACCTCGGGATACGTAAATGCATGAAGATCAAGGGCTAGAAATCAATCCCACCTTAATATATAAGATGGTTGATCAAACAACATGCAAACCAAATCTTTTACATATTTTGCTAGAGAAGAAGAATGATTTGTTGGAGATAGGGAATTCAACCACTTTGGAGGATAAATCAAGAATTAAAACTAAGGTAATCTTGTTCTCCATGTCTCTAATGAACCCAAATTTGGTGTGTTCTTGATAAAATTTGATTTTTGGGATTAGGCCCTGATTTCTTGTGTGTATTGATGAACTACAAGTTTTACTATTGTTTCAAATGAGAATTTACAATGATTTGCATGAAATTGGGTTGTGGATGAAATTCGGAAAAAACTAGTGAATTTATAATTTGATCAATTTTATGCAAAATGGTTGTTATGAGGTTATTTAGTTGATGTGTGGAGATTAAGTTCATGTGGAGAAAGTGTTAGATGGTTTAATAGCTAAATTTAAAGGGAAAAAAAAATTCTCGACTTGAGAATTCTGTCCCAGAGGCTAGGTGGCGTGCTACCTGAAACGGTTAGCAGGCTAATCGTTATAGGTTTCCCACTGTTCTTTAGGATGAAAAACAGTAGTGCGCTACATCAATTACTTAGCGCGCTACAAATACATAACGCGCTACACCTAGCCCATAGCGTGCTAACGACATATTAAAACTGAAATTAAAAGGATGTTTCAAAATTTTTGACTTAATACATATCCTAAACACCTATAAATATACTAAACATGTAAAATTGGACTTCGGGGGCTTAGGGGACTGTAGCTCGGGTATCAGGGAGCTAGTCGGGTCAAATACGAGAGTCTAGGGAAGTCGGGTCAAATACGAGAGTCCAGGTACGTAAACCCATTGAGAATGCTTCACATAATTCATGGTTTAGACTTATCGATATCGCATTTCATGTGTGACTGCTAGTGGGCATATATGGGGTTTTCACTCCTATTTCGATTTGCATATATATTGGTTGTGGTTAAATCACTTGCACATGTTACTTGTGATAGTGTTAGTGTCGATGGTAGTATAATATATCTACAACATTCAGGAGGGATTAAGGTGGTCCCGATGTGTAACAGCGTCGGGAAGGGATCATGCCATTTATTGAAGTTGGGGTTTAGTCATTGTAAGCCTGTAAGTATATACATGGTTCCCATTCGATTTATCGATTACTAGTTAGTGTAGGTCAGGGTTTTCTTGTGATTATACGAATGTTTAATAATTTACGCTTTATTTCTGAACTAGTTTAATTGGTATATGCTGTTATTTATTTCACGCTACTGATTTTGCTTGTCGTTTATTGCCTACATTCATGGATATATGACGTATTATTGCCAGGTGTTATATTTGCATGTATCGTAGTTTGTAGTTTTATTTCATGATATTGTGTAGACTTCTCTTGGTATTTTACTCACTGGACTCGTTATTGTATTTGTTGGGTAACTGGGTGCAGATCCTTCGACGAGCAAGGGCAAGGGCAAGGGCAAAGAGGTACTGGGCGACTACCACTTAGATAGTAGAGCTAGCTCGTGTGTGACTACAGTAAGTATTTATTTTACTTTTATTGGGTTTTGGGAACTGTAGAACACTGATTACATGTATATGGATTTTACCGGGTTTTCCACTACTTAGGATTGTTAAATACTGCATAACTTACTTGATTTAAGACTTCCGTTGTAAAATTGTAATATAACTGGAGAAATCGATTAACTAGCTAATGGAATCATTAATATTTATATGAAAATTAATTAGCTAAGTTATGGTTAAATGGAAACGTGTAAATAGGCAGGTAGGTCGCGGAACGTCGAGGATAAGTGAGCCGTGAAGTGGCAAGGATTGGTGATGTAGGATGCGATGTGGTGGGTAGCAAAGCGGCCTGGAATTTGGAGCTGCCACATCTCCGCTTATACTTTTAGGAAGACCATTTCTTAAAATAGCTAAAACAAAGTTAGATATTTTTGAAGAAAAAATGTCTATGGAATTTGAAAGCAATATTGCCACTTTTCATTTTAAATATGATGTCTATGATAATTCTGATCAATTTAATAATGAACAAACTAATGATAATGAATCTTTAGAATTAAATCGTCATGAAATTTAAGTATATATTATTAATGTAGTAACAGTAGAAAACGAAAATGTTATGACAAAGAATAAGCAAGTTAAAGACATTTCAAATTAAAAGACAATAACTCAAGAATGGAGGATTAAGCAACCGAACAATGTTGATAATAATTTTAAAGTGGATGAATTTGAAGCTACAAAGAATAAGAAAAAGAAAAAGAAGAATCTAGCAACTATCAAGCTTGATGATCCAGGGGATATATACATAAACATAAAAGTCAAATGGGCTTGGTATTTTGATGTTATTTGTGATACAGGTTTTAGAGCAAACTACATGCCAATTCATTTCTTTCTTCATACTCGACTGGAGTTGGATGTACTCACTTTTGAAAAGGTTACTCTATCAAATGGTTATTCAGTGAAACCAATATGTGTGGTTACTAATGTACCAGTTCAAATTGACAAGTACATTATTTCTACAGACTTTTTGATTATGCCACACTTCATAAATGAAGATCCTCCATTAATCTTGGGACGACCTTTCTTAGCTACTTCGCAAGCTGTTATGGATACTTTAAATACGACAATCACTTTTAGGGTGCATGGCTAAACAATCACTTTATGGAATGGCACTAAAGTGGACAATCATATACTTAAGTTTATAGAACAAGTTTAGAACTGCGGGGTTCAGTCGAGCCAACAACATTAAACAAAAGTGCTTATAGAAGGTAGCCTATACTCTATCTTTACTTTCAGTTTTAATATTAAGATTAGTTAGTTATTTTTTAATCTCTCGACTTTTGACTCTTGTAATGGAGATATTTTAGTAACTTAATTCCAAAATAATTCCTTTTAAGGAGGGTTTATCAAGCCCATTTTTTGTATTATATTTTTATGCATTAGTTTTATGTTAATCGGTTATTTATAGTAATGAAATTATTATTTAGTACAAATCATAGTCAGATTCTAATAATCTTGAATAATTATACCTTTTGATTGGACATATATGTGATAAATATATGGAAAAATCAGTTAGATTAAAAACAGTTAAAAAAGGCTGGTGATTTCTCATCGATTCCAATTTGTACTAGAATTCACTAAGAAAATCAATAGCAATGTGCAAAATTTTCAGTGTAATTTCAGGTCAGCGATTTGTCACCGATTTGAACTTATAACTAGGATTAGATGAACCAATCATTGAACTACCGAGGCTCATTTTCAGTGATTTAGTCAGCGATTTCCTAGCGAATCTACTTAAACCGTGATTGGCTGAGAACGAATATGAGTTTTTAAAAACAGAATCCCAAAATTGCTACATTTATCCATTTCACCTTCACAAACCATTGCAACTTTTCAATCAAGAGACTAATTTGAGACTAGAATACATTGTATATAAGGCGACAAGAGTAAACATATACAAGTACAAGTGTCTCAAAAGTCTCCAATAAACTCAAAATATATAACAAACGACCAAAATAAACACCTATGAGTAATGTGCCGAACAGTGGATGAGCTCAAAGCTAACCGCCAAGAATCCCCTTAGCCTTACTTGTAGAAGGATTTGTACTCATCCATCATAACAAAACAGAAGACGAGTCCAGTAAGTAAAATCCTAAGGAAATTCACTGAACATTTATATGATAAAGTAAAAGAAATCCAATAAATACTGTTAAATAAACATGCGGAATATAAACATGCAACTATAAATGGATCATCGCATGCATAAGTAATAATAATGCGCAAACGTATGTACCCGTCTCGGTCAAACTAGACCATACTTCGGATACTCTCCCCAGGATCCCACT
This sequence comes from Stephania cephalantha, assembly GCA_039657325.1. Taxonomy (NCBI): domain Eukaryota; kingdom Viridiplantae; phylum Streptophyta; class Magnoliopsida; order Ranunculales; family Menispermaceae; genus Stephania; species Stephania cephalantha. Next base: position 8,783,836 of record CM077579.1, read on the forward strand.
AGTGGGTGCACCCAACTAACGCGTCGTTTGGTCCTCTCAGTGGCCAACGTAGACCCACGACGCACCGACACATGTACCGACAAAGTTGCTCAGGTCGTTATTCACCCAGGACTCCTAATACGCATGTTATGGTCTAGCATGCCACAAACACACAACAAAATACCTGGCGGGAGTATCCTCAACCGAGCGTTCAAACAATGACACAAATATAGATAACTGAAGTAAATAAAGAATATAATAAAGAATACACTGGACAAGATAGATTAAAACAATAGTGAAAGGAAGTAAATACTCAAGTCACATTCCATCGGGTTTTACAAACCTCGATACACACTTTGACTTCCCCAAATTCTCGAACCTGACCTAGCCTAACTCCCTGTACCCGAGCTACGATCCATTTAGACCCTTGAAGACCAAATACACCATTTTAATTGATTTATAGCTACATTAAGTTAAATTAGTAATATTACACTAAAAATTAAAATTTTATTTCAATTTTTAGTTGTGGCACACTTTTCGAGTTATACCGGGGTGCCAAACGTCAAAAAAAATTCCCGAAATCAATGTTCTAACATTTTTTCCATTTTTTTAGATTTTCTCTGATTTCTTTGGATTTTCTATGTATTTTTTTATCAATTTTCTATAATTTATTATATTTATTTTTTATTTAATTTATTTTTAAAAAAAATTATTATTGTTTAATGGAGGTTGGGCTTGCCTAAACCGGGTCCGATTCGGCTCAACTGGACAAATTGCAAATAAATTGCAATTCGTCTTTGCCCCTCAAATGTTCTCTCTCTCTCTCTCTCTCTCTCTTCTCAATCATCAAACAACTCCAACAACATCAACAATTACAATAACAACTAAAATCACCATTAAATCTCAAATTCATTTCCAAGCTCATTTTCATGGGAAAAACACATTGAAGAAGATGAAATTGATGATGCGGGAGTGCATTACCTTGATTATTGCCTTTGATCTTTAAGAAATGTAGTCCTAGATCTCAATTTGAACTCCTAAATCTCTATCAAGTATGTTGGAAATTTTGTTTTTTTTTTTTGCATGAAATGTGAGTGGTTTTGATAAAAATTCCACTAAGCGGGGTATTTATAGTTTGTAATAAAATCAATTGTTTACACGTATCACGAGGACGATCTAAAGGCTACTAATTAGGCTGTCAAACACCACTTAATGACTTCATTGAGACACTATACAGCCTAGTGTTTCACATTCTAGGATCATCCTAATGTCTATCAATGACTTTTATTTAATTTGACCAAAGTATAGGCAAATCAAATTAATTCATTTTTAATTAATCAACTTAGGTACAACAATAATATAGTTAATATATTTGATGAATAACTAACACAATTGTGCTCTCACTCACTCCAACTACCCGAGACCCAGTGCCCTGCGTCTCGACACGCATTTCGAGGCTCGCCAATCCTTGATGTACCTAATTGTTTTTTACTTATCCTATGATTTTATTATCATTAAATGTCACGTTTGCCTTGTTTATTGTAATATTAGTCTACCAAACATTTATCTAAACTTATTATAGTCGTAACGCTTTTTGAGGCAAATACGCGTCTCACGTCCTCACAAAATATGTCAGTATAAACACCCACATGCGATGCAATAATGAATAAAATAATAATTAACATTGCAAATAAGCAGCCAACAGACAAAAATAATTATACAAGCCCAGTCGGGCGTGTCCTAGTCTATTCGAGGCATCTATATGGGCCTGAGCTGACGTCTGAGTATGAAAATAATGTAAATAAAGACATTAATAAATATTGGGTTGTTACAATTCTTTCCAACTTGGAAAAATTTCATCTCGAAATTAAGGTAGACTATCATCCCGAACCGTGGAATCATTCATAGTACCAACGACCCAAATAACCTTGGTCTTCTATTCTTCTTTTCATGGAAATATAACTATAGTGGGAACAACTGACATCGCCAAATCAATCTTGAACCTCACTAGACTATACTTCAGTACGTCGGGATCCCTCTAGTGGGCTTCTCCAACCCCCTCCACTGGTCCATCACCCAATAGCCCTTGCGGTGATCGACATGGACTCGTGACCTACCGACACGTGCATCGAAGACAAGCCGTTCGGGTTGCAATACACTGAGGGCCACTAGTGCCACGTGCTATGGTCTAGTGATTCACATAACCACTAAGTTTTCATAGTAAAGCTATGAACTAAAATATGTATACTCGTAATTTAAAAAGATAACTTATAAAATGCGTTACATGAATTACCCTCGACATGCTATCCGGTCGCCTCCTGGTCTAATTGACCTACTGCGTAATCTATCTCAAGGGTCTGCTTTGGCTCTGGTGGTGGTGATGACCTCCAATAATCAGCTCTAAAATGTCTAGTCTGACCATATCGAAAACATCGGCGCATCTCTGACCTCCTTGCATGTATGTCCCCGAATCCCTAACCTTGACCTCACTCTCTCTAAGTCATGTCAAGGCCTCCCTGATCTCGGTCCTATCGGTCCTGCGAAGTCTGATGTCTAGGTTGCTCTACATGTGCGGGTGCAATGGCGAGTACTGTTGATCTATCATCATGTATGTACCGATCTGTCAGATAGTCATCCCTGCGGTCACGATCATCTCTGCGGCTCCAATCAGATTGTCGGTCATCTCTATGGTTCCTATGAGACTGATATGTCTGCCTCTTTCACCTTCGGTTTGACCTCAAACTCCCTCCTGACAATCCATCAGAATCATCATCTACGCGTCTACTACCACTCTATAAAAGAAATGTCTCGTTTGTGAGCGCTTGATCATACATCTCATGTATTTTGCGAGCTTCGGTGGACACAATGGCACTAACAATGACCTCATGTAAATCTCAGATGAAATAATAGATCTACAATCTATCTATCCCTGCACCGTCCATGGCAAACTGTTACACGTAACGATATCTCTCCATATATTGTAACACCAACCTATCGCCCAGTCTCAAGGCAAAAAAATCCTCTCCTAGACGTAGTTGGGTCTCTATGGGGATATACTCATCGTAAAATATATGTCTGAAGTGTGCCTATGTCATCAGCTTTGGGTGGGTATTGCAGTAAATAGTCCACCATATAGTTGCAGCTCCATGAAAACATGATCCAGAAACACGTGCCTTTATACTCTCCTCGACCTTCAACGACTTGCACAGTCGCTAGTGTGAAAGTAACCATCTCCCAGCCGCCTCCGAGTCACCACCTCCGTAGAAATATCTAGGCAAGAAGTGAATAAACTCCTTGATTAGCTTGGCCTCATGTAACAAAGTAAACTCAGAAGTAGTAGCTGTAGTAGTCGGTGTAGAAGTAAGAGTCGGTGTAGAAGTAAGAGTCGTTGTCTCAATAGGTGCGACCATCGGTACAATCACTGGAATAACTCTCTCAACACATGTCTTTGAAACTGTGGGAGTAGTAGCATGAATAGGCATCTGCTGAACAGTCGAGGCGACGATTGTCAGAGTAGTAGTAGTCAATACCACAAGTACTGAGGGAGCTACTACTGCTACGGTGGCTGATGCGACATGAGCCCTGAGTAACTGTAAAACCTCTACCAGCTAAGCATCGTGTGCCATAAGTTGATCATTGACAATCTCTGTATTAGTAGTGGTCGTGGCCCTAGCCGGATTGCTAATCTGACCCATCTCTAGCAGAGTAATAAAATGTCCGTCCATTGTGATCTACATCGGGAGACGTGTGTCGGATCAGCTTCGGTATACATACGCATATAATATATAACATACAATAAACACATAATATGTATATAACCACTAACTCTACCTGCCACACATCACTTCCCAACTCGGATTCGAAGCCAAATACATTGTGTTTCCACATTTAAGGCTTTATTTATTAAGTTTTATGTTATTTTGTTATTAATTAGCGAAGTTCCGAAAACTAGGGCTCTGATACCAAATATGGCGGCCCCGTGCCCCGAGGCTGGCAAACGAGGTGTTTCGCAGGTCCCGCGGCCTTGCCGATGTCCGTAGCCACGTCAACACTCCTCGGTATATGTGTTATTCATCGTATTCTTTATATTATTTCCTAATTATTCGAGAAAAATTATGGCTTGTGTTTTTTAGAGTTGTAAGTAGGTAACCAATAAATTTATAGCGGAAGTCTTAAAGTGCATAAATATGAATTTTCATTAACTTTTAAGTTTTATATAGCATCAATCCTACCGTGGAAAATCCAGAATAGAGTACATTGTATATAAGGCGACAAAAGTAAACATATACAAGTACAAGTGTCTCAAAAGTCTTCAAGATATATAACAAACTACCAAAACAAACACCTACGAGTAGTATGTTGAACAGTGGGCGAGCTCATAGATAGTCGCTAAGAATCCCCTACCCTTACTCGTAGAAGGATCTGTACTCAGCCATCGCAACAAACCATATGACGAGTCCAGTAAGTAAAATCCAAAGGAATCTCATTGAGCATTCATATGATAAAGTAAAGGAAATCCAATAAATACTGTTAAATAAACATGCAGAATGTAAACTTGCAACTGTAAATGGATCATAGCATGCGTAACAATAAAGTGCAAACGTGTGTGCCCATCCCGATCAGACTAGACTATGCTTTGGTTACTCTCCCTAGGATCCCACTAGTGGGTGCACCCAACTGGCCCATCATTTGGTCCTCTTGATTGCCGGCGTAGACCCATGACGCATCAACACATGTATCGACAAAGTAGCTCGGGTCGTTATTCACCAAAGACTCCTAATACGCATGCTATAGTCTAGCGTACCATAAACACATAACGGAATACCCGGTAGGAGTAAACTCACCAAGCGTTTAAATAGTAACACAAACATAGATAACTGAAGTAAATAAAGAATATAATAAGGAATACACTGGACAAGATAGATTAAAACAATAGTGAAAGGAAGTAAATACTCAAGCGACGTTCCATTAGGTTTTACAAACCCCAATATGAGATTCGACTTCCCCAGACTCCTGAACCCGACCCCTCCTAGCTCCCGGCACCCGAGCTACGGTCCATTTAGTCTACTGAAGTCCAAATGCATCATTTTAATTGATTTATAGTCACGTTAAGTTAAATTACTAATATTAAACTAAAAAAATAGAATTTTATTTCAATTGTTAGTTGTGGCACATTTTTCAAGTTATACAAGGTGCCAAATGCCAAAAAAATCTCGAAATCAATGTTTTAACCTTTTTTCCAATTTTTATTTTTTTGTTTTTTTGGATTTTTTGTAAATTTTTATATATTTTTCTATAATTTATTATATTTATTTTATATTAAAATTAATTTTTAAATAATTTTTTATTGTTGTTTATTGGGGGTTGGGCCCGCCTAAATCGGGCTCGGTTCGGCCCAACAGGGGAGGCTTGAGCCGGCCTGGCCCTGGCTACGCATGCAAAGCGTGCTTGCGAGTCCCCCAGCATTGCAGAGATGCCCTCAAATGCTTTTTTGTTTTTAATTCTTTCTCCTTCTCTTCTTAATCATCAAACAACTCCAACAACATCAACAATTACAATAGCAACAACTAAAATCACCATTAAATCTCAAATTCATTTACAAGCTCATTTTCATGGGAAAAATACTTTGAAGAATATGAAATTGATGAAGAAGGATTTCATTACCTTGATTATAGCCCTTGATCTTCTAGAAATCCGGCCTTAAATCTCAATTTGAACTTCTAAATCTCTTTCAAGTGCGTTGAAATTATTGATTTTTTTTGTATGAAATGTGAGTGGGTTTGATGAAGATTCCACTAAATAGTTTGTGATAGAATCAATTGTGTGCACATATCACGAAGACGCTCTAAAGGCTACTAATTAGGTTGTCAAATACCACTTAATTACTTTATTGAGGCACTATACAACCTAGTGTTGCACATTCTAGGATCATCCTAATATCCATCAATGACTTTTATTTAATTTGTTCAAACTATAGGCAAATCAAATTAATTACATTTTAATTAGTCAACTTAGGTACAACAATAATATAGTCAATATATTAGATGCATAACTAACTCAATTGTAGTCTCACTCACTCTAACTACCCGACACCTAGTGCATCGTGTCTTTGCACGCATATCGAGGCACTTCAATCCTTGATGTACCCGATTATTTTTGACTTAGCCTACGATTTTATTATCATTAAATGTCACATTTTTCTTGTTTATTGTCATATTAGTCTATCAAACATTTACCCAAGCTTAGTGTACATGTACTTTGCTTACCTGATACCCACGTCGACACACTTTTCGAAGTGAATACCCGTCTCACGTCCTCACACGATACGTTACTATAAATGCACACATGCGATGCAATAATGAATAAAATAATAATTAACATCACAAATAAACAACTAATAGATAAAAATAATTATTCAAGCCCAGTCGAGCATGTTCTAGCCTATTTGAGGTGTCCATGTGGGCTTGAGCTGACATCTAAGTTTGGCGTCTAAGTATGAAAATAGTTTAAATAACGACGTCAATTAATATTGGGCCATTACAATAGAGCCAACTAGGGCTTGAGCAAGGGGAGTTTGGAGATGGAGCTTGGAAGAGTGCTCTAAAGGAGTCTTGGAATTCAAATCTTGAAAGATTCACTTTCAAGTAGGTAATCAATGAAAACCCTAAACTTTATCGATTAAATTTTTGGTTTTTCATCAATTTTTAGATTTTTTTAGATTAGAAGCTAAATTTTGAGATCTTCTACTCCAAATTGGTTTTGATGTTGAATGTTTTCAATTATAATACTAGTATGGGAGTGGTATGATTATTTCTTTATTTCTATCAAATTTTTGAACTATTTTTAGTACATGACAAGTGGATTGAATTTTATACGTAAACTAATTTGAGACTAAGTTTCAAATGAGTTTGGAGTTTTTGTATTTGTATATCGCATGATTTGAATTACTTACGAAATATTATTTTTATCAATAAATCTCATATTAGTTTCAAACTCTCAATTTATAAACGACTTTTTCAAAGAATTTCTCCTTATCAGATAGATAAGTTGAATTTTATCGAACACTTTTATGACAGTTTGGTTTTAAATAGTTTTATGGGTTCATTCTTTTACTTGTACTTATCCAAATGGCTGGAAGTGGAAAGGGTAGAGGTTCAAGGGAGGAGAAATGAAAGGGAAGTTAGTAGAGAAAACAAGGAATACATCCAAAGTTTTCCAAATCTAAGCCACGTCAATTTCTTTTAACACTTATAGAATTAGACCACAAAGAGAGCCTACTCCACCTTCATCATTTAGCTATAATACTGATGATGATTATATAGAGGAGGGGAGAAAGTAGAAGAAGTAGAAGAAGCGATACCTACAAGGGTGAGAAATTATGTAGTTAGGAAAGAAAACTTTATTAATGAGAATACCTTTAATAAATTTAAGAATGATTTAGTGAAAGATAGGAAGTTGATCCTGGAGAGGAGATTCAATGTGAAGAATGATTTGAAATATATACTTAAGATCCTAGATATCATTGAGGTAAGGAACTGGGATTGTTGACTAGGGACTATAATCACTTAGACCTATATGATGTTCCTAGTGAGAATGATGTGATATTTTGGTGCGAGAGTTTTATGAAAATGCTTTTAAAAGTGATAGTAAGACAGAGTCACGAGTTAGAGGAAGAACAATAGATTATTTCGCTACAAGAATAAATTGGTATTTTGATTTACCAGAATTTCACTAAAAACAAAATGATGAGTACTCAAAGCTCGAATATGCCATTAATTATCACTACCCCATCAAGACAATTAAGGGAGGCTTAGAGGAAATCTATGGTGATGGATTCATTTTTTATATTGAGGGGTGCCCAAAGCACAGAACTACCAATTTTTTTAAAACAAATTACTAAAGATTGGTGTTATTTCATCAACATTGACTTACAGCCAAGCCTGCAATATTATGAGATACTACACTACAAAGTCGTTTTACTTTACTACATTTTCATGGGATTGAGATATTTAGATGTTGGTGATATTATCTATGAGTAGATAAGGAGTGTCATCACCATAAAGAAGAACGATGGACTACCTTTTCATTTGATGATCACAAATTTTTGTAGAGCATATCAAGTAAACATGGCAGGGCTTAATATGGACGTTCTACCAGAGAAGACCATCACTAATGAGTTATAAAGAGATATGGAAAAATCAAAGGTTACGAAGACTCCGATGATGAAAGAGAGAAGGTTGAGATAGCTAAAAGAGAGACTGGGCAAAGAAGAAAAACTAGAGATGACACGAGGATAATTTTGGAAGAAATGTAGGAAGCTAGAAATGATTTGAATGTGGAGCAACCTGCTAGAGATTATGATGGACTATACATAGAAGAGACAGAGTTGTTCTTTATGGGTATAATTCTGCGCAATCAAATGATAACTCTGAGGAATCAAAAACCAATGTTCAAGAACCAAAGGGCCTTAGCAAGGAACATTCACAGGATAAAGAGAATAATGTTTAGAAGATATAAATGACAAGGAGGCGAAGAGGTTCCTTTACCATCTACACAGATGAGGCTACCAATTAATAGTAGTATTAATATTCCAGGACAACCAGGTCAAAACTACCACCTTTATGACCCCACTGCGAGTTACAAGTCACAGAGGATTAATCCAGGGGAGGATGATGATGACGAGACTTCTAGATGATGAAACTGACTTCCTTATTCTATTTATCTTATCTTTCTCTGAGTGATATTGTGTGAAGTCTTCTATGTAACTCTGGTATTAGTGATATACTTTATGATCTGTGGTGATACTTTGTGTTTGTAGTGGCGCTATACTATGTGATCTATGATTGGTGATTTGATACATTTTGTAATGGTCAATTTTATTAACGCCGTTATTTATTTTGTAATTTAAGACTTAGACGCCATTTCAGATCCACGTGGACGCCGCGGGTAGGCTAGGACACAAGTTGACCTAGGAGCACTAGTTAATTGTGTGTTGAATAGCTTATTTGTGATGCATTTTATGAATTTAATTGCTATTACATCATATGTGTGTTTGCTGTATAGTTATATCGTGCGAGATTATGTGACGGGTAGTCGCCTCAAAATATGTGCCAACGCGGGTATCAAAGAAGTGAATTACGGGTACACTAGAAAATTCGACAAATTAACGTTAAGATGACTAAGTAAGCAAATAAAAAAGGGTAATGTAACCATAGACTAAATGGATTAAATTAAAACTATAGGCTATGGAGTGTTTCGGAATGCATGTCGGGATATGAGGCACCGAGTAATGGGCAGTCGAAGGTTAGTGAGATCACAAATGAGTCAAATTTGGTGAATAAAAACACTAACCATATGGTTCAATGAGCCTAATGTAATGTAATTGAAATCAAATGACAATAAGCCTATAGTTTGATTAGAGTAATATGGACCTTAGATGGGTATCCAGATGATCTTAGCAAGTGAGCTATTAGAGTCAATAAACAAGGTATAAACAACATGTTTAAGGACCATAAGATAATCCTCGAGATACGCATAGTACACTTGATCATGACAAAACATATATGGATATGTATATAGCAAGTGAGTGGAAGTTTTCATCTCCACTAACTCAAAATTCATGCAAACTTTGAGAAAACCATAGAAAGAAGGGAGATTAAGAGCTGAAATCTAGCTTTTGGATAGCAAATCAAGTGATCAAAACTTAGGTAATCTCTTTCTCAATCTTCTACACTTTCAAATGAACTCAAATTTAAGTGTTTTGGTATACTTCGAATTTGAGGGTTAGATCCCTAGTTTTTTATGAAATCTTAATGAATTATATGTATAATGACCATTTCAAATGAGAATTTACAACTAGTTTTGAATGAATTGGGGTATGGGGAATATGGGAAAAACTAATGAATGCATGGGATTGAATGATTTTTAGCTAATTGATGTTGTTTTATCGATCTAATTGATGTTTTGGAGTCACTATTGAATGAAGAGTGTGTAAACTAGGTTAGGTTAGCTAACTGGGATAGGAAGGATTCTCGACTTAATAATTCTATCACATAGCGCAGTTAGCATGCTAACTAGACTAACTAGCGCTAATCAGACTGGGCTCTAAACTATTTCTCAAAATGAAGAACAGTAACGCAGTAGCCTGATCCCCTAGCGCGCTACTGGGCTCTAAACTATTTTTCAAAATGCACTAGGCAGACCCATCAGCGTGCTAATGATAGATGAAAACTACGTATTATGGGGTGTTTTGATAATTCCCAACTCAATAAATATCTAAACACTTGTAACCAAGTTACACTTATAAAATTAGACTTTAGGGACTTAGGGGACCGTAGCTCGGTGTCGGGGAGCTTGTCGTGTCGGATATGGGAGTTTGGGGAGGTCAAAAAGTAGTATGAGGTTTGTAAAACTCAATTGAAGAACTATGACTATTTGATTCTATTTTTGATTCCATATTTATCATTTCTTGTTGTTTCTATTAATCCATTCCGTTACTTGGACGTGGGTTGAGTTTACTCCCTCGGATTTCCTTGTTTTGTGTTCATGATGCACTAGATTGTAGCACGTGTGGTCCGACGCTCGGTGAATGACAACCCAAGCTACCTTGGTGCACGTGTCGATGACTCAGCAAATATGTCCAGCGCCATGAGGGACCAGGTGAAAAAGTATTAGTGGCACCCAACAAAGGGTTCCTAGTGACCCGAAGTACAATTTATTCCATCTGGAGTGAGCACACACACTTGTTTACCTTATTTGTTATTCATTCATGTGGTGAGCCAATTACAGTTCCATGTCCTTGTATTTTGCATGTTTACTTAATAGTATTTCTTGCATTTCATTACTTTATTATGTGAATTCTCAGAGGGGTTCCTTAGGATTTTACTCACTGGACTCGTCATATATCTTTTTGTGATGATTGAGTGCAGATCATAGTACTAGTAGGGGTAAGAGGATCCTAGGCGACTGACTATATCTGATTGCCCGTCGTTGAAGACCTACTAGTACGTGTTTATTTTGATATTTTGTTCTATTTTGGGTATTGGGAGACTGGAGTGACATTGTACATGTATATATACACTATTTTATGGTATTGTCACCTATATACAGAGTACCTTTTCGGGTTTTCCACAGTGGGACATGCTCATATGGATAATGTTTATCATGCTAATTTAATACTTTACTTGCTCAAATTAAGGCTTCCTTTGATTTATTGTTAACTTGTGAAATACAAATCACTAGCACGACTATAACTCGAATAAGCTACATAAAGTTGAACTTAAGGAATAATTGAACGCTTAAGGAAATAACCTAAGAGAATATGATTAATCAAATAACTAAGTTGGTAGCATACACGTGGACACAATTATCGAGACATGTGGTGGACGAGAAGGTGCCGGACACGTGTAGCTGGGCCCATCGGGCAAGGACCACAGGACACGATGACACCCGAGGTGGCCTCGTGGCGCGGGGCCGCCACACATTTGCTATACGATGGCGTTGGTTTATTCTAATTTTTATGAGCTCTTTTAAATTAAAATTATATATTATGTTTATTCTTCTATTGATTGTCCAATTTATAATTATATCAATTCGTTTATGCTTCACGAGGTATATTTGTTTTATTGAAAACACTTCATTTTAAAACCTTGAGAAAAAGTTTTGAAATGAGTTTGGGGGTATTTTAGGTGAAGTATGACAATGATAGTAAAGAAAATAAGGAAAGGAAAGAAAGGTAGAAGGTAAGTCAAGAATTGATGCAAAACTCAAACTTTTGATCCGATATTCAAGTAAGTTGATGAATTTTTTCAAATTTCTTCTGAATTTAAGTACGTATAAATTTCATTTACTTTATTTTTAGTTAGGAAAAGAATGATAATGAATAATGAATAGATTTTGAATTGAAGTGATGTTTTTATTAACCAAGTAAGCTCTATGATAGAAAGAATTAATTTTTATACCTTTTTTTATTAACTTTACTAGATGATGTATATACCAAATTGAAAGCCTTATGTTAGTCATGAGAAAAGCAGAAGATCAAAACAATAGTTCAAGATGAACAAGATAGATTTCTAAGAATCTTGTGATACAAAAGCTATTGATTAAATATTTTTATAGTATATATAAAGTTATTATACCACAATTGAAAGAAGAAATAGGTTAGAAACTAATGAGTTTCTATATGTTAGAAAAAAATTTCTTTAAATTTATGGACAACGAGAAGTGCTAACAAGAGTTTACAAATATACAGAGAGTCCTATAGATTCTATAGGAAATGGAGTAAGGAATCTATAGTGGGAAAAATTTGAGAATGTCAATAGGAAATGGAGCAGGGACTCAAAAGCAAAGGCAAAAGAAATATATAGTAAAGAAATAATTATGATAGAGTAGAAAAGAATGAGAGATGAAAAAGATGGATGTTCTTAAACTATTTAAAAAAATTTTAGCTCGAGTGCTTGAAACTAGAGTTGAGTGAAATATTTCTTAATCTAACACATTTTAAACGATATATTCGTTAGTATCTTTGCGAAATTCCTATTGATTTTGATTGTGGTGCTATTATAAAGTATTTTCTAAAATTAAGATTAATCTAGTGGTTCTTGTATCTTGAGATTCTATACTAGTTGTAACGACCCAAATTAATTAAACTAGTATTAGCGTTAATCTCGGGGATTAACGGTTGTGATTCGGGTGTACGTGGACAACTCGATTACTCAAACACGAGAACCGATGAAATATGTTATTTATGGATAGTGGTTGTGTATATATAGTGTTCAAAACTATTATTATTATAATGCACCGTATGTGTGTATGTTGCTATCGGGCGAGTTTGTGTGACGGGGCTTGCCTCGAAAAGCATGCCAATGTGGGTATCGGGTAGGCAAACTACGGGTACACAAGGAAATTCCACTAATTCATGTTAAGTTGACTAGTTAAACAATTAAAATGGGTAATGTAACTATAGGCTAAGTTGATTAAATTAAAACAATAGGTTATGATGTACCTCGAAATATGTGTCGAAATGCGGGGCATCGAGTGCCGGGTAGTCGAAGGTTAGTGGGAACATAAGTTGATCATTTTTATGAATAAAAACACTAACTAAATGAATTATAATGGGCCTAAGCTAATGTAATTAAATCAAATAAATTAAGGCCTATAATTTGGATATTTAAACTGGATACTATAGGATTAATGCACATCTAGGAACCATATGGAGTATCAATTGGTGTCACTTGAGTCTAGTTAGTGGGAGTTAGTTGGCTAAGTCGAAGAGATGGAAAATTAGATGAGTCTCGAGATACGTAAACCCATGAAAATCAATGGCTAGAAATAAACTCGACCTTAATGTATATAATGAGTTGATTAAACACATGCAAACAAACCATTATTCATCACAAAAACTTGCTGGAGAAGGATTTTGATGGAGAGGAGTAGATCATCAAGGTTTTTTGAAGGATATAGGTGTTGGTGAGAAATTCTCAAGCTAGGTGGTGAATTAACTATGTAACTTTACTACACTAGCAATTTAGTTAAAATTTGGAGTTTTGATGTGAAATTGATATATGAGGAATGGGTCACTGATGTTGATGAAAACTTTGATGAATTTCAAGTATTCTTAGCATTTAAATGAGAATTTACAATTGATTTTGAAGAATTCAGGTTTTTGATGAAATTGGAAAAACTAGTGAAATGCATGGATTTGATGATTCTAAGCTAATTGAAATTGTTTTAAAGTTTAAATGATGATTTGGAGTCTATTTTAAGTGGAGAATTCAATTGTAGGGTCTAGGTAGCTAATTGGGGATTTTTCACAAAGGATAATTAGCGTGCTAACTAGACTGATTAGCGCGCTAATGATTCTGGGCACTTAACTGTGTTTCAAAATGAAAAACAGTAGCGCGCTAGACAGATCCCCTAGCATGCTAACTTCACCTAGCGCGCTAGGTAAACCCATGAGCGTGCTAATGCCAGATAAAATATGAATTTAAGGGACTATTTTGAGATTTTTGACTTAAATACATACCCAAACACCTATAATCATACTAAATATATAAAATTGGACTTTAGGGACTAAGGGATCGCAGCTCGGGTATTGGGGAGCTAGTCAGGTCGGACTTCGAGAGTCCGGGGAAGTATGAGTGCGGATTGAGGTGCATAAACCCATTAGAATGCCTCATAGAATTCATGGTTTTGTTTTATCGATATTGAATTACATGTGTGACTACTGGCGGGCACAAATGGGGTTTCATTCTTGTTTCAGTTTGCGTATATATTGGTTGTGTCTAAATCGCTTACACGGGTTACTTGTGTTTAGTGCTCGTATCGACGACAGTAGGATATACTTACAACCATGGGAGTGATTTAAGGTGTTCCCTTGACTTGAAATAGCGTCTGGAGGGGTTAATCTAGTAACCGTAGTTGGGATTTAGTCACTGAAAGCTTGTAAGTATATACATGGTTCCTATTCGACTTTATCAATTACTAGTTGGTGTAGGTCAGGGCTTTCTCATGATTATACGATTGTTACTTATTAATTTGTATATTTCTGAGCATGTTTAGTTAGTATATGTTGTTTATTTATTTCACGCTACTACTTTTTCTTGTTGTATGTTGCTACATTCATGGGAATATGATGTATTGTTTCCAAGTGTTATATTCGCATGTCTCGTAGTTTATCAATTTTATTTCATGAATATTGTGTGGACTTCTCTTGTGATTTTACTCACTGGACTCGTCACTATATTTGTTGGGTGACTGAGTGCATATCCTTCGACGAGCAAGGGCAAGGGCAAGGAAATACTAGGCAACTATCTCAGAGATTGTGGAGCCAGCTCGTGTGTGATTAGAGTATGTACGTATTTATATTTTTGTATGGTTTTGGGAACTATAGAACACTGATTACATGTATATGAAACTTTTGTTATACTTATCTCGCCTTGATATATACATGGTATCTTTTGTAGGGTTTTCCACCACTTAGGATTATTAAATGTTGCATAATTTACTCGTTTAAAACTTTCGCTGTAAAATATCATTATAACTTGATAAATCAATTAACTGGCTAATGAAATCATTAATATTTATATGGATATTAATTAGCTAAGTTAGGGTTAAATGGAGTTAGGTCGCGGGCCATGACGTGGCAGGGCTTGGTGACGTGGAATGTGACATTGGTGATCCCAAGGCGGCCAAAAAATCGGGGCCAACACACTAGTCATCGTAAGCTTGATACTGGTAAGTGGAGATTGAGAAAATCTATATGTGACGGCCCCAATTTTCCACAAATTGGGCCCCGCCCGGCCTAAGCCCACGTGGACCCTCGAGCAAGTCTCGCAAGGTCAACGAGAGCCTAGTCAGCCTTCAAGTCCATCATTATCAGTACATTTAACATTTTACAGTTGAGTTATTAATATTTTATTCATGATTTACAAATTTAACGAAAGCAACTAATACATAACTCAACAAAAAGATCAGGGAGTTAGGCAACCTAATCGTGGAACCCAGTAAATATCATCAGAGGAGAGTAAACACAAAATATACAAAAAATTTACCTAGCTATGAAATATTCTCTCTACTACGCGTCTGCGGCTCTTCACTCAGTCAAAATAAAAATGACGAGCCCAGGTAAGTAAATCCAGTAGGACATATACACAACATTTCACAATATCCAAAACAACAGTTCACGATATCCAAAGCAGTCGAATTCATGCAAATAGAACGAAAGGAATCAAGAACGCATGAATATAACATACTGTAAACAATACATCAATGAGTGATGCCAAATAACAAGGAGTCCCGACCAAAAAGTCGTTGAGTCGCGGCAAAAACCCAGCAGACTCGGGTTTAGGGCAAGCCCCATGCCTCCCAACCCTAACCCTTGCGACTATGAGACATCCATAGACCCGGATAATATAGACTAGGACGAGACCCCTGCCTCCCAGCCCTAGCCCGAGACGACTATGAACCATCCATGGACCCGGATAATATCGACGGACGACCATGAAAGACCTCGGGTTTAGGACGAGACCCCTGCCTCCAGTCCTAACCCTCTCATATCGCAGATAAACAGTAACCATGACTCACTTGTCAATGAACTCACTCAATCGACAACAATTTCAACGATAGCTATCATCACAAAGCAGTGAACAACAATAAGGCTATCACAAAACAATAAACAACAGCCAATGGAGAGACATGAAATATTGTATAAGTCCATAGCTGGTTTACTTACCTCGAGAAATCGCGAACCTCAAAATGTCGCTCACGTCTCGATTTGCTCACCCGACACCCGACTCCTAAGTCCCTGGTGTCCATTTCGACATTTTAGGCCTATTTTGTAAAATCATTGCAAACACAACTCAGTTTGGTGAAATAATATCACCTACATCGTGTCGTCGCGATTTCGTCGAAACCGCGCATCCGACCGATCGACATCGCGTCATCGCGTCGTCGCTCGTCGAGTCGCGATCGCCGCCATCCTTTCAGCGCGCAGCCGCGCCGGCGCGCGCCGCTCGCCGCGTCGCGTCACGTCGCGCCGGAGCCGTTCGCGCGTCTACACCACCGTAGCACCACCGCCTTGTTGTCGTGCCATCTGCCGGCGTTACCGCTTGCGTGCCAGCTTCTCGCTGCGGCGTTACCGCGCCGCCTTGCTTTGTGCCCTATTGCCGTTATCGCCGCGCATCGCTGCCGCCGCGCCGCCGTCCGCGAGTTGCTCGTCAAGCCGCTGGTCCGATCACCGCTGCGGCTGATCCGCCATTGCCCTTGCTCGCGTCCGGTGCTGCTCTGCCGAGCTGGAGCCGCGCTTGCCATCGTCCGCCTTTGTCGGCCGGCTCTCATGAGCTCCGGCGCGCTCATCGCTCGCGGATCTCCTCTCTCTCTCTCTAGTTTTCTCTCTCTTCTCTCTCCTCTTCCTCACGATCTCTCTGTTTTTTTTTTCAATCCTTATCTCCTCTCTTTTATATATATATCATATATATATATATATATATATATATATATATCCATAACATTCTCTCTTTTTTATTTCTTTTTTTTATTTCAAATCAAAAGTGTCCTCGAGATTCGTGCAACACGAATCTCGAGACAACTCAACAACCAAGTAGTGCGCATCTCGAGGCACCAACATGATGCATATCCAACGTACATTTAAAAACCACATAAAACTACTATCTCGGTCCCACGTCGGCACGCGACTCGAGGTGCGTCCTCGTTCATGTTTCGGCTCACCGAATTCCTCGCATTGTTAGCATTTTTATATCAAATTGAACTCGGACATACGTATTTCGACGAGCGGGTCCCACAAACGACCTTGACTTGACACGTGGCACAAGTCAAATTTTTGGGCCGTTACACTATATTATATATTAGCCTTGGTATTTAACTTTAAGTTCTAAAGTTGCATTGGGTGGTTGAGTTATCATTAAGGGATTTTCGTTTTGTCTAAATCATTCTATTCTATCATAACTTTCATTTACTCGTGGGTAATATGTTTCCATTTGAAAATCACTTCTATTTTAAAATTTCTATTATTTAAAGTTAAGATGAATTAGATTGAAATCAGTTTATAAAGAATGAAAAGATAATATGATTTAAAGTATTCCTTTGCTCGAGACAGCAAAGTGCTGAGTTTGAGGGTATTTATTAGACATATTTTATAGTGTAATTTAGGTTGATTTAGATATAAATGATGATAATACACTAAGTATTCTCTTGTTTTTGTGATTTTAGGATTCAATTAGAAAAATGAAGAAATTGAAAAAAAAAGGAAGAAAAGCAAAACAATCAACTATAGAAGAAGTCCAGCGATTATCCAACGATACAAGATTACACTGGGAATCACCACCTAAATCGGTAGCAGAGAAGTGTCAGCAAATCCTCACCGAATTGGAAAATATACTAGAAATCGCCAACTAAATTAGCTGAGTACAGAGACTTATGAATCACTGACAAATCACTGAGGTCGATTATGGATTTTTTATATATAAATGATGATAATACACTAAGTATTCTCTTGTTTTTGTGATTTTAGGATTCAATTAGAAAAATGAAGAAATAGAAAAAAAAGGGGAAGAAAAGCAAAACAATCAACTATAGAAGAAGTCCAGCGATTATCCAACGATACAAGATTACACTAGGAATCACCACCTAAATCGGTAGTAGAGAAGTGTCAGCGAATCCTCACCGAATTGGAAAATATACTAGAAATCGCCAACTAAATTAGTGGAGTACAGAGACTAATTTCTAGTGATTAACTCAGTGATTTGTGTACAACTTATGAATCACTGACAAATCACTGAGGTCGATTATGGATTTTTTACATTAATATGAAAGATTTGAGTTTATCTATAATATGTATAACTTATGAGACTATAAATAGGACATGGGGGATTTGAGATTAAGCTCTCTCCAACCACTTTCACATATTTTTTTAGTCTTAAGTTAGTTTTTATTTAGTCTATGTTTGAAGCTATATTGGTGCTTTTATTTATTTTATTAAGAGGTATTTATTTATTATGTCATTCAATTATTTTATTATGTTATTTATTTTCAGTATGATTGAGTAGTTTATCAATGTAAACAAACCCTAGACATGTATATACTTTGGATTGATATATAGTTATAATTAAGGAATCAAGAACTTAATGTTTTAAATCTATTCATCATGTCAATCGCATATTTAGTAAGTTGTTTTCGAGTATCACAACTAATGAAGATTGATATTGTATGCATAGTTGCAAATATGTGTTGTGGTATTTTGATTCCAAATGTATGTTTATGATTACTGACAACAATTATATAAATAGTAACAATGATTAATCTATAGGGCTATATTCTCGAGTGGATGTTCTAGGTAATTGTGTTCTAAGTTATTTATTAATTAGCATATTTTGATTAATATTTGATTTTGGTTAGGCATGATTTTCATTGAGTGTTAATGCTATCGTATTTCTATTTTATTGTGTATTATCCAATATGTAGATCTACAATGATAAGAATATATTTTTCATTGAATATAGGAAAATCGATGGTTGTTTAAAAGTTGTTAACCTATTATGAATTAGGATATCAAAGTATATTACATTGTTTAGTGGGGTTTGTATAGATGTTTTTTTAGATATTTATATGATATTGAATTTGAATATTGTTTGTTTAGTTTACATTGAATTGTTTGAATTAGTCTAGTAAATTTGGTTAATTAAGTTAGTAGTTATATTTTTCAATTGTTTGTTATTTTAATTACTATTTAATTAGATTAACTAAATTAAGAAAAACAAGAAAAAACAATTTCCTTAAAAGTTTACAAAATCCCTATGGAAACGATATCACATTTATCACTACTACAAATAATAGAAAAATACAAGAAACTATTGTACACGCTCGACACATGTCAGCGATATTCGAGAAACCCTTCATGACTTTGTAGTAATACCATACTAACCTAAAAAACTCCTGATCTCAATAACTAACATCGATGCCAGCCAATCTATAATAGCTTGAATCTCAACTGGATCAACTGCAATCCCTGCTGTTCCAACAACATGACCTAAAAACTTGACATCTGATAGCCAAAATTCACACTTACTGAACTTGATATAGAGTTTGTGCTCCATTAAAATCTACAATGTCTCCCTAAGGTATTACTCATGATCCTCTCGAATCATCGAATATATCAATATATTATCAATAAAAACTATCACGAAACGGTCAAGAATTAGTCTCATCACTCATGCATCAAATCAATAAACATGGCGGGGGCGTTGGTCAACCCAAACGGCATGACTGTGAACTAATAATGTCCATATCTCGTACTGAATAATGTCTTGGACCTATCCTCATACATGATCCTAAGCTGATGATACCATGATCGCAGGTCTATTTTGGAGAAAAACTGTGCTCATCTCAATTGATCAAACAAATCATCAGTGCGTGGCATTGGATATTTGTTCCTAACTGTGACCTTGTTAAATTATTTGTAATCGACACATAATCTCCTTCTTCTTAACAATCAGGACGGATGCTCTCCATGACGACATGGAAGGGATGATAAATCCCTTCAGTCCTAAATCCAGGAGCTGACTCCTTAAGTCCTCCAACTCACTTAGAGCCATGCAGTATAATGGTATAGAAATAGGTCTGGTGCCTAGTACCAACTCAATGATGAAATTTATCTCTCTTGGCGGTGGTAAACCAAGTAAGTCCTTCAAAAATGCGTCAGGAAACTCACACACTACCAGAATGTCTTCAAGTTTGGGACCCTGACTCTCTGCTACTATATATAATGCTACTAGAGGCTCAATCTCTCCACTAGTCGCAAGTCGACCTCTAGTGCCCTCAGCTCTTGGTATACTACAACTATATGTAAATATCGAACGCCATAAGATCTCAAATATCATTGTCTTGCTGAAACAGTTGATATGAGCGTGATACGCTAGTAGCCAATCCATCTCTAATAATGCGTCGAAATATAAAAATCGAGAACCCTGAAATCAGTAGGTAACTCTACCCCGCCTATCTCTATTAGACATATCTCAACAAGAAAATTAGGGTAATCCCTATCTCTGGCTACAGTACTCAAAATCAAATGTACACTAACTTTAAATCCTATGATGCCAATCATGCGACCAGAAATGAAAGATACATCAAAACTCGAATCAAATAAAATGTATAAATCTCTACCTTAAATAGAAATCGGACCCTCCATAAGAACTCGTGTGGCATCGAGATCTGATTATGCTACCATATGTACTCAATCTCTACTTCGCTGTGGAAATACTATTGCCGATTATGAAAAATCTATCAAAATGTTCCCAACTTGACCACATCTATAGCAAGTGATCGATCTGCACTGATCTTATGCCTAATTTTAGGCCTGTGCCTATCTTTGTATCGGGAACCATCTCAGCCTCTACCACCCTGTTGCTGCTAACATGACTCTGATGGTGCTGGAAAAGGTGGTAAAGTATAAGCTAATAACGTAGGTCTGACTAGTGGTGGCAAAGGGAGTCTACCAACTATACTCTGAATTGGAGTAATGTATGATATGTAGGGTACAACTAATGTGGTTGCCCCTGATCCTTGAGAACCTCTCTCCCATGTCCTCTATCCTTTGCCCCTCTATCTCATCCTCTTAAATTTCACGACCTGATCTGATGACCAAGCTGGTCCCAATGGTGTCCCATCTGCGACTCTGCTTTAATAATAAGTCTCGTGAGAAAGTGCACGCTCATATATCTCACCCAAAGTCTTAACACCTGAAATGACCACATAGTATCAAATGTTTGGCCTCAATCCATCTCCAAAGTGATACACATCCTCAGAATCATCTCTCGTAAAATCCCTGGAAAACTACCGGAGAGAGCTATATCTATCTCTATAGCTCATCACTGACTTATTAGCTCCCTGTATTAGATTCGTAAACTCATTTCTAAACCCCTTCATCACTATAGAAGGAAAGTACCGATGATAAAAAAAAAATTCTTGAATGCATCCCAAGACTTAAAATCTCCATTAGAAGCTCTCTTCACACGCCACTAAACATCAGCGTCTCTTTGAAGTGTATATAATTAAATTTCAGCCCAAAGTCAATTTTCAATATTCAAAACCCTGTGCAGCTTCTCTTAAGACAATATCTACTTCTCAATCCCCTCAACATCTCTTTTTCCGTTGATAAGTCAATATTTATATATATTTAGTAGTTTATTTTAGTATATTTAATAATGCAAAGTTTCCAAAATATATATTTCATTATATTTATTGATCATTTTTAGGTGAAACGGAATGCACGGTTGAATTCATAGCAGAAAAATACTCAAAGTATTCACTTGCAGTGATCGGATGCCGAACAATTTGCCTCGAATTACACGTTGCACGGTGGGTAGAATAGGAGACAACATATTTCAACCAATTACACGCTGCCACGTTACCGGTTCTCATTCTCTCCTCCAATCAGAAGCCGCTACATGTCATCACATTAGTGTTTGCAGCCACGTCATAAACCAACAGTGTTTCACTCACACAGCTGCTTTTCGATTTCCTCGGGATGCGCGTCTGCACAAGCTCCCAGAAATTTGCAAGAACTCGCGCGATTTCACTCTGCCTCCAGTGTGCCACGTGGTGCTCACTCACCATGCCACAGCGTCATCATCAGCGCTCTCGACCAATCAGACGACGATACATCAGCTACGCATAACATTCTCGACCAATGCGGTTTGGACACGTGGCAGACACCTATTTTTGAGCCAAAACAGCCCTACGATGCTCCTCGGCGCATGAGTCACCTCCCCAACCCCCAAAATTAGTTTCTCTCATCTCCTGAGACCAATTTTTAGTAGTTTTATATATTATGAACTTAGGTTTTATTAATTTTAGGATCACCGATTATTTTATCATCGACTTTCTTCTACGATGATGTTTCGCTAATCAATTCTTTGCCTAGGTCGGAGGGGAAACAAGTTGGGATGATGGATTCTTGGCATATTATGTGAGATCTTTTATTTTATTATTTAATTTAGTTTAAGTTTTCCTATTTCATTGTTGTTGCTTTAAATGACTATGGTTTAGATCTAGGGTATGTATACGGTCGATGCATGCTTTTAGGTGGACAATCTACAGTTATTTGGACTATTAGTATCCGTGTAATTGTGCTTTTGGATCAATAAAGTGACAAACACTCACATGTTTGTTGTCAAACCCTTTCAGTTCTTCAGTGTGCAACAATTGAATCTGAGTTAAATTGGATGTGGATGCGACCCAGTTATTTAGGATTAGTGTTTCCACATACCCAAATTATTGCGGTTAGTGTGTTAAACCCGATTGGAGGATGTCTATGGTTATACATTAATTAGGGAAGCAGTTAGTGGCGGACGTCCTGGCTATTGAAATTAGGGGAATAAAGAATTTCTGGCGGATGTCGATTTTCTATAGCTAATCTAGGAGAATATAAATTAATGACTTTTTTGGAATGATTGAGGACCATTAAATGCCATTGAATCTTGATTATTGCTTGTAGAATCGTAGACTTAGGTGATTTCTTCTCATTGATATTATATTTGAGAGTTTTTATTTGTGCTAGTTTAGTTAATTATTTAATTGAACTTTCTGAAAACCCCCCATTTTTAGTTAACTTGGAGTAAAACTCAAGTCATACGGATTCGACCTCGTATTTACCACCACTACACCCTTGTTGTTGGTAACTCGATTGCAGGTTATATTTGGCACGCACAACACGTGTCCAAATTTTGGCGCCGTTGCCGGGGATTGGTGTTTTTCTTTTTTTCTTTCTTTCTTTTTATTTTTATTTTTATTTTGCCTATCTAGTCCCTTGCTCTTAACATGTAGGCAGGCGACCCCGCAATGGACTCCTCCTACCCCCATAATTATGATCGATTCGAAGACTTGCATTATTATAATGTGAATGGGGTAGGTATGTCACATAATGGATATCAATTTTATAACATGCATTCTTTTGTGCAACAGGTCGAGGTTTGCGAAATTTGTGGAGACTATTCTCATTCCGCACATAATTGTCCATATTATCCACAGTATGAGAATTATCACTATTTTAGCTATGCATCGCCATAACCCGACTTCTTTGGGCTCATGTCAAACCCACAGGTTCCTCAACATGAAGGAAATCAACAGTTTCATCAAAGCACCTCCTTGGAAGATACGATGAAGCAATTGATAGTTAGTCAGCAACAGTTTCGACAACTTTTTGATGAGATCCGACAAATTGATTTTGAGATTCCAGGCTTGAAGGAATTGGAAACTCAATTAATTCAATATAATGTTAGGCTTCAGAATATGACTGATGAGGAAGAGTTGTGTAGTACACAACTAATTTTCAACCCAGAGGAGGATGCGAGTGTTGATACGTTGAAAACTTTTGAGGTGAATGAGGTTACACATGTGGAGGACTATTGGAGAGAAACATTGGAAGAATGTGAAGTCTTTCAAATTGAGCAAGAAATTATCATCACACTAAATGAGGGGGAAAATGAGATGAAAATTGATGTCATTTCAAACAAGCCGGAGAAGCCGCAGATAGAGAGCGAGGAAGACCAACCTCTGTTGTTAGTGCAACCACCCACCCTCCCATGCACATTTGGTACACCTTATAAGGGGTGGAAGTAAAGGAGTGTTCGTAGATCTTCTACATTGTCAACACCTTTGTGTTGGACAATCCTGATGCGACAGATTCTTTCTTGTTGGAAGTCCCAAATGAGCTCTTAAATCTGAAAGAGGGCGTGCATGCTTCATTGCCTAAATACGTACATGCGCCATTCGTTGTTGATATCTCTAAAAGAGAGGGCATCACATGAACAATCACGCCAAGTCTAGTCAAAAACTTAAAAGAAATGTGACTCGTTGGGAGGCAGCCCAGCTTCATTTTTATTTTGTTTTATTTATTTCTTGCATTTATTTCAATTTTAGTTTTTTTATTATTTTTAATAACACTCTAATTTGGTCTCTTTATTTTTACAGGTGATATATTACGTTTGACGTTCATTGGAGGATTTGAGCACTGAGTTTTGTAGGTTTGACTTTAGATTATATTTTAAGCATACTTTGAGCATTATTATTTTTTTGGAATTAACATGTTTTTAGGATTTTAGGTGTTTTAAGACTTGGTTGGGACATATCCAACTTAAGTCGCCGCATTAGTGGCGTGTTTCGAGTAGACCCAAAACCCTAAACTTCATTCCATCATCTTGTTGATTTCATCCTTGGTTGACAGACTTCGGGCTCGCAAGACTTGATTGAAATTTTTTTTTTAGTTAACTCCTATGTTTACTAGTTCTTGCTCTTGTTATGATTGTTCTTTTATAGTTTCCTTAGTCAGTTACACATGAGAGATTTTGTGCGTTCACTAGTTTTTAGAGACTTTTTATTATGCGTGCATTTGCATCATCTTCTTATCTATGTTTTTCATTACCACTTGTCATTTTCTTTTTGTTGGAGGGCTGCCTTGACTTGTTTGAACCTTGAGGACAAGGTTCAGAATAATTGGGGGTGTTTTAGGGATTGTGGATTGTTTTGGATGGATTCTTTTGCGGAAGACCGAGGGTGAGATTGTTTATTTTTTATGCAGTTATATGCAGTTGTGGATGGTAATAGTGGTGTTTTATATCATTTCTTCCATTTCTTTCATTTCTTGTCTTTTCATACTTCTTTCTCATTTCATTAGGATTTGATACACTTTCATGCATAAATGTATTTAGTATATTTTTTATTTTTATTAGTTATATAGAGTCACCCGAAACTTTGTTCATGACTTTGGATGTGGATGAGTAAATTACAGTTGCATTTTTTATTTGAAATTTAGGAAAAATTAGGAGAAACACTCAATCGAGTTCGCAGCTCTGCATTTTTATTATTTCATGATTGGGACTTAGATGATGGTTGGACTTTGTGCTAGATAATGAAAATGAGTAGACGATCAAATTTGTACAAGTGATATTATTTTTACCTACATTATGGGATTTCCTTGATTATAGTGAAAGTGAGAAGTACTAGCAAGAGTTTTCTTAGTGTAGAGTGTCCCACGGGTTTCCATAGGAAATGGAGCAGGGAAACTTGTGGTGGGAAAAAGTGAGAACAGTGATCCACAAGAAATGGAGCATGGATTGTATTAATTGAAAAAAGATTTGGAGAAGAAAAAATGTGAAAAGAAAATAAAAATAATGAATAAAGGCGGAAGTTGTGAAACTCCTCAAATAAAAGATTTAGTTCGGGTGCTTTCACTAGATTAACTGAAATTTGAACTTGCGTGCTTTAATGTATAGGCCAAGAAAACTTATGAGTAGTTGATGGCCTTTGTCTTGACCGGATCTATATTTTTAAAGTGTGATCTTAATTGTGTTTGAGTTGCAAATCTTGACATATCATAACTCTGAAATTTTCTAAGTTGTTAATTTGGTGACTATGTAAATTAAAGGGACTCCATGAATTTTGAATCGGGTGTAGGTATAGGTATAGGCATAGTCTAGTTTAGTTTGTGTTGTCATTTACACCTTTGCTCGGGACGTGCAAAGTCTTAAGTTTTGGGGTATTTGATAAGTCAGTATTTATATATATTTAGTAGTTTATTTTAATATGTTTAATTATGCAAAGTTTCCAAAATATATATTTAATTATATTTATTGGTCGTTTTTAGGTGAAACGGCGTACGTGGTTGAATTCGTGGCAGAAAAATACTCAAAATGGAGTATTTACTTGCACTAATAGGATGTCGGACAGTTTACCTTGAGGTACGCATTGCGAGGTGGGTATAATAGGAGACAACATATTTCAACCAATTACACGTTGCCACGTCAGCAGCTCTCACCACAACAGCTGCTAAGTGTCACGCGACCACTAGTTCAAGCACGTCACTCATTGGTTATCGACCAATCATGTCTCGTCACGTCAGCGGTTTCCATTCTCTTCTCCAATAAGAAGCATGTCACATGTCGCCACATCAGCGTTTGCAGCCACGTCAGAAACCAACAGCGTTTCACTCGCACAGCTGCTCTTCGATTTCCTCAGGATGTGCGTCTGCACAAGCTCCCAGAAATTCGCAAGAACTCGCGCGATTTCACTCCCCCTCCCGTGCGCCACGTGGTGCTCACTCACTACACCACAGCGTCATCAGCAGCGCTCTCGGCCAATCAGACGACGACACGTCTGCTACGCGCAACACTCTTGACCAATGCGGTTTGGACACATGGCAGACACCTATTTTTGAGCCAAAATAGCCATACGATGTTGTTCGGCGCCTGAGTCACCTCCCCAACCCCCAAAATTAGTTTCTCTCACCTCCCGAGAGCAAGTTTTAGTAGTTTTATATATTAGGAATTTAGGTTTTATTAATTTTGGGATCACCGACTATTATTATTTTAGCATCGACTTTTTTCGACGATGATGTTCCGCGAATCAATTCCTTGCCTAGGTCGGAGGGGAAACAAGTCGGGATCATGGATTATTGGCATATTATGTGAGATCTTTTATTTTAATATTTAATTTAGTTTAAGTTCTCCTATTTCATTGTTGTTGCTTTTAATGATTATGGTTTAGATCTAGGGTATATATACGGGCGATGCATGCTTTTAGGTGGACAATCTATAGTTATTTGGACTATTAGTATCCGTGTAATTGTGTTTTTGGACCAATAAAGTGATAAACACTCACCCATTTGCTGTCAAAACCTTTCAGTTCTTGAGTGTGCAAAAATTGAATCTAGTTTAAATCGGATGTGGATGCGACCCAGTTATTTAGGATTAGTGTTCCCATAAACCCAAATTAATGCGGTTAGTGTGTTAAACCCGATTGGCGAATGTCTAGGGTCATACATTAATTAGGGAAGTAGTTAGTGGCGGATGTTCTGGCTATCGACATTAGGGGAATGAGGAATTTGTGGCGGATGTCGATTTTCTATAGCTAATCTAGGAGAATATAAATTAATGACTTTTTTGGAATGATTGAGAACCATTAAATGCCATTGAATCTTGATTCTTGCTTGTGGAACTATAAACTTAGGTGATTTCTTCTCATTGATATTATATTTGCGAATTTTTATTTGTGCTAGTTTAGTTAATTATTTCACTCAACTTTCCCCATTTTTAGTTAACTTGGAGTAAAACTCAAGTCCTGTGGATTCGACCCCGTATTTACCACTACTACACCCTTATGGTTGGTAACTCAATTGCGGTTATATTTGGCACGCATAACACGTGACCATCCGTCAAAATAAACTGACTCCAGTCTGATGAAATCCTTTACTAATAGAACATATGCTGAAGAACTAGAAGATGTAAGAGTAGTATATGACTTAATATCAACTGTCTTTGATGCCGGTACTATCACAACCTGAATCATCTGTACCATTGGAACTACTGGTGTTGCAGTAGGAAACACTGATGCCGGTAATTTATGAGTAGTAGTAGTAAGGGTTGGTATATGTTCTGGTAGTGCAAAGCAAGTTGTCATCATAGCTATTGTTGTCCCTGAGTTGATACGCAGCCAAATAGCCTCTGGAAATCATCCTTAAAAGTAGGAGGTTGAATGCCACCGACACCCGCATCTCTGCTATTGCATGAATTGGCCATCGATGCCTACAAGTTGATAGCGAATGAAAATCAGCTACTACGTAGATATCACATATATACATACAGAGACTAACATGTACATATAAATGTTCCCCAACTCCCTTTTCACTCACTTCCCAACTAATGGTTTCTAGGCAAGGATCATCTGTTTTCCACAACTAAGGTATGTGTTTCATTTATGTTTGTGCGTTGGCTCTGATACCAACTATGGCGACCCCTTCCTTAAAATAGCGTACTACTCGACTTAATCTCGTCATTAAGCCTTAACCTCGACTACATAGAACTTAACAACGTATCAGTCAGCCTTTTCAATCTTATCTCCTAATTAGTTACATTTTAAATAAGCAATACATAATCCCTACAACATTTAACATTTCAGAGTTAATTAAAATTTTATAACTTAAACTTATTTATTATTCAGCGAAAGTCTTAATAAAATAGCAGAGGCCATTAATATGAATCTTAAGTATGTGTGCAAACCAGGAAACAACGATCACATGTATATATATAGATATATATATATAACGAAATGGTTATAAAAATATATCAACATGTGTATGGTTGGGAAACTATCTCACAACCCATATTATACAATCCCAAAAGTATATAAAAGACATATAAGTCATATAACAAAAGTCAAATCCTATAAAATAAGAGGTAGCGGCACTCTAGTGGCTCAAAGATAATCGCCGATCTTCTCCTTACCTAGTCTGCTACTTGATGGATCTGCACCATCCATCATAAAAAAGACGGTAAGTACAGGAAAGTAGAAAGTAACACTAAGAGATATTTATCCACATTTCCAAATATACAAGTATCCAAAAGTATAACAATAGCAACTATGCTAAAAAAGAATCATGTTGTAAGATATTTTAGTTAAATAATATGAAACTGACACTCGGCTAAACATTAATGATCTACGGCCGGTCGGCCGTGAGTTACATTACGTTAGCCTAATTCCACTATTTAGGGTGTAAACAATCTCATAAATGCCTTCACAACATCACAAATTCTTATTGCACATGTATATATACTCGTCAACAACCCCAGGTCCCATACCTCGTGTGTTGCACAAGCTAGTGGTGAGATGTTGACAACCCTAGAATCTGATAACCCTGTATGTCGCCCATTTCTGTCATGTCATAGTCCTGGATACAAGAACTACTTTGATAAATTAAGAAATGACATGGTTTAGGAATCCAACAATAGAATTGCTTAAGTAAAGCACAAAGGATTGAAATTCACAATATACAAATCATCTACCGAATAACATGTTATTTAGCTTGATAAAAATCCTCAACAACCAAAAAAGAAATAGCACATGATTTAGAATCAATGAAACCATTCAAACACCAATAATGCCATGAAAACAAACTTATTATATGGATAGAACAACGAAGTTATGGCATTAAGAGTACAATAGGCACATCAGTCCTAATGACTATAAATAAATGCACGAATAGGAAATGAAATGGAGAGAAATATCTCAATCAGTTTACTTACATTCTATGCAAGCTTTTTAGGCTAATCCGGTCTCCTGACATCTCAAAACGTGAACCCGAACCCTCGAGATTCTTCCCTAGGTTCGTGGTATCATTAGATATGTTTTAGTGTGTATTCAAATGGTTTTGTATAGGTTTAGCCTAAATTAAAGGTTTTAAAAGTCTTTATCAATATTGCAAAAATTATGTTGTCCAGAGCACCTAGTGCGCTGGGGAGTTTATCTAGCGTGCTATTCATACTCTTTAGCACGCTACATGCAGGTAGCACGCTAGTGAGCACACTTATCGCGCTCTGCAGAGGAAATCATATAAGTTCTGCACTTTGAATGTATGGGTTTCTTCCTCCAAATGGCCATCCCAAAAGCCTTAGATCCCTATTCTCCTCCAGCCAATACATCCTCCATAGCAACAAGAACAATTTACACTTCATATATAATCATCAAATAATCAATTTCCATAAATTTAAAGGTATAAATTAACTTATCGAGTTGTAATATACTTCTTACTTGATTAATTCCTTCAAATTCACCAGAATTTCTCACAAAATGTGTGATCTTTCTCTCTAGAACTTCATCTTCTTCTTTTAATCAAGTTACAAATGATTTACATGTTAAACCATTTATATATATAAAAGGTTGAATTATAACATTTGATCTTAATGTGTACACTTATCTCTAGGCTAATCTAATGGCTCACATCTTGATCTACAATCTACTATCTTCCACTAACTCATTCTTGATAACACATTTAACTCAATTTGTCTTATGATGTGTCTACACGTATTTCGAGAAACACCAATGGCTAATGTTTTTTAAGTTACGTTACATTTATGTAAATTAAACTATAGGCACATTGATTTAGCTATTTAAAGCCACATGAATTTAAATTAAATTTATCACATCACTCTCTGACCTGGTCTCATGTCGGCACACATCTCGAGGCGCATCCCCACTTACTACTCAACATCTAGACATAAGTAGGAGTGGCTTAGTAGTCTACACATATACAATACACTAGTCATACATCACACCAAATCTAACATATAACTTGGCCATATGCCTCGGTCAATGCTCATATCTCGAGGCGAGTCTCATGACATAGGTCAAAGACCCTGATTAAAGAATAAAACTAGGATTAGGAATTTGGGTCGTGATACACCGAAAAGACTTTTTTGTACAGAGCAATACCACCGGCAATTAGAAGCAAAAATTTGATCGTTTTAGCAACTGCATCTTTAGGTGTAGTGACATCTATATTGCCTTGGGTCGCACGACACATTTGAGGTTCAAAATCCCAATCAATATCAAGACTAATAGCACATGTAATGTGAACAAGCAATTAGGTTCAGCAAAGTTGCTAGGGATGACAAAGCTTATTATATGGGATGAAGCTCCAATGTGTAACAAACAAACATAGAGGCTTTAGATTCAATGATGAGATATATATATATATATATATATATATATATGTTAGAGTGAGACACCTTTTGGTAGTAAGGTGGTTGTTTTTGGTGGGGACTTTCGACAAGTTCTACCTATAGTAAGGAAAGACATGTGTCAAGTAGTTGTTAATGCAACATTACCTAAATCATATTTATGGCCTTTATTTGTAAATTAAAGCTGATTGAAAACATGCGTGCGACGCTTGACAAAAAAGTTTTTAATTAAGTACTAAGCATAAGGACTGGTGTGCATAAAGAACGAGAAAAAACATCTTGTTCAGGTATGACGATACATATTTTTTTGATAGGAAAGAAACAACTTTTGCACCTACCAAGGTTTAAACCCATGACCACTTACTTCCAAATCTAATACCAAACCATTGGGCCACCCGATTGATTGATGGTATGACGATACGGATTTATCAATGGAAAGGTTTTTGTTTCACATATTCCCTGATCTACAGTTGTTTAATTCTAATGATCAAAAAGTGATGGATCGTGCAATACTAACGACAAGAAATAATTATGTTGATCAAATAAGTTCTTTAGTAATAGATCAATTTCTAGGTAATGTTTTCAAATAGTATAACTATGATCAGTTACTAAAAAATAACGACCATGTTGTTCCTAATGAGTTTTTGAACTCATTAATAGTGAATGGGGTTCCACCACATGAATTAATCTTAAAAGAAAATTGTCTTATCATGTTGTTGCAAAACGTTAATCCTTCTAAAGGATTACGTAATGGAATGAGGTTGACATGTCAACCATTTGAAAGAAATGTTATCGATGCAGAAATTATTAATGGCGACTATAAAGTGAAAAGGGTTATTTTGCCAAGAATCTCATTTATTACCAATGATGAGCATAGTTGTCCTTATCATTTCAAGAGAATGCAATTTCTAATTCGATCATATTTTGCTATGACAATAAATAAAGCTTAAGGACAAACACTACAATCAATTGGCATATATTTACCTGAGCCTGTGTTCTCACATGGTCAATTGTATGTGGCACTGTTGCGCGCTAGAGTTGCTATTGATATAAAAATTCTTATGAAAACGACATTACATGGAAGATCTCGATATGAAGAAAAAAAATATATTTTACAAAGACCTTCTCAAATTGGTTGATGAATTGAGCTAATATAAGTTATTGCATATTGTGAATAAGGTACATAATCGAACGAATAAGATAGATTTTTCATTTGATTATACACCATCTAATTTTTTTTTCTTGCCATTGTAGTCCATATGAAAAATTTGGGAATTTTCCCTTACATGTTTGGCACAATGGTTGGAGGTGCTGTAAATTTCAAGTCTCATTCTTTGGGTGCCTTGGTTGCTAGATGGGATGGGCGAGTTTATTTTTGTACATATGTTAATCAAGATATACATTACATGTATGTTTAAAGAAATAACAGGATTCACATTCTTTATGGATCATTCAACATATTATATTAATTGTAATTGTAGAGTTGTCAATGATGTGACAATCCCCTCCCTTTGACACAGTTACAGATCTCGCTCGCCACACAAACCTATAGTTCTACTATACATAATCATTTCTCATGGTTTCCTCGATTTATTATGGCTGTCTTAATTTAACTTAGAGATATAAAAAAAATTTCGAGTTATTAACACATGATATTGGAGTTTATTTAAGTTTTCAATGCTTCTAATGCATCTTCTCTAAGGTGAACATTGTCTCAAATTTCTAAAATAAAATACGAGCGCAACCAATCTCTTAGGCTATTTAGCATATATTTACTTGACCCTATCTTTTCCCATGGTCAGTTGTACGTATAACGTTATTTGCGTGATCTGCCAAATCAGCAAGCGGAGAATTTCAAGGACAGGTGCATCAAAACTAATTGGCAACATTACTTACTCAAACCATGGGATAGTTTAAGCTTTTATTACATTGGTTATTGGATGGTATAAGACCGTGATTAATTTCTTTTGAGAATATGTCACCAATATATGTTGTTTGATCTCTGTAGGTAGATAATGCAAATTCAGTCCATCCCTTAAATACCTTCATAATTCTTGAAGCTCTACAACTTTGATGTTATAAACTCTCTTACTTCATTCCGTTCAGTTATATTTTGATGTTCAAGTAGTATTAACTTTTTCCCTA
This sequence comes from Stephania cephalantha, assembly GCA_039657325.1. Classification (NCBI taxonomy): domain Eukaryota; kingdom Viridiplantae; phylum Streptophyta; class Magnoliopsida; order Ranunculales; family Menispermaceae; genus Stephania; species Stephania cephalantha. The sequence continues at coordinate 8,816,982 of CM077579.1, forward strand.
TAAGTAGCTTTGATGGTCTTTTTACATAATCTTTTTTAGAAAGTCCTTACATTTACATTAGTCAATATAAATGCATTGAAACAAATCAATCCTAAAGTGTCATTATCTTTTATACTGGCAATGAATTGTGACATTTCCTCGAGTGACTTAATTTTGAAAATCTCTTTTATTTTCAGGGTATGGTGGTTGGTAGACATCAAAGTCAAGCAAGCTCATGGGATTGTAATTGAACTGAGAAAAGGAAAGAAACCCTTGAAGAAAGGCAACAAACTATTAAGTAAGCGAAAAAGCTAATATAAAAGTCTATTTTCGTCAACTACAGGTAAATAATGAGCAACTTATTTTGTGTCTAAATTCCTGAAACTACTTAGGTGATTCACGTGCCAAAATTTGCCTCATGTTATGAACAGTAAGTTAGCATGAAGTCGTTCCAACATATAGTTAAAAGTTTTCCTTTCATGATATGTTCAAATAACTAGGCACTAGGCCATGGTTTTTCACATAATTTTTTGAGAAATTCATTACCTTTACATCGGCGCAATAACAATGCATTGAAACAGTTCAATCCTAAAGTGTTATTATCCTTTATACTAGCAAAAGAATTGTGACATTTCCTCAAGTGCCTTAATTTTGATAATTTGTTTTATTTTCAGGATATAGAAGTTGGTAGCCATCAAAGTCAAGCACAATCGTAATTGTACTGATGAAAGGAAAGAAACTCTTGAAGAAAGATGCAAACTATCAAGTTGGCAAAAGAAGCTATTAAAAAAGTTTGATTTCGTCAACTGCAAGTAAATAATGTGCAACTCATCTTGTGTATGGATTTTTTCCACTACTTGGGTGATTCATGCACCGAAATTCGCATCACACTAGGAACAATAAGTTTGCATGAAGTTGTTGCAACTTGCTTATGTGCATATACAGTAACGAAGTATATAGAATTAATTTTGTATTTTCCTTTTCTTTAAAATATTTATCTCTAGTGGTTAGGCTCAATAGAATGCTCTAATATTGCTGAAACAATTTTGCCATAAATTTTTAAAAAAAAATTAGACACAAGATTCTAATTTAATATTGCCAAGTGACATGATGTTAGCATGCTCATCTACTCATGTATGTATGAAAAATGAAATAAATTGGGCTTGTGATGGCCCAGCTCCCCAAACAGGGTACCGCCTTGCCTAATCTCATCATTAAACCTTAACTCACGCCATGTAGGACTTAACAACATATTAGTCAGCTGTTTCCACTCATTCATCTCATTACACATATTTAGCATAGATATTATTCACTTCTAATTAATTATAAATTACAAATTTAAGTAAGAAGTTATTTACATTATCTTAATTATCAGTGGAAGACTTAATAAATTTAGCAGAAACATTTATAAAAACACCTACTATGGAAACTAGGTGTAACGGCCCAATATTTATTGACGTCATTATTTAAATTATTTTTATACTCGGAAACCAGCTCAAGCCCACATGAACACCTCAAATAGGCTAGAACACGTCCGACTGAGCTTGAATAATTATTTTTGTCTATTGGTGACTTATTTGCAATGTTAATTATTATTTTATTCATTATTGCATCGCATGTGTGCATTTATATTGACATTTCATGTGAGGACATGAGACGGAAATTTGCCTCAAAAAGCGTGTCAATGCGGATATCAAGTAAGCAAAGTACGAGTACACTAAGTCTTATAAGGCTAACTTAAATAAAATGACTAGAACAAAGGTGAATATGACATAAAATAGATACTCAAGCTTTAGGCTAAGTCATAATAATTAGGTACATCAAGGATTAGCGCGTCTTGAAATGTGTGCTGGGACGTGGGGCACCGGGTGCTGAGTAGTCAAGGGTTAGTGGAACCACTAATGTGTCAACAAAGAAGATCAAGTACACTAGCCATATGAATCAATGTGTCTAATTGATTTAATTAATTGAGCCTATAGTTGAATTGATACACAAATTGTGGCTTTTGATGTATATAGAGATGATCCTTTAGTGTAGAGTTTTAGGTTAGATGTAGTGTTAATAACTGTCACATGGGTTTGGACTTCATGAGAGGAGAACCACATGATTTTACGGAGATGTGAGAACACATAAATCGAAGGCTAGGATTAAAAGTTTAAAAATATAAATAAAGGGCTTGGTGGAGTTTTTCACCATGCAAGCATTCTCAACTCCAGGAGAAGTTTTTTTCGAAATAGTGAATTTGTAAGCTGCTGAAACTCTGAGTAGGGAAAGGACTTCAATCAAGTTTGGGCTTCAATTGATCAACCAAATAACCCATCAAGGTTAGTCTTTCTACTTCCTTCACTCATTCTATGAAAATTAATGCATACATAACTCAAAAATGGAGCATTTTGTCTAAAATGAATTCTCAAATATTTTGCCACTATTTTCTATCAATTCTCCATGATTTTTAAGTCTATTAGTCACATTGAAGTATTGAAGAAAACTGAGATTTCATCAAAGTTGATGTTGTTGATCAAATATGAATTTCATGAAAATGTGTGTTGAAATTGGTGTGAATATGAAAATGTGAAATCGACAAGGGCATATCGGTGTCGGCGATAGCAACGAAGTCGACGAAAGCGCGGAGAGCTGTAATTGGCGAGAGAGGGCCGCCTCCCCTGCGTTTCACAAAGTGCAATTAGTCTCCGCTGATGCATGCGGCCCTAGGCCGGGCCGACTCAAGCCCGGCCCAGCTGGGCCCAAGCTCTTAAAAAAATCTCTTTTATTCATTCACGCACAAGTGTTTGTGCGTAAACGCAAAATATATAAAGCCACATCATGGGCTTTAATTTGGACAAAAAGCCCACATCAATGTGAGCTTTATATATAAATATATATATACTAGTTTCAGGACGCGCTATGCACGATTAACCGCTCACTTCGCTTGCGGGAATTAATTTCTAGTTAATCAACCAAAATTGAAAAGAACCGCTACAATTAATAGAAAACATGAAAAACAATAAGTAGAAGGCGACTAACACTTGAAACTAATTGAATAACATGATCTTCTAAATCTTCCTTATTTTGTAAAGTTTTTAGCGGAAAAAAAATTGTCTTGCATATAGATTTTTTTGCACTTCATGCAAGCATACTAATTAACCTTGCCAAAATTGTCTCTTTCATCCTATCGTATAATGCATTCGGTTTTGCACTTCATGATCAGTATCATAAAAGTACAATAGCAGAAAAGAAGGATGTTCATTGTAAGGAAGTAAATTATTTATAAAATGAAAGGCTATTTTGCCTAAATATAGTCATATATATACCCAAATATTTTTGTGACCTTTACAATGCCTTCAAAATAGGCACATCGAGATGTGTTTAAATCAGGACCTAAATATGGGCAATGAGTTTATGTCTTTTGTATCGCGCTGCATGCATGTACATTATAATATAAAAGTGAATGTTTCTCGAATTCGAACTTAGCGGAGGTTAATGTTCATACAATATCTGGTACAACAATTTTATTGTTAATGTCTTGTTAAGAAGAAGTCTACTCAGAATAATTGAGAATTTATCTATATGAATATGATTTAATCTGGATATAATATTCCCGGCTTTAACTTCTGGAATATATAAGACACATTAAAACGAATGCGTAGAAATTATTAGGAACAAAACAAAGATTAATGAACAATGCGTAGAAGCAAAATTCCTCTTTGTACACTTTTTTGATAAGTTTGATATATACATATACCTCTTTCTTATAAAAAAAAGATTTGATTGAAAGATAAGATAGATTTATTCACTAATACATATTGTAACACAGTTTATGGACTTGGGTATCCATTGATATTGATTTAACTTTAATTAAACACCTTATAAAATAGTGCTAATTAACTACTCATCAATTGCATATATAGAATCAGATGTTCAATTTGTTGGCAATGGAACAATACATTTAATATTCTCATAGGCATTTCACGAAACATTGACTTTATGGTTTAGACAATTCATCAAACACATAAAATACATAAACACTGAAATTTAAAACAACCAAACATTGACTTAATGGTTTATATAATTCATCAAACACATAGAAGGCATAGAACAAACAATTACAGAGTTCTATAAAAAGTCTCGATCATGGGTATCCAAAAATTCTCAATACCAATTCTAATCAACAAAGCAAAAAAAAAAAAATGGAGAAGAAAGGTGGATTACCTTACGTTTGAATCAAAGAGCAAAGGAAAGCAGCGAATGAATCGATGAAGGAAAGCATGGAATGAATGATTTGAAGAGGAATGAGAGTCATTGATCAGTGAGTTGTTGATCGATTTGAAGAGGTAGTATTCAAGACGTTGAGTTGTTGATCTTTAATTTAAGTCGGACTCCTCTATCATCATCCAATTTGGATTAGGTTGAATTAATTTTAAGGGAAGTCACGAGAAGTATGAGCAAAAATGTAAAGTTTATTAGCGCTTAAATAAAGTATGGGCAAAAAAGTAAATTTCATTACCACTCAAAAATTTGTGATTCGTGCTTTTACATATATGATAGATATATATATATGTATATCATAATAAATAATGTATATATATTAATATATGTAATATATACATCATGTATTGTATTTCTACAACTATAAATTAAAAGTAAATTTATTGGTTCTTTTAATATATATATATATATATATATATATATATATATATGTGTGTGTGTGTGTGTGTGTGTGTGTGTGTGTGTGTAAATGAAAATAAATAAAGACTAAATTCGAGAAAACCGATCAAGCCGAGACATGGTTATCGTGGTTCGACTCGAGACGCGATTAATGGGATTGGCACCAGAAAATATCATATTTTTCAAAATTAAAGAAAATAAAACTAAATAAATTTTATTTTCGATTCGAGTATTCTAAAAACCCACTTATAGAATCTAACACATTTATATTTACATAATAGTCGGGGTTCAGTGACGGGTACGAGGCGTGTGAGGGGTCGGAGCGGTGTCCAGTCAGTCAGATTTGTAAAACCCATGTATGTGTCACTGTTTGAACGATTGGTTGAGTTTACTCCTGCCGGGTATTCCGGTGTGTCTATGGCACGCTAGACCATAGCATGTGTAGCAGGAGTCCTCGGTGAATGTAACGACCCAAAATTTTTAACTGTGTTATTATCTTTACACAGGCTCAACGACCCGTACTGTAGGACCTACACTGTGATATGTCTGTTTACCGAGGCAAGGGGCGAGGTACATTTTATATTTGTGTGTTGTATGCCTAGTGTATTGTATATATATAGACTACTAAGTCATTTACGGGTATGCAGGAACCGAGACGAGAGGGTACGCGCCTCGAGTCGCGTGTCGACGTGGGACCGAGGTAGCGGCATATTGGGGTACGAGTCAATTATTTACATTAATTGACAATCATGTAGTAATGTGTGGTTTGTATGTGGCCACATCTATTAATAGATATATATCTATATAACATGAGCCTAAAGTTAAAGAAGAAAAAATGCACATCACTAAATATACATCTAGATTCACACACACACATCTCAACACAAGGTGTCAAGTATTAGGGTCACTCGAGAGTGACACAAGGAACAAGTTGTGTGAGCAAGTCCACCCGATATGCCTCGAGATAAGTATGTGTGTTGAGATGTGTGGCTCACATTCAAGCCACCCAAATCATATATATATATATATATAAGTCAAATACACCCCTAAAGTCCAACCTTATCTTATTCTATCTCTCAAAACAGAAAAAAAAATAACGAAACAAATGAGCGAAAAAAAAAACGCAGATAAGAAGAAGAAGCCGAGGAGAAAGGAGAGAGAGAGAGAGAGAGGGAAGAGGAAGAAGGAGAAAGAGAGACCGAGAGCTCGCAGAAGGTGAAGCAAGGTGAGTTGATTTCACGTTGTTGTTGAAGTCGGTGGTCGTTGTTGTTGGCTGCTATGAAGGTTCGACCATGGAAGGCTCGGCCTCCATGGGCGAAAGGTGTGAGGAAGAAGATGGCAGGGGTGTCTTCCCTGCCATCAACTTCAGTTGGGTTAGGGTTGGGAGCCAACCCCAACGTCCCAGCGACGAAAAAAAATATAGTCGTGCTCTGTGTCGCGGGGAAGAAGAAGGGTGCCTGAACCGGGCCGGTTCGGCTCGGGTGAGCCGAACCCAGTTCGGCCCGGTTCAGGCCCAAAGAAAAAAAAAGAAGAGAATAGGAGAAGAATGGGTGAATCTGGCCGATTCGGCTTGGGTGAACGGAACCCGGTTCGGCCCGGTTCAGGCCCACAAAAGAAAAAAATAAATAAATAACAGAAAAAGAAGAGAAAAAGGAAAGGGAAAATAGGGAAAAATTCTGAAAAAAGTATATTTCGACACGATCAATAGACATTGATGAATTTCTAGGAAAAATAAAATATTTGGAATTTCAGACGAGCATTTTGCGGGGGTTTTACCTCGAAAAATGTGAAATGTGTCGATTGGCCAAAAATAAAAAGAAAATATTTGTCTCGACTTCGATTTGGCCTAATTGAGACATTACTAACTGGTAGGGAACTAAGGGGAGAACTCATGCGTTTGTGCACTCATTACGAATTTGTCTAGGGATCGGATAGACTAGAACAAGCGTGTGACTTGTAAGTACAACTGTGAGAATTTTATATTTTATTTCATTCTCTTATTGCTTTATTGGTTTATTGGTAGACATTACTACTTGAACTCGCACATCATGTTGTTCTTGTATCTATTCATGGATGAATATTGTGACATGATGCCTTGTGAATTGTTTCGTTGCCTCTGATTCCTACACTTGATGTCATTCTTGAACAAAATTGATAAAAAGCATACTAATGGAATAATGTGGATTTACTTGGACTTGTCTTCGATTTTCTTTGGGCTTTGCAGCCTAACTTATCTTCGTATCCTAGAATTTTGGAATTATTTGTCTTTGAAATTAAAGTAGGGATTATCTAATGTCCATTGCACGAGAGATGCGTGATTCACGGGGGCATGGGTCTAACGGGGTGCCGGCACTCACCACTACACTTGCGCGGCATACGAGGTATGAGACTCAGGGTGGTCGGCAAGCATGAGATTGATGTTGGAAAGCGTAGAGCGTAGCTCCGCTAATTATGTAAGATATGTTGAGCGCAGCTCCATTTAGCAATGGAAAAAGGTAGGTGATAGGTCTCACCGCTCTCACCGCCGACCGGACGTAGATCATCCTGACTTACCTTGTGTCTGTCTCTACATCTTTAACTATGGTATTTACTTGCATTCCTATTTTCAACAATTGATTTCGCTACTTTATGCTTTTAAATACCATTCATTTATTTTGAAAATGTGGCATGAAATTCTCCAGTTAGTACTTAAATATCACTATACTCACCGTCTAGTTTGTGACGGTGGGTGTAGGTCCGTCGAGCTGCAGCAGACCGGGGAAGGAGAAGATCGGCGACTTCCTATGAGCAGTTCGGCGACTTCCTATGAGCAGTTCGGCGACTCTCCTCACTCATTTGTATGTCTCGACTTTTGATGTGTTATTTTTATGTCATTTTGGGTTGTACATTGGGCTGAGCGAATAGTTTTATATATACATACATGTGATGTTGTATTTTCTTGATTTTTCACACTTAGAAATTTTGAATTATCATGGCTTATGCATAATCTTTAAACTATATGAAAATGATAATATAAATCAAGACATGAATTTAGAGGAATATAAGAACGAAAGACTGACTAATACGTAACTAAGTCTTAGGTGAGTTGGATGAAGGCTTGATTTCGGGATTAGGTCGAGCGGTGCCCAGTTTAGTAGTTGGGGCCGTCACAGTGAATAACGACCTGAGCTACTTTGTCGGTACATGTGTCGGTGCGTCATGGGTCTACGTCGGCCCCTGAGAGGACCAGGTTATAGGCTAGTTGGGTGCGCCCACTGGTGGAATCCTGGGAAAGGTATCTGAAGTATGGTCTAGTGTGATCGGGGCGAGCACACACGTTTGCACTTTATTGTTATTTACGAGTGCGATGATCCATTTATAGTTGCATGTTTACATTCCACATATTTATTTAATAGTATTTATTGGATTTTATTAACTTTATTATATGAATGCTCAGTGAATTTTCTTGGTATTTTACTTACTGGACTCGTCATCTGTTTTATTGTAATGGCTGAGTGCAGATCCTTCTATGAGTAAGTGTAAGGGGATTCTTGACACACTACTCGTAGGTGTTTATTTTGGTGTTTTGTTATATGTTTTAGGTTTATGGTAAACTTTTAAGACACTTGTACTTGTATATGTTTACTTTTGTCGCCTTATATATAATGTACCCTATTCCGAATTTTCCACATTAGGATTGATGCTCTATATGACTTGAAAGTTATTAAAAATCTATTGGTATGCTATGTTTAAGACTTCCTCTGTAAATTATTGACAGCTTACTTAAAACTACGTAAGTGACAAATGAAATGATAACTAATAATTGAATAATTGAATTGATATAATCACTAATTAACAAGTTAGCACGGCTATCAAGAAGAACTGATGTGGCGATGATGTCGGTAGGGTTACGGGACCTGCATTGCAGCTCGCTCAGCGGCCTCGGGGTCAGAGACGCCACAGTTGGTATCAGAGCAATGGTTCAAGGAACGTGGCTCGGAGGCACCACAATTGGTATCAGAGCAATGGTTCGAGGAACGTTGGGAATTAATGAAAAAGCATAAAACTTGATGAACAAAACTTTAGATGTGAAAACCCGATGTACTTACTTTAGAATCATAGTTGGGAAGTGATTATGAGGCAGGTAGAGATGGTGGATATATACGTGTTATCTTTTTATTGTATATTATATATTATACGTGTATATATACCGAGGTTGATGTGACATATATTTCTCGATGCAGATCACGATAGATGGTCATTTTACTACTCCGCCAGAGATAGGTCAGACTAGCGATCCGGCTAGGGCCATGACTACTGCTACTACACAGAGTGTCGATGGCCGACTCATGGCACACGACGCTCACTTGGCCGAGATTTTACAATTAGTAAGGGCTCATGCCGCAGCAGCCGCCGTAACAACAATAGCTTCGTTAGTACTTGCAGTATAGACTGCTACTACTCTAACAGGTGTCACCTCAACGGTCCGGTAGACGCCTGTTTAGACTACTACTTCTATAGATCCATAGACACATGTTGAAAATGTTACTCCAGTGTGTTGGGGCATGTGCCCTAGGTCAATCCATTAACTGTCTTTATGAATACTTTTAGTTAATAAAATAGAGGATTTCATTTGTTGTTTATTATAATTAATTTGCATATTTACATTATAATAAGATCTATGGGTATTTACAGAAATATCTTATATGTCCCTAGTCGATCATTATACTGAGAACTATAATGAATTAAGACTAGTGTGAGTCTTAATTGATTATCATATGATGATTATACGTATAGGGATACGAATCAAGATCACGAGTACTTGTTAGGGAACAAAGTACTGGACCAACCCGCTATGAGAACATCACATGGATTAAGTCATAGTTGTTTCTCATGATAGGTATATTTTTCAGTCATCTGATTTGAATGGGGTGCAGTAAGCTGGAAAAGTTCAAAGCAAGAGACTGTGGCAGATTCTATAACAGAAGTTGAGTATATTGCAGCGTCTGATGCAACAAAGGAGGCAGTTTGGATTAAAAAGTTCATTTATGAACTAGGTGTGGTTCCAAGTATTGCTAACCCTGCTTGTTTGTATTGTGATAATAACGGGGCAATAGCACAGGCCAAGGAACCTAGATCACACCACAGATCCAAACATATACTCAGGCGTTTTCATCTCATCAGAGAAATTATAGAGAGGGGAGACGTGAAGATTTGCAGAGTACCTACTGAAGACAACGTTGCGGATCCATTGACAAAAGCTCTTCCACAAGCAAAACATGATGGTCATGTTAGATCATTAGGCATTAGATGCATGTATGATTGACCCTAGTGCAAGTGGGAGATGTTGGGGCATGTGCCTTAGGTCAATCCATTAATTGTCTTTATGAATACTTTTAGTTAATAAAATAGAGGATTTCATTTGCTGTTTATTATAATTAATTTGCATGTTTACATTATAATAAGATCCATGGGTATTTACAGAAATATCCTAAATGTCCCTAGTCGATCATTATACTGGGAACTATAATGAATTAAGACTAGTGTGAGTCTTGATTGATGATCATATGATGATTATACGTATAAGGATACGAATCAAGATCGCGAGTACTTGTTACTGGACCGACCCGCTATGAGAACATCACATGGATTAAGTCATAGTTGTTTCTCATGATAGGTATATTTTTTAGTCCTCTGACTTGAGATTACCAGAGACTTCAACATTAGGAACACTGTGATTTGACACAATCAAACATTATCTTTAACTGGACAATTATAAAGGTTGTGATTGGTTACTGTGTGAGCAATGTGATGAAGTTGTGTAATCAAGATAGAATTTGTCCCTCTCATATAAAGAGAGATATCCAGTTAATCTCTCGATGTGTTAGAATGTTAAAAGGCCTAGTCTAAGTGAATTGATATTGATCAATGTCCCTTGGATGTTTTCAGTCTACCTAAAGATCTAGACTAGTACGATTGAACATGTTGGATGACAATTCTATGCCTTATGTTTGATCAAAAGGATATCGTGTGACAAAAGGATGTTATATACACTATTGATTAGGCTGTATCGATTTGATATTCGTACGACTTGGGTAGTCATAATGTCTTGCTAGAGGCCGCGTATGACTTGTATAACAAAATGTGTTTTGATACACTACCAATGTTGTATGAGCCTATTGGGTCGCACACTAAGAATGGTTTTGCGAAATTTTAAGATGGTTTAGAAAAACGAATTTTATATGATAAAATTCATGACAGAAACGTCATTGTGGTGTATTACACTTATACTTCTTTAAGTAGGGGTATATGTGTAATTAACTTAACCTTCTATATACAAAGGTTATATAAATAGACGTTTTAAGTTCGAACACACGTATGAAAGATTAAGGGTCGAAACTCTATTTTCGTTTTAGAAATGAATTAGGGTTTTCTAGTACGCTCTGGATCGTTTTGGAGAGAAACAAAAAGGTTTAGTATTCTCTCGAAGCTAGCACTTCGAATCTCGGTCGCCGTTCGTGTGTGGAATTTCTTGGTAGAGAGGCGTTAAATCGTTGGCGATGCCTTAGAGATCGATCAACCTTCAGAAAGGTATATTGCGATCGAGGTATGATTAAGTTTTTATGGTTTAAACGTTTTTAATGGAATTAGATTCGGATCCTGTTGGAATTTTTGTCAAAATTGTTTTGTAATCTCCGTTGCGTATGAACCCCAAAACCCAACATAAAGGAGTTGTTGGAGATCAGTTGGTGAGTTTAAAATTATATTTTTGGTTTATTGAGGAATATGAGTTGTCTTGTTGATAGTTATTTGTCTCAGTTAAGTGGGGGAAATTGATTAATTGATGTCAATGATGCTGAGAACATCATTTTGATATTTTTAATTGATGAGTTTTAATGGAAAATAATGGGGCTCCAGTTGAAATCAATAGTTTTAGGTGTATTTCAATGTGTTTCATCATTTTGGAAATGAATTTGATTGAATATGGATTGTTTCAATTGATTTGTTGAAACAAAACTCATGGAATTCAGTTCTTTCCAGACATTGGTCTTGGATGCGTGTAGATGCAGGATGGTGGACCAATTGCTTATCTTTCCAGACAGTTGAGAACTCGTGTGAGGAATTATCCAGTGCACGACTTGGAACTTGCAGCACTTATTTTTGCATTGAAAGCATGGAGGCATTATTTTTACCGAGAAAGGTTCATATTTTTCACAGATCACCAGAGTCTACGCTATATTTTCAATCAGAGAGATTTAAACATGCGTCAGAGGAGATGGCTTGAGCTACTAAAAGACTATGACTTCGCTATTGAGTATCATCCTGAGAAAACGAACGTCGCAGCTGATGCATTGAGTCGGAACGGGATTGATAGTTAGACCATTTTACGACATATGACACACGAGCATGACTTATTACAGGTGCCATCAGTTATGTGCATGACAAAGGTATCTACTAAGATTGAGCAGAAAATTTGTTGTCAGATAAGAGTTTCGATCGTATCAATTGAGCAGGTTGCCGAATGTCAGAGGGTAGATGGGCTTTATAAGCGGTTCAGTGGTCTGGCTCGAGATCCGAAGTGTATTGATTGGGCAGATACGAGGGATATGTGTTTGAGACACCAAAGGAGGTTGTGGATAGCTGCGGATTAGGAGATACGGACGAGATTCTAGAGGATGCACACAGGTCTCGCTGCATAGTTCATCCTGGTCAGACCAAGATGTATCACGACTTTAAGCGACTAATCTAGTGGCTAGGGATGAAGGTTGACGTGGGAGCATATGTCAGGAATTCTCATATTTGCTAGCAAGTGAAGGCTAAGCATAGGAGACCTGGTGGATTACTACAGTCGTTGCTTATTCCACAGTAGAAATGGGAGCACATCACCATGGATTTCGTCAGTGGACTACCGCAGACATCAAGGCATCACGATGCAGTTTTGGTTGTGATTGAAAAGCTGACGAAATCGGCACACTTCATCCCTGTTTCGATGAGATACACATTCCCACAGTTGAGCATATTATTTGAGCGGGAAATCATTTGATTGCATAGGGTGTCAGTCTCTATTGTATCGGATAGAGATCCCAGGTTGACTTCGAGACTTTAGGAGGCTATGCAAAAGCAGTTTGGCACTAGGTTGCAGTTTGGTACAGCTTACCATCCTTAGATCGACAGACAGTCGGAGTGGCTGATACAGATTCTGGAAGATATGTTTAAGGCTTATATGTTGCAGTTTGGGGGTTTGTAGGAGGATTATCTACCTTTATAGGAGTTTTCTTATAACAATAGCTATCAAGCAAGTATCGATATGCCACTGTTTGAGGCGTTGTATGGGAGGCCCTATAGATCACATGTTTTTTGGGCAAAGTCGAAAGATACAGTGACCGTTGGGCCTGAGATAGTTGTTGATCACACATAGAAGATTAGATAGATTTATCAGAGGTTACGAGCCGCATTGGATAGACGGGAGAAATACGCGAATAGGTATCATGAAAGTCTGAGCTATGAGGAGGGCGACATGGTATACCTAAAGGTTTCCCCTTGGAAAGGTCAGCAGAGATTTAGGATTAAGGGGAAACTAGCGCCGAGGTTTATTGGACCATTCAGGATTGCAGCACGGGTTAGCAGTATCATGTATCACTCAGAGTTACATGCTGATTTAGTTGGGATTCATCCGACATTTCACATCTCTATGTTGAGACTGGCTAGGCCAAGATCGAGACCGACGGTTGACTTAGGGCAGATTGAGGTTCCGCTTGACGTGACTTAAGAAGAGCAGTCGATAGAGATCATTCACCGCTGAGTTCGGGTTCTCAAGAACAGGGAGTTCCCTAAGGTCTTGCTTCATTGGCAGCATCATGGGACATAGGGACTCACTTGGGAGCTCGAGTTGACTATGGGAGGGCGATACCCTCAACTATTTCATGGTACGACGTTTAGTTTATATTTAAATTTTTGGACGAAATTTTATTTAGTTGGGAAGAACGATAACGGCCTGTTGAATTAACGTCGTTAATTATTTTGTAATTTTAGACATGGAGACCAACTCAGATCCACGTGGACGCCATGGGTAGGCTTGGACACACGTCAACCTAGGTACACTAGTAAATCGTGTGTTGTATTATTTATTTGTAATGCATTTTATGAATTTAATTACTAATACATCGCATGTGTGTATGTTGTATGGCTATATCATGCGAGGTTATGTGACGGGTAGTCTCCTCGAAATACGTTTGAACACAGGTATCGAGAGACGAATTACGGGTATACTAGAAAAACTCAACAAATTCATGATAATTGACTAAGTAATCCATAAAAGAAGTAATGTAACCATAGGCTAAGTCAGATAAAATAGAACAGTAGGCTATGACGTGCCTTAGAATGCGTATTTGTATGCGGGGCACCGGGTACCGGGTAGTCAAAAGTTAATGGGACCATAAATTGGTTAATTTTGGCCAATAGAAACACTAACCATATGGTTTAATAAGGCTAAGGTAATGTGAGTTAAATCAAATAATGAAAAGCCTATAGTTGGATTTACATAATGTGAACCATAGATTGGCATCAAGATTGTCGCAGCCCAAATCTCTAATTCGACTTTAATTTTTTAATCAAAATCAAATTACTCGTGACGTAAGACCCATTTCGATATATGCGTCGCGACGAAGGCTAGATGGTCGAGGTAAATGTTATATTTGTAATGATGTATTCATAGTGTATTGTATATATATAGACTATCAAGTCATTCCTACTTGTAAATAGGTGTCGAGACGTATGCGGGAATGCACCTCGAGTTGCGTGCTGACGTGGGACCGAGGTAGAGAACAATATTGTGAGTTGGTATAAGCTTTATATTGCTTTTATAGGTGATATAAGTGGGGCTATTGTTGATTTAGTATTAAGTACACTTAAGTTAGTAAGTTAAAACAATAGCCACTTGATATTTCTCGAGACACATATTGACACATCTCAACACCATTGAGTCACTTATTGGTGTCATTTGGCATGAGTTGATATGACATGTGTTAATAGGTGTATCATTAGGTAGGTCTCGGATACGTGTGCACATTAGGATCAATGGCTATAAATCAACCATATAAAACTCATGAATATAAAGCTTTTGGTCAACTCAAGCAACTCGACTATTTCATTTCAATTGCTTAAGAGAGAAGGAAACTAGCTGGAGAATGAGGAATTGCTAGAGAAGAAGAAGATCAACAAAAACTTGGTGATTTAGTGAATGAGAGATCAAGTATAGCTAGTGTTCATCAAGTTAGGTAACTTCTCTACACCACAAAGTTAGCTCAATTCAAATGAATTCATGAATTGGATGTATGGGTTTTTTTTTATGTTGTGGTTAATGTCGTGGAACTCAAGAATTGTGTATGGAGGTTCCTTAGGCATAAACATGGCCTATATGTAGAGAAAACTCGAAATTCTGATTGCAGAATTCTGGGTTTTACTGCACATAGCGTGCTAGGTGGTTCAGCTAGCGCGCTAACTTGGATTAGCGCACTAGGTCTATGACAGCATAAAAACTGCAATTTTCAAAAATCTCATAAACACTATAAAAGAGTCTAATAACCTAAGTAAAGGTCCAAACACACTCAAAAACCTATAATAAGATATCAGGAACCTAAAGAAGAGCTATAGGGATTCAAATACGAGTTTCGAGGTGTCGGGGGGCCGAAATAGCATAGAAAATTGCGTGGATTGTAAGTAAACTGATTGAAATATTTCTTTACATTTCATTCCTATTCATATGTTCATTTTCAGTCATTTGGACTGATTTACCTTTGTATTCAATATGCAATAAGTTTTTATTTCTCATTACATGATGTTGCTTTCATGGTATAATTTGTTGATCAAATTTTTTTTGATTGACTCCAAATCTTGTGCAATGTCATTGTTAATTGTTGATACATGTGGTTAGTGAAATAGCACGCTATTAGGTAGATGTTACATAGTATTGTAATTTGTTTCCTTTGTGCATTATTATGCAATGATTTTGTTAGATTCCATTATTTTGTTGTTCTTGAATATGAAAGTAGTTCTTGTATCTAGGACCACTTTATGATAGAAATTCGGCAGACATACGGGGTCACTAGACTTTCAAGGTGATCAAGATTTCTCCACTATATTGCGCAGCACACGGGAAATGAGTCTTGGGGAAGTTGGCAAGTATAACTTGCACAGCACACGGGGTATAGGACCCGAGTTTGTTGACAAGTTTATATCGCAGGTGACTAGCACCAGCGAAAGGTTATAAAGGCAAGAGCACTGCTTAGACCTTCACATTGATGTAGAGCTCAGCTCCATCCTCATATATTGTAAAGCTGATGTGATGAAGATCATGGCTGACCGGCCCTAGATCATTACTACTTAGTTATGTGTCAGTTTCTTATTTTTTAGCTGAAGTATCTCTTTGCATGTTCTCTTTTCAACGTAGTCGCTATTATCATTCTTTTAGATACTTGTTGCATATTTGGGAATGTGAACAAATGCCTATCGGTATTACTTTCTACTTTTTAAAACTCACCGTCTAGTTTGTGACGGTTCGTACAGATCCATCGAGTAGCAAACCAGACAAAGAGAAGATCAACAACTACCTCCGAGCCAGAGGAGCACTGCTACACCCGATATTATAGGTTTTGATTTTTGATATATTATTTTTATATGTATATAATATACTTTTGGGGCTATATATTATGGGTTGAGTGATTAGTAACTTGACCACACACATGTTATATATCGTCGTTTTCTTATATATATATATACATGTGATCTTTATTCTCTGGCTTTTTTTCACGATTGTTAGGTATCACATTAATGCTTTCGTTAATTTTTAAGACTTCCTCTGAATAAACTTTTAATTAAGCAAAATTTTAACTAACTCTAATTTATTATATGACATAAGACATTAAAACTCATATTGAACTTATAATTTGTAAGTAGGTAAATGGTTTTGAAAAGATTGATTAGTTTCATGTTAAGCTCTTTGAGGTGAGGTTAGAGCTTAATGACCGGATTAGGCAAAACGGTGCCCTAATTTGAGAAGGGGTCATCATAGTTGGTATCAAAGCCTAAGTTCTAGAATATTATGGATAGTTTATCGAATTGTCTAAAGTTGGGATACCATAGTCACATGTGGTATCATATTCTAAATTTATAAAGCTTAAGAGAGCCTAAATTTATAGAGCTTAGGATTGTGGAAAATAGTCATTCCACAAGGTGAACCAAAGCTACAATGTGTAGCAAAATGCCTAACTTTTTCAATAAGTAACAAATAAAAAATGTAAACATGAAAATAATAAGTTCTAGTTGTGGAAAACCAGATGATCTTTGCCTAGAAATCATTAGTTGGGAAGGGAGTGAAAGTAAGATGGGGATGTCTTATATGTATACATTTTTAGTTTTTTATATGTATATATGCGTTATCTACATAGTAGCTGATTTGCGTTCGCTATCAACCTGCAGATATTGATGGTTGATTCACGCGATAGCGGGGATGCAGGTGCTAGTGGCAGTCAGCCTCCTATTTCATCAGCAGATGATTTTCAAAGGCTATCCGATCGAGTAGCTGCTCAGGCACAGTAGTTGGCAGAGTTCATTGCCATAATGACTTCACATTTCGCTCCACCAACACAGACAACAACCCTACTACTACGATTACTTCCGCATTATTGACAGCAGTGCCGATAGTACAGACCATACTGGTAGTGACACCTCCAGTCGTAGAGACAGGTTTTACATCTTCTTTCACATCTCCATCTTCTAGCTCGACAGCAGAGGTTCAGCTGGTGAAGGATTTCATCAGAGTGAAGGCGTTATACTTTGATGGAGATTTCGAGAAGATCGAGAAGTGGGTAATGTCTCAGGAGAAGTTGCGCAAAGTCTTAAAGATTGAGGACAGACTCTGAGTTGAGATTTCGCCATACTCTCTTCAGAGAGATGCTGATGTATGGTGGCGTTTTTCGGTAGCTTATGAGGGAGAGTTTGAGTCATGGGATGCCTTCAAGATGAAGTTTTACCAGCAGTATTTCCCATTTATGGTGATGAAAAGGCTGAGGAAGGAATTCATGAACCAAAGAAAGGGAGCTGATGAGTCAGCGATGAGCTATAGAGACAGATACGGTTATCTAATGCAATTTGCTGGAGATTTAGTGAGAAATGACTCGGATGATGTGTACCACTTCGGAGATGGACTGAAGGCAAATATTGGATTTTATGTGGTCAGTTCAGGTGTCAGGACTTTAGGTGAGATTTATAAACATGCATTCTCTCTCGAGACATTATTTAGGTAAAGTTACCGATGGGACACCGTTATTACCATCATTGACACCTGACCAGGTTGTGGAGTTTGAGAGGAGGAGATAAAGAGGCAAGGGACCGAAGAGATGGGATAAAGGTAACCAAGGGTCAGGGACATCTACAACAATTATACCATTTGTATTATCCCTTACACCATTGCACACTACTATTAATAGACCTCTTTTGCCACCTCCATTTAGAGTTATAGTATCAGCTCCTAATACTACTTTGCCAGCTCTACCAGCACCACCAGCATGTCAGCAGCAGCAGGGTGGTAGATGCCGAGGCAAAAGTAAAGGTAGAGGTTGAAATAGTTCTCGACAGGTGCAGAGACATGCACAGGCCCCAGATCAGGTTCAGGTCAATGTAGACCTACCACATGTTATAGGTGTGGTCAAGTTGGGCACGAATCCACAGCCAACAACTGTGTTTCCACCTTAGAGTCAAGAATGTCTGCACATGGTAGAACAACCTGATCAGATGTCACACAGAGACTCATTGAGGGTATGGTTTTCATTTGTGGTAGATAGTTATATGTTTTGTTTGATTCGATTTGTACAGTATTGAGGGTTGACACCGGTTATAGTTAGCATACATTTGATTTTGAGTACTGTAGCCGAGGATAGAGTTTGCCTAATTGTCTTGTTGAGGGATGTCTAGTGGAGATTGGTGGGGTAGAGTTACCTGCAAACTTCAGAGTTCTCGAGTTTTTAGATTTCGACGTGTTGTTAGGGATGGATTAGCTAGCAGAGTATCATGTTCATATCAACTGTTTCAGTAAGATAGTGATATTGAGATCTCAGGGTGTCCGATGTTTACATATAGTGGTAGTACACCGAGAGTCGAGAGCATTAGAGGTCGACTTGCACTAGTGGAGATATGGAGACTCTAGTGTCATTACACACCGTAGTAGAAAGTCAGGGACCGAAACTTAAAGAGATTCTGGTTGTGTACAAGTGTCTGGATGTGTTTTCGGAAGACTTACCTGGTTTACCACCACCAAGAGAGAGATATATTTTATCATTGAGTTAGTACTTGACACTAGACCTATATCTATACTACCATACCGCATGGCTCCAAGAGAGTTGGAGGAGTTCAGGAGGCAGTTGCAGGATTTGGGACAGAAATGATTCATCACACCTTCTATGTCACTATAGGGAGCACCGATCCTATTTGTGAGGAAGAAAGACAGTATTTTGAGACCATGTATTGATTATAGACAGTTGAATAGGGTCACGGTCAGAAACAAGTATCCCTTACCACTGATTGATGACTTATTTGATCAACTAAGAGGAGCACAATATTTATCTAAGATAGACCTGAGATCAGGGTATCATCTGCTTAGGATCAGGGATGAAAATAGATCCAAGACATCATTTAGCACGAGATATGGATACTATTAGTTTACAGTCATGCTATTTGGTTTGACTAATGCTCCTGCCACGTTTTTGGATTTAATGCACTGGGTGATGAGACCATTTCTTAACCGCTTCATGATAGTTTTCATCGATGGTATATTGATATATTTGAGGACTCGAGAAGATCATGAGCAACACCTCATAGAGACGTTGTAGACCTCGAGGGAGCATCGACTCTACGCCAAGTTCAGCAAGTGTGAGTTTTTGTTGTCAGATGTCAAGTTTTTGGGACATGTTGGAGTGACAAACATTGTTATAGATCCAACTAAGATTCAGGCTACTATGGATCGGCCTGCGCTGACGTCAATTACGGAGATCAGGAGTTTTCTGGGGTTAGCAGGATATTAACGTAGGTTTGTGAATGATTTCTCGAAGATCTCTTCCCCAATGACCAGATTGACTCAGAAAGACTTCAGGTTTAATTGATCTGAGGAATGCGATGAGGCATTTGCTCAGCTGAAGAGATTGTTGACTACCGCACCAATGTTGATATTGCCAAACACTGGACATGGATTCTTGGTATATACAGATGTTTCTTATACGGGTCTAAGTTGTGTGTTGATGCAAAATAGAGGCACAGTGGCTTATGCATCCAGACAGTTGAAGTTACATGAAAAGAATGATCTCACTCATGATTTGGAGTTGGCAGCGGTAATAGTTGCTCTGAAGATTTGGAGACATCATTTGTATGGAGAGAGGTTCACACTCTATACTGACCATAAAAGTTTGAGATATCTCTTCACATAGAAAGAGTTGAACATGAGATAGTGCAGATAGTTAGAGTTTCTGAAGGACTACGACTTTTCTCTAAAGTACCACCCAAAAAAGTTAATGTAGTTGCTGATGCGTTGAGTCGGATACCGATAGGTGATGCCGAGGTTGATAGATGACATATGATGCATGGGTATGGACTACTCAAGGCAGCGGCGATGATGACTTAGTTCGATATTCCTACCGACACTCGGATGATGATTTGTGCACAGATGAGGCTTCAAACAGTGTCCACACAGAGAGTGTTGGAGGATCAAAAAGCCAATATTTTAAACCCGAGATTTAGTGAGTTAGCCCATAGTACTGATTGTACTAACTAGATTGAGACAGCGAATCAGTGCCTGAGATTCAGATGCAGATTGTGGATACTGGCAGTGGGAGAGCTAAGAGACGAGATTCTTCACGATTCACTATTCATCCAAGTATGACCAAAATGTACCATGACATGAAGAGACATTTTTGTGGCCTAGGATGAAAGCGGACGTATCGAAATTTATTAGGAACTGTGGGATCTGCCAGTAGGTGAAGGCAGAGCATCATAGACCTTAAGGATTATTACAGTCGCTTCCTTTTCCATGATGGAAGTGGGAAGACATAGCCATGGGTTTTGTTAGAGGCCTGCCAAAAACTGCCCGTCGACACAATTTCATCTGGGTGATTGTGGACAAATTGATAAAATTTACCCATTTCATACCAGTTGTAGCTCATTACACATTTGACCAGTTGAGTGTATTGTTCGAAATGGAGATTATTAGGCATCATGGGGTACCATTGACTATTACGTTAGACAAAGATGTTATGTATACATCCAGGATGTGGCAGAGTATGCATGAGCAGTATGGTACATGCCTAGAGTTTAGCATAGCCTTTCACCCTCAGACTGATGGACAGAATGAGAGGATAATTCAGACACTTGAGGATATACTCAGGGCTTATGTAGTTAAGTTTGGGGGATCATGGGAGGAATACCTATCGTTGTGTGAGTTTGCAGACAATAACAGTTATCAGGCTAGCATTGAGATGGCGCAATTTGAGGTTTTATATGGTAGACCGTTTCGCTCACCATCTCGTTGGGCTGAGCCACAGGACCGGGACATTATAGAGCCTGAAATTGTTGTTGATCACACAGAGAAGCTACGATAGATTCGCCAGAGGCTTAAAGGAGCCTAGGAGAGGCAAAAGAAGTATGCATACATATATCGCAGCGATCATGTATGACAAGAGAGCTTTAGTGTATCTAAAGGTTTCTCCTTGAAAGGGTCTTCACAAATTTGCTCTGAAAGGCAAGTTAGCACCAAAATCTATTGGGCCTTTTAAGATCAAGAAACGGGTCAGAAAAGTTGCTTAGAAGCTGGATTTACCTCCACAGATGTTGGGGATTTATTCGGTGTTTCATATTTCTATGCTTCAACTAGCTACGTCATTGGCAGGCGAGAGACCAACAATGGACTTAAAGCATATTGACCTAAGTGAGGACGTATCATATGAGCAGCAGCCAGTATAGATTTTAGATCATAGGGCACAACAGTTAAGAGGCAAGTATATCTCGAAGGTGTTGGTCAAGTGTCAGTTCCATAGAGACTCGAAACTCACTTGGGAACGGAAAGACTACATGCGCGTATGTTTCCATACCTCTTCAAGTTAGGTATAACTTTAGGTTGAGCTTAATTTTGAGGACGAGATTTCCATTATTTGGGAACAATTGTCAAGGCCCAAATCTCTAATTTGACTTTAATCTTTTAATCATGATCAAATGACCCGTGATGTGGGACCCGCTTTGATATAAATGTCGCGATCGAGTTTATATGGCCGAGGTAAATGTTATATTTGCAATGTTTTATGCCTTATGTATTGCATATATGTAGACTATTAAGTCATTCCTACTTGTGAATAGGTACTAAAACGTGCGTGGGAATGCGCCCCGAGTTACGTGTCGGCGTGAAACCAAGGTAGAGAACAATATGGTGAGTTGGTATAAGCTTTATATTGCTTTTATAAGTGATATAAGTGGGGCTATGGTTGATTTATTATTAAGTACACTTAAGTTAGTAAGTTAAAACAATAGCCATTTGATATTTCTCGAGACACGTATTGACACATCTGAAAACCATTGAGTCACTTATAGGTGTCATTTGGCATGAGTTAGTTGTACATATGTTAATAGGTGTACCATTAGATAGTTCTCGAGATACGTGTGCACATTAGGATCATTGGCTATCAATGAACCATATCCAATTCATGAATATAAAGCTTTTGATCAACTCAAGCAACTCAATTCTTTCATTTCAATTGCTTAAGAGAGAAGGAAACTTGTTGGAGATGGAAGAGCTGCTGGAAAAGAAGAAGATCAGCAAAAACTTGGTGATTTAGTGAAGGAGAGATCATGTATAGCTAGTGTTCATCAAGTTTGGTAACTTCTCTACACTATAAAGTTAGCTCAATTCCAATGAATTCATGAATTTGATGTATGGGTTGTTATTGTTTTATATTGTGGTTGATGTCATGGAACTTAAGAAGTGTGTATGGAGGTTCCTTAGGCATTTTACATGGCCTATGTATAGAGAAAACTCAGAATTCTGATTACAGAATTATGGGATTTTACTGCACATAGTGTGCTAGGTGGATCAGCTAGCGCGCTAACTTAGATTAGCGTGCTAGGTCTACGACAGTATAAAAGCTGCAATTTTCAAAAACTTCGTAAACACTATAAAAGAGTCTAATACCCTAAGTAAAGGTCTAAACACACTCAAAAACCTATAATATGATATCATGAACCTAAAGAAGAGCTACGGATATTCAAATAAGAGTTTCGAGGTGTCGAGAGGCCGAAATAGCATAGAAAATTGCATGGATTGTAAGTAAACTGATTGAAATATTTCTTTACATTTCATTCCTATTCATATGTTCATTTCCAGTCATTTGGACTGATTTACCTTTGTATTCAATATGCAATAAGTTTTTATTTCTCATTACATGAGGTTGCTTTCATGGTATAATTTGTTGATCGAATGATTTCAATGACTCCAAATCACGTGCAATGTCATTGTTAATTGTTAATACATGTGGTCATTGAAATAGCATGCT
Organism: Stephania cephalantha; assembly: GCA_039657325.1. Taxonomy (NCBI): domain Eukaryota; kingdom Viridiplantae; phylum Streptophyta; class Magnoliopsida; order Ranunculales; family Menispermaceae; genus Stephania; species Stephania cephalantha. The sequence goes on from CM077579.1 coordinate 8,840,189, forward strand.
ATTAGGTAGGTGTTACATAGCATTGTAATCTATTTCCTTTATGCATTATTATGCAATGATTTTGTTAGATTCCATTATTGTGTTGTTCTTGAATATGAAAGTCGTTCTTGTATCTAAGACCACTTTATGATAGAAATCTGGCGGACATACGGGTTTCCATGGCGATCAGAATTTCTCCACTATCTTGCGCACCACTCGGGAAATGAGTCCCAATGTTGTTGGCAAGCATAACTTGCACAACACACGAAGTATGAGACCAGGGGTTATTGGCAAGTTTATATCACAGGTAACTGGCACCAGTGAAAGATTATAAAGGCAAGAGCACTGCTCAGACCTTCACATTGATGTAGAGCTCAGCTCCATCCCCATATAGTGGAAAGCTGATGTGATGAAGATCACGGTCGACCGGCCCTAAATCATTACTACTTAGTCATGTGTCAGTTTCATTTTTTTTGCTGAAGTATCTCTTTGCATGTTCTCTTTTCACATAGTTGCTATTATCATGCTTTTAGATTCTTGTTGCATATTTGGGAATGTGAACAAATGTCTCTCAGTATTACTTTATACTTTCCTATACTCACCATTTAGATTGTGACAGTAAGTGCAGATCCATCAAGTAGGAGACTAGGCAAAGAGAATATCGGCGACTACCCTGAGCCAGAGGAGCACTGCTACACCCGATATTGTATGTTTTGATTTTTGATGTATATAATATATTTTTAGGGTTATATATTATGGATTGAGTGATTAGTACCTTGACCAGACACATGTTGTTATATATCGTTGTTTTCTTATATATATATATATATATATATATATGCATGTAATCTTTATTCTCTGGTTTCTTTCATGATTGTTAGGTATCACATTAATGCTTTCGTTAATTTATAAGACTTCCGCTGAATAAATTTTTAATCAAGCAAGATTTTAACTAACTCTGATTTATTATATGACATACGACATTAAAACTCATATTGAACTTATAATTTGTAAGTAGGTAAATGGTTTTGAAAAGGCTGACTAGTTCCGTGTTTACAAGGTGAGGTTATGGCTTAATGACATGATTAGGTTGGGCAGTGCCCTAATTTGAGAAGAGGTCGTCACAAAGATGATCTTAGTAAGTGTAACTAGGAAAGTAAGTGAGCTATTGGAGTCATTAAGTTGTGGTGATAGCATGAATAAAGACCACAAGATAATTCTCGGGATACGCATTGAACACTTCATCCTAACCAAACATATATAAACCAAGTGAATGGGAGTTTCATCTCCACTCACTCAATTTCACATACAAATCTAAAATTCATAGAAGAATAGAGAATGCGAGCTAGAATTCCACCGTTCTTGAGGACAATTCAAGTGATCAAACATAAGTAATCATTATCTTTATCTATTATTCTATCAAATGAACCTATTTTATGTGTTTTTGGTAAAATTTTAGTTGGAGGGTTAGATCCCTAGTTTTTGGATGGAAACTTAATGAATTATGTGTTTAATGATAATTTCTGTTGAGGATTTATCACTATTTTACATGAATTAAGATTTTTGTTGAATTTGGAAAAACTATTGAATGTTGGGATTTAAGGATTTTGATTTAATTGTTAGTCTGAGATGAGTTTAACTGATGTTTTGGAGTCACTTTGGTATGGTGAGTATGTAAACCAAGTTAGGGTGGCTAATTGAGAGGGGAATGACAAAATTCTCGACTGAAGAATTATCTCACAAAGGGCAATTAGCGTGCTAACTAGCTTAGTTAGCGCGCTAATCGTTCTAGGCTCTCAATTGTTTTTCAAAATGAAGAACATTAGCGTGCTAGATCGATTCCCTAGCGCGCTAACTTCACCTAGTGCGCTAGGTAGACCCATTAGCGCGCTAATGACAGTTGAAATTTGAATGATTTTTGTTCTAATTTTCAACTTAAGACATATATATGTATAATTATTAATATTCCATTAATTATAAATAAATAAAATATTTTTATTACCAAACTACATTAATTATATATTTTGTTTTGAATTGTTTGAAACTATATTTACATTTTACAAATAGAATAAAATGAAAAAAATTACCTAACTACATTAACTATATGACTATGTATATTATGTGTATAAATACTATTTAAAAATACAATTACACATAAACATACACATATGTATGTGTCTGACACCTTAATTCTCATCATTCTTTTTTGAGAAAAATTAAGTGGGAATAAGTATTTTCCCGTGGGGATCCCTAATGGTGATCTAAATGGGGAAAAAGTTTTCACGGGGATTCCTCATCCTCGTGGGGATTACACTGGTATGGGAATAGGGATGAAAATTCATCCCCGCATGAGGATGGCTACAAAGATGGGGGATGAATTCTTAAACGAGTACGAGGATGGAGATGGGGTCCTCATCCCCTACCCTCCTAATTTGCATCCCTACCTACATTCCATCATAAGTGGTGATGTGGATAGGGATCGCATTCCTCGCCCCATGCCCGCCCTACTTGCATCCCTACATATGTACATATAACTATATATATCATGAATATTTTGCTCTAATTGATATGTACGAGTATGAATATAACTTTTAAAGTGTGTGATAAGAAAGTTGAAGAGAATGATGTGTGGGCATATATAATGAAAGAAAAAGTGCTCAAAATTAATTGAGGATAGAATTAATATTGATTCAAAAAGGTTAAGATATAATTGACAAATTTCAAATGTTAGGATATAATTGATACAACTTTTATATGATAATTTTTTTATTATTAGGCATTTATTTTAATAGTCATAACACTTCTTTTTTTTTAGTCACGCTATGCGCACCCTTCCAATTACTCAGGGCAGCCATTTATATTGTTTCCATCGTGAAAAAACATATTTGCTCCTCCCAACCTAATTGATTCACTCACTTCCTTCCTTCCCTTCACATTCCCGTGCGCCCCACTCGAGTTCTCCTATATTTTTTAACCGATACCACTCGCTTAGTAGCTGGTCGAACATCAATTTTATCGATCAAAGAGTGCACATAAACCTTAGAAGTCTCGATTCCATGTTTTCAAATGTTTAAATTAAATATGATGTGTTTTGGGGTGATAAATAGTGATTTTACATGGTAGGGTTTATTAGATTCGCGAGTTTTAAATGTTTTTAGGGTTAAATAGCTAAAGAAAACGTAAGGGAGGCATACGTGATACATGAAAAGATTAGTTTTCATTTTTTTTGTAATTTTTTCTCATTTTTCTACCACGTACGCGAATACACAGGACTGAGACATTTTGTTGTCTTAGTTGCTAATAGCCGAGACTTTAATAACGGGTCTTGGTAGGTACCCACCGAGACTAATCTTATGTATACAAACATTCCTGATGAAACTCAACATGCGTCAATCGAGACAAAGGCTAATTTCTCTATAATATGTCACTAAGACTAAATGTGTAGCCTCGTACACAACTATTGGTCGTTGAGGTCCCTTTTTAATTAAGTGTTTGTAAGTTTTGACCTACATTTACCCAACGGTCTCGATAATGAACGACTGAGACTACAATACAACTCACGGTCCTATGTGGTTGAGAGAAAAGTAAGGCAAGGCGAGAGAGGAATAGGGCACAATGATGGTTTGGATGTTTTATGTGTTTGTGGTGGTGGTGGTGGGATGTAATGCTTGATAAAGGGATATTCTAGTCATATGATGGGTGCCCTCGTAAATGAGGTGCCCTTAGTAACTGCTGGAGTGCACACGCGACTTTTTTTTTTTTGGTATTTTAGCACTTCTCAACTCGGCATAGGACAATAGTCATGGAGGTCTCAAGTTGGCGAACCTCATGGCTCTAAATTTCCCAAACCTTCCCCCGTCCAACTCGGATGGGTGGATGATGGATCAAGCTGTCGAGGGCATAAATAATACATGCATACACCCAACTATGTTTGGGTGCAACGCCTGATATGATCCAACTGCAAAAAGGAAGTGTCAAATGTCTTGATTCCTTCAATGGCCCTATGATTTGATTTTTGTGAAAATTAATTGATTAATTTGTAGAACAAATGTAGGCAATGGAATGCGATGATTGAGAATGGGCTTCTACGTAACCAATCCACATTGTCAACAGATTCATCCTCATGCCATGTAAAATGGTAGAACTTGCAGTTGGAAAACTCTTAGATTGATCAGTGAGTATGCAAAATTTGTATATTTATCTTTGATTGATCAGTGTAGATAAATATACCATAGCAAGCGTGAAAGGAACATTGTTTATTGGAATATGTCATACCAAGCATGGTCAATGGATTGAATAGTTATTTGGCGAAGCAATGAAGGGGGTAAGTTGTTCGGGCATGTGCCTTAGGTCAATTATGAACATTGTTTATTTTATTATTTTGGTTAATAACATAGAGGATTTCATTTGTTGTTTATCATTATAATTGTTGCATGTTTACATTATAGTAGGATCTATGGATGTTTACTAAAATAACATAGTTCCTAGTCGGTCATTATACTAGGAACTATAATGATTTAAGATTGGTGTGCGTTTTGATTGATGGTTAAGTGATGATCATGCTTATATGGATATGAATCAAGATCATGAGTACTTATTATGGAACAAGGGCTCCTATTAGAACATCACATAGATTAAGTCGTAGGTGTTACTCATCATAGATATATCATTTGCTTTTCTAATTTGAGATTACCAGAGACTTCAATATTAGGAGCATAGAGATTTGACACAATCAAACGTTGTTTTTAACCAAACGATTATAAAGGTTATGATTGGTTATTATGTGAATAATGTGTGAAAGGTGTAATCAAGATAGAATTTTGTCCTCTCATATAAAGAGAGATATCAGTAAATCCCGCGATATGTTATACTGATAATGGTCAAGTCCAAGTGAATTGATATAATCAATATTACTTGGATGTTTTTAGTCTACCTAGAGATCAAGACTAGTATGATTAAACATTAAGGGCGACTTCTCCATGTCTTCTGTTTGATCAAATGATATCGTACGACAAAAGGATATGATATACAATGTTGATTAGATAATATCGATTTTGATCTTTGTGCAACTTGGATGGCCATAATGTCTTGCTATAGGCTACTTATGACTTGCGTACCAAAATGATTTTGGTTCACTACCAATGTTGCATGAACCTATTAGGTTGCAAAGAATAGTTTTGCGAGATTTTGAATGACTCGAAAACAATGAATTTTATATGATAAAATTCATGACATAATTGTTCATAAGATGTTATATATTTATACCTCTTTAAGTAGGGTATGATGGTAATTCACTTACCTACCATTATACAAGGGTTGTATAATAAATAGTTGTTTTAAGTGGAAAAAGTGATGACCCAAAATCTAAAAACCTGCCCTATGGGAAAACTTGTAATTATGTGAACCTTAATTTAAATAAGATTAAAATAAAAACCCTAACCACCCCCTCATTGATGTTCAAACCCATAGAACTAGATAGTGGAGATGATGGTGATGGAATGCTCCTAGATCCAAGCAGGTAAGCTCTCTCTCTCTCTCTCTCTCTCTCTCTCCCTAAAATTTTTGGAGCAAATAGTACCCTATGAGGGCAGAGGAGGTGCCTCCACCGCCTCCAGCACGAAGGAGCGACGGCACCACCGTCGTCAAGCTTGGGTAGGGGAGGGATGCTGACCGAGAAGGAAGGGTGGCTCTAGCCACCCTCCCCTCAGTGGGGTCTTCCCCTCTCGGCCATGACTGGCCAGAGGTCCGGCCAGTCGGGCTGCAGGATCCCACCATTGGAGGAACTGGGGTAGTTAGGTGACGGGACAGGGGGAGCTTGTACTTCCCCCTCCGATAGCCACCAGGGGGAGCTCGAACTCCCCCTTCTTATGGTCATTTTGTTGACCCCTAGACCGAGTTGATTAGGAGTTAACAGACCCTTAAACTAGTTAACTAGGAGCCAAACTGGCCCCTGGACTCAATCATAGGCCAGTCTGACCCTTGCACAATAATTATAGCTTTACTAGGAGCGCGTTCGTGCTCCCTGGGGAACTGACAGTAGGTTCCCCCCTCTGACACGCTACACTAGACATCGACGAAGGTCTCGACGACACAACTGACGACGGGACTTACATTAGTGAGTTCCTAAATGCATATGAAATAAAGAATAAATAACTCGGTATTGATTTATACATTGATATGTTTTTGTATATATTGTATAGTTACGCGCGACGGTTCTCATTGGACCTCGAACGCGGGAGGGTCGAGAATAGGATTCGCGATGAATCAAAGTAAGTGGGGAGCTTGCTCAACTATCAAATTGGCTTAATATTAGTTATGTTAGGACATGTTTTTAACTAGAGACTTAGGGCATGGGTTGCATCATGCTATGGGCATGGATCTACGTATCTATGGAATGTGAGTGCATTTATTTTCCCCTCTTATGATATTCATTGCCCTAAGATTTTTGTGGAGTTCCTACCGAGGGCATTATTAGCAAGTATTATCTAATGCCCCTGGATATTTGTGGTGCCACCGAGGGCTTTACTATTTATTTCCCCAGGATCTTTGTGGAGTTTGCCACTGAGAGCGTTACTTGTCTAATTGAATTCATAAGTGTATCACTTAAGGACATAAGTTGGAGTTGCCTTCTCTTGTACTTTTATGAAGAGGGACATGCATCGGTGATGGCTAGGATGAACTTACTATTGATTTGATGGGACTAACAAGAGGGCGCATAAGGCCTATGTGTTGCCTAATGGTTGTCATCACTTCAAGGGTAAGTGAATCAGTCATTGGATTCTCATCAATAACTAGTATGCATTGAATGAGACCACGACTTTATATTATTACTAATTTTCTATGGTATCTCTCTTTCGTGAGCCCCATGCATGATGATGAGTTTTGACTTTAAAATGCTTTATCAATCTTGTTGACGTGGTTTATTAATTCTTTATAAATCCATGTAAAGCCTTGTTTTAAATGCTTTATTCAATTTCAATTCATGCTAGCCTTGCATGCTTACTAAGTATTACTTGCGTATTAGATGGTTGAGCGGGTTTTTCGCATTACTGAGCTCCGTTGGTTCTTTTAGCTCACCCTACTTACATCTTAGGACCATACACATTGGTGTTAGGTTGAGAAAAGGGCAAGGCGATAGCTTGAAGCCTCCTCTTTTGATGTGAGCCTTATAATGATAGTATCTATTTATTTGATTTTGAAATTATTGAACTTGGGTTGTATATAAATAAGTCTTTCGGGTAGAATGAACCTTACTCTTATTTAGTTTAAACGACTTAATAATATTTTAATGAATTAAGTTGTTGTAAGGATTTGAAAGCACAACAATAGTTTGATAATACGTCATATAGATTTTCCTTTATTTAATTCTGCAAGCATTTATCCATATGCGCTAGTTTGATATTATGCATGTTGTTTTAGGTGTGCCAGACCGCTTGCTCGGGCCCGATTCGATCATTGGGCCTTGGAGGCGGTCTGGGCCGATCAACCCGACCCTAGGTCGAAGGAAGGTCATCACAGTTGTTATCAGAGCCCAGGTATTAAAACCTAAGGAAACATTAGGTTAGTGGAACCTAAGTTTTTAAGGCCTTTAATATTTAAAGGTCTATTTTAAGTTAGACGAATCAATGTTATGGGACATTGGTTAGATGTCAACTTAACATACAAAAATGATAAATCCTATGATGGGATGGGATAAAAGAAATCTGACAAAATATTTATTATGTTGATTATTTGTTGCCTTGTATATGTAAATATATTGTTAGGTATATAGGTAATTGTGTTCCCTATTAGTCTAATTGTCTTTGATAGTATCCGCGGGCGCATAAGGAACTTGAGTTCCACGAGACAGTGGAGGGAATGACAATGAACGATGCAAGGAAATCGAAGCAAACTCCTTGGGAGAGAATCCGCACACACTTCAAGTGATATTTTGCAACGACTAATGTGAGAACGAATAAGCTTTGATTGTGAATTACATAGTGTGATGCGCCTATATTTAATAGTAGTGTAGCAAATAAAATACTTAAACAAGAATCATGAGACTTGGAAGCACAATGAAACGCCACGCTGCATAAGTAAAAGGGAGTAGTAACGTGGCCACACTTCAAAGAAGTAACTTTAACACTTGAGACTATTTAAATAGTTAAAAGTCATGATGCCTTGTTTGTAAGGGAAGATCATTAATCCTAGTATGGATACAAATAAGTTTTGGCCTCAAATAACAAAATTAAGTTAGTTTGGCTAGGAAGCTAAACTTGAAAACGTACTTTGAGATAGGAAAGACACATGTACTCTCAAATGTCTAACTCTTAATTAAATATGTGAATCAATGGTCTATGATTTGACTAGTTGGTCATTACTATGATTTGACATTCATTGTTACATGCGATCTATTTTCCTCTAAAAATGAGTTTTCGACTATAATTGACAATAATGTTTGTGGTGTTTTGAGTTGATATGTATCAGTTTTCAAGGAAGAACTCTATTTGTTTTACAAGATTTCAAAGCATAACCAAAAGTAAAAGAAAATGAATTATTATTCTTGGTGTTTTAAAAATGAAGTGAATAGACTCATGTGTATTTCAAAGATTTCTTTTTGTAACTTCACTTCGGTGTTTACAAAATCAGTTTTATTTTGATTCGATAAGCATGGTTGAGATTTCTTGAATGATTGGTCTTATGAAATGTTAGACCGAGTTCGTGTTGTATGAAAAAGTGTTTGGACTTAATTATAGGTTTGGGCCTAAGTTATTATCTTATGGTTGAAATAAAAACATTCGTGTAGTTATGGTGTATTTTTAAGTCGCATTGACCCAATTGATTTGAAAAAACATTTAAAGTTACTCGAAACCCAAGGATTGATTTAGATTTTTCCTATGAGAATGAATTTAACTCGATTCTTGAAATAGGGTTTTTGTCTTTTGATGAAAACACAAGATTTTGGAAAAGTTCTGATTCAAAGTTTACTTTTTGATAATTGAACAATGTCTCTCGAGTTTTGATCGATTATGTACCAAAGAAACTTAAATTTATATCAGCTATCAATAATGTGAGTATCGAAATAGAGTATCCCAAGTCGAGGGATGTATTTGACAAGATTGTCATGTGTGAGGATCGTGTTGCCAAGTAGTAACTTGTAAATGTTAAAAAGACCCAAGACATGAGGTTAAGATAATATAAATCAAAGGCAACCAAAATTGTTCTTACTTAACTAAAAATGTGTTTACTCAAAAAATTGGAGATACCACAATTTGAAAGATCGTTTTCAAAATGAATGTGAGACATGCGCTGATGGTACCATAATTGAGAAAATTAAGAAATGCCTCAAAACTATTTATATGACTCGGAACTTGTACAGTTTGAAGGTTGTTCATCAATATTAATGATGTCGTAATAAATCCAATGATAGGTGAATCATTAAAATTTGGGATACCCGGCTAAAAAAACTATCATTGGTATGATTGTCCAGTAATTAATATGTGAACTAACAACTATTGAGGCGAAGTGGAACCTAACATGATTGTAATGGTAGTTGAATGAAAATAATGTTAGTGAATAAATAATGTTACTAATGTCACCTAACCTAAGTCAACGATGAGTCGATTATTAAAATTGGGGATCCTAAGATAAGATCGACCTATGGGGAAACAAATAAGTTAATAGGTGGTATGAAAAAAAAAAAACATTATGAATCCAATAAAAAAAACATTAACTACGATAGATTTTCGTAGTCATAGGATTTGCAAGGGAATAACATGTTCATGAACTTAAAATTTCAAATCAAAATGGTGACGTCATAAGAAATCATAATAATTGCTTGTGAAGAGTAACCCGAAATTTCTCGATAAGAGTGAACGTTATTGCAAGAACCCAGACTACTAAACTAGACAGTTTTGATAAGGATGAAGGATCGAACTAATGATAGGTTGACAATTTAAAATTGGGGATCCTAAGCTAGGATCGGCTCCCAATAAAATTCATATTGTGTAATACGAACAATACGATAACTAGGAAGGATGAGAAGATATCTTAATCTAGTTATGAAACATGTATCTCTAGGTGGAGGTAAGATCTTCTAAATCTGACACCTTTATGAATTGTTAAACAAAGTTTTGCTAGCACTTTAGAGCCTTAAGATTTAGTTTAAATTTCAAAGTGAGAATCCTAATCGAATGGAATAAGAGAATTTGAAATGCAACCTAAATGGAAAAGCGATAGGTGTACACAGACGACAAAGTGTTAAGGATATTGCCAAGTAGTGAGAGACACGAAAATTTTAAAGGTTGACATCGTAATTAGTAATAATATAAGAGTTTAAAACCACAACCGATTATGTTGGTGAAGTAAACTCGAGCATTTTTTCGGATGAAATCAAAATTTGTGAACGCGTAAAATTTAGAAGTCAGGGTGCCCTTGGTTCAAAGTTTTAAATGGCATGACGTGCAAGTTACACTCGTCTAAGTACTAAGTACACATTCGTATACATTTATTTTGAAGTATCCGAAAAAAAAATGCGGCTGAGTAATGCACACGACTAATAAATTGAAACGTTGATGGTGAATTATGAACTTAAAATAGTTAGATCATAGTGAGTTACGAGTCCTTAATGACAAAACCCGAGACTTGGGTTATATATTTTCAAGAAATGACATAAAATTTAAACCACCATTGATTTCTCAGTGAGAGAAGTTCTAAGTAAATTATAAGAGCTAAGAGTCAACTCGAGAAGACGATAATAGACGATTGTGCAATAAATGTGAACCTTGACTACTTCGAAAGAATTTAAAATGTCAGCCCAGGATCATAAAAGTTGATTGGTACGAAGACGCGATGCGAAAAGTCTCCAGAATTTCGACACAAATAGGCACCAGATAACATCTCAATATAGTTATCTTTACTTATTTGTGGGGCGATTTGTGTGCACGTAACGACTTTGATGGAGATTACAAAAGAATGCGCAAAAACGCGTTATGGTACAAAGACTTGGCAGATAGCTAAGGTATAATGACTCTAAAGGGACTTATACGAGATAGACCTTATAAGTTTCGGCCTGTGGGATGAAAATAATACTATTGGAAAATTAGAGTCATTATACCTTAGCTATCTGCCAAGTCTTTGTACCATAACGCGATTCTGGGCATTCTTTTGTAATCTCCATCAAAGTCGTTACGTGCACACAAATCGCCCCACAAATAAGTAAAGATAATTATATTGAGATGTTATCTGGTGCCTATTTGTGTCGAAATTCTGGAGACTTTTCGCATCGCGTCTTCATACCAATCAACTTTCATGATCCTGGCTGACATTTTAAATTCTTTTGACGTAGTCAAGGTTCACATTTTAAATGAGAGTATTTCCAACCTAAGTATCTTGATCTAATCCTAGTTTTACAGCATCCGCGTGAAGCTGCTTATGTTGGTATTTGAGGTTCAAAATGCAGCGAAATTTTTTAAAATTTTATTTCATAAACCCCAAAAAAATCAAATCCGAATTCTATTAAATCGATTAATAAAAGTAAACCATACCTCAATCACTAAACTTTCAATTAAATCGATTAACAAAAGTAAACCATACCTCAATCACTAAACTTCTTCTGAGTGTTGAGATCCTTAAGACGTTGCCAGAGACGAACGCCATGTATCAATAATCCACACACGAATGACGACCAAAATTTAGAGTAATAGCTTAAGAGAGAACATAAAAACAATTTTTATTTTCCCTAAAACTCTAGAACGGCCGAAAAACCTATTTTGTTTACGTAAAACGTAAATTAGATCTCAAACATAATTACTTTCGTAATGTGTTTATGTGACCCAAATGAAATACCCTTAGAGGTTTGGAAATGCTTAAGAGAAATTGGATTGACTTGGTTAACAAAACTTTTCAATAAGATCTTAAAATCAAAACGGATGTCAATGGATTGGAGAAGAAGCACGCTTGTGCCAATCTTCAAAAACAAAGGAGACATTCAAAGTTGTTCAAACTACTGGGGAATTAAACTTATGAGTCACAATATAAAACTTTAGGAGATGATAATTGACAATAGGCTAAGGAGAGAAACAACAATATTAGATAACCAATTTGGTTTCATGTATGGGAGGTCAACTATGGAGGCGATTTTCCTTGTAAGATGATTGTTAGAAAAATATAGAGAAAAGAAAAACGATATTCATATAGTATTCGTAGATTTAGAAAAAACATATGATAGGGTCCCTAGAGATGTTCTTTGGTGAGTTCTAGAAAGAAAAAGAGTGCATGCTAGATATATATACATTATTAAGGATATGTATGATTGACTAGTAACGAGTATAAAGACATTTGGAGGAGCTACAAAAAAAATTTCCCATCACGATAGGACTACTTCAAGGATCCGCTTTAAGCCCATATCTATTAACTTTAGTTATGGATGAACTAACTAGACATATTCAAGAGGATATACAATGGTGTATGCTATTTGCAGATGATATTGTCTTAGTGGATGAAACTAAAGATGGAGTGAATAGGAAATTAGAACTCTGGAGGAATACATTAGAATCTAAAGGCTTAAGTTGAGTAGGACGAAAACTGAATACATGCACTGTGAGTTTAGTAACACAAGACATCGAGATGACAGAGTAGTAAAATTAGGGGAAGTAGAAGTTCCTAAGGTAAACCACTTTAGATACATATGATCAATCATACAAAATGATGGTAACATTGAGAACGATGTAACACATAGAATTCAAGCTAGATGGAATAAATGACGGAGTGCAACATGGGTGATTTGTGATCGAAATGTTCCTACTAAGTTAAAAGGAAAATTTTATAGGACCGCAATTAGGCCAGCTATGCTCTATGGAAGTGAATGTTGGGCAGTAAAGCAACACCAATTTCATAAAATGAACGTAGCAGAAATGAGGATGCTTAGGTGGATGTGTGGTAAAACTCTTAAAGATAAAATAAGAAATATAGAAATTCAAAGACAAGTAGGAGTAGCACCAATTGATACAAAGATTAGGGAAGGGCGATTGCGATGGTTTGGTCATTTGCAAAGACGACCTACAAATGCCCCAACTAGAGAACTTGAGTCAATATAAACTGTAGAAATTCGACGAGGTATGGACATACCAAAGTTAACATGGGATGCATTAATTAGGAGAGATTTGAATGGTTTGCAAAGCTCACCATCAATTGCACTTAATCGAGCACAATGGAAAAGTTTGATCCGTGTAGCCGACCCCAGTTAATTTGAGACTGAGGCTATGTTGTTGTTGTATGTGTTTATGTGATGACCCTCCCCCGACTTAGGGTCGGGTCGCCCGCCCTAAACAGCCTCCAAGGCCCAATAATCGAATCGGGCCCAAGCAAGCGGTCTGACACGCCTAAAACAACCTGCGGAATATCAAACTAGTGCATATGGATAAATACTTGCGGAATTAAATAAAGGAAAATCCATATGAAGTATTATTAAACTATCGTTGTGTTTTCAAATCTTTACAACAGCTTAAGTCATTCAAATACTATCAAGTCGTTTAAACTAAATAAGAGTAAGGTTCATTCTACCCTGAAGACTTATTTATATACAGCCCAAGTTTGATAATTTTAAAATCAAATAAATAAATACTATCATTATAAGGCTCACATCAAAAGAGGAGGCTTCAAGCTATTGCCTAGCCCTTGTCTCGATCTAGCGTGTGTATGGTCCTGAGATGTAAGTAGGGTGAGCTAAAAGAACCGATAGAGCTCAGTAATGCGGAAAACCCACTCAACCATCAAATACGCAAGTGATTCTTAATAAGCATGCAAGGCTAGCATGAATTGAAATTGAATAAAGCATTTAAAACAAGGCTTCGCCTGGATTTATAAAACATTAATAAACCACGTCAACAAGATTGATAAAGAATATTAAAGTCGAAACTCATCATCATGCACAGGGTTCACGAAAGAGAGATACCATAGAAAATTACTAATAATATAAAGTCGTGGTCTCATTCAATTCATACTAGTTATTGGTGAGAATCTAGTAACCGATTCACCACCCTTGAAGTGATGACAACCACTAGACGACACACAGGCCTTATGTGCCCTCTTGTTAGTCCCATCAAATCAATAGTAAGTTCATCCCAGTCGTCACCGATGCATGTCCCTCTTCACAAAAGTACAAGAAAATGCAACTCCAACTCATGTCCTTAAGTGATACTCTTATGAATTCAATTAGACAAGTAAAGCTCTCGGTGGCAAACTCCACAAACATCCTGGGGTAATGAATATCATAAGAGGGGAAAATAAATGCACTCACATTCCATAGATACGTAGATCCAAGCCAATAGCATAATGCAACCCATTCCCCGAGTCTCTAGTTGAAAACATGTCCTAACATAATTAATATCAAACCATATTTGATAATTGAGCAAGCTCCCTTCTTACCTCGATTCGTCGCGAATCCTATTCTCGATTCTCGCGCGTTCGGGGTCAGAATTGTCGCATGTCACTAGAAAATACATACAACATCATATCAATGCATAAATGAATACCGAGTTATTTATTCTTTATTTCATATGTATTTAGTGACTCACTGGTGTAAGTCCTGCTGCCAGTTGTGTCACCGAGACCTTCGTCGAGGTTTATGTAGCGTGTCAGAGGGGGACCTACTGTTTGTTCCCTGGGGAGCACGAACACGCTCCCAATGAAGCTAGAATTCTTGTGCAAAGGTCAGACTGGCCTATGGTTGAGTCCAGGGGCCAGTTTGGCCCCTGGTCAACCAGTTTAAGGGTCTGTTGACCCCAGGTCAACTCGATCCAGGGGTCAACAGACCCCTGAACTGGTGAAACGACCATGGGAAGGGGGAGCTCGAGCCCCCCTAGCGGCCAAGGGAAGGGGAAGCACGAGCTCCCCCCTCTGTCCCGTCACCCAACTACCCAGCGCCTCCGATGCTGGGGTCCCTCGGCCCCATTGGCCGGACCTCTGGCCAATCGTGGTTGAGAGGGGAAGACCCCTACCCAGGGGAGGGTGGCTAGCCACCCTTCCCTCTCGGTTCGTGGGGGTGGGACGCCATGGCAGCGTCCGTCCCCCACCCAAGCTTGACGACGAAGATGTCGCCGCTCCCTCGTGCCGACGGCGGTGGCGGCGTCAGCGTCGCCTCTTCCCTCCTATGGTACTCTTTGCTCAAAAAATTTGAGGAGATAGAGAGAGAGAGAGAGATTACCTTGCTTGGATCTAAGAGCATTCCATTATCATCATCTCCACCATCTAGTTATACCCTTTTTTTATTTAGGGTTTGAACATCAATGAGGGGTGGTTATTTTATTTTAATCTTGTTTAAATTAGGGTTCACATAATGACAAGTTTGCCCATAGAGCGGGTTTGTGGATTTTGGGTTGTCACAATATCCCCAATTTTAAGAATTTCGTCCTTGAAAGAGTAAGGAACACTCGTAGCCCGACGTGTCCATTCGCAACGTTTTCTTTTATGGTTTTTTTTTTCTGAGGCAAATCTACACCTGCGAGATTTACTTGTACCCCGCGTGAAATTAAATCTTCCTCCTCATCTACTATGTTTCCTTCAATTTCCTTCCTCTTTTTTCTAACAAAGTTGGTGACCATCCTCTCTCTAACCTTGCTCTTTTTGCTCTGTAGAATTTGGACCCCGGAAGCGCCACGGGAAGTGCAAACACCCCTTCCAATACTCTCTCTCGAACATCTCCAACATGCCACTCTCTACTTGAACTCCCAACAAGCATTCCAATACAATGGTGAATGTCAGCATCTTTGCCGATCCAAATAGGCTTACAACGTCCGTCCCCTGCCAGTGCAATCTCAGGTGCTCCATGTGCAGGTGTAGTAGAGGTCATGGTGTCGCTCTGTGACGCCTGTGACGCCATTGTAGCAACTTGATCTACCATGACTAACGTCTGAGCAGCTCTGATACCATGACAAAGTATGAAAAGAAACGAAGAAATGAACACATTCACACAAAATGTGCTCTGATCTTCAATGATCAAAAAGGACTGTTTTATTGTCTATTTATAGAAAATTGTTATTTACAACAGAATTTGGTTATCTTCTGACACGTGCTACAATCTTGCTACACAGCTAAACTACTCACTTGACTTGCACACAACACATTGCAAAACACTCCTTAATGAGCTATTCCAACACTGTCAAAGTTTTTTTTGATCAATCAACTAAAATCATTGACACACAAGCGTGGGGGGTTTTCTCTCAAAAGGCCTTGGTATTATTTTTTTATAAGAAACAACTTTTATATTCGTAATGAGAATTTACAGATACAAAATTAACAGTCCGAAGACAACAAGAAAGACAATGAAAAAAAGAGAAAAAAAGAGAAAAGAAAAAAAATACAAAAGGCCTCTGTATTATTAGAAGGGAGAGAATCATAAGCTAGAGGAGAAGTGCCGTGGGTGGGCCGCTTGTTGATAATGTGTGAGGCATGAAATCTAACAAAATCGACAATCAACACAACTAATTTCAATGCTCCATCAATGATATGTAAGAAAGAATGCCATCCATGTCAATCATCAATCATACTTGACAAAAGAGATCGGTGCAGATTCTACAATACATACACACACACACATACTAGATGACTAGCTGACCATAAACACAATGCCTTTGGATTGCCATTTAAGATTAACATTTACATATCATGTGAGTTTTCTTTTCCTAGGTTCATCACTATCTTATATTCATGACTTGCCTCTGCAGTGAACAAATTTTCTTCACACTCAATTATTTGATCTGTTAAAAGATCTATTAGCTTATAGAGTTAGCACTTCATGTAATATTCCATTTCATGAATAAGAATAGAATTCGGATCAGACCCATATCCAGTTTCTTTAATCTGTATGAACAATTCATGCAATATTTGTAGATGTCATCTGCCTGTGTATGTAAACGATCGTTTGCTCCAAACTCATGAATCACATTATGGACCTCAATCCAACTCTTTTCGATTTCCTTCTTGAGCCCATTTTGTTTCATCAGTTTCCTAACCTTCAACACATCCTTCCACTGTCCATGAGTAGCATATGTGTTTGAAAGCAACAGATATGCAGCCAGATCATTAGGTTCTAACGCCATAATTCTTTCCACTGATCTCTCTAGTCTATGGAAATCACCATAGCTCCTGCAGGCACTCAACAGAGTCTCCTACATAAGAATTTGGCTCTAATGGCATATCCTTGATAAAATTCTGCTTCCTCAAGCCTTCCAGCTCTCCTAAGTACACCTAACATGCAAGCTTAATGTTTAAGTTCTGGTGTAATCCCATATTTTTCTGGCATTGCAATAAAATACTGCTCAGCTTGTTTAGTGAATCCAGCATGGTTGCATGCTATTAGTAAAGAAATGAGGGCTGTTCCGTCAGGTTTCAAATTCAAACTTTCCATTTGATTGAAGAGTTCAAGAGCTTGGTTGCTGCATCCATAATGTGCACAACACATGATCATTGCAGTCCAAGTGACTATAGTTTTATCTATTTCAAGTCTGTAGAAAACTTGTTCCGCTTCCCTTGCACATGCAAAATTAGCATACATTGTTATCAGAGCATTGGCCACAGCAATATCTGCAGTTAGTCTTGATTTTATGATTAAGCATCGACAAATCCTGATAGAATGCCAGCAAAAGTAAAATTATTAAGCATCAATTTTTCTTGCATTATTTGGCAAAGGAGTTTCAGCACCTCGTCGGAATGTTTGTTCTGCACAAAAGCAGTGATCATTGAATTCCATGCTATCAAAACTTTAAGATTTATATCCTCGAATGTGCATTTGGCATTTGATAGCACCCCGGACTTCGAATACATGCCAACAACTGAACTTCCCATAAAGGCATTCAGTTCCATTCCACTTCTTATCAAACTGCCATGGATGACTTTCCCAAATTTAAACCAATCAAGTGTGGTACAAGCATCAAAAACCCAAACTAAGGTGAACTCATCAGGGTCTCTACCTGAAAGTCTCATTTCCTGAAATAAGATCAGAGCTTCTTTATACCTATCGTTTTACACATATGCACAGATCAAGGAATTCCAAGAGTTAAAATTAGGCTCTTCAATATTCTCAAAATCCTGTATGGAGTAGCATAACTCTCCGCATTTTGAGTACATTTGATGTATTCCTCCAGAGTTCTAATTTTCTATTCACTCCATCTTTAGTTTCATCCACTAAGACAATATCATCTGCAAATAGCATACACCATTGTATATCCTCTTGAATATGTCTAGTTAGTTCATCCGTAACTAAAGTAAATAGATATGGGCTTAAAGCCGATCCTTGATGTTGTCCTATCGTGATGGAAAAATTTTTTTTAGCTCCTCCAAATGTCTTTATACTCGTTACTAGTCAATCATACATATCCTTAATAATGTATATATATATATATATATATATATATATATATATATATATATATATATATCTAGCATGCACTCTTTTTCTTTCTAGAACCCACCAAAGAACATCTCTAAGGACCTATCATATGTTTTTTTCTAAATCTACGAATACTATATGAAGATCGTTTTTCTTTTCTCTATATTTTTCTAACAATCATCTTACAAGGAAAATCGCCTCCATAGTTGACCTCCCAAGCATGAAACCAAATTGGTTATCTGATATTGTTGTTTTTCTCCTTAGCCTATTGTCAATTATTCTCTCCTAAAGTTTTATATTGTGACTCATAAGTTTAATTCCCCGGTAGTTTGAGCAACTTTGAATGTCTCCTTTGTTTTTGAAGATTGGCACAAGCGTGCTTCTTCTCCAATCCATTGACATCCGTTTTGATTTTAAAATTTTATTGAAAAGTTTTGTTAACCAAGTCAATCCAATTTCTCTTAAGCATTTCCAAACCTCTATGGGTATTTCAACAGCTCAGAACTACTCCGGTTCAATCAGCTTCACATCCTCTTTATGCTTCTCCAGAATCAGCGATGGATCAGGCATGGTACGCAGATAGTGATGCCTCTTCACATGTTACTAATGATTCCAATCAACTGTTCAATCAGTCATGTTATGCAGGTAACAATTCATTAAATGTTGGCAATGGTTCCAATTTTACAATTACTCACACTGGTTCCATAAAACCTCATCTATCTGCTTCGCTAAAGTTTCCAAACACCTTATATGTGCCTCAAATCACTAAAAATCTTGTTAGCATATCTCAATTGATTGTTGATAATCCAGTGTTTGTTGAATTTCATTCTATTTCCTGTCTTGCTAAGGATTTTCACACCAAAGTGACTTTACTTCGGGGAATCCTTAAAGATGGTATGTACAAGTTTGAGTCGCAGCTTCCATCTCAGCTCTATGTCCATAAAGCAAGTCCACCTGCTCTTGTTTCTCAAAGCGCTTCATCAAATGTCCTCTGGCATTCTCGCCTAGACCATCCTTCAGCTCAAACTCTTTCCCTTTGAAAGTCTGTAATAAGCATATATCACCTAGTACTGTTGTTGAGTTTTGTGATGCTTGCAAGTTAGGCAAAATTCATGCCTTACCATATCAAAAGTCTAATTTTCATGCCAAAGCACTATTAGACTTGATTCATTCTGATATTTGGGGCCCTACTCCTGTAAAATCTTCTGAGGGATTCATGTATTGCATACATTTTATAGATGATTTCTCTCATTTTACATAAGTATTTCCTTTGAAATTCAAAAATGAAGCGTTGCCAACATTCATTCAGTTCAAATCGATGGTTGAGAAACAATTTTCTAAATCTATTAAGTTTGTACAAACTGACATGGGGGGAGAGTTCTTTGCCTTCAAATCTTTTCTAGCTGAAAGTAGTATTCATCATCAACATTCATATCCAAATCTTTTCTAGCTGAAAGTAGTATTCATCATCAACATTCATATCCCTATAGTCAACAACAAAATGGAAGAGTTGAAAGGAAGTTGGGAGGCATGTCATACTGCCACATTTCTCATCAACAGATTTCCTATCAGGGATCTGCTCCATATCAGAAGTTGTGACAATGCTTACCTAATTACTCTGCTCATGCTTAACTTATTTGAGGCCCTACAATCAACACAAGTTCAATTTCAGATCTGAGAAGTGTATATTTCTTGGCTACAGTTCTTCACATAAAGGTTACAAATGTCTTAGTCCTTCTGGCAGATTGTACATCAGTCGAAATGTCTTGTTTCATAACAATGAATTCCCATATGCTTCTCTATTCTCTACAAGTGGAGTGACTCCTCATTCAGATAATGCATTTGATACAATTGTATGACCTTTTCATTACATCTCCTACACGATCAGTTACATCACCAATCTTGTTAACTTCTTCACCAACTACTGATGTTGTTTCAGAGGTGGTACCAATTCCACCTCAATGTGATGAGGTTTCTACAGTAAATGCAGCTGAGCCAAGTCTATCACATGTTCCTTTAGCACCAGTTACTACTAGGGTGGGTAAACAGCTGTTTGGTGATGAAAATCGTCAAACCCTCACCAAATCGAGGGTTCGCGATTCGGCCGTTTTGCAAACCTCCACCAAATCGCGAAACCTCAAAACCACAACCAAATCAACCGCGGTTTGCACGGTTTGATCGGTTTGGTTTTGCGATTTTTTTGCGACACATTTTCAGCAAAAAAAGTCACACATTCTATACAATCCCACCAACAAAATATATGTTCATACATGACCATCCACTAAAAACACAATAATACACATGAACTCAATCAAAATTACGAGTCTAAGATCATTTTGAAAGTTAAAACAACAAGAAAATGCTTTAACTTTATTTCAATACATTGCAAGTTTATGGGTGGTTTTTGCGGTTTGGTGAACCGCGGTTTTTTATAAATGAAAACCACCATCAAATCGTTGAATTGTGGTTTTCAAGTTTTCTAAACCGCCCCCAAATCGCAACTTAAAAAAATCTAAACCAAACCATGATGTTTGTACGATTCGGGTGATTTAGGCGGTTTTGTTGAGCCGAATGCCCACCCCTACTTACTACACATCCAATGGTCATTAGATCACGTAATGGTATTTTTAAACCAAAGGTGTTGTCTGCTGTCACTTCAGAGACTGTACCTAGTGAACCGAAATCTGTCAAAGAGGCTTTGAGGTCTAAAGAATGGATAGATGCAATGCAAGCTGAATTTTCAGCTCTTCAAAAGAACAATACATGGACTCTAGTTCCTCCTAACCCTAATCAAACCTTAGTTGGTAATCGATGGCTTTTCAAACTTAAGAAGAACACATATGGTTCCATAAACAGATACAAGGCACACTAAGTAGCCAAAGGGTTTACTCAGATTCCTGGCATTGATTTCTTAATGACCTACAGTCCTGTCATTAAAACATCCACAATTAGGGTGGTTTTGTCTAGTGCTGCTTCATATCAGTTGTCTGTGAGGCAATTGGACATCAACAATGCTCTTCTCCATAGTAGATTAACTGAATTAGTATTCATGCCTCGACCAGAAGGTTTTGTGGATTCTTCCAAACCTAATTTTGTTTGCAAACTTGACAAAGCTATATATGGTCTACGCCAAGCTTGGTTTGACAGATTAAAGGCAACTCTTCTGAAGTGGGACTTTGTTAATTCGAAGGCTAATTCATCATTGTTTATACTTCATCATGGTCAGGACTTGTTCTATGTGCTCATCTATGTAGATGACATTCTGATTACTGGGAATTCCAAGGCTATTATTCAATCTTTCATTTCAAAGCTGAACAATGTGTTTGCATTAAAAGATTTGGGAGAATTGAGTTTATTCTTAAGGATTGAAGTTTCCCGTGATCATACAGGGTTTTATCTCAATAAAGCATCCTATATTCATTCTCTTCTTCACAAGGCAGGTTTTGAGAATCTCAAAACCGCAACAACTCGTGTTGCTACTGGTAAACATCTTCTCCTTAATAACAGTCCAGCCTTCACTAATGTCACTCTTTACAGAAGTCTTCTTGGTGGTCTTCAGTACCTCACAAGGCTCGATATTGCATATATCGTCAACAAACTCAGTCAATTTCAACAGTGTCCTACACAATGTCACTGGAAAGCTTTAAAACGAATGTTTAGATTCCTCAAAGGAACTGTTTATGAAGCTTTACATATCAAATCTTCAGTGCTAAATATCACTGGTTTTGCTGATGCAGATTGGGCTTCGTCTCCAGAAGACAAAAAATCTATTGTTGGTTATAGCATCTACTTTGGTGGTTCTCTTGTTTCATGGCAATCGAAGAAGCAACATATCGTTGCTCGTTCAAGTACGGAAGCTGAATATCGTGCCTTAGCTCATTCTGCAGCTGAGATTGCTTGGATTCAGTCTCTCTTTTCTGAATTAAAGTTCACTCCTCGTCATATTCCATTGATTTGGTCTGATAATATGAGTGCAGGGTCTCTGGCATTCCAGAACGAAACATATAGAGATCGATTTACATTTTGTTCGGGACACATTAATAAACAACTGGAGGTTCGATATATTCCTACTATTGATCAAATTGCTGATTGTATGACTAAGCCCTTAGCTCATTCTCAGTTCAAGCTCGGTGTCACTAAGATCCCCTCTCGCTTGAAGGGGGATGTTAGAACAGCTCATTAAGGAGTGTTTTGCAATGTGTTGTGTGCAAGTCACGTGAGTAGTTTAGCTGTGTAACAAGATTGTAACACGTGTCAGAAGATAACCAAATTCTGTTGTAAACAACAACTGTCTATAAATAGACAATAAAGCAGTGCTTTCTGATCATTGAAGATCAGAGCACATTTTGTGTGAATGTGTTCATTTCTTTGTTTCTTTTCATACTTTGTCAGACAGATCAAACTTTTTTGGGTTTATAGTGTTGTTAAATGTATCTTCTTTATCTATTCATATAGCACATTCTCTTGCTCCCTATCCTTGCTAAACTGTTTAGTATCCTTGTGACAATTGCCGCTTCAAATTAATTGTTTATGAAGGCATGGCGCTGCCCTTCATATTTTAGTTTTTAAATACTTTATTCAAGTATTATTTCATTTTTGTCAAACATCTTTAGTGAGATGAATGAGACATCACTTCCCAAAGGCACTATTTGGGGTTCGACTAATGTTGGAGTTAATGGTGTTGTAATTAAGTTGGTTTCTTATCCACAAAAAGTATCATTTCTTCTATTAGAGCTTTTCAGTGTGTCCTTTGTTTTTTATCAACACAAGACAAGAGTATCATAGTTTGAACTACAATATTATCATTGTGGCAGAGTATCATTGTTGACCACAAATTAATTTTACTAATTGTGCACTTCTCTTCTGTGAGGATGTTGTTGATTTTTCCAATCTCGTAAATTATTAAGGTGGCATTTTTGGCGAATCAAATGGATTGTTGGAAGAGCATCAATTCATGAAGCCGTTCTCACACAAAATTGTTTTAAAAGCTCCTCTGAAATTGATACTACTGCTAACCTTGGCAGGAATAACACCGTTTTATTGAAGAATTTGTGTGTGAATTTGTTGGCCTTTTTAGATGTTTGTGTGTGTATTCTCCTCCATGGGGCACTTTCAACTGGCAAAACTTCATTAGCCGGATATCGTACTTTTTAAAAGTATATAGATTTCGTTAATGCTTTCCTTTAATTTGGTTGGATGCTATTCGAGAAGTTTAAGGCAAACCTGCTAACTAGTGAAGTTAATTGCAAGTACAAAACTTTTTATGAAATATATCAAATCTATGTCAACCTAAAACAAGTGATATGCATGGTGTTTGAGTGGTTCATCCAAAAAAACTAAATACAGGTGCATGTTTGTTGTCCTTCTTTTGTATTCTTGTCTGTTTTATTTGCTCTAGATAAGATACAATACAATACATAAGTTTCACCGGATTTAACTTAAGACTCTTATAGGGTTTATTTTTATGTAGATCTCATATTTTGTTTGTCCAATCTTTTGTTTATTTTCATTGTACCGACATGGTCTATATTGTTATGCTCTTTAGCATTTATTACTAAACATATCTTGGAATGTGCTCATGTTTTATGTTGATGTTTGCAGAGCTTTTTCCCTTTAGACTTACTAACAACCGCAGTTTTCTTTTCCATTTGGCCATTTAGGAGTTCTGTTACAACTTAGTGGCAGGGAGAAGCAGACAACAGTTCAAGTGCAGCCTTATACACTTTTTCCTTTTTGTGAGTAATTTTTCTGGCAGTCTTGCCGCTTAAAATTGTATGTGTTTTTTCTTATAGTGTATTGGTCTTAAAAGGATCTTAGCCAATCTTGCAAGAGTCTCTAAATGACATGGTCGTTGTCAGTACAAACTAGATGTTTCCATCTGAACTTTAATTACCTCATGCATGATATCAATCACTATGGTTATATGATTCTGAAGGAAGGTAGCGAGCAGCATGCTCCATTCAGTAAATTAAAGCAAGAAAGTTAATTGCATGATGTATGTCCTTGTTGCTTTACAAAGAAATGCATGTTATCGAGCATATAGAAAGGCGCTTAGCATTCATTAATCCTTTTTTAACAAAAGCAATTACGAGTTGCTGGTGTTGAAGATGTGTGGACCGAAAGTTAGTCACACATCGATTAAATGAAACTTTACAATGAAGTACATAAGTGATGATCTCCCCGTAACTAACACCGAGATCTTTTAAGATAAAACCCCGCACCTAAAAATTGAAAAGTGGTCAAGTTGAGGACAGTATCGATATTAGCAGAGAAGTGTCGCGAGCGGACCGCTTGCGGATAATGTGCCACAGGCATGAAAAATCAACAGCTAGTACTTGATCATTCCCATGAAGACAGATTCTCTTCTTTTTCTTTTAATACAGACAATTGCAAATTGCTGGTACTTTGTTATTTCTGTGAAGACAGCTTTCAATTTTATGTAGACTCATTTAGTATAGACACTTTCATGTGGGGGAAAACCTGTGGTTTAATCATTCCCATGAAGACAGATTCTCTTCTTTTTCTTTTAATACAGACAATTGCAAATTGCTGGTACTTTGTTATTCCTGTGAAGACAGCTTTCAATTTTATGTAGACTCATTTAGTATAGACACTTTCATGTGGGGGAAAACCTGTTGTCTGTCACTAGATCGCCTTGAGATTTCTGCGCCGTTAATAAATTTGATAGCCATATTTCAAGAGGTAGTTAGGAGCTCTTTTCCAATTGTTATTATTCATCAGGATTTATGATGGTCTGATTTTTACAAGTTGCATCCCAAAACAATTATAAACATGAATTCAAGCCCTTGTTCATACTACCTTATGAACCGATCTTTGTGTATAAAACAATTCTTCATACAGTCTTTACAAAGATTTTGGAGAAACTTTAATTGGCATTCCATGGCAAGGAAAAGGTAGAGGATCCGTATTGATTGCTTCGTCTGGGTAGACCAGAGACCAGTCATACAGAGTTACCATGAAATGCACGAAAATCAGGATGTTCAGCTTAGCCAGTTGGTACCCTGCACACACCCTCGGTCCTCCTCCGAATGGGAGATAAACATATGGAGGACATGGAACTGCCTCCTCAAACCTACTTGGATCGAAACGCAAAGGGTCATTGAAGTATTCTGCGTTCGTAATGAGTTCCATATGTTGTCCATAACACCTGCACATAAAACATGGAAGACAAAACAATAAATACACCATAGGTCCATAACTAATGAATGAAGTAGTGTGACATTGGATGACAACTTCATGTGCTGAGTGAATTTGGACATGGGCAAGTTTCTTTGGTCGGACAGTTTTTCTTGAAACTCATTGTGTCAACTAGAGCAATACATGAGCGAGGGAAAGGAGACATGAAGTTAAGTCGTTGAAAATGCACCTTCCATCCTTTTGGTATGATAAATCCTTCATATTCAATGTCTACTATTGCTTTTCGGAAAGATCCAAAGATCGGTGGGAAGAGACGCATGCTTTCTCGTGTAACTTGCCATGTGTACTTCATCTTCTTTATATCCTCCAGGGTTAAAGCTTCCCCCGGTCTTTTACCACGCATTATATCTTCGTGTTCTGCCAGTTTAACAAAACATTGAATTGATTGTTAAGCGCATTGATTTTTCAATTCTCTACTGAGTTTGTCAAAGAGTTAACATTAACTCGAGATATATTGTATGTGTTTATGATGGGAGAAAGAAGAGGATATAAAATGGAACCTTGGAGAACAAGAGAATGACAGGTGGGATGGTGAGCCAGCATCCTACACACCATTGCTATGGCAAAAGAAGTCGTATCGTGCGCAGCAAACACTAGCAACACCACATTATCGATGACCTCAACCTCGCTTATTTTGCCTCTAATTAAACCAGCAACTAAACGAGGTAAGAGCACTCCTTCCTCCGCATCTACTATGTTTCCTTCAATTTCCTTCCTCTTTTTTCTAACAATGTTGGTGACCATCCTTTCTATCTCTAACCTTGCTCTTTTTGCTCTGTAGAATTTGGATCCCGGAAGCGCCACGGGAAGTGCAAACACCCCTTCCAATACTCTCTCTCGAACATCTCCAACATGCCACTCTCTACTTGAACTCCCAACAAGCATTCCAATACAATGGTGAATGTCAGCATCTTTGCGGATCCAAATAGGCTTACAACGTCCGTCCCCTGCCAATGCAATCTCAGGTGGTCCTTGACGCAGCTGCATATCTTTGGTACAATGGCTTCAAGGCCTGTGCTACTAAGGGTGGATGCTATAACAGTTCGGATGTATCGATGGTGATCCCCTTGCTTCTCCATGATTGAGTTTGGACCCATGAGTTGGACTGATGTGGAGGGCCAAAAACTCACAACCAACTTGAATTCATTCGAGAGGAAGAACCGGTTGGCTGCCGCACCACTCACCACCACAGTTGGTGATCCCATCAACATAGTCTTGAAGATGGTCCCATGTGTTGCCTTCCTAGGCTGAACAAACTCTTCAAACAATTGGTTTCTCCGTTGAGCTTTGTAGAATTCAAGCGTCTCGCCAATCCAAGGAAGTCCCATTCGCCCTGGTGGAAGTTTCTTCTTGTTCCTTTTCATCCTATTGTCACTACCATTTTTCCTGCGCTTTAAGATTAAGAAAGAGAGCATTATGGACAAGAATGACAATAGAAAGGTAAGAACAAAATCCATCTCTGAAGCCATGGAGAAGAGAAGTCTTAATGATGATGAACATGTTAAGGGAATCGTAATGTTTATTTATATAGAAAGATAGAGAGATGGGAAGGCAAGTTGGTAGTTGCATTGAATGATTTGGGACTGAATGCAAGTCAAATTGTTATTAAACAATGGAAAGCACATGGGAAGTGCTTCAGGGGGTCAAACAGTTAATTAATATATTTATATAGATAGTGAGGGAGGTGAAAGCAAGTTGTTATTAGATCATGAGAATTCAATGCCTCTTTCTTTATGCCTACTTATCTTTTGAGCTGAAGAATATAATCTGTTGAATTGTAACAATGCACCTGTAATATATCCTTGGTGCACCAACTTTGCTATTTGATAAATATGTGTGCTCTAAATGACATACCAATGGTTACTTGAGATTGATTGATCAGTGGGGAGCCCTCTAGATGCCAAAAATCTTCCTAAAATCGACGTGAAAATGATGGGAGAAAGATCAATGGAGTTAGTTGAGTGACTGAATCTCTAATGCCATTTAGTATGGAGTAATCTTAGGCAGATGACCTTTGTGGGAGCATCAAAAGACAAAAGAAAAAAAAAGCCAATTAAATTGGTTAAAATATCTTAACCTTTCACATATTTTGTTATTATATCTTAGCTTTTTTAGATGATGTGGCACTAAAATAATGAGTTTAGATCATAAATTAATAATTGTTTTGATAAGTATGGGGGTTTTTAAGTTCACATTAAGGTCTCAGGTCATCAAATATTAATTTTTAAGTTAAAATTGACTTGAATACAAATCAGACAATCTAGAAAGGTAAGGATATAAGAACAAATTTTAAAAATTATGATATAATAACAAAAGTAGTGAAATGTTAGAATATTTTATTCAATTAAGCTAAAAAAAAAAAAAAGAAAAGGAGATTTTTTATTTTTTTTTATTTTATTCAATTGATCAACCTAAAGGGCGATTTAAAAATCAAGAGACAAAGGGCTAAAGTGAAGAAAATATTAACGCCTTATATGAGAGACAATTTGTCGGTGGGGAATAAACTCTCGAATGTCGATGACTCCAGTTGTGGAGTGGTATCACTCTGATTCTGATCACACAGTAACTTGTTTTAATTATTATTTGTTATTAATGTTAATTCCTACTAGTTTGGAATTGTCAGGGTGCCGGGACCAAAACTTTTGCTCGTTATTTGGAAACCTTAATCTCCTTACACAATTTGAAGATTTTGATTCTAGTGGAGACAAGGATTTGCGGGATTCGTGCAGATAGATTAATAAAGAGACTTCGGTTCGACAAATCACACAGGGTTGAAGCACAAGGATTCTCTGGGGGTATCTGGATTATGTGGAAACATGAACTCACAATCACAATATTACAAAGTCATTGGCAATTTATCCACCTGAGAATCCAATGGGGGGGACAAGTCTCTTTTGCCTTTACAGCTATATATGGGAGCCCTAATCCAACAATCCGACGTCATCTATGGGAGAATCTAGAGGCGTTGGCGCTTTAAACATCAGGACCCTGGTTAATAGCTGGTGATTTCAATGCGCTCCTTCACTCGACAGATAAGTTAGGGTTCTAGACCGGCTCATATATGCAAGAGGTTTCTGGGTTGGATACATCGCACTGGCCTTTCAGAATTATCCTATATCGGACCCTCCTTTACCTGGTCACGAGGACTTTGTCATGAATGCTTAGACATGGCGATTATCAACACTGACTGGGGGGACTTTCTGGTGGTTCCAAAATTAACGCATCTGGCGAAAGTTTACTCCGACCACTGCCCTCTACTTTTGGATATTGATGTGGGCGATGCCGTACAACCTAAGCCTAAATTCTTCAAATTACTTTCAGCATGGGAAACTCACCCAGATTGGCGAAGTTTGTCAAAGAATCTGGGACGACACCTAGCCATTACATGAAGCTCTTTCCCTCTTCTCTGATCAGGCTAATAAGTGGAATAGAGAGGTTTTCGGTAATATCTTTCACCGGAAAAGGCGAATATTGGCACGTCTGAGGGGGATTCAAAAGGCATTTGAGACTCATATATCGGGAAATCTTCTTCAGTTAAACAAAGAACTCCGTGTAAAACTTGAAAATATCTTACTCCAGGAGGACTTACTATGGCACCAGAGAGCCAATGCAGAATGGTCTATGTTAGGTGACAGAAACACTACGGTCTTCCATAGACGGGTCATTAAAAGAAAGAAACGAATGAGAATTCTTGGGCTTTTTATCTCATCAGGGGCTTGGTGTGAGGACCAGACTATACTGGGACAGGAAGCTCTCTCATTCATCCGTGAGGTCTATAGGGGTGACTCTTCCAATGGCTTACCATATGGTATCCGAAATAAATTTCCGCCTATCCCACCTCCTTTGTTTGCTGCTATGAGTAGACCTATATTAGATGAGGAAGCTCGGACTACTGTTTTGGCAATGTCTCCTAATAAAGCACCTGGAATTGATGGGATCCCGACATTCTTCTTCCAAAAGAATTGGAATGTTGTTGGGGGGTCTCTATGCAATATGGTAAAAGCTTGCTTTACTCAAGGAGTAATGGATAAATTGATTAATAAATCTCTCATTACTCTCATCCCGAAAGTGGAGAATCCAGAACAGTTCAATCACTTCCGACCTATCAGTCTTTGTAATGTCAGTTACAAGATCATCACCAAAATTGTGGCTAATAGACTGAAGTGCATTATGTCCCATTTAGTGAACCCTGCGCAAACAAGCTTTGTTGAAGGAAGACACATAACGGATAATATCTTAATTGCTCAGAACTCCTCCACTCCTTGAGAACCGTAAGAGGCAGAAAAGGTTGGCTAGCTGTCAAAATTGATCTCGAAAAGGCTTATGATCGCCTAAGTTGGAACTTCATTAAAGATATGCTAAGGGAGGCAAATATCCCCGAGGCTTTATCTAATATCATCTTGTCTGGTCTTTCATCTAGTTCTTTCCAGCTTTTATGGAACGGTAATGTATCTGAATCATTCTTCCCGTCCAGAGGCATAAGGCAAGGTGACCCGATCTCACCATACATTTTTGTGCTTTGTATGGAGCGTCTTTCTCAAGCTATTATGGAGGCAGTGAATCAGGGAGAATGGATCGCTCCTACATTTGGTCCTGAGGTATGTATATCTCATTTATTTTTCGCTGATGATCTCATTCTTTTTGCAGAAGCGACGAGAGCAGGCGAATGTTCTATCCAGGATCCTAGACTCATTTTGCGATCATTCTGGCCATAAGATCAGTTATGAGAAGTCTCAGCTCTTTTTCTCTCCGAACGTAGACCCTGTCCTTGCTGAGCATATTGCACGAAAACTGAATATATCTATTACTGAGGATTTGGGTCGCTACCTTGTGTCCCACTTCTACATGGCAGAGTGCTCACGACAACTTATAATGCTCTAAAACAAAAAGTACAGGCACGAGCTCAAAAATGGAACCCCTCGAATATATCCCTAGCTGGTCGGATTACTCTCTCTCGATCTACTTTATCTTCAATTCCACTTTATACCATGCAAACCTCTCTTCTCCCTAAAGGGCTCTGCGACGATCTTGACAAGATTTGTAGAGGATTTCTTTGGGGCTCGTCAAATGGTTCTAGGAAGTCGAGTTTGGTTGCTTGGGACAAAGTTTGCCAGCCCAGAAAAAACGGTGGTCTAGGGATGCGAAATATGTATGATATGAATAGATCCTTCATCATGAAATTGGGTTGGGAATTGATCACTAATCCAAATGCATTATGGGTCAAACTAATGAGAGCCAAATATGGCATCCCCGGCGATACGATCCCGAATGAGCTTACCCTAGGTAAATGTTCACATGCTTGGAGGAATATTTGCAAGATTTGGTCCCTACTACTTGGAGGCTTAAACTGGGCCATAGGTAATGGCCACACAATTCGCTTTTGGCTCGACAGATGGGTGGGCGGAGTTAAGCCTCTTATCGAGATGACGACAACCCCCATCTTGGAATCTAGACGAGGTGATACCCTGTGTACCTATGTCAATGAATCTGGATGATGGTGTTGGGCAGACTTTGAAGCTTACCTTCCCGCAGAGGTGCTATTACGTATCGCAGCCATACCACCCCCGATCCCCCAAAGTTCAGATGAGGACTCGGTTTCCTGGTCTCATTCAGAATCAGGTAAGTTCTCTACATCATCTGCATACACCTCACTAATACATATGCCTTGGTCTCTAGGGAATGCTGGTTGGAAGATGATATGGAAATGTGCGGTTCATGATAGAATACGGACGTTCCTCTGGCTTGCCTTCAATGATGCACTTCTCACGAATGAAGTCAGACATCGGAGGCATATGATTGATTTCGATGGTTGTGATCTGTGTGGGGGTAACTCAGAATCTCTCAATCACATTCTTAGAGAAAGTCCCAGGTCTGTCTTAATATGGGGACATTTTCTCTCAATAGAGCAATTGGGATCCCTTCCAACATTACCATTCCAAGAATGGCTAGTCAAAAATCTGATGTGCGGTAACCAGATCATAGGCGTGGAATGGTCGATATTCTTTACCACTACGTGTTGGCTATTATGGAACAGACGCAACAGAATAGTCATTGGCAAAGAGACGGTCTCTAATATGGACCTCTGCCATATGATCATTGCCAAAGCCAAATCCTTCCAGCAGGCCAATGATTTCTTCACCTCCCTCAAACGTGATTCTCCCTCAAAGGAGCATTTGATTGGTTGGAATTGTCCACCGGAGCATTGGGTTAAAGTTAACACGGATGGAGCTTTGAAGGAGGAACCTTACGGAGCAAGTGCGGGTGGTCTAATCAGAAATGCTTACGGGACTGGATAGGTGGTTTTTATGGTTAATATCGGGAAGACCTCGGTGTTTAGGGCGGAACTCTGGGGAGCACTCCAAGGGCTCCAATTAGCATGGGATATGGGTTTTTGGCAGGTAGTATTAGAATTGGATAACAAAAGCGTGGTAGAGTTGTTGAATTGTGAAAATATCCCACTCAATCAACATCGCCACATTGTTTCTCTTATTCGGCATCTATTGCAGCGAAGATGGTTCATTCGTATCGTTCACATCCATCGTTAGGGGAACCGGGCAACTGATTGGTTGGCGTCATATGCGGCACATCACGCGATGGGAAGCCACATCCTAGAACATTGCCCATCAGCATTATCTACGATATTGAAAGAGGATATTATTGGGGTATCATTTCCTAGATTTTGTCAGTTGTAACCAGACATTCTGTCTCCTTTTGCTATTTAAAAAAAAAAAAAAAAAAAAAAAAAAAAAAAAAAAAAAAAAAGATGTGTACCCTTGGAGCCATATACAAAAAAAAAAAAAAAAAAAAAAAAAAAAAAAAAAAGAATACTATGTACAAAGCAATCCCAAGAACAGTAGGTGGTGATCCTCATCCACATAAACCTAGTGTACAAGCTTCATCCAATAAGCAGCCAAACATAGAATCAAAAACTCACATCAACCCAATTCCCGCCACCCTTTTAACAGGCAAGGCATGGACACTCAACCAAGGAAGAGTTAAGAAAAAAGAGGCCGGAACCGAAGCCCCCACAGAGCCCAAGCTCAATTAATTTCATTGCACATGCGTGAATGATACCCATGACTTATAGAAATTGCTTTCCCACTCACACATCATAAAAAGAGAAAGATGATGAAAGAAACATACATGCTTAGATCCATATTCGGTTTCAAATCTTGTCTGCCATATATATGAGAATCAATGAATGTAGTACAGGAGTTATAAGTACCTGTAGAAAAGCCCTTAAGTTCAAGTATTAAAACTATTTAAATCTCTTCGACCTAAATTTATCGTCTCTCCATGTTTTTTTATTGGTATTAGTGGGTGGTGGGGTATTAGAACCCATAAATTTAAAGTTTTTCGTTCGGTATAGATTTTTTTTTATTTTTTTTATGAGAAAGAAACCAACATAATTTTTTTCTTTTTCTTATAAGAAATAAACTACAACTTGCCTTTATGAAGCTCGAACTCCTAACTTCTTACCTAAATAACCTCATACTAAATTAGTAAGTAATAAGTCATCCATTTGGTTGATTTTTTTTTTTTTTCGATATAGATATAAAGGACCTAAGAAAACTTGCTTTTAAGTCCTATTTATTTTTCATGAGCTTGAGTAAACAAGATGTCACGTTACTCCCGTACAAGTTTAAAAATATTATAAAAAAAAGCTAGGGATTATTCAACATATTTATCCTTATTTTATTATTCTATTGAAAATCGAAGTCTTAGAAAAAGAAAATTTTAAATGACTTGAATCCAAAGACGTGAAGTTTATGGAAAGTTGGTCAATTAACCTCCACCGATGAGGGCGTATTCAAGGGAGAAATCAAAATAAGTAGGATTGCAAATAGGGCGGGGAATCTCCATCCCCACGGAGCTTACACTGGTTGGACGAGGATTCCTGTTTTTTTCCCTACGGAGTAAGGCACGGGGAAAAACATTGCCTCGTCAAGCGGGGCAAAGCAGGGATAGGGATTGCACTGCCCCGTGGGCCACGATGATTTCTATGAGATTTCATGTTTTTGCCCCGCTCCCCAAATAAATCCATTATTAAATTTAAGGAATGAAATTTAAGAACGTGAACCATAAAACATAACTTGCACCATTAAACCAATTCTATTGTATATATATCTAAAAAAAATAACAATTCTACTATATATATTGGGGTACTACTACCATGGGAATCACAAAAAATCCATGTCATGAAAACCTTATTTACAACCATTGGATTCTAATACAACACATTAATCTATGAGTCATTAATGCACAACATATTTTGAGGGGTTCCCACGACAAAGTAATTAATGAAGCAAACACAATCACTTGTAAAATTCTTTTGATACCCCTTAAATATTTGTGAAAATTTTAAAAACACCCCTATGAGTCTAGACTCATGAGTCCAAGTAGATTTATTGTATTTCATAAGCACAAATAATCAATCTTTCAACTGTCATTTGAATTTACTATTCTGCCTTTAATTAAGTCTTTCAACTGTCGCTAATTAGTATCATACCCTTAATTAAGGGCCTAATCACTCTTTCAACAATCACTTAAATTTACTATTTTACTATTGACTAAGTCTTCAACCTTCACTTAAATTTATTTATTATTGTACTTTTAATTAAAAGTTTTCCCGCCATTAAATCCAAATAGTTATAATAAGTTGTCAAAAAAAATCAAAATAAAAATGTAGTACGCTTTTTGAAATAATATAAAGGTAGATAATTAGATTAATTAAATTCCTACAAGCGTAAATAGTCTTCTAAATAAAATAAAAATTGAGAAAGTAGTTAAGTGGCAAAAGGGCAGGAGTTGAAAGCAAAATATATATTTTCACAAATTAATGGGGCACGGGGATTTCCTAGCCCCGCATGAATCCTCGCGAGGCAAGGAGTGGGCACAAGAAATTTGCGAGGATAAGTTTTCGCCCCACGCCCCCATGAGAACGAAGATGGGGATGGTGCCCCACATGGAGCCCTAAAAACAAGCCTTCACCTCTTCATGCTTTCGTAATTTGCAAATAAATCCCGGATATTTGAGTGTATTCAATTATCTACATTTTGACATGCATCTATATATATATATATATATATATATATATATACATCTTGAGTGTGTCACGTGACAGTTTCGAACCTTCTCGTAGTGCCACGTGGCATGCCCAAGATGTAGGTTTCATCAAACCTATATATGGTATGTGCATGTGGCGTTTTCGAGCATTATCGACGTGTCACGTGTCATATCCAAGATGTACGTTTTATCAAGCTATATATAGTATATGTCATGTGGCGTGTTTGAGCCTACTCAACGCACCCACGTGTTATAGATAAGATGTTTGCACGTGGCATACCCGTTTTTGAGCATTCTCGGCGTGCCACGTGTCATATCTAAGATGTAGATTTCATCGAGTTAGCATATGGTATGTGTCATGTGGTGCATCAAGTAGGCTCGAACATGCGCCACGTTACGTATATATTTAAGACATCATATACATAATAATAATTATT
The DNA here is from genome assembly GCA_039657325.1 of Stephania cephalantha. Classification (NCBI taxonomy): domain Eukaryota; kingdom Viridiplantae; phylum Streptophyta; class Magnoliopsida; order Ranunculales; family Menispermaceae; genus Stephania; species Stephania cephalantha. The sequence goes on from CM077579.1 coordinate 8,875,256, forward strand.
ATTATTAATCTGTCTATATTTAAAGAAAAAGACGTTTCATGACTAATATATGCATGCAATCATCTATCTATATGTTAGGGGTGGGCATCGATTTCAACAAAACCGCCCAAACCGCATGGTTTGGTTTGATTTTTAAAACTCGTGGTTTGATGGTGGTTTGAAAAAATTGAAAACCGCGTAATCGCGGTTTGGTCGCGGTTTTCAATTTGAAAAAATCGCGGTTTGATAAACCGAGGGTACTTTAGTAAATTCCTTGATTTTACATATCAAAAGTTAAAACCATAAAAGTTGCAATGTAAAAAAAAAAAAAAAAAAAAAAAAAAAAAATTGATTTCTCCACACCAGCGGTTCCTCTCCCTCATCTCGAAACCGTCACCTCCTCCACCGCTTCCTCCCACTTTCGTGCCCCACTTCCGTCTCCCATCGCCACCTCTACCTCCCACCGCCCCCTCGCCTCCGCCTCTGCCCCCCACCAACCGCGCCAACCAACCGAGGGCTCCAGCCGCACCAATTGATGTTTTCCACCGATGCACCTCTCCCACAGCAGTGCGCCTCCCACTGTTCCCACAGTTTGGTGTCGTCGATGATGACGCCAAACCGCGAACTCTTGCTTAAATGGTGATGGTGTTTTTATTTGTTTTATTTTGTTTTATTTTTTTTGTTGAGAATGTATTGTAGAAAAACCGCGAAACCAAACCGACTAAACCGCGAAAATCGCGGTCGGTTTGGGTGCAGTTTTGAAGGTTCACGGTTTGGTGGTGGTTTGAAAAATGGCGAAACCGCAAACCCTCGATTTGGTCGTGGCCACCAAACTACGGTTTGCCCACCCCTACTTATATGTATATAGAATGTAGGTTATATATGGAACACTTTTTAATTCATTTTGAATATATGGAATGTAAGTTATGAAAACTTAAATTACATCTATATATATCATTAATTGACTATTCTTTTAAAATGTAACGATTCCTACTAAATGTAACAATAAATGAATAAATGAAACTCATATATATATATATGGAATTCAAAACGACTCTTATTAATGATGCCCATGTATATGGACTGTAAGTTATATATGAAACACTTTTTAATTCCTTTTGAATATATGGAATGTAAGTTATGAAAATTAAAATTACTTCTATATACATGTATATATGAAATTCAAAACTACTCTTATTAATGATGTCCATGAATATGGACCGCAAAACAACCAATAATCGTTTTGATTTTAAGTATAACCATTGCAAAATTTAAATAATTTCAACTTAATTTAATGTTGAGCTCTTAATTCATCATTGCAATCGTTTCAAAATTCACGTGCATTTAATCATCATCTGAATCTTTCTTAAGGTTTTATGTATACACATACTAATTAGCTACATGATGATTAGTTCTTTTTTTGTTAATGGATGATCTGATCTTTTAATTTTGTTAGGGTGAGTTTTATCTTTCGCTCTTCTACTTTTTGTTTTGTTGATTAATCTCTATTTTGCTATTACAAACTCAATTTGCTTTTTATGAGCTCTTTAATTGAAAATCTTGTCATTTTAATCGATTGGATTAGGGGGAGTTTTTTTTTTTTTCAGACAAGAAAGATTCAAAATTTATTTATTTTAATCTTATGTTTTATTTTTTTGGTTTTCAAACATCATCGACTGGATGATTTGAATCAGAGGCAAAAACCGTGGTTCTATAATTATTATGGACAAGTAATTAAGGTTTGGATTTTATTTATTTTATTGTTTTACTTTCTCTTTTATTGGTTTATTGATATGGTTCTTCCATAAGATAATTCCAAATTTGAGTTTTATTATGATTAAAGACGCCAATAATGATTAATTTTATAACTATTCCGAACAAGCAACTTTTGAGTTTTAATTATTTTATGCTTCTACTTTATCTTTTATTAGTTGATCGATCTCTCATTTGCAAATCAATTGATTTTTTTATGAGTTCTCTAATGCAAAAATGTTTCAGTTTTATTTATTTTATTTATAACATTTTGAGAACATTCATTAATTATTATGTAAATATTTTGAGTTATATGCTCTTTTTTTACAAGGAAATTATATGGTATTCTTCTCAATTTTGAGTCTATCAAAGATTATATACTAAGTCCTTTATTTATTTTTTCGATCACTTTCTTTTTCTCATCAAGTTTATTTTTGTGGAGTTATAGCTTGATTAATTTTTTTTACTACTAATACTCGGTCTCTCTCATGCACTAACATTCAGTCTCTAAGCGCCTGCGATTCTAAGTGGTGGACAACAACTAGATATTTTCTATTTTTTGCTTTTTGCTTTTTATTTTGCGCTTTTTGTATTCTACGGCTATTTTGTATTTCAATAATTTGTAGATAAATATTTTTTTTTTGTAAATTTTAGCTATTATTCAGGCTACCAATTTTTCGAGGTAACTATTTAGACTATCAATTAATGCTAAATGAAATTAGATATTGATCTTAAGATAAACATTTTCATTCGAAAATAAAATAGAAATGCGATTATTTATGATATTTTTAGGCCACTTTTAGTTTTAGCTATTTTTTATATATTGATATTTAATTTTCCCGTGCAAAGCGCGGGGTGCCGACTAATTTGCTTTTAAGCTTACAACCATACATGGTACACTAATATGCACGATCACTTAATTAATTTCTTTGTTAAGGTACAAATTAAGGATTGTTCTTAATATATTAAACAAAATGCCCATGGATAAGTAAATGTTGTATATATCGCTCATTTCATTAATTAAGCGCAGAAAATATTGAAGCTATTGGGTGGATAACCACAAGGGCAGTGTTATTTGGACTCACGAGTCCGAACGCAAAAGTTTTTTTTTTTCATAATTTCAAAGTCATTCTTTAGCAATTAATGAAGCAAACACAATCACTTGTAAATTCCTTTAATATTCCTAAAATATTTGTAAAAAATTTTAAAACCCCTCTATGAGTTCGGACTCATGAGTCCAAGTAGATTTATTATAACCAGAAATGTAGAAGCAGAACCAAAAAATTCAGTTAGGAGGCAATCTTTAACATAGACCTATTCATGAGCTTGTGTACTCGGTCGATCCACCCATCATGGATCGGGCTTAAGTTTTAAAATAATATTGATCGTACCTGACCCAAGAACACTAAAGCTCGATCATTTGATTGGCAAACTTAAGTTTGTATGAGATAGCTAAGATTGCGCCCTCGTAAAACTTATAAGATATTTTGGCATTTACTTTTAGTTGTTGGCCTTAAAAACAGAAGTTATTGAAGACAAGGCTTAAGTTAGACTCGCCTAGACCTAACTAAGCTCGACTGGAATTGAACTTGAACGAGCCACATAAAATAAAATTATTATATTAAATAAAAATTTATATTAGTAAAAAGTAGAATTGAATAATAAGCTTATTGAGTATTCCTTGAATTAAGGAATATTCACGGTTGATTTAATGAGTCAATAATGTGTTGTTTTTATTCTTGTTTGATTTATTTCCATATTTGTCATAATAATAAGATAGGCAAGATTTAGATGAATCATTTCCTATCTATAATCTTTCATTGTAAGTTTATTTCTATATTTATGTGTATCATGATGTGTATATAAACACATCCAAATTAATAGAAAAATCTATGCTTTGAGCAATATTCAAATTTCATCATGGCATCGGAGCAGGTTTATATATGGCTTCGCAATGTTCCTCCCAACTAGGGAGACGCAAAGCAATTCATTTTTATATCGTAGTATAGAGATTTTCCTATACTGTACTTATATTTTTAGTATGGATGTTTTGCCCATGCTATATTCATATTTTAGTATGGATGTTTTCCCCATACTACATTCATGTCTTATGTAATCAAAAGTATGGATGTGATTTTTCCATAATTCATACATAAGAGACGATTATTAGCGGCATGTTGAGTAGACAACCAAGGAGTTACCAAGCAAGCAGATTTGAAAGATTCAAAAGAAGAATCATCAGATGCAAGCAGGCCTAGATCGAGAACGTTAATTAGGGATCCTGATTGAAAGTGTGTTACTCGTCAAATTGGACATTACGAAAATCTCTATGCGTCAACTTGAAGGGGAGTATTAAATATTTCTTGAATTAAGGAATATTTGCGATTGATTTAAGGAATCAATAATGAGTTGTTTTTATTCTCGTTTGATTTATTTTTCATGTTTGTCATAATAATAACGTAGGCAAAATTTAGATGAATCGTTTCCTTATCTATAATCATTCCTTGTAAGTTTATTTTTATATTTATGTGTATTATGATGTGTATATAAACACATCCAAATGAATACAAAAATTGATGCTTTGTGCAATATTCAAATTTCATCAAAGCTAACAATAACGGTTTGCAATATAAATTAATATGATATTGCTAGGTTCTAAGAGAAGCTATCGAGTTGAATTCTATATTTTTTTGTCAAATTAAAAAATTAGATTAGATCATGATTTCTCTTTCTCCCAAACTTTCTCTTAATTGGTACAATTTTTTATAGAGTCGAATTTCTTTTCTTAATTGGTACAATTTTTTAGAGTCGAATTTCTTTTCGAGGCGAGTTTCTAATAGAGTTGTCGTGAAATTCCAGATTTCTTCAAGCAGCATCAGACCTCATCATATGCAAGTAACAAGTCTAAGCATATTTTCAACATTTAAGCATTTAAAGAGCAGGCCTTGACTGGATAGATGCCAAATTATCAACAACTTTATGTATCCTAACCTTTTTTTTTTTTTTTTGAAGTTTGATTTTCTTCCTTAGTTAAAAATTTGATTTTTTTGAAATTTAAGGTTAGTAGGCAAGCAAACAAAGCGACTCATGGTATCACGAGGTTTTCCCGTACTTATGCTAAGCAAATGGCCAAATGTATGAAATGAACCTCTTGATGAAGTAACTATGATTGTACAGTTGTACTCAATGATTTTATTGTTGAATGAAAAATGAAAAAAAAAAATATCTTTTTTCAACTCTCTACATCTGTGTCCTCTCCTAAATCTTCGTAACAGTTTAACTATATGCAACTATTAACAAACTAACAATTCATATACAAACAAGCCCAAGAGGGGAGACATAAGCTCCACATAAAATTAATGTTTTTACACAGCTCAGCTCAGCCATTCTTGGTTACAAACTTCAACAACAATAATGGCTTGGATATACCCAGGTCTGTTACCGTTCCATTCCGGAAAAAAAAAAAAAAAAAAAAACAAAAAAGAGAAGAGAACAAAGCAATCAAAATTGATTTTTTCTAATTCATTTTCCACCAAAACATCAATGACGGTTATCCCAACCAGATTTTAGAACTTAGCATAGACTGCCTTCTTCTCATATCCTGAAAGGTTGGTTTCCAGAACTTTTGTTTATCTTTACCTTTTTGTTTTTCCGTTGTGCCTTCATGGTTGCAAATTCCTGAAACGGATTTGATCCATCGTACATGGTTTTGGAGTACCTAATCTTTCTTCTCTTGCCCCTGTCATACTCTTCATCCCTGCAACATAATCGAAGCTTTCCAAGCATTAGAAAACACACAGCAAAAGTTATGTACCTTATCAAGCTCAATCTAATAGAACACGACAAATTGTTCGATTTCTCCATTAGCAATGTCTGCTTAATTTCAGAAAAATGATCATAACAAGCCAGGGCAGAGGCATCCTTTTCAAAAATCAATTTTTTTTAAAAAAAAAAAAAGAAGAATAATAGCCAGCACACTAGTTTACAGTAAGGTTAACATGGTGCACAACACATGATCTCGGGTGTTGGAAACCTTTTTTTTTCCCCAACATGTATCAAAATAACGCCTTCATAGCATGAGACTGAATGTGCTAGAAACATTTAGTAGGTCTCAAAACATGACCTTCAAATTCTAATCCATGGCATTTTAATTTCACAATGGAAACTGTTTTAAGTAGGACAAAGAAGCTACTCACCATTCATCAGGTACATAGCCGATTGTAACAGTCTGAGTGCTGGTTGATTCAAAGTTATTAGATGGTAATGATTCAGCTCCTTCCCATGGCGCAACTGCATGGACAAACAAGAGCAAAATTTCAATCACACCCGACTCCATGAATTAGTAACAATTTTCCACATGCAAGTAGGCCAAGTAGCTGAACTTTACTATTTGATGGCGTAAATAATCCAATGAGATGCAAGATAAACCTACTGTTTACTTTCTTAAACTACTTCACCGTTACCTAACCACCAACAGTTATACCATAACCGATACATGGACAATAAAGAAAAAAGAACATTGACAAACAAATCAAATTATATAATTTTGGCAAACACCAAGGGAGCCTCATTTGCTAACAAGTAGCTCTGAACCTTTCATGAATTGTTGCTAATAACAATCCACAGGTATCATAAAAAGTATAACTGGAAAAAAAAAAAAAAAAAAAAAAAAAAAAAAAAAAAAAAAAAAAAAAAAAAAAAAAAAAAAAAAAACAATGCTCACCATATACATCTCCGAAGCCACTTGGGAGACTCCAGAAATCGTTCTCCATCAGATTCCTCTTATTGTCGTTTGAACTAGCAAGTGTTGTAGCCTTGCATTGTTTTGGAGAAGATGTTAGTTTCAATTTCTTCTGTGGCGAACCACTAGAAGTGAGAACAGCACTGCTAACGTGGTTTCTTTTGCTTAAATCTTGGTCTAAAACATCGTCGATAGATTCTCCCTTCAAACATTTGACACTTGCGTCACAGTTATTTTCACTCTTCAGACAAGTTTTTTTCTTCTTTCTCCGGGAAGAGGTTGCACCAAGGGCAAGCACATTGGTTTTTTCTGAAGTCGATGGCCCAAGACCAATGGAACCTTCCTCCATCCCATGTCGAGAGGAACTCCTGACCTTCGAACACCCTAATTTGTCCTTTTTGTGTTTCTTTTTCTTGCACACTCTTAAAGATGTCTTGAAAAGATATCTAGACCTAAAATGCAAAGCAGCAGCACAATATTTTTTAGAATATTTAAGGCGCTTCTTCTTTGCTTTTAAGACTTCTTTCAGATGAAAGTCATGAGCATCTTTCTCATTGCATCCATTTAACACGCTTGATCCATTGGGTGCCACTGCGAGCTCAATTTGCTTAGAAGTCAAGTTCTCTCCTTTGTGCTGGCACGGCTGATCATTTACCCCTTCCTCCTCTGCAGCATCTTCATTCTGAAAATACAAAAACCTCCAAATACTTCAGAATATAAACTGAAACTCGTCCACAGAACATTTAGGATAATCTAAATTAGAAACCTGAACACACTTCCGTATTCATTCAGTTTCGCTTTAACAACAACAGCGACATAGCCTCAGTCCCAAATTAATTGGGGTCGGCTACACGGATCAAACTCTTCCATTGTGCTTGATTTTGTGCAATGTTTGATCCATTTCATGAAGAGTGACAAAAGTTTTACAATGGTTGTCAACTTATCGCAACCCTTCTCATTTTCCATTCTTGGAAAATGAGATTGGGGCCTCCCTCCCCCATATTTCAAGTACGAAAAATGAGATTGGGACCTCCCACACCTATTTTTCAGTATGGAAAATGACTTCGGAGTCCTCTCCTTTATCTGGATTTGAGACCAGCTATGTAGCGCATATAATGCTCTACATAGGTGGAGTTATTCAGTTTGGCATCATGCATGCAAAAATAACAAGGCAAAAACAGAACCAATCTCAACAAATAAATGAAACAACAAAGAAACCCGAACCAACACAAAAGACTATAAAGTGACCACCAAGAAACCAGGACTGAGCTTACCACAACAGTGTTCTTGACAGGAACAGGTTTTCCAAGGCCAGGTCTTTCAGTTTCACCACAACGGGGTACTACAAGAATGGGGATGCTTTCTTCATTAGGATGACCTTCACGCACATTAGTATCCAGAACTACTTTAGGATCCCCATGAGTAAATGTTGGAATAGGAATTGTACTACTGCTAGTAACTGAAGAGGACGATGAATCGGGTGAACCTTCCGCTACAAATGTGCCACCACTGGATAGGCGAACACTGGTTCCCTTCACCATCTCCTTTGATGGTGATTCCAACTGAGGACCCTTTGCTTTTGGATCAGCTGCATTCTTCATGTTGAACTCCTTTGACAAACCAGCACCTAATTCATCGGTTTGAGTAACGCCAGAAGAGCAATCTGAAGAACTCAACCCTCGCACATCAGTTTGAACAATTTCTTTTAGATTTGTGCCATGAACAGATTTTTCTCCGCTTCTCACAACATTTAGTATAGTATTTTCTTTGCAAATGTCAACTGATTTATTTATAGCGATATTTTTTCTGTCCCTGACATAAAATAGCATGTACGCCTCCTGTTTTAATACAATATTCTCACTGACTTGGATAACCTGCAAAATTGTCGATTAGGGCATTAAATGAAATGAAAAAGAGGTGCTTTTATAATGTACATAATGAGGGGAACAGCTAACAAATTATTAGATAGATAATAAGTTGTCTTGATTGAACAACTAATGCCATACCCGGTTGTCATCTAAACAATGCCACATCCCACTTGATGTGCGGACAAAACAATAATAGTGACCGGAATGGGTACTCCAACCAGAATGAACCAGAACCCCATAAAGTGTGTACTTAAGATTTCCTTCCTGCCAAGAATTCATATAATATAGTAGTAAAAATTGCATTACTTATTGGACAGAAATCCCAAATTGGGTAAATACAGCCAAACTATCAAAGGAAACAGTGGCTCTTGCTCCTCATGTCATTTAAGCTTCGTGGGTGTGTGCATTTGATTTTGCATCTCTTGCTCCTCGTATCATTTAGGTATGCATCTCATGTTGTGCACACGCATGTAGCTTTTGTTCACCTTCAAATACCTTCTATCTAAAGCTTAAAATTTAAAATGAGTAATTCAAGATATTGAATGGTAGCAGAAAAAAGAGGAACTGAATACTTACATAGGAACCACTAACAAATGGTTTCATGTCCAATGTAGGACTGAATTGCACACTTTTGCCAATCTTTTGTCCAGTATGTGACCCAAAGCGCTTCAAATGGATGGAAAGAACATAAGGAGCCTTGTGAACAGTGAGCTGCTTTAGGGCCCTAACTTTATGTTTGCAACGTTGACACTGGTACTGCCTTTGACCTCCATCTAATTGTTCCATGGCAGTAAAGTGTGAAAGTGCTTTATAAACTGAATCTGCTTTCATTATTTCAAGACTTAAATCCAGAAAAGGATCAAATTTATTGGAGCAGTAGGAACACTGCGTGCATTTCACCTGACAGTAACATGACGTCATCTCAGAATGAAAAAATTTGAAATTGTTAACACTTAGATCTTAGTCCTAAAAGATTACCTGACTCCTTAGACGACCACCAAATATTTTATGGACCAAGCTTATCTCATAAGCACTAGGAGATTCGCTAGGAACTCCTGAGGGCAAACAACACTTATGCATTGATTCCAATAAGTTAACCATGTACTCATGGGCATCCTCCTGTCGAGCATTGCGGAAACTCCGAGAAATACCTGATCATATAGTTAAGAAAAGCGACGAGGACAAATATAAAGAAATGACAAAATTATACATAACAGTAATACATCTTTTGGCAAAACCCTTTGACAAGGAAAGGCTAATCGAAGTAAATGATAGGAACTCCTTATTGGCAACTAAAATTGAATTAACAGCAACTAATCAAAGTGACCTCAATCAACAAAACCAAAAGACATCACATATCAGTTCCTCTTACTTAGTAATCTTAGTCCTTATATTAGACAAATTGTTTACCTCCCTAATTTCTTACATGTATGTATATCTATATATATATTGGTAGTTTTTCAATGGGAACTTAGAAAAGTTCCCATCCTATGAGAACTTTATTTGTTAACCATTGGATTAAGATCCAAAGGTGTTTGATGTTGTGCATTAAATAAGCAATAAATGCATTCAAATTTTGAACTAGGTTCCCACTGTAATACTACCATATATATATATATATATCATCTCCAACCAAGGTCATTAAGTCACTATAAAAGAAAATAAAGGGTACTCACTTATTATGATTGAAATAAATTTACTCCATGATTGTTATCCTTGCCAACTTCGCCACACTTGCAAAAAGAAATGCCATTGTTTCCTCTTATTCTGGCACTTGTAAATAGGACATTTTAAAAAAATATAACTGTACAGTCCCAATTGTTTCTCCGGTTTTTCATCGATCCTTGCATGACTGAATTATAAGTGGTCTTATGATTTACCCAATGTGCTTTTCATTAAAATATTCTTAAATTCTAGGTATATTTCTGAAAATAATAGCACAAACTTTTGTAATAATTTTGCAAAACCAAGACCCACAGTGCATGAGGATACAACGTAAGTTCACAACAAGATCTTTAGGTGTAAGTATTCGTCCAGTTGCTTGTAACGCACGATTAACATGATTTTGCAAAGCACACATTGCACAAAATCCGGCAGTGTGACCTGAAAAAAGAAATATATACATACAAAAATTAGAAATTGATGTAGCTCAAGAATATGCAATAGAACTAAAAGCAAAGACAAGAACAAGGTGAAAAAACAATATCACAAACATAAAATGATAATTAAAACGAGCAGTGTGCAAATCGAAATTGGTTCCGGTTTGGAACATTGAGCTTGTTAAAGTATGTGTACAACAATGACAAGAAAGCCTCAATTCCAAATTAGTTGGAGTCTGCTATTCTGAAGTATGTGCACAATTTATTTTAAAATTTTCAACCACCCTTTTAAGTTTACTGAAGCTCCAACTAGTTCAGATGTCTAAATAGTACAATTGGAAGAATGCATCTTTTGCATTAAGTGAGTTGTACAAATAGTTATTGACTCAAGCACTCCAATAACCCAACACGTTCCTCTAAAATGCATTTCGGGTTGGGGCCACAAAAAACAATTGAAAGATTGTCTCCCAGAGATGTTATTAGGGCACCAGATCAAAGGATACCCAAGTGCGCCATCCTCTAAGCAAGTTAACACTCAAAGTCAAACGAGATTTTAGGATTGCAAGAGAAATTGATTGTGGCTTCCTAAGTAACTAATTAATTCATTAACACGTACAAACCCCAAATTTTCATGTTATCACACTAAAAAAAATATTGTTAGAGTCAAATACTGTAAAAGAGGAAAACTAAATTTTTATTCTTCTATTTTGAGGATGAAAACATGCAAAAAAAAAAGCCTACTTATAGTTTCAATACCAACAATTTTTAACAACACGCATGTTGCTCACATGAAAACTAAATTTGTATTCTTTCTCATATTAGATATAAATTTTTACACTTGCTTAAGCTTTTTCTAATTTATTTTTAATCTATAGTTGGCAAACAGCCACAACATAGGAATCGGGTTGTTCAAATAGAACTATGTTTGTACATGTTGACGCAAAGGAAAATACTAACAAGGACAAAACATTCCACTAAAAGAATATGGACGAAAAAGATATGAACAGCTTCAAACTAAACTCTGTACACTTTAAATTTGAAATAAAGATATTCAAGTCTCCCCTGCCCAGTCAAGACCGTGCATAGGTAGCGCTTTAAAAACAAAATTTACGGTCCCCTAACAAATTACATACTCAAATAAAAATTTATTTAACAGGTATTAACATTGAGTGGTATTTGGTTTGGCAGCTAGTCGTAATCTGGAGATTGAGATTCTAATAGTAAATTGTTAGCGAAAAGTTCATTGAATTGAAAACATGGTAATAAGCCCTACAGCATTGGACTGCCAAGCTTAATTAACTGTGCAATGCCTTTCATGTTTTTTTTTTTTAGGATCTAAGGATCAAGCAGATCAAAAATAATCAGAATGGAATCCAACCTCTGTTTGCACATTGAAAGAAAAAAAAGAAGAAGATACTCACAGGACAACTTATGCTTCCCACTGCGCAAATACCCGGCGAAAGGCTCTGTGTATGTTAGACATTGTAATACCGAATTCAGATAACAAGTGTTCCCAATATTCTCTAGACCAGCACCCTGTAAGCGTTTAGATTTAGCTCTATAGTTAGAACAATAGTTGCACTAAATTAAAGAAAAAAAAAGACATGATGTAGTCTTTATAAACTAAATCTCTTGGCCACACGTTGCCGCCGCCCTCGTAGTCCTTCCCTCCTCAAGTTGGGTATGAGGGACATTCTAAAAGAAAAGCAACTCACGATTCTCCGAACAGTGAATCTGTAACACAAGTCGGGATCGAGCCCATATTCCAAAGCATCATCGGCTGGTTCAATTTTGTTCCCAGACGAAGTAGTAGGGTTGTTGGGGGTAGTGTGAGGTCTATGTGGGGCGCTAGGGTTTAAGGTTTCTAAGTGAAAATCGGAGCCCTCATGGTTGCCGAAAGAGAAGGGTTTACGGGCGAGATGGAACTCGATCCTCCTCTCGCAGTGGCGGCGGTTGTGTGGACGAAGACGTGCAACGCGGACCAGCAGCGGCTCAGTGACGGCGGGATCAGCAGTGCAGAACATCGGAGGAAGCCCCCCCTCAGCGTCCGCCATCATCACAGAAATAGCAATTGGAGTGTTTTTTAGGGTTTTTGGGGAGAGTGGAATCGCAACGCCAGACGGTGACCAATCAGGAAAGAAAAACTTATATAGCCTGTTCTGTTCAAGTGCTGTTTGTTTATACGTAGGGATTCTAAAAGAGAGGTTTTACTATTTATACGAGTTCAATTTTAACAGTCGCGATGTGTGCACCGCCGCTATTGCTGAAGGCACCCCATTTATATAGGCACTCCAAAAGTTTTCCAATGCCCTTTGTTTGAAACACGAGCACTAAGTTTTTGAAAATGCCCTTTTGTTTTTGTTTGAAACACGAGCACTCCATCACAAAATCACATAAAAGCAGTTGAAAACCTTGAAATTGTAGTTTCCCTACTCTTTCTCTCTTCTACAAAACCCAAAAACTGATACATGTTGAATGCGCACAATAGTTTATTGTATTTTTTTATTATTTGTAATAATGGTAAATGAGATATCTTTTCTACAGGGATTTTTACAAACTTTTAAAGAAAGTATTTTTGTCTTGCTTTTCTTAATTTAGTTAATCTAATTAAATGGAAATTAAAATACTAAATAATTAAAAACTATAATTACTAACTTAATCAATCAAACTAACTAACTAATTCAAGCAATTCAATGCAAATTTTATTAAATAAAATTTAAATTCAATATTATATAAATATTTAAACAAACCCCCACTAAACAATGTAATATACTTGGATTGCATTCAAACACTAGAACATAACATCACTTCATAACCTAGTTATAATCATATCACATAAAAAATATCGAAATCATTAAATCCTAACTCGTAATAGGTTGATAGCTTTTAGCAAACCATCTATTTCCCTAAATTCAATGGAAAATAAGTCATATCATTATCATTGTAAATCTACATATTGGGTAAAACGTAATAAAATATAAATTACGATAGCATTAACACTCAATGAAAATCATATCTAATCTAAAATCAAATATTAATCAAAATTCGATAATCAATAAATAACGTAGAACACAATCACTTATAACATCCACTCAAGTAATATAGTCATATAGATTAATCATAGTTACTACTTCTATAATTGTTGTCAATAATCATAGACATAAAATCAAAATCAAAATATCATAATACACATTTACAACTATGCATACAATATCAATCTTCATTAGTTGTAATACACAAAAACAACTTATTAAAACTGTGATTGTTATCACTACAAGAAAAAATTAAACAGCAACAAACTAATCTGATGCTGAATTAGTACGGATTTGTTGCTAAGCGACCATGCAACAGATCAACAACAGATCAGAGCTGTTGCTAAACTTTTTGTTGCAAATTGAAGTTAGCAACAGATTTTGGTTATGTTGATGTTCAGCGACAGAGTTGTGACAGAAATCTGTTGCTGAACAGCAACAGAAACAAATCTGTTGCTAATTGCAGTACAGTCAACAAAATAGGTTTTGTTGCAAATATGTTGCAAATCAGCGACATACATGGTCTGTTCTTTGATTTGCCCATCAACAAATGAAGCGTATTTATTCTTGATCTGTGGCAAATCAGCGACAGATCAACAACATACTTTTTTTTGTGATCAAATCAATGACAGAACGATCTGTCATCGCCGATTTGGAGTGGTAATTTTTTAAAAAAATTACAGTTCACAGTAAGTAGTAAATTGAAATCCTGCAGCAGTAAAATATGCAAAAAAATAATTTTTCATGCTGCAATTAAAAAGAAAATTGAGAAATTGTTCGTATATTATCAAAATTTGACAAAAAATATTTACAAAAGGTGAATATTAACATTTCATAATTAACTAGTAGTATACTATATACTACTAGATGAACATTATCCAACAAAATACAAAATACTACACAAATTAAGATGAATACACAAATTAATTTACATATATATCTACAATGTCAATCCCACACTCTTACCCAATTGTGTCACCGATAGAAGATAGACACCATACGAATTATGGGGCTAGGAGTGCGGGTCTCATCCAAATCCTAAAAACGAAAATGAATAACTTGAACAATAATCAAAATGCAATCAAAATATTCAAACACAAATGAAAAAATCCTAAAATTAAGCATTGGTTGTAACGACACGAAAATTCGACTCGTGCCACGTGTCAAGTTAGAGTCGTATGTGTGACCCACTTGCCAAAATGCGTATGTCTGAATCTCGAGTGGAGATGTTAATTGTTGAAAAACGTATACGCAGAGGATTCGGGGAGCCGAAACACGAACGGTGACGCGTCTCCAGTCGCGTGCCAACTTGGGACCGAGATAGTCGCGTTATGTGATTTTAATGTGTACATTGAATATGCATCGTGATGCGTGTAGCGCAGTATCGAAATTTAGGAAATGAGGCGGGTTGGTGCATCGAGATGCGTGCTGTTCGGATATTTTTAAGGAAAACAAAAAAATAAATATGTTTTTGGATGTGTCTCGAAAAATGCAAATTTGCGAGAATCAAGACAATTTTGGTCAAGCATAGAGGCGGTGGACAAAGAGGTGAAATTATTGAGTTTGTCTCGAGATTCGTGATGCACGAATCTCAAGAACACTTTTGATTTGAAATCAAAAAGAAAATGTATATATATATATATATATATTAATATATATAAATATATATATATATATATATATATATATATGAGAGAGAAAAGATAAAAGAAAGAAAAGTAAGAGAGAGAGAGAGAGAGAGAAAAACCAAAGAGATTGAAGAAGAGAGGGAAAAAGAGAGATCGTGAGGAATGGAGAGAGGGAGAGCCGGCGAGGGCGACGAAAAGAGGTGGCGGACCGGCGACCGGATTCGGGACGACGCCGGAAGCAGCTCGCGGTGACGGCCGGCGCAGCCAGCAGCGACGCGCGCAGGGGAGCTCGCGGAGGCGGCGACTGCAGGGGCGTCGACGAGGCGACGGAGCTGCGCGACGACGGTGGCGCGGACGGCGGAGGACGGCGCAACAGCAGCGGCGGCCAGCGGCTGAGCGAGCAGCGAGCAGCGGCGAGGCAGCAGCAAGGTCGCGGCAAGCGGTGGCTGCGCGGCTGCGCGGCTGCGCGGTGGGAACGACGGCTCGCGGCCGATCGGCAGCGAGAACACCGGCGGCGTGAGCAGCAGCAGCGGCGGCCAGCGGCGCGGGCTGCGACGGGATCCAGCAGTGGCCAGCGAGGAGGCGGTGCTGCAGCAGGCTGCGCGGCGGCGCGGTGGAGATGAGGAGCAGCGGCAGTCGGCGCGCACGAGCAGTTGCCGCGTGGACAGCAGGGGCAGCGGCGCGCAGGGAGAACAGCGGCCGGCGGTGGAGCTGGTGGGGCCGGCGAGGGCCGGCGGTGGCGCGACGGTGATGCCGGCAGCGGCGCAGTGACGACGGCGGCGTTGGATCGACAGCGGTAACGACGCGGTGAACAACGCGATGGCGTTGTCGGACTGATCGGAGGTGCGAATCAACGAATTTCGACGATGCGATGGAGGTGAGATGTATTTCACTTAATTTTAAATTGTGATTTACATGATTTAACTAGCTAAATGATACAAATGGACACCAGTGACTTAGGATCCTATAGTCAAGTGTCGGGTGCGCATATCGAGATGCGAGCGAGTGCGTTTTTGAGGTACGTAAGATTCCATCTGAAAGTCACTGAGGGTTTACTTTTCTATCATTGATTTCCTATTCGTGGATTATTGGATGCGATTCCCCTTATTCCTTGTTATTGTATGTTTTTCCGTGACACATTTGGGTTGGGGGTCGAGACACTTGATTATTCGTGTTGTACTTATGGCACACTAGGCTGTACGCGGGAAACCCAGGTGAAAGGAAGTGGGGGCATCCACTGAAAGGATCCTGGGGGTATGTAAACCAGGTGAAAGGAAGTGGGGCACCCACCGAAAGGATCATGGGGGTTCGACGTACAATTTAGTGTGACCGGGAGGAGTACACGGTTTGTTTTCTCTCGTGTTATTTATTCATGTGATGATCTTAGCACAGTTGCCTGTTTAGTTTCCGCATGAGTATTGACATGTTAATTGGAATCTGATTATTCTCTTATAAATGCTCGGTGTACTTTGTTGGAATCTTACTAACTGTACTCTCCATCTTACTTTTTGTGATGGTCGAGTGCAGACCCTGCTAGTAGGGGCAAGGAGATTTTGGGCGACTTTATCGGACTGCCCGCGGTCAAGGACCTACTAGTACGTGCGATTTTGATATTTTGCTTACTTTTGGGAAATGAGAAACTGAATAGACGTTGTACTGGTATATATTATTGTTTAATATTGTCGCATATATACAAAGTATTTTCCCCGGATTTTCCACAATAGGTGTTGTTCTTAAAATGATGTTTTATGATAATGAATTTAATTGTTTTACTTGTTTTTAAATTTAAGACTTCCGCTGTTTTGTTTTTAAATGCTACAAAAATGAGTCAATTGTCGAACTAAAATGAATAACGAATGTAGTTAACACGCATATGGAGTTGTGTTGTAGCAAAGGGCGTCAGTGGCGCATAGGACCCAGTGGGTTAAGGATCGGACGTGACCGTTGGGCCAGCGCCTCCCCACGTGGCGACCTCGGGATTTGAGGCCGTTACAAGTGGTATCAGAGCTTAGGTTCAAGCAAACCTAGGGGAAAGTTTAATGACTTAAGACATTGTGATACCGCGTCACAAGTGGTATCAGAGCATGGTCGACTCCGTTGGAGGAAGCGTATGTGTCCTTAAACTGATATCACGCCACAAGTGGTATTAGAGCGAGAGTTTCGAGGAACCTTGGGAAATTAACCGAAAGAGCATAAGACTTAAATAAAAAAAAATTAGATGTGGAAACCCGATGTACTTGCCTTAGAACTTTAGTTGGGAAGCAAAGTGAACGGGTAGTACTAGGACTTATATGCGTATATGTTGATTGTAATATTTATGTATACGTATTACGACGCATATTACGACGCTGATTTGCGGCTTGTTCGCGATTTGAAGATTCGACAAGGATGGACGGCCAGTTCGTCATACGGATACTTGTGGCACCGGATCTGGATGCGTACTGATGCAGGGAGACAGAGTG
The DNA here is from genome assembly GCA_039657325.1 of Stephania cephalantha. Classification (NCBI taxonomy): domain Eukaryota; kingdom Viridiplantae; phylum Streptophyta; class Magnoliopsida; order Ranunculales; family Menispermaceae; genus Stephania; species Stephania cephalantha. The sequence goes on from CM077579.1 coordinate 8,892,817, forward strand.
ATAGCTTATTTATCGCGTTAGTTGCGGACTCATGAGAGGGACTGGACAGTGAGACGGTAGTTTGCCAGATGACATACGAGTTTTGTTTACTCGAGGCGGCAACAACTATGAGTTTGTCAGAGGTTCCAGATGCTGCAGAGGCACATATTTACATACAAGTGAGAGTACCGACAATATCCATTCCGAGCGGGTTGGAGTGTCGGAGAGCTGATGTAATGTATCAAAGGTTCAAGGGCATGTCACATAGTCTAGATTTTTCAAATTGTAGCAGAGATAATTAGAACTGTTCAGAGTCGCAGCACGGGTTGACAGTGTGGCTTACAGATTGGACTTGCCAGAAGAGTTAGCTGCGGTTCATCCGACATTTCACATTTCAATGTTGAGTCGCTAGGTCGGGCCGAGATCGACGATTGAGTTGGGAGCTCGAATCGACGACACGTTACCCTAAGCTATTCTCTGGTATGGGATTCGGGTTACAGTTAAATTTCGGGACGAGATTTTCTTTTAGTTGGGAAGACTGTAACGGCCCGAAAATTTGACTCATGCCACGTGTCAAGTTAGAGTCGTATGTGGGACCCACTTGCCGAAATGCGTATGTCTGAATCTCAAGTGGAGATGTTAATTGTTGAAAAACGTATACGCAGAGAATTCGGGGAGCCGAAACACGAACGATGACGCGTCTCCAGTCGCGTGCCAACGTGGGACCGAGATAGTCGCGTTATGTGGTTTTAATGTGTACATTGAATACGCCTCGTGATGCGTATAGCGCGAGTATCGAAATTTCGGAAATGAGGCGGGTTAGTGCCTCGAGATGCGTGCTGATCGAATATTTTTTAAGGAAAACATAAAAATAAATATGTTTTTGGATGTGTCTCGAAATACGTAAATTTGCGAGAATCGACACAATTTTGGACAAACATAGAGGCAGTGGACAAATAGGTGAAATTATTGAGTTTGTCTCGAGATTCGTGATGCACAAATCTCGAGGACACTTTTGATTTAAAATAAAAAAAAAGAAAATGTAAATATATATATATATATATATATATATATATATATTAATATATATATTATGAGAGAGAAAAGACAAAAGAAAGAAAAGTAAGAGAGAGAGAGAGAAAAACCAGAGAGATTGAAGAATAGAGGGAAAAAGAGAGATCGTGAGGAGCGGAGAGAGGGAGAGCCGGCGAGGGCGACAAAGAGAGGTGGCAGACCGGCGACCGGATTCGGGACGACGCCGGCAGCAGCTCGCGGTGACGGCCAGCGCAGCCAGCAGCGACGCGCGTAGGGGAGCTCGCGGAGGCGGCGACTAGGCGGCGGAGCTGCGCGACGACGGTGGCGCGGACGGCGCAGCAGCAGCAGCAACGGCGACCAGCAGCTGAGCGAGCAGCGGCGAGGCAGCGGCAAGGTCGCGACAGGCGGTGGCTGCGCGGTGGGAATGGCGGCTCGCGGCCGATCGGCAACGAGAAGGCCGGCGGCGTGAGCAGCAGCAGCGGCGCGGGCTGCGACGGGATCTAGCAGTGGCCGGCGAGGAGGCGGTGCTGCAGCAGGCTGCGCGGCGGGGCTCACCGCACGGTGGAGACGAGGAGCAGCGGCGGTCGGCGCGCACGAGCAGCGACCGCGTGGACAGCAATGGCTGTGGCGCCCAGGGAGAACGGCGGCCGACGTCGGAGCAGGCGGCGGCCAGCGGCGGAGCTGGTGGCGCCGGTGAGGGCCGGCGGTGGCGCGACGGTGATGCAGCAGCGACGCAACGACGACGGCGCGCGGCGCAGCAGCGGCAACAACTGCTTGCGCGAACAACGCGATGGCGTTGTCGTACTGATCGGAGGTGCGAATCGACGAATGTCGACGATGCGATGGAGGTGAGATGTATTTCACCTAATTTTAAATTGTGATTTACATGATTTAAGTAGCTAAATGGTACAAATGGACACCAGGGACTTATGATGTTATAGTCAGGTGTCAGGTGCGCATATCGAGATGCGAGCGAGTGCGTTTTTGAGGTACGTAAGATTCCATCTGAAAGTTACTGAGGGTTTACTTTTCTATCATTGATTCCTACGTGGTTATTGGATGTTATTCCCCTATTCCTTGTTATTGATTTCCGTGACACATTTGGGTTGGGGGCCAACATTGATTACCTATTCGTTGTGTGCTTATAACACACTAGGCTGTACGCGGGAAAACCAGGTGAAATGAAGTGGGGGCACCCACTGAAAGGATCCTGGGGGTATGGAAACCAGGTGAAAGGAAGTGGGGCACCCACCGAAAGGATCCTGGGGGTTCGACGTACAGTTTAGTGTGACCGGGAGGAGTACACGGTTTGTTTCTCTCGTGTTATTTATTCATGTGATGATCTTAGCACAGTTGTCTGTTTAGTTTCCGCATGATTATTTGACATGATGATTGTAATCTGTTTATTCTCTTATAAATGCTCGGTGTACTTTGTTGGAATCTTACTAACTGTACTTTCCATCTTAGTTTTTGTGATGGTCGAGTGCAGACCCTGCTAGTAGGGGCAAGGAGATTTTGGGCGACTTTATCGGACTGCCCGCGGTCAAAGACCTACTAGGACGTGCGATTTTGATATTTTGCTTACTTTTGGGAAATGAGAAACTGAATAGACGCTGTACTGGTATATATTACTGTTTAATATTGTCGCATATATACATAGTACTTTCCCCGGGTTTTCCTGTGACGACCCATCTCCTAATTTAGGGCACCGCCCGGCCTAATCCCGTAATTAAGCCCTAATCATATCCACGTAGGACTTAACTACGTATTAGTCAGCCTTTTCTAATTAAACCTTTCATTAAATGAATTTATTAGCGGAAGTCTTATTGATTATGCGGAAGCCATTTATAATGTCCTAAGTGTGGAAAACTAGGAAATACCATCGCATATATATAGTCTTCAAAATTCATTGAAACGATAACATGGTCTAAGTCAAGTCGAGGAACTAACGCTCAACCCAATACACCACCCCAAAAAGTATCTGAAAGACATATATAAAATATACAATCAAAATATCAAAAGAAGACCTACAATCGATGCAGTGACGCGTCGCGGGCTTAAGGATAATCACCAATCTTCTCTTTGCCCGGCCCGCTAGTAGACGGCTCTGCACCCACCGTCATAAAAAGGACGGTGAGTACAAGAATAAAACAGTAATCCCCGATGACAAGTTTAATTTGCAATTCCAAATATTCAAATGGTATTTAAAAGCATATAAATTGAAAAACTGAAAAAAAATAAACCATATGCGAGTAAATACCAGAGTTAAACAAGTGATACTGACACTAGGCTAAGTAGTAGTGTTTTAGGTCCGGTCGGCAGTGAAACGTGTCACCCCGACCCAATAATCATATAGCACAAGGGACTCTAACCCCAGTGTTACCAGGGACTCTAACCCCGGTGTGTAGACCACCTCAGAGACTTTAACCCCGAGTGTCATACAATGTCAGGTAACGTGTGCCGACATCCCCAGGGACTCTAACCTCGTGATTCGCGCACACCTCGATCAAATACGGGACCTAAATGCAACAACTACTTTTTAAATTTTCAAGAAATAACAAGCATGGATTGTCAAGGCATATGCACATCTACACACCTAAACAAATAATGAATACAAGTCATCTTAAACATTTATAAGATATTCACTAGCCTAATAGCATGCTATTTATCATTCAATTCACATTTAAAACAACAAGAATAAACATAGCATGGAATGTAATCAATGAATTAAATCAAATGAATGGATATCATGCAAACTAGACTCATCAAATGAGCATACACACAAAGGGCACATGATATAAGAGTACAAAGGCAAATAGTCAAAATGACTATGCAAGGATAATAATTAATAGGAATGAAATGCCAAGTAAAATTGTCAATGGGTATACTCACCATAACAAAGTAAAGTCCTAGCTTTACTGGCCTCCCGATACACCAAGTCTTGTATTCGCTCTCTCGTACCATTTTTCCTAGGTTCCTGAGTTTGGTGTCTCATTAGTTCAAATAGTGAATTTAAGCTCAATTTAGTGTGTTTATCGTGTATTCAAATTGGTTCAATAGACTTTAAATCAATCATCCTAAATCAGCCCCTAAATACTAAATTAAGTTTCAATTTCAAATTCCTACATCTTAATGCACTTTTAGGCATGAAATGGTCCAAATATTGAATTCCTCCATCATTACCATTATTGTTGATCTCTCTCTTAGCTTTCTAGAAAGGTTTAGTTTTCTGAATTATGATTTAAACTAAAAGAGATATCATACTTTTACTAAACATATGTCTCGATTGAAATTTAATCCGACCAGCAGATTTAGAAAACCTATTTCTCCCAATCTATAGTTCCTAAAAATATGATTTTTGGTCACAAGGCAGAAAATATATCCAAATACAACATACTAAAAGATTAGCTCATTTGGATAAGTAGTTAGAGATTTTTACCCTTAACAAATTTAGTTTCAAAACTGTCCTTTATAATTCCAGCACCTATTTGTAGAGCATGTTTGGAAATGAAAACATTCAAATCAGAATACCTTCAGTTAAGCAAAGTTGTTCCTTTCTATATGAACTTTCAAATTCCACTGGTGTGGTTGAATTCGGATCTAACATGTTCAGATTATGACTAAATTACCCAGGTTGATTCCTAATACAACATGCATAATTCCAGTTTTGATGTTGCAACTTCAAAAATTCATATCTTTATGATTTCAACACCAAATTAAGAACTTCAATATAGCTGGATTATCAGCTTGAAATGAGGAATCTAAATATATAAATCAACTGCAATTATTCAATGATCTACTATCTGAAATTAGCCTAAAACCAGAACTTGTTCAAATTTTAACTCAAAATATGTGTACCTAGTTTATGTAGCTTGAGGATTTCTCACCAACTCCCATGGATTCCTTCAAAACCTTGATGATTCATTCCACTCCAACAATCTCTTCTTCTTCTCCAGCAAGAATGAATGAGTGATTTGGTTTGCATGTTGTTGGGAGGGGTGTAGGTGTAGGTGGGAGTGTTTGGTGGGTTTTTGTGTGCATGTAAGTAGGGTTGACACATGGCCTGAATTTTGCCAAGTGTTGCTTGAGTTGGGACAAGTGTGTCTTGAGTTGGGACAGGTGTGACACCTGTTCGTGACGCCGCTAGGACACTCGCCAGTGTTTTCGGACGTTTCGACGCCATGTTTCGCGTCCGAACCGTGATATTCGCGCACTCCCGCGTCGTTCGTAACCCAATATATATTCCGTATTCGTTACGTGACAAATTTTTATTTAATTTGTGTGTTTTCATTTTCTCGACCTAATAGTCGGTCCCGTCGACTACCCGGTACCCGCGTCGACACGCATATCGAGGCGTGTCCCCGCTCTCGTCTCGACGCCTACAACTATACAAAATGACTTATTAAGTCTACACAATACATAACACTAGGCATACATGAATACAAAAATATCATATACCTCAGCCACGTGCCTCGGTCGGTGCACGTATCACAGTGTGGGTCCCACGTCAAGGGTTGGTGAATTCCGATTAAGGAATTAAAACGGGGTTTAGAGATTTGGGCCGTGACATTTTCACAATAGGTGTTGCTATTAAAATGATGTTTTATGATAATGAATTTAATTATTTTACTTGTTTTTAAATTTAAGACTTCCGCCTGTTTTATTTTTAAATGCTACAAAAATGAGTCAATTGTCGAACTAAAATGAATAACTAATGTAGTTAACACGCATATCGAGGAGTTGTGTTGTAGCAAAGGGCGTCAGTGGCGCGTGGGATCTAGTGGGTCAAGGATCGGACGGGACCGCTGGGGCAGCGCCTCCCCACGTGGCGACCTCGGGATTTGAGGCCGTTACATTGGTCATCGATCTCATACATAAAAGATCGCACATAGTGACACACGCAAAAATTTCCAACTCAAAAGGGAATGAATGAACTTCCATACATGACATTCCATGCTTTTTTTCAATTTTTTTCCTCTTGTACATTCTTTCATGTGTTTTAAGTTCCAATATTAGAAAACATTGAACATAGAATATTGTTACATGTCTATAAGTTTCAAACTTCAATTAATTTCATAACTAAAACCAACAAAATTCATTTATGTTACCAATCCTCAATAACCAATATTTACTCCCTATAGTGAATGCTTATAACTATAACAACCTTCTCCTCGGGCAACATTCCCCTAAAAGAAGAAGGACTAGAAAATGAATAGAAATTGTAAGAAGGGCCATGGAACAGTACGTAAAAGAGGGTATACTAGACAAGAGTACTTAGAGAACCATGCGATTAACATAAATTTACGCATAACACTAATATTCGAAATGCAACAAAAATATTCAAACAAAAATGAAAATAACATCACATCCAAGTAAAGTGAAATTGAATACAGTGTTGTTTCTGAGTACACACTATCTATCACAGTCTTCCTATCTCGATGTATAACATGACCAACACAACCACTCCAAAATACACACAACGAGTTAAGGATTTCTAATACATAAAATAAAAGCTTTTTTTGATATGCATCAACTTAGTCTTTTTTGATGATTTCAATAATAAGCTCAACCTATATAATTGCTAAAACTTAATGAAGGCCTCACATGTTAAAATGCAAAGTCTAAGAAATCATGAATTAATTTAACACTAAATTTTACTAAGCTTGCACGTACTCTTTCGATTAAGTTAAGAACATCATGTAATGTAAAAAAATCGATAAAAAGATGACCGATTTGCCAATTTTTGCAATTAAACTCAAAAGATATATTTAGTAAGATTATTTAAATAATAAGCTCAACCTATATAATTGCCCAAGTTATTTTCAGGCCTCACATGTTAAATGAGTATTTTGTGAATAAAATAAATGACAGAAGGTTACATACCAAAGGAATCTCTGAAACTTGCAACCCAATTGGTGATGTAAGTTTGCCTCCCTATGCAATACACATATCAAATGTCACCGGTGCACATACCTGCAAATGAAGTAATCACATCGACTACATTAGAAGGGGAAAAATGTGAAGATATACATTACTCGAGAATAACAGTTTACCATTCAAGAAAAATATAGGACATCCAATCACTCTTGTCGTGGCGGTGGTCGCGGAGGCGGTATAAGTTGCTCCATAAACTCATCATGATCATCCAAAAGATGAAGTTGTTATGTATCAAATTATAGTTCATTTTAAAACTTTTAGCTGTACTTAATTGTTCTTTGCTTCAGTAGTTTTGAATTGGGTTATTGGGTTAGGGCCATTTATGTATGGTTGCAAAATATAGATAATGGAACCTTATGCTGTGATGGCAGTTATAGTCAAGTATAGTATGATCTCTAAGTTCTGGGAAATACGTTTGACTTCTAGCGTATCTTAGAGAATGTTATTTTTTAATTGTATAGATATATTTAGTAAGAAACTTGCTAGTGTTACTGACTGAAGTATTGCTGGGTAGATAAAGTTGATGAGTGGTTTTTATTTTGGTATTTGGTCATCAATGTGATTTATAGAAACCAACAAGGTCTTGTTGTGTCTTATTAAAAAAAAGGGTCTCGTTGTGACTCTCATTAACAGTTTACCATCATGAATTGCCCAAGTTATTTTTTCATAAACTCCATATACTCTCGACATTTCTTATCAATTATTACTAATGAAGTATATAAATTAATATATTTTTCTTTGTTTTAAAAATAAATATAATTATTCTTCAATTCAACAGATATAGACACTACATTGAGTTTCCAAATATAAATACGTACCAACTAAATGACAATCACAATTAGTAAACATTATAACAATATATATAAGTTATAACTCAATAAGATCTCATTTTTAGTTGGAAATGCATGCACTGCCAAACAATAATTTATACAATGTACCGATTTACTAATTTACTATATTATTATTCAATGAACATATTATATATGAACTACAATTTACAATAGTAAATGATGATTGTCATATCACAAATTCATGGTGACAATTTAAACTGCGTACCTAAATACAAATTCAATTCGTTGTACTTGTTGATTTGTTGCTGTCTAGTAACAGATTGTTCAGTTGTTGATTTGTTGTTGTTTAGCGACAGATTGTTCTGATGTTGATTTGTTGCTGTTTAGCAACATATAATTGAGTTGTTGATTTGTTGTTGTTTAGCAACAGATGGTTGAGTTGTTGATTTGTTGCTGTTTAGCAACACAGTGTCGCGTTGTCGCTATTTTCGAAGGCTAAGCATAAGATCTCGTTGATATGTAAAAGGAAACCATAGATTTCCAAATTTCGGTTGTCACATGAAAACAAAAATCAACCAAAATATCAAAATAGAAGTTCAAGAAAATGCAAACCAGGACTGTGATTCGAAGGTCCTAACGCCTAGTCGAGAGGCAATCCATGAGTCGGAGATGATACCCGAAACTCAGTCAAGGAGGAGCCGAGGCGACCGGTGGGCATGAGAGAGTCGGGCGAGCAAATGGCGCGGCGGCAGATTCTCGCCTAGCCAATGCGCGGAGGAGATCGCGGAGGCGACTGAGCGCGCGGCGGCGGGTCCGAGCAGCGGTGGCGGACGATCGCGGAGCGACCGGCCGGCGGCACGGGGGTCGCGGAGTGGGCGGATCACGCCGCACAGAGGGGCGGCGGTGGCGGTCGGTTCGAAAAAGGGCGCGGCGGCGAACAATGCGCGCGGAGGAGAAGACCGTGCAGCGGCAGCGGTGCCGGAGGAGAATAAAGCGCAGCGGCAGCGACGCCTCGCGGTCGATAGGACAGGGGCGCGCGACGACTCGCGGTCGCGGATGAACGACTGAGCCGCGAGTCATGGTCGACGTCGATGATGGTAGTGGACGACGTCGATGATGGTAGTGGACGACGACGCCGACGGTGGTGGCGGCGGATCTTCGGCGACGCTGCGGCGGGGGAGATCTTGGCGTTTCAAATCGATGAAATGGGTTTGCAGGGACGAGGAGGAGAGCCCTGGTTTGTAAAACCATTTAGAAATTAGTGACACATCAGCAACAGACTAGTCTATTGCTGATTTTTTGATGTTGATTTGTCGCTGATCAGCGACAGAATTTGATCTGTCGCTGATTAGCGCCCCTACGTGGAAAAAACAATTGTGAGATTAGCGACAGATCAGCAACAGACTAGTATGTTGCTGATTTGTCGCTGATCAGCGACAGACATAGTCTATCGCTGATCTGTAGCAGATCTATCATAGATTTAGCTACAGATCAGCGACAAACTAGTGTTTGTCGCTGATCTGTTGCTGATCTGTCACATAATTGGCGGGAAATTAATGGGGGGAGAAATCAGCGACAGATCAGTGACAAAATGCAATTTGTCACAATTGTTGTCACAAATCAGTCACTGATTTGTTGCTTTTTGGTCAACCGAGTCAAACGCTCTATCTGATGCACAACTGTTGCTGATTTGTTGTTGTTTAGCAACAGATTCAGTCTGTTGCAATTTTTTGATGCTATTCCACATTATTCTTGTAGTGTATGTACAATTAGATTTAAAGCATTAAGTACATGATTCCTTAATTATAATTATATATTAATCCAAAGTATATACATGTCTATGGTTTGTTTAGATTAATAAAATATTCACTCATGCTAAAAATAAATAACACAATAATATAATTGAAAGAAATAATTAAATAAAACACTTTTTAATGAAGTAAACAAAGCTTTAATGTAGCTTCCAACATACAATACTAACTTACGACTTTCACAAACTTGTTAATAGAAAAGAGTACTAAAAGAGAGTTCTTAATTTCGAAGCTCTAAGGTCCTATTTATAGTCTCATAAGTGTACGAATCTTAAATAAATTCAAATTTCTTCATATTAATCTAAAAAACTTGTAACTGACCACATCGATTTTTCAACGAGTCCATTTTGTTCACAAATCGCTGAGTTAATCATTGAAAATTGGTCTTTGTACTCCACCGATTTAGCTGGTGATTCTTTGTAAACTCCAATTCGCTGATGATTCGCTGGCTCTCCTATACTGCCGATTTAGATAGCGATTCCTAATGTATTTTCATATCGCTGGCTAATTGTTGGTATTAATTTTTAGTTGATTGTTTTGCTTTTCTTTCTTTTTTTCTTCCATTTTTATTTTTTCTAATTAAATCCTAAAATCACAAAAACAAGAGAGTACTTAGTGTAATATAATCATTTATATATAAAATGAACCTAAATTATATTATAAAACATGTCTAATTATTGAATTGTAAGAATCCATCCATTCCCCTCAGTTTCTTGCTCGATTTTGTTTTTGTGATGTTCCACTAGTTTGGTCTAACATTTTCTGGTCAAGGAAAAGGGTTCATGATGTGAAGGGTCTCTAAGAAGGTCGTGAACTTTGTTGGTGTTGTGGCTTCGACATTTACACGAAGGTAACTGTCTATTTTCCATGAATTTTCGTTCATTTCCTTGGTTTAGATTGTCCTTGTCACAACCCAAATTTATAATCGCATTTTAGATTTTTAATAAGGATCGACGCCATGATGTAGGACCCACATCGTGATACCCATACTGACCGAGGCACATGGCTGAAGTATAAGTTAAATTTGCGCGATGATTTTCTTAGTGTATCGTACATGTGCAGACTATTATGTCACCTCTACTTGTTATTTATAAGTGGCGATACGTGACACCTCGAAATACGTACAGTCGTGGAACCGGATAGAGAGTGACATGGTAAGTCGTTTATTTAATTAGATGTATTTATGTAGCTTACTAAGTGAAATTTGATGCGGTTATAGTTGATTTATAAGAAATGTAGCATAAGTTAGTAAAATAAAAGAATAGACATTTAATGTTCATCGAGACACGTGAGAAAACATCAAGAGACCAATTGATAAGTCGGTATTTTATAGGTAATTAGTAGTCCATTTTGGTATATTATTTATTGAAAATATTCAAATATTATATTAAATAATATTTTTTGTCATTTTTAGGTGAGATGGAGTGCGCGATTCAATTCGTGGCGAAAAAATACTCAAAATGGAGTATTTACTTGCAATAATCGAATGCCGGACAGTTTGCCTCGAAATACGCATTGCGCCGATTTTCCCCACCACGTCATGCCATGTGGCGCTTTCCCATTCGTCCAGCGCGTCACGTTGAGGTGTCTCAGCCAATCACGTGCAGCCACGTGGAAATGACGCAGCCGCCACACACAGCTGAGGCGGTCCAATGGCACTCGGACACGTGGCGATGACTCAGCCACAAAGCAGCGAGGCGGTCCAATCAGACGCCGACACGTGGCACTGACTCAGCCACACAGCACGTTCTCAACAGCAGCCCTCCAATCAACTCGCGCCACGTCAGCGACACCAGTAAGGACGCCCAATCACGCGCTGACACGTGGCACATCACAAAAAATCAGCCAATCACGTGCTGACACGTGGTACATGCAATTTCAATAAATAGGGGATCAACAGAGTGTCAGGCGGGAATTTTGGAGTGCAGTTTCAAAACAGACTTTGGCAGGGAATTTTAGGGGATCATCTCGGCCTCTCTAGCCGAGACTCTCGACCCCCGCCATTCTATATTTTTATTTGTTCTTTTATGGGAGGCTAAAATCTCTAGTTTAGGCAAGACTACGAGGGAGGTTCGACTGCACGTATCAATGGATTTGTGAGACTTATATATTTTAATTTCAATCTTTTCATTAATATTTTATTTTCTTTGGTATTATTTGAACAATCAAAGTTAAACACTTGTTTAAACTTTGATTTATTTGTTAGTGAGTCGTAAGCATCCGTCCTTGTGCAATAAGACCACACTAGTGATAATTGACCATACCAATTGATTAGACCCTTTTGGGACCGGTTGAATACCTTAGAAATATAGGCTAAATCGGACACACCAGTGATCCGGTTGTCTAGGTGTAGTGCCTTCACAAAGCCCATTGCGGTCAACACATTAAACCTAATTCACTTGAATATATGGTTGTGTGTTTTACTAGAGAAATAGTCACCGTCGTACCTTGTCTATCGAGATTAGGAAGTGCGAGGAACCGCGTGCGTCATCGGGTCTATAGCTACACTAAGATATTTTGATTTGCATATTTTACATAAATCAACGACCAAATCCAAATTTTTACCGAACCGAACTTGTATGTCTTGACCTAGGTGTTTTTATTAATTATTTGCAAATTTATTTCCATTGCTTTAGTTATTTTGTTTATATTTAGATTAGTTAATTAATTCATTTCTCCCTTAAAACCTGATTACCCTTTTTGTTATTTTTGACCTTAGAAAGAATACCAGTCCCTGTGGGATCGACCCTTTGTCACTATTCTACAAAAATAGTTGGTTTAGGTTTAATTTAAATTTTATTGACGCGTTCCGCGCGTCAATTTTTGGCGCCGTTGCCGGGGATTGGTCTTTTTCTTTCTTTGGTTATTTATTATTATTATTATTATTATTAGTATTATATTATTATTATTAGTATTATATTATTATTATTATTATTATAATATTATTATTATTATTATTATTATTAATATAATATTATTATTATTATTATTATTATTATATTATTATTATTATATTATTATTATTATTATTTATTATTTATTTTTATTTTTGGATCTAGTCCCTTGTTCTTAACATGTATGCAGACAACCTCGCGATTGCCTCCTACCCCCCACAATTATGGTCAATTCGAAGACTTACATTATTATAGTGTGAATGAGGTAAGCATGTCACATAATGGACATCAATTTTCAAACTCGCAATCTTTTGTGCAACAGGTCAGGGTTTGTGGAAATCGTGGGGAGTACTTTCATCCCACGTATGCTTGTCCTTATTCAAAGTATAAGAATCATCATGGTTCCATTTATGCATCACCACAACCCAACTTCTATATGTCTAAGCGAAGTCCACAGATTCCTCAACATGAAAAGAGGTCTATACGAGACATGATGAATGACTTGATCTTCAAAGAACCAACTTTTCAACAAAGTCATCAACATGAACGGAGAACCATTGCAAACATTGAGAGAAATATGATCTCCGATTGGCTTTCTCAAAGCACCACTCAGCGGCCCTTGCAGGAGGATATGCAGCATATGAAATCAAAGTTGTAAAATTCAGAAACTAAAGTTACTGCTATACTTGAGCATTTGATGGATGAGGAAGAGTTGCCTCCGCAACCAGTTTTTGACTCAGATGAGACTGTGAATGCTGATACATCTAAAAATGTTGAGTTTGATGAGTTCTCAATTGTGGACGAGCATTTGAGCGAACCAGAGGAAACACTAGATGTTTCTTCACATGAGCCAGACATTACTATTGCACAATATGCCGATGATAAAGCTGGGAAAGAAATTGAAGTCATTTCAGAAGGTCGGAGGAGCCCCAGAAAGAGAACGAGGAAGACCAACCTCTGGTGTTGGTGAAACCACCCAACCTCCCATGCATATTTGTTAGACCTTGCAAGGGGGTAGAAGTAAAGAAGCGTTCGCGGATTTTCTACACTACCGACACCTTTGTGTTGGATGACCATGACTCGACAAATTCTTTTGTGTTAGAAGTCCCGAATGAGCTCCGAACTCTGAAAGAGGGCGTGCATGCTGCATTGCCCAAATACGTTGATGCGCCATTTGTTGTTGACATCTCGAAAGGAGAGGGCATCACGTGATGAATCACAATAAATCTAGCCACAGACTTAAAATAAAGGCGCTCGTTGGGAGGCAGCCCAGCTTTGTTATGCGTGCACTTGTATCATCTTCTTATTTTATCCTTATTCTTTTTCACCACTACTCTTTGTTTTTTTTTGTTGCATGGATTCCTTGACTTGTTTTGAACCTTGAGGACAAGGTTCAGAATAAGTTTGGGGGTACTTTAGGATTTGTGGATTGAGTAGAATTTCTTTGCGAAAGACCGCATGTGAGACCGTTTAAATCTTTTCAATTATACGCGGTTACATGTGGTTGACGGATGGTGTTTAATGTCACTTATTCTCTCATTTCTTCCATTTCTTTTCCCTCCATACTTCTCTTTCTCATTTCATTAGGAGTTGATACACTTTCATGCATGTGTTTAGCATAGTTTTCATTATTATATTGTTTAGAGTCACCCGAAACTTTGTTTCATGCATTTGGTTGTAGATGAGTACATTATGGTTGCCTTTTTGACTTGAAACTTAGGAAAAAGTAGGATAAATACTCAGTCGAGTTCGTAGCTCAGCATTTTTATGATTTCATGATTAGGGACTTAGTAGGATGGTTAAAGCCTTTTAGACGGTTGAAATTGTGCAAGTAATGAGACTTTACCACACATTGGAAAATTTGCTTAATCATAGTGAAAGTGAGAAGGGCTAACAGGAGTTTTCAAAATATAGAGAGTCCTACAAGTTTCCACATGAAATGGAGCAGGGAAACTTGTGGTGGGAAAAAGCGAGAAAATCGGTCCACAGGAAATGGAGCAGGGACCGTATCATTTAAAAAAAAATTGGAGAAGAAAAATAAAATAAAATAGAAAGTATACATATAATATATATAAAAGCGGAAGTATATGAAAACTCCTCAAATGAAAAGATTTAGCTCGAGTGCTTATAGCTAGACTAAGTAAATTTGTAAACTTGCATGCTTGAATGTGATAGCGCTCGTCTTAACCATATCTTTGTCTTGAAAATGTGGTTTTAATTGTGTTCGGATTGCGGTTCTTGACATATCATAACTCAGAAACTTCTTGAGTGATTGGTTAACTTGGCAACTATGTAAATCAAGGGAACTCCATGAATTTGGGTCGGGTATATGATTAATTGAGTTGGTATTATTATAATAAGTCTAGTTGAGTTTGTGTTTTCATTTACACCTTTGCTCGGGACGCGCAAAGTCTTAAGTTTGGGGGTATTTGATAAGTCGGTATTTTATAGGTAATTAGTAGTCCATTTTAGTATATTATTTATTGAAAATATTCAAATATTATATTAAATAATATGTTTTTGTCATTTTTAGGTGAAACGGAGTGCGCGATTGAATTCGTGGCGAAAAAATACTCAAAATGGAGTATTTACTTGCAATAATCGGATGCCGGACAGTTTGCCTCAATACGTGTTGCGCGGGGCGTCGAATAGCGGACAGAATGTTTCAACCAATCAGAAGATGCCACGTCAGCGCGAAAAGCCATTCTGAACCAATCAGACGCTACCATATGGCATCGTCCACCAACAACCGAGTCATTAAGGCGTCTCCACCAATCAGCGCGCGCCACGTGACGAGTATACATCGTCGCAACCAATCAGAGACTGCCACGTCATTCCACGTCATCCAGTGTCGCCACGTCACCCGCAAGTCATCTTCTCTTCGTTCAGTGTCCGTCGATCTGCCTCGAGATGCGTCCCGCACAAACTCCTTGAATTTCGCGCGAGTCGGGCGATTTTCCCCCGCCACGTCATGCCACGTGGCGGTTCCCCATTCGTCCAGCGCGTCACGTTGAGGTGTCTCAGCTAATCACGTGCAGCCACGTGGCGCTAGCTCAGCCACACAGCTGCCTTGCGGTTCAATCAGACGCCGACACGTGGCGTTGACGCAGCCACATAGCAGCGAGGCGGTCCAATCAGACGCCGACACGTGGCGCTGACTCAGCCACACCAGCACGTTTTCACCTGTAGCCCTCCAATCAACTCGCGCCACGTCAGCGACACCAACAAGGACGCCCAATCACGCGCTGACACGTGACACATCACCAAAAAATCAGCCAATCACGTGATGACAGGTGGCGCATGCAATTTCAATAAACAGGGGATCAACGGAGAGTGTCAGGCGGGAATTTTGGAGTGCAGTTTCGAAACAGACTTTGGTAGGGAATTTTAGGGGATCATCTCGGCCTCTCTGGCCGAGACTCTCGACCCCTTGCCATTCTATATTTTATTTGTTCTTTTATGGGAGGCTAAAACCTCTAAGGCAAGATACTGAGGGAGGTTCGACTGCCCGTATCAATGGATTTGTGAGATTTATATATTTTAATTTCAATCTTTTCATTAATATTTTATTTTCTTTGGTATTATTTGAACAATCAAAATTAAACACTTGTTTAAACTTTGATTTATTTGTTAGTGAGTCGTAAGCATCCGTCCTTGTGCAATAAGACCACACTAGTGACAATTGGCCCTACCAATTGATTAGACCCTTTTGGGACCGGTTAAATACCTTAGAAATCTAGGCTAAATCGGACACACGAGTGATCCGGTTGTCTAGGTGTAGTGCCTTCACAAAGCCCATTGCGGTCAACACATTAAACCTAATTCACTTGAATATATGGTTGTGTTTTACTAGAGAAATAGTCACCGTCGTACCTTGGCTATCGAGATTAGGAAGTGCGAGGAACCGCGTGCGTCATCGGGTCTATAGCTACACTAACATATTTTGATTTGCATATTTTACATAAATCGACGACCAAATCCAAATTTTTATCGAACCGAACTTGTATGTCTTGACTTAGGTGTTTTTATTAATTATTTGCAAATTTATTTCCATTGCTTTAGTTATTTTGTTTATATTTAGATTAGTTAATTAATTCATTTCTCCCTTAAAACCCGATTTCCCTTTTTGTTATTTTTGACCTTAGAAAGGATACCAGTCCATGTGGGATCGACCCTTTGCCACTATTCTACAAAAATAATTGGTTTAGGTTTAATTTAAATTTTATTGACGCGTTCGACGCGAGTCACCAATAGAGTATTAATTTGTGTTAACAAGGGTGAGTTAGTGGAGAGTTAGTGGATTTGAAACAAAATGAAAGTCATTAGATTAGTCTCTAGATGAGTGTGAACATTTAGATCAATGGATATAAATCAATCCTACCTAACTTATATATAAGTGATTTTGGATGAACATGCAAATCATAGATCCATTTAGAGAGAAGATTTTGAGGTGATTTGTTGGTGAAACTGTGGTTCAAGAGATCAAATTCATCATCAAGAAAATAATTTAAGTGTAGATAGCAACAATAGGTAATGCATCTACCTACTTATGCTTTCAATTTCATGAGTTGTAGGCATGAAATCAAAGGAGTTTCAAGTAATCATTTTTCAAAACATTTCATTTGTCAAATATGTTCAAATGGAAGCTTTGATTTAAGTTTTTATGCTCAATTTGTTAGATTTCAAGAGTTGCTCAAAATTAGGTTTCATTCCAATGAAAGTGAATTTATAAAATAAATCAGTGTCCAAGAGATGTTGTTTTTAACATTCATTTGCATATTTGAATTCCTTGAGATTTTGTAATATTCCAACTATCAATAATTTCGAAAATTGGTTTTGTTTTGATAAAGTTATGAATTTTTAAAGTTTTAAGTGTTCTTGAGTTTTTTTCAACAAAATGCATGTTTAAATCTCTAAATTCTAATGTAATTAATGAATTATATGAAGTGCCTGGTGTATGTTTGATGGATGAGGATGTTATAGATCCCTGGTGACAGAGAAAGGGGATCCGGGGCTTTAGAGGAGGCTATTTTCGAGAGAAAACTCAGAATTCTGGTTGCAGAATTATGGGTTTCAATGCTCTTATTGCGCTAGAGAAATTCTCTAGCATGCTAAGCAGCTCTAATGTGCTAGATAAAACTCTTAGCGCGCTAATAGGAGGAGCTTTTTACTTGATTAGTACATTTGGCAGTAAAAATTATCAACCCAACACACCCACCAAACTATTTCCCCATCTAACACACTTGTAGCCACGTCAGCGCCACATCACGAGTAAGTGGTTTGGTCACTGGAAAACGTGACTTAAAGTCACGTTTTCCAGCCCATGGAAGTCGTGATTGCAAGTCACGACTTCCTTGTGAATTTTTTTTTTTTTTATAGCAGTGAATAAATACCTCAAATAGTTGATCTGTGCCGACGGGTTCGATTGGCTCAAGTTCTTGAAATCGGCTAATGAGTAGTAATGCGGCTAATGAGTAGTAATGCGGCAAGGCGTGATAAACTGATGTTTGAGAGTGAAGGGTTTTTGAGAGAATTGAAGGCCTGGTATTTTGGTACAAAGATTGTGATGCCTTGTTGAGTGTTGTTGGCTTGGTTTTGAAATGTGTCAAGGACTTGTGTTTGTTCAAGTAGGCTAATTAAGAAATTTGTGGAAAGGGCCTGCCACAGTGAGTAGGTCTCATGAGATTGACATAGTTTGGTGGTGGAGATGGTGCTGGTGTTGGTGTTGAGCTGGTGTTGCATGTTTAGCGAAACAAGTTGGAATTGTAGTACTCAACAATAGCACTACTAGTGTGCTAGAAAACATCAACATTTGAGTGGTTCTCATACTAGTTAATTCACTTGAACTGCAAAAAATTGACATAGCACATCAACATTGAATATAACTAATAACTATACAAAACTTAGTTCAATCCAAAACCATAAAAAATGGAACAATAAACAAAAAGGGACAACAAGAAATACAAAACATAACAAGTACATAACACAAAACATAACAAGTACAAAACACAATGCATTATTGGTGCAAGTGGACAACAAGAAATACAAAACATAACAAGTACAAAACATAACAAGTACAGAACACAAGGAGGAAATGACTTATAACAAAGATATAGAAAAGTCCTAGTCGACCCCAAATAATGACTTCCAAATCCCACACCGTGTTCTCTTGACGACTCGGACATTACGGTTTAACGCAAGTGGAATATCCGTATGACCCACATCAGCCGGATTTTGAGCATCTTCTGGTTGAATATCATCGTTGTCCCGCATTCCGCCATCCTGAGTACTTGTACTCCCAGATAAATTCATCATTATTGGACTTGCATGAAAATGGCGCGAAGATGTAGGTGCCGTGTCAAATGGAAAGGATTCCATAGCCTCGAATGTCATGTTGGGAGGAACCGATGGAGTATGTGGAGTCCCAAACTCGTTGAAGGCACGATGGAGTATACAATGGAGTGTCATGCCTCGAAGGTGTATCAAGATGGGAAGAATGATGAGAAGCTTCAAATGAACTGGGCATATTATGCATCCGATAATCTGCGTGTATCGCAATCAAAGTCGATGCAAACTACATGTCTAATACGTGCAATAGATACATCATCACCCAAAGTGTCAACGATGAATTGAAGTAATGCCATGTGCCTACATATGAAATATCGATGAAGTTTTATGCGAAAGTACAAGGAAAACAACTATTTGGCAAGGATTCATGACTGAAAAAAATCAAATTGTACTTACCAAGGCCTCAAAGAATAGCTCCACGGGAGACATGAATCGTCGTGTAATGCGCCGATACCATAGCATATACGGGTTGTAAAAGTCCATTGGCTCCTCTAAGCTTTCATCGCTGCAAATATTGGAGGCACGTTCGTTCCACATGCGGACATAAGCACTATGTTCTCGCGCTCCAATCCTTATCCGTCTTCCTCTCAAGTCAATCCTATGTAGTTGAATGTTTGTGCTCTCGTAAAGGTGGTATCATTTGTCCGAGACCGAATTGGCGCATGACTCTATCGGGATGATACATTTCGACTACACAAGAAAAAAATCAAAGGCGCCCTCGTTCGCCAAATAGCACGACCACTGCTACGATGCAAGACGCAGTAGGTCCATTATCACCGCCTCAGGATACGGTTCCCATATTACCTGTAGTCAACAAAAACATTTTGATATGAATAAGAAACGCATATTAGATGATGTTTCCAAAGCACTACGTGGAGAAGTAATTCTGTATATCTCTTACTTCATCGGGTGTTTGCATGTCAATCATTTCTCTGTACTTTGTCAGGACATGCATTGATGCTCCCGTTGTCTCCAAAGCATGTTTCCACCTTCACAAATGAAAAAGAAAAACGCAATGCATGTATGTCGGCACATGTACATAGATATGAAGAAATTGAATTTATAATGTAAGAAAATAGTAATTACCTATGACCAAATGGAGGAGGTGGAAATAATTCTTCGTTTTCTAATACCGGGTCTCGAAGAATGTTACCCATTATTGGTGCAAGAAATGGCAATCTATCCCATGCCCATAATTGCAATAAGATGACTGGACCTCGCTATCTCACTCCATCAATGTCTACTGCAAGACATAATTGTCTCGTATAGGTGAGCCGAGTTGCACTACCCCAACTGTACTGTCCAGCCGCCTCGAAATCTTCCAAAAATTGCAAATATGTGATGTGAACGAGGTT
Organism: Stephania cephalantha; assembly: GCA_039657325.1. Taxonomy (NCBI): domain Eukaryota; kingdom Viridiplantae; phylum Streptophyta; class Magnoliopsida; order Ranunculales; family Menispermaceae; genus Stephania; species Stephania cephalantha. Next base: position 8,912,967 of record CM077579.1, read on the forward strand.
GTTCGACTTGTCTGCAAATAGTGTTCCCCCTAGAAGTTGCAGGATGTATGCTCTCGCATAGCGTTGCACTTCCACATCATTAGCATTGTCTGGGAGGTTTGGAAACCACCTTGAAAGTTGCTTAGAATCGAATCCGCCCTCCAGTCCTGTTATTTTCTGGGAAAGGGAATCCGAGTTGTGTCAAACACAAGGCATCGTAATCTTGGTCGACTCGGCCAAGAATTGGTAATCCATCGAACAACCAACCCCAAGATGATTTGTACATCTTGGAGGGTTATAGTCATCTCGCCGACGGGGAAATGGAACGTGTGAGTTTCGGCCTCCACCTCTCTACAAGGGGCGCTTATGAGATGCCAATCAATTGAAATGAAGCCTACTCGCGCGAGTCCCCAGTAAAATCCAACTTTTCCTGAAGATGCCCAACTATGCGTGGATCTAGTTGGACCAACCTGAAGTGTGCGGTGAATTCCGCCCGATAGTCAATATACCAGGCTCCTATGAAGATACGAGATTTAAGTGAAATTAGTTAAAACGTGGCTATGCAACTAAAAAGTAGAGAAACATGCGAAAAGAAGTATTACAGGGGCCATTCCAAACGCGGGTAGATCTATGGAGAGCTTGCATAGTCAAAACCGAGTCATCTATAGGGCCGGGATCCATATCGCGCTTAAACCCAAAATCATTACCAATGTTGTCATTAATTCCATTGTGCAATTGATATGAGAAGTAGAAATACTTCATGTACTAACTATACGAGAGATGGATTAATACAATATAGGTAGCATACTACAACGCAGCTTATGATGCATATAATGCAATTTGACTTCATTTGCATCATTGCAGATCATGTAAGACCTTTAATAAAGTACATGTTAAAAATACAAGTTAGGCAAGAAAAGTTTATGTTTCATGCAAGACCACAAAAGCACATCTATCTCTCATCAAACAAATAATACAAATAAGCAAAGACCTCAAATACAAGGAATGGTGTAGTGGTAAAGTTATTAATATATATGGTAACTAAATAGCCTAGTGATCAAACCATGCCATCATTTACAAATTAATATGTTGGTTTGCTTAGTTGATTCTCTTAAGATTATTCGAATGTAAGTAGGGAGGGTTCATAAAAGATTTGGGCACCTGCAATTATTAATAAAAAATAAAAATACCCTAGTGAATTTCATTAATGGTTGGTATTGAGAATCCAAAGATAACATGGGACCCGAAATTAAAAAATAAAATTGGAGTGCATTGGGAAAATGTGGTAATAAAGATTATGGTCGGGCATTGGTAGGACTAAAATTATGAACAACACTTCCCTCCCTCCCTCCCTCTCTCCTCCCTGCATTGCCAATCCTTGCGCTTTCGAGACAAAAACGCAACCAAAAAATAGAAAACCGATCCCACCGTTCCTCTACACTACCTTGCAAAACATTAATACCATACCCCCTAAACTCCAAATCAAACAATTTCTACTCCTCCCTTGGGTTCCCACATGTTTTACATATCTATACACTAAATATATGTGTTCTAAAAATAAACTTTCTAGCTATTTAATTAAATAATCGCGCGTATTGATTTTTACAAGGCCTATAGAATTAACATCAACTATTTTGGGAACAAAACAATCAAACATAACAAAGCGTATATAACTAACATCAAGTAATTGGCAAAATAAACAAAAACATCATGATAGAACTCACATCAATTACTTGGCAAAAAAAAGAAAAAAATACCGGATAAAAAAACAAAAACATCCCGAAAACAATGACAACTACCGGATACAAAAAAAAATAAAAAAAAAATTAACAACCAACAGTACATAAACCACATGAAACATAAACAAACAAAATCCCCAAAAAATTAGATCTTACAGAGTTGTATACACAGATTGAGTTGGGGTGGGTTGCGGTTTGGATCTTAAGTTGAAGATGGAGAGAAGATCTACACCAATGGAGCCAATCTCGGGTCGTGACCTCGGGTCCGGTGGATTTGAACGAAGAGTGGATTTGAACGAAGAGTGAAGAATGAAGTGGAGCTGATCACGTTGGGGGAGTTGAAGGAAGGAACGTTGGGGGAGTTGAAGGTGAGTTTCAGATCTGTTTGTGTTTTTGTGTGTTCTGTCCGTTTTTTTTTTTTTTTTTTTTTTTTAACAGAGAAGTCGTGACCTCGGGTCACGATTTCACTTAAACGGAAATCGTGACCCGAGGTCACGATTTGCTGATTTTTATTGTGGAAATCGTGACCTCGGGTCACGATTTCACTTAAACGGAAATCGTGACCCGAGGTCACGACTTCTCTCTAACAAAAAAAAATTTGGGACGATGCCACCTGCCTCATGATGTGGCGCTGACGTGGCTACAAGTGTGTTAGATGGGGAAATAGTTTGGTGGGTGTGTTGGGTTGATAATTTTTACTCCTAAATGTACTAATCAAGGAAAAAAGCCCTAATAGGAGGTCATTAGTGCGTTCGGTAAATTACCTAGTGCGCTGGGTACTTTAACAGCATAAAAATATGCACTTTTTAAAACACACTTAACTTATCTAGCTTAGCCTAAAACTCAAACTAAGGATCTAAACACACTCTAATATGTACTAAATTGTACCATGAGCCTAGAGAAGAGTCTTGAAAGTTCGGGTATGCATTTTAGGGTGTTGAGAGGTCGGTTAAGCTAGGAAATACATTGTGTGACTTGTAAGTAATCTTGTTGAGGTTTTTATTTATATTTCATTCCAATTATGTTCTATTTTTACAGTCTATTTGACTATTAAATGCCTTGTATTCTGATATCATGAATTTGTTTCATATTTTACTCATTAAATGGATGCTTTTATCATTATATCATTTAATTACTTATAGAAATCATTGACTCTATTCTCGTGTTCTATGTCTTTTTTGTTGTTTTGATGAAAATGTGATCTAGAATAGCATGCTATTAGGATTAGAGTAATGAGATTGAAGTATATATATGAACTTGTAATATTTGAATATTGGCTTTGAAGCATATTACCTCTTCATTGAGATTATAAGTAGTAGTAGAATTCAAGGTCCATTGCACGATTATGAGATGCGTGGCATATGGGATCATTAGACTACCGGGGTTGTCGGCACTCATCACTACACTTGTGCGTCACACGGGGTATGGGACCTGGGGTAGTCGATAAGTATGTATACATAGATGGTTCATTTATGCGTGAGCTCAACTCTGCCTTTGAGGATTGAGATATGGATGATTATGGAGTCGTAGAGCTCATCTCCGACCTTTGATAGAGGTGTAGAGTCATCTCTACCCTGAAGTAGTGTGATAAAGGCCTATGTTATAGGACTCACAGCCAACCGAACTTAGATCATTACTACTTAGCCTATGTCAATTTCATTTTGCTTAATTGTGGTATTTTCTAGCATATTTCCTTTTCACCACTTCTTCGCTATATTTAAGTTTTTAAATATCAGTCGATTATGTTTGGAAATGTACATAAGAATCTACAAGAGTTACTTTATTACATTGTACTCACCGTCCTTTTTATGAGGGTGGATGTAGATCCGTCGAGCAGCAGGCCGAGCAAAGAGAAGATCGACGACTACCTTTGAGCATTCGACGATTTTCTACTCCCCATTTTTGTACGTCTCAACTTTTGATGTATTATTTACTTTATGTCTCTTTGATACATTTTAGATTGTATATTAGGTTGAGCGTTTAGTTCCCCGACTTGAACACTTGACTAAATCACTGTGTTATTATCCTTTTGATATTTACATATACATGTGATGTTGTTTCCTGGTTTCCACACTTAGAATTTTTAATAATTGCTTCCGCATAACTGTTAAGACTTCCGCTAGAACTTTTTAATCTGTAAAATTTTTTAATTAACTCGAAATTCAATAATATTGCGATATGTGAATTACTTATCTTGAACGCATTTAACGAGGAGAACATGACAAAAATGCTAACTAATAAGTAGTTAAGTCCTATGTGGCTGATATTAGGGCTTAATTACAGATTAGGCCAGGCGGTGCCCTGTTTATAAGAAGGGGTCGTCACGGTCCTTTCCGTTGATGTACCCATTTAGGTTTAACTTCTCATACTTGTAATGGTCGGCCACACAGGTTTGTGACTTGTGTTGTAGTCTCTGTCTTTCATTGCTGAGACGACTTAAGAAGTATCAGTTAAACCCCATTGATATTGAACTTTAAGGGACCCCAAACATATATGGTTATGGACCTTTGAGACAACTCGTTTGGTCTCGGTGCCATGATACCAACATTTTAGGTTTTCTCTTCATTTAGGTCAATTGAGTTTAGTACAAGGTTATGGTTGGAAGGAGGCTAGGAGGTTAAGTTTCGAGACCCGTCGAAAGGTCTAGATGGTATGTCACCGAGACTATCGGCATGTCTCGGTTCTATAGTCTTAAAACTCAATATTACGTCATTTTTTTGTTTCTCGATTTGATTCTAATGCATTGTTCTTACATTGACTTTCCTAAATAGATATGACTCGAAAGAAGACTATCATTTCTAGGTAACAAGTTTATAGTGAGCCTTTGAGAGCAAAACAATTGACGAGTACTTCATATACTCGTGGTGTGAGGAAACTACAAACAACTTCTTATCGGAAGGAAAAAAAGGCTACTAAGCAAAATGGTACATGTGCAGCTCCGCCCCTGCTGGAGATGATGTACAATATGAGGCATCATATGTTCCCAAGCAGGACCTACATATTGGTCATGCTTGAAAAAGTGGGGATGTGGCATCTGAATCATCTGAGTCTAGTGATGAGGCCATAAATGTAACGACCCTAATTCCTACAATAAGGGCAACCCGACCTAAACCATCGCCAGGTGATGATCTAGTAAGCCTTAACTTGCTGAAATACAATAAGACAATATACAAATAGACTATTAAGACATATAATAAGTGCGAAATAAAAGTTTTCTCGAGTCTATTAGGCGTGGAAATAAAATAAAAACTCTTACAAAAATTAAACAACTAGGCTATGGGTTTCACAAGTCCACCCATACTAAAATCTCTTGTTTATTACATAAAATGTTCCAAAATCGAATAAATATAATTAAACAACCTTGCAAATGAGAAAAGCGTTTCAACGATATGACCTTGCTCTTTCCTCTGTCCTGAGCAATAGCCGAGGTACCTGGAGGGGGAAAAGCAATGAGGTGAGCAAATATCCAACGAACTCGGTAAAGCAGAAGCTTTGTTTTACCCTCAATCATCCAAGTAATACCTAATGCGTAATAACTAGCATGCACGAGGTTATTGACCAATTCTACTATCATTCCATGCTTGAAATGATAGAATAAACAAGCATAGTATATAATGCAAGATACAACAAAGCAAAGCCCGAACAAGATATTTAACAAGATAATAATGATAACATGAATGCCATAAAGCCAACCAAGTGGAAACTAGATATAAACTGTGTGATGTGACAACCAACTAGCTTCAAGGTATCAAATACGCCTCATATATTAGTGTATAAGCATTATTATGATCATGCGTGCCATAAATTGGCCTTCAAGGTATCGTTTATGTGAGATTCAAGAATTTTATAAACTTGGTTAATGACTAATTAAGTGATTTGCGGATTTTAATTGAAAATTAATTATTCAAGGTGGGACCCACGCGTTTTGGACAAAAAATAATTGGTTTACATATTATTTTTGTTTGTTGTGTGCCTATTGAATGTATTATATTCTATCCGACGCGAAATATGGTCAAGTTGAGACTTAAATGCGATAGTCGTGTGTACCGAGTGCGTTAGATATTTTCTCAATTCTCGACGAAATTGGGGTATTTTTCGGGGTTTAAATCTGGCTTAAAATATAAGAGATAAACATGCGAAACTTATAGAAAAAATGGTAAATGACAACTAGGAACATTCGATTTATATTATAATTATAAAAGATATAAATGAGATGGCAATTCGGTCAATTGGCAAGCTAAATCATCTTCCCTTCTCGATTCTTCTTTTCTCAACGAAATTGTCTCTACGTCTCTATCTACTCCATTATTTTCCTTTCTCTCTCATGTCTTCACCGTCCCTCGTCCCTCGCCTCTGCCCTCAGTTTCCCTCCCAATCGAATCATCATCTCTGCTCTTGTATTTTCTAGATTACTCATGCTTTCTCACTGTCGAAAGATTTCTCTCGCTCTCTATGTGATCCCAAATCACCGTGACAATGAAAAAGAGGGAAAATTGAGTTTAGTTAGATGTTGTTTTTAGCACTAGAGGTATATTGGCGAGACCAAAGGAGAGGATTCGTGTGAGACATTGATTTGGAGTGTCGAGCAAGAAAGAAGAGAGGTACGGTGTAACGTCATGTTTCTTTAACGTCGTTATTAATTTCGTAATCTCAGACATGGATGCTAGTTCGGATCCACGGTGGACGCCGTGGGTAGGGTAGGACACACGAAGATCTAGGTACAATAGTAAGTTATGTATTGTATTGTTTAATTGCAATGCGTTTTATGAAATTATTTGTTAACACATCGCATGTATGTATGTTGAATGGTTATCTCGTGCGAGGTTGTGTGACGGGTAGTCGCCTCAAAATGTGTGTCAAAGCGGGTATCGAGAGGCGAAGTATGGGTACACTAGAAAAACTTGACAAACTCATGTAAAAATGACCAAGTAACTCAATGATAAATATAGGCTAATTATATAAAAATTTGAATAATAGGTTATGGCGCACCTCGAAATGCTTGCCAGAAGCGGGGCATCGGATAATGGGTAGTCGAAGGTTAGTGTGACCATGAGCTGGTTAATATTGATAAATAAAACACTAACCATATGGTTTAATAAGGCTTAATGTAAGGTACATAAATCAAATAAATGATAAGCCTATAGTTTGAACTAAATAATGAAGACCATAAGATGGACATCAAGATGATCATTGTGAGTAATTCTAGGAGATGAGTGTGTTAATGGAGTTATTAAGTGGTGTGGAACAACATAAAATAAGACCACAAGATAATCCTTGAGATACGTACACACACTTGATCAAGACCAAAACTATATATAACAAGTGAGTGAGATTTCATTTCCACTAACTCATTCACACGCAAAGATCAGAGAAAACTAGAGATTATTCAAGGTGGGAATTCAACACCTTGGAGGACAAATCAAGTGATCCAACCTAGGTAATCATCTTCCTTATCTCATACACTCTTTAATGAACCCATTTTTGTGTGTTTTTGGTAAAACTCGAGTTGGAGGGTTAGATCCTGGTTATTGATGGCAACTTAATGAATCATGGGTTTAATAATCATTTATATTGAGGATTGCTAGTTTTGCATGAATTGGGATTTTTGTTGAATTTGGAAAAAAACTAATGAATGTTGGGATTTGAGGATTTTGACTTAATTATTGTTCTAAGGTAAGTCTAACTGATGTTTTGGAATCAAATCGATATGGAGAGGGCATAAACTAGGTTAGAGTAGCTAATTGAGGGGAATGATAACATTCTCGACTTGAGAATTTTATCATAGAGGGCAATTGGCACTCTAACTGGGTTGGTTAGCGCGCTAATCATTCTGGGTTTCCAACTATTTTTCAAACTAAAGAACAGTAGCGCGCTAGACAGATCCCTTAGCACAGTAACTTCACCTAACGCACTAGGCAGACCCATTAGCGCGCTAATGACAGATGACATATGAATTTAAGGGGGTGTTTTGATGATTTACAACTAAACACCTAACTAAACATTTGAAAACATTCTAAACCTATAAAATTGAACTCCAGGGACTTATGAGACTGTAGCTCGGTACTAGAGAGCTTGTTGGGTTGGATACGGGAGTAGAGAGCTTGTTGGGTTGGATACGAGTAGTTCTATTATAAATTTCATTCGTAGGTCGGAGAGCGGTTTGAGGTTTGTAAAACCCAACTAAAAAACTCTAAGTATTTTATTCTATTTTAAATTTCATTCCTATCGGTTCCTTGCTATTTTTACAATTCCATTCTCTTACTTAGACGTGGGTTGAGGTTACTTCCTTGGATTCCTTGGTTGTATGTTCATGATGCACTATACTATAACACGTGTGACTCAGTCCTCAGTGAACGTCAACCTGAGCTTGCCCTTGGTGCACGTGTCGGTGACTAAGCGGATTTGGCCAGCACCGTGAGGGACCAAGTGTCGGGCCAGTTGGGCGCGACCACTGGTGGGAACTTGGTAACTCGAAGTACAGTCCAGTCCATCTGGAATGAGCACATACATTTTTTAGTTTAGCTGTTATCTATTCATGCGATGAGCCATTTACAATTGTCTGTCTTTACATTCTGCATGTTTACTTGACATTACTTCTTGCATTTCTTTACTTTATTTACGCGAATACTGGCATATGCCATAGGTCAATCTACAAACATTGTTTATCTTATAATTTTAATTAATAAAATAAAGATTTTATTTGTTGTTTTATTATAAGTGATTACATGTTTACCTTATAGTAAGATCCATGGGTATTTGTTGAAATATCCTAAATGTCCCTAGTTGGTCATTATACTGGGAATTGTAATGAATTAAAACTAGTGTGAATCTTGATTGATGGTCATGTGACGATCATGCATATAAAGATACGAATCAAGATCATGAGTACTTATTATGGAATAAGATACTCGACCGACCAGCTATGAGAACACCACATGGATTAAGTCATAGGTGTTATTCATGATAAGTATATCGTTTAGTCATTCGACTTGAGATTACCATAGACTTCAATATTAGAAGCATGATAATTTGACACAAGCAAATGTTGTCTTTAACCGGACAATTATAAATATTGTGATTGGTTATTGTGTGAATAATATGTGAAAGTATGTAATCAAGATAGAATTTGACACTCTTGTATAGAGAGATATCAGTGGGTCCCTTGATAAGATAGACTGAGAATGGCCAAGTCCATGTGAATTGATATGATCAATGTCACTTGGATGTTTTTCAGTTTACCTAAAGATCGATACTAGTATGATTGAACATTAAGGGTGACTTTTCATGCCTTATGTTTAATCAAGGGATATCACACGACAATATGATATGATATACGTTATTAATTAGGTTGTATCGATGTTGATATTCATGCTACTTGGTTAGTCATAATGCCTTGCTAGAGATGGCTTATGAATTGTGTACCAAAATGGTTTTTGGTTCACTGCCAACGTCGCATGAACCTATTGGGTCGCACACAGAGAATGGATTTGCACAATTTCAATTGGTCCAGAGTAATGAATTTTATATGATAAAATTCATGACATAAAAGCCCTTACAATTTGTTATATGATAACTTATTAATAGGGGCTTATGTCTAATTTGCTTAAACTAAGTAAATACAATACTTGTATTACGAATAAGATTTTAAGTGAGGGCTTATCTACACATATAAATAAAGGGTGGATCCCTCAAAACGAAATAATTTTCGAGTTCTCTGGATTTAGGGAGAGAAAGAAAAATCATTTTCGATATCTCTTGGGGCTAGCACTTCAAATCGTAGTCACCGTTTGTGTGTGGATTTCTGATAGATGACGCATATTTGAACGTCTTGAAAATCAAAAAATCAAAAGGAAATCATAGAATAAGGTATGATTTACTTTCGTAAATTTAGTTTAATATAACTTATTTTTCGATCCTGTTGGGGTTTTTCAAAATTTGTTTTGGATTTTTCGCTGCGTATGAACCTCAAAAACCCAACATGGGGTTCCTTGATAGAATAATTCCAGTTGAGTATGAAGAAAGAAGTTATTTGACATGTAGTTTGCTTTAGAACATGTATCACAAATAACTTTAAAATACCAAACCAATTTGACTTTTATGTTTATGTATATATCTCCTAGATCATCGAGCTTGACAAATGCTAGATTCTTCCTTTTCTTCTTCTTATTTTTCGTAACTTTAAGCTCCTCCAATTTAAGATCACTCTCATCATTGTTTGGTTGTTTAACCCTCTATTCTTGAATTATTATCTTTTTATTTGAAATATCTTCAACTCGCTTATTATTTGTTATAACATTTTGTTTTCCATTATTACTATATTAATAACACATACTTCAGCTTTTTAAATTATGATGACATAATTCTAAAGATTCAATTTCATTCATTTTTTCATTATTAGATTCATCAAAATTATCATAGACATCTTCATCATTAAAATGAAAAATGACAATTTTGTTTTCAAATTTCATAGCCACTATTCCTTCAAAGATATCTAACTTTATTTCAGTTGTTTTACGAAATAGTCTTTCTAAAAATATGTGCAGAGATTTAAATGATACTGAGTCACTCATTTTCATGAAATAGAAGTCAGCTAGAAATACTAAGTCATTTACTTTTACTAAGACATCTTCTAGTAAACCATAAGGTTTAATAATTGTATTATCAGCTAAGGTAAGATTAATAAGTTTATTAGTCAATGAATTTATTTTCAATGACTTATATAGTTTAAGTGACATACCATTAATCGATGCTAAAAGATCACATATAGCAAAAACTATAAAAGAAGTTCCTAATGTAATAGGTATTCCAAACATTCATGAATAGGAATATTTCTCAAGTATTTTCTTTTTAATTAAAACAGACACCTTTTGTCCGAAGTTGTATTTAGATTCTTCTAAAAATTTATCCTTAGATTCGAAGAATTCTTTCAAAACTTCATCATAATTAGAAAATTGCATAATTGATTCCATCAATGGTTTATTAATTTCTATTTTCCTAAATGCATCAAGAATGTCTTCATTGTTTTCTTCCTCCCTACATTAGCTAATCGTTGTGGAACGGTAGAATATGAATACATATTTTCATTCAAATTATCATGAATCTTATCATTTTCATTCTTATCAATTAATTAAGACTTTTGTAAAGATTTTTCATGTGCTTCAACTCTGACTAAATAATATAGATATAAACTTTTAGGAAAAAGTGTATTTCAATTGTTTAGTCATCCATTCTCTAGTAGGAATGACATTAGCCATCATTTTTTGTTCTTCTTCTTCAATAATATTATGTGTTTTCTTTTTATTACATTGTTTAAGTATCTTCCCATTTATAAGTGCGTCTTTCTCATCACTAAATAAAGCATTGACTTATGCTTGATTATTAAAACTTGAGTAAGTTTTTTAACTTGATTACCCTGTTGAGTACTAAACCTATTTATTTGTAATTTCATTTGACTTAACTGATTTTTAGTTCATTTATAGTAGTATCAATCTTAATTTGATTTTGAGAAATATATGTAAAGTTTCGATGACTTTGGTTCATAAAATTATGCAAGATTTGCTCTAAATTTGGATTCGTAGATTGAGAATTTTGTTGAGGTTACTGATTAGGTGCAAATTGCATATGAGCTATTGGTATGTAAGTATTATAATCTTGATTTTGATGACCATAACTAAGATTTGGGTGTTGTCTTCAAAGATAATAACCATTTTTATTATATTGATTTCTTGGAGAACTAGAAAATTGATTCATGATTGCATTAACCTCTTCAGTATTCTCTTCATGTAAAGTAGGACACGCATCCATATGATGTTTAATCTCATTACAAAATCCACGAGCTTTAACTTGATTAGATCTATCATTAATAACAGCTTAACCATATTAGATTATTCATTAATTTCATCATCAGACGTATTATTTCTTCTATTATCAACTTCATAAAGTTTTTATTGAAGATTCAACTTTTTCACCATATTGCTTAGATTGTTTAGCCATTTTATTAATTATCTTTTTTTTTTTGCTAAAGTAGGTGTTGTTTCAAATAAAGATCTACCACATACTGTGTCTAATAACCTTTGTTCAAAATGATTAAGTCTTTCATAAAAATACTATAATAATGCTATTTGAGTATATTCATGTTGCGGACAAGAAGAAATTAATCTTTGGAATATATCCTAAAATTCATTAAAATTTTCATCATCTTTTATCTTTGCAACTATGATTTGCTTTTTATAGGAACTAATTTTTCTAGCAGATATATAATTATTTAGGAAAGCTTCTAACATTTCAGTCCATGTAGTTATTGAATCTCGAGGAAATAGAACAACCAATCTTGTGCTTTATCTTTCAATGCAAAAGGAAAAGCTTTAAGTTTGACTTATTTTAGGGTACTTTCTTTCGGTTTCAACCCGTTAACCTTATGTTGATACTCCCTTATGAATTTATGTGGGTCTTCATTATCTTAATAAAGTTTTTGGGTCTATCCCAAAAATTGACATGTGTCGAGCATACACAATAGTTTCCCTTATTTTTTCTATTATTTGTAGTAGTGATAAATGAGATATCGTCTCCACATAGATTTTGCAAACTTATAAGGAAAGTGTTTTTGTTATGTTTTCTTAATATAGTTAATCTAATTAAATGGGAATTAAAATACTAAACAACTAAAAACTATAACTACTAACTAAATTAACTAAACTAATTCAAACAATTCAATGTAAACTTAATTAAACAAAATTCAAATTCAATATAATATAATATAAATATCTAAACAAACATCTAAACAAACCCCCACTAAACAATGTAGTACACTTGGATTGCATTCAAACACTAAAACATAAAATCACTCCATAGCCTAGCTATAATTATATCACATGAAATTTTGGAATCATTAATTTCTAATTCATAATAGGTTGATAGCCTTTAGCAAACCATTGGTTTTCCTATATTCAATGGAAAATAGGTCATATCCTTATCATTGTAAATCTACTTATTGCATAAAATGCAATAAAATAGAAATTACGATAGCGTTAACACTCAATGAAAATCATGTCTAATCTAAATCAAAATTAGAATATGCTAATCAACAAATAACTTAGAATACAATCACGTATAACATCCGCTCAAGTGATATGACCCTATAGATTAATCCTAGTTACTACTTCTATCATTATTGTCTCTAATCATAGACATAGATTCAGAAGATCAAACATCACAATACATATTTGCAACTATGCATGCAATATCAATCCTCATTAGTTGTAATACGCAAAAACAACTTAGTAAAACCGTGATTGTTGTGTGTTTTAGATTTAAAGCTTTAAGTGCATGATTCCTTAATTATAATTATATAGCAATCCAAAGTATATAAATGTCTATGGTTTGTTTAGATTAATAAACTACTCAGTCATGCTGGAAATAAATAACACAATAATATAATTAAAAGACATAATTAAATAAATACCTCTTAATGAAATAAAAAAGCTCTAATGTAGCTTCAAACATAAACTCAATAAAAACTGACTTATGGCTAATAAAAGGCTAAGAGTGTTTCCAAAGAATGTAAAGTATGTTGATTTCGAAGCCTTAGGGTCATCTTTATAGTTTCCTAAGCTATATAAATCTTAGATAAACTGAAATAATTCGTAGTAATGTAAAACATTCGTAACTGACCTCAGCGATTCCATTTTGTTCACAAATCGTTGAGATAATCACTGAAAATTAGTCTTTATGCTCCACCGATTCATCTAGCGATCCCCAGTGTATTTCTCAATTCACTGATAATTCGCTGGCTTTTCGCTGCTACTGATTTAGACATCGATTCCTAGTGTATTTTTGTATTGTTGGCTAATCGCTAGCTTTATTCTTCGGTTGACTGTTTTGCTCTTTTTCCTTTTTTCTTCAAATTTTTTATTTTTCTTAATTAAATCCTGAAATCATAAAAACAATAAAATACCTAGTGTAATATCAACATTTATATCTAAATTCAACCTAAATTATACTATAAAACATGTTTAATTATTGACTTGTCAACAACACCACAAGCATATCCTCCACTTAACCGACCAAACAACATTCAACAATGATAACAACATTAATCCATTAGACGACGACGACAACAACAACAACAATTCAATAATAGTGTTAGTCCCCCCTTATCATCAACTTTAAACTACGACAACAATATCTAGTATATCACTGTAGCAACCCTTACTTAATCAATACAGTCCCAATACAATCTACTATCAAATCAAAGTTCAATTTGATTTACTCACTCACTTAGATCGATACACAACATTTACAATTTCACAACAACAACATATGTCCTCTCTATTGCTTAACACCATCATCGACACTTATAAAAGTCCTCCCCCACCAACCGAGCCTTTACACTCACCATCTCCTTAAAACCACACTAATCAATATTTTCAAGCAATAATTGATTCAAAACTCACCTTAACTAGTGAGTTGATTCACCTCTCCTTTATCGTCCCTGTTAATTACCGTCACTATTGTCACAGAGAGAGAGAGAGAGAGAGAGAGAGAGAGAGAGAGAGAGAGAGACGTGTGGGAGTAATAGAGTATTGTATTGAGAAGGAGAGCTATGAGGAAGAAGATGAAAAGTCAAGAGAGAAGAGAGATATGAAGGAGGAAGAGGCACGTGATTGGGGAAGAAGTTGAATGGGAATGGGTTTGATCGATTATCTCCATTCACATGTAAATAAAATGAGTTTCGGTTAGGCAAATGAGCAAACGACCGGGCTATATGCAAACCACAATTTACTATGTATAAACCACTAAAATGTTTTCATTCCATTTACAAAATACCCTAAATGAAATGACTTATTTACCCCTCACCCCTCTCATAAAAACTCTCCTGCCATTTTCTCACCATCGTTTTGCACCCCATATTGATCGAACATTGACTCCAACGATCCCCTCTGACAACCGCCAACGACGACCGGTGAAGCAAACTATATTTTTCAGAGCCGAGAATGATTGTAAAAGTCTTTCTCGTCATATTTGACTTTGGTATATGGTGTTTTAGGTTTTTTTGGTATGGACTTGAAAGAGTTTGAACAAATTTTTGTGTATTGATAGGGATTAATTTGTTTGCATTGTTCGTGGCGATTTACTATAAGTAATGGAGGTTGGACGTGAAGGAGAAGTGGATTTCAAATATAGAGGAGAGGTAATTGTTGATTTTGTAGTGGTTTTTTTTATTTTTGAAACCATAGTTCTTGCATATGGTTCGGCCATGCTGGGTCGAGTGGTTGTCCTCTATTCAGCCAGGTACATGCTGAATGAGAATAGAAGAGTTGGCAAAGGTTGGTTCGGTAATTAGCCATCGAGTGAAAAGAAATAGCTCAGTCTACACTAACTGAGCTACACAATTTCATTCGGCCACGTACAACCAAACAGATAGATTTTGCCCGGTCCGATGTGTCCGATTGAAATAAATTGTGGATTTTTTTGAATTTTGTTGTATTCCTTGTTTGAGCATATAATTTAATAGAGTGATTTACCATTTGACGGGGAGATTTGGATTATACTGCCTATTTTTATTACATCAATGACTTCACAACAGACATGAAATTTGGAAGTAGGGTTGAGTCGGTTAAATTGGTTCAAAGTCAAGGATATGATAAAGGATTCATTATTATCATGAAAGGGTCTGATGCAGGGGTGATGATCGTCGTCGTGGAAGGGTGAAGATGGGGTGCGAGAGGTCGGGTAGTTATAGGGGTGATGTCCTAAGAGTTGAAAAACTGAAAGCTAGTAAAGATGCGAACATTGTGAAGGAAAGAATTGTGTTTGATAAACATGAGGATGTTTTGAAGAGGACAACAAGACCCAAATGTGGGACCAAAAAATGTGGTTGTCCTTTTGCAATAAATATCAAGGAACACGAATATCATTTATGGCGTGTGACAATAGTGTGTAGGCAGCATAACCGCGACATAGGCTCTTATATGGAGGGTCACTCAAACACGGGTCGATTACAATCGAAAAAATGTGAGGTGATGGTACAAATGATGGATGGAAATGTCAAGTCTTGAGAGATTTTGGACATAATAAAGAATAGGGCAGAGAACATAAAAGTACCAAATTCATCAACTATGCGTACGATATACAATGCAAGGCAAAAAATTAGGTTTGATGAGGCTGGAAGGAGATCACAAATGCAACAACTCATGCATTTGCTTGACACAAAAGATAATATCTTGTGGCATAGAAAACTGGAGGGAATGAAAATGGTGACAGACTTATTTTTTGGCTCATCCCTACTCCATCAAGTTACTAAGATGTTTCCCGTGGGTGTTGCTATTCGATTGCACATACAATACCAATAGATATTGGATGCCTTTACTTCGATATCGTTGGTGTGATGTCGACTGGGTTATTGTTTGCTGTTGTTTTTGCATTTTGTCATCAGAGAAGAAAAACAACTACAATTGGGCGTTGAAGAATGTTAATCACCTTATGGATGGATGGTCCAAACCACATGTGATACTTACTGATAGGTAGTTGGGATTGATGACGACAATTGAGATGGCCTTTCCCATGTCGACTTATCTTCTATGTACTTGGCACATTAATAAAGTTGTGGCAGCGAAGGGGACAATATTTTAAAAGGGACGAAGACTTCAACCTTTTTTATGACTTGATGGAATGCTTTGATGAACGCCACTTCCGAAGATGTATTTAACATGAGGATGTTGAATTTGGTCGTTGATTATGATTTTCTACAAGGATTGCTTGATTATTTGATGGACAAATGGGTTAGGGCATACAAAGAAAAGTTTGTTAAAGTATGGATAGACCATACATTGCACCTTTGACATTTCACGACCGAGAGAGTTGAAAGTGCACATAATGCCCTTAAAAATGTCTTGGAAACTCTCTAGAGAATTTCGAGGACTTGTGGTGAGCTACTAATAGTTTGGCTGAAGGGCAACATAATGTTATCAAGGCATCTTTTGAGGCGAGTCCGAATGTCGTGCAACACGGGTTTGGTCATTCATTGTACCATATGTTGCAAGGCTTTGTTTCATAATATGATTTAGACAAAATTTGCACTGAGGTCGATCACGCAGAAAATATTGGGACCGATCCAATAAGACGTGGTTATGTTTTGCGCATGACCTACGGGCTTCCATGTGCCCATGAAATTACAACTTATCAATTGGATGGTTCGCCAATACCACTTAAAGATGTTCACCTACATTGGCAAAAGTTGAGCATGAATCTCGAGCATACCAACTGTGACGGCCCCAATTTCCCACAAACTGGGTACCGCCCGGCCTTAGCCCACGTGGACCCCCGAGCTAGTCTCGCAAGGTCAACGCATGCCTAGTCAGCCTTCCAATCCATCATTATCAATAATTTCAAAAGTTTTTAGTTGAGTTATTAATATTTGTCAAGTTTTACACTTTAGCGGAAACAATTAATTAAATAACTCAACAATAATGTCAAAGAGTTAGGCAACCTAATTATGGAACCCTGCTTAAGTATATCATCATCAGAGAAGAGTAAATACAAGATATACATGCCCAAAATCTCAGTGTTTTTAAAACAACAAAACAATCACCTAGCTATGGAGCCTTCCCTTTTGCTACTCGTTTGCAACTCTGCACTCAGTTAAACACGAGAATGACGATCCCATGTAAGTAAATCCAGTATGACATATACACGACATTTCGAAATAACCAAAGCAGTTGAATTCATGCAAGTAGAAAGAAAGGAGCAGAGAACGCATGAATATACAAACTGTAAACAATTCAATCAACAAGTCAATCGATAAATGAGGGTCTGGAATACAAACAAAATAAACAACAAAGAGTCCCGACCAAAAGGTCATTGAGTCGTGGCAAAAGCTCAGCAGACTCGGGTTTAGGACGAGACACTTGCCTCCTTGCCCTAACCCTTGCGACTATGAGATAAGAGCTCATATCGCAGATAAACAGTACCATGACTCACTTGCCAATGGACCACTCCACACAATAGCACTTCCAAGGATAGATATCAAAGCAATGAACAACAATATCCAATAGAGTAAAATGAAATGACTGTACAATTTCCTAGCTGGTTTACTTACATTTTCCGCGAACAAACCAAATTGTCCTCAAATCGTTCCGCTCACACCTCGATATACGCACCCGACACTCGACTCCTAAGTCTCTGGTGTCCATTTATACCATTTAGGGCTACGTTACTTAAATCATTCAAATCACAACTAAATTAGGTGAAGTAAAACCTCACCATAGCCTTCAAAATCCATTTGAATCCATCGCGTCGTCGAACTTCGTCGAATCGCATCCCTCGTCGAGGATCGATCGGTCCGACAACGCCTACCGCGCAGTTGCTCCACGCCATTCACCCTGCCGTGCCCCTGTCACTGTCGTGCCACTGATGCCTTGCAAGTGTCGACCGTCGCCGCTGCCATTGCCTTACGCTGCGCATTGCATGCCAGCATCACTTGCTGCTGGCCGCCAGCTTTGTTGTCGCACGGGCGTCGCTGCCACCTTGCCGTGAATCGAACATAGTACAATTTTAAAGAGGAAGTTCAAAGGTCCATCGAGAGGTTTGCAAGCGTGGATAATTAGGATTCGCATATGAGGATTGTGCAACAACTCCGTAAGATTAGTTGTCCTTCATCCTCATCGTAGATGGTGCCAAAGGACAAAATTCAGACAAGGGGAAGAAATGCATCAAAACAAGGAAGAAAGGCATCATAATTGGCCAAGAAGATAAAGGTGATTAAGGCCGACGAGAATGAACATCTACTAAGAGAATTCCATCCCACCATGAGTATGTCCTCCATCCTAAATTGATACCGATGAAGCCTACATTGCAAGTGCCTGCAAAGGTCCATAGAACTCATACCTGTATGCAGAATGTTACTAAGGAAACTTATCGCGGTGTCGCCCCTTAAGGATATTTTGATTATATTGAGATGGTTGATGATGTTAGGGGAGATGGTAATTGTGGTTACTGCGTTTTCGCAGCGGGTTTGGGACGTAATGAAGACGGTGCATGGCTACAAGTCCGTAATGATCTGTACTGGGAGCTTCATGACCACAACGATTTTTGGCACTCAATATTCGAGAGCGGTCACTTTATAAAATTCTCCTGTCCGTATAATGGTATGACGAGACTGGACAAGTGGACGTGTATACCAAAAATAGGTCTCATGATTGCTACATGTTACAATGTCATCGTAATGTCTCTATCACTGGCAGGCAGTATGATATTTCTTCCACATAGGGAAGCACCACCACGGAATATGACTGACCGAGTTGTAATTGGGATCACACATGTTAATGGAAATCATTTTATGAAGGTAAAGTCATTAACTTTATTCCCTTTTATACTAGTATCTGGGTGTATTTATTGTTCACCATTTTTTGTATATTGTACATTTATTGTTTAAGTCAGATGCTCATTTTCCTCAACTGTATCTGAGGTGGGATAAAAATATACTACCAGTGGCATTACCATGGGTTGGGAATTTGAATTGGGAACACCAACTTTCACGTGTGCATTCTGAAGACTATCCTCCTGTTATCG
Source organism: Stephania cephalantha (assembly GCA_039657325.1). Classification (NCBI taxonomy): domain Eukaryota; kingdom Viridiplantae; phylum Streptophyta; class Magnoliopsida; order Ranunculales; family Menispermaceae; genus Stephania; species Stephania cephalantha. The sequence goes on from CM077579.1 coordinate 8,932,253, forward strand.
TCGACTTGGGTACACCTTGACATTACCTTTTTTCGAAATGACATTGGTTTTTTGTATATCCTTCATATCATAGACTGTATAATCATGTATAGAAGATAATTTATAATCATGGAGAGAATATGTAATCCGTCGTATAAGACACGCTCATTTTTTGTTCATCTGATGCATGACGTATTGACGGAAATGTCGCTTGTTTTTTGTATATCCTTCACACGCTAAACTTTGTATATTTGTACAAACTTAGTGTACGCAATTCAAGTAATGAAATACATGCCTTGTTATTGTGTTCAATTTTTTTAACCTATATAAATTTGTTCCGTTCAGTCATTAACATAGGCCTAAACACCCAAGTACTCGGTCATCACTGACCGAGCAAACCATATACTTTTACCAACAATGATAAGTCGGTCTATACTGACCAATTGTTGTTTATTTACTCGGTATGATCACACCAAACAAAGACATATACATCGGTCTAATATGACCGAACAACAAGTGTAAACAACATAGCACATTACTCGGTCGTCGTTCTCCGACCAAAAATAATTCACCGACCAAAAACAAATTACTCGGTCATTGGTGACCGAACAGTCGATAACAACTCGATTGGATCCGACTGAACAACATAGTTTACTGTTATTTTAATCCAAAGATTGAACATTTAAATTCAAAAATATAGTTAACCGCAATGTACTAAATAAACCCAAATTAACTATACAACAAAAAATTAAAAATCATGTACAATACAAGTGAATTTGAATGTTCAAGGACAACTCATTTTTTCACCTTCTTGCACTTTTTATATCGAAGGTGGGGGTCCCGATGGCGTTACCTTGCGCTTCGAAGAAGAAGCACCTTCAGCTAGTTTGCTCTTAGGTTGGGAGGGTATAGGAGAACCAAACATCGTGAGGAGCTTCAGCGCATTATTCACCATCTTGACTGTGGATGCCTTATCAGATTCACGAGGTGGCAATGCCTTCCAAGCCTTTATGACATCGACAGCCTGTCGAACGTGCTACATATCAATAAAAAATCGTGCATTTCAAATTATAAGCTCAGACAAACATAATTCCTTAAAACCAATAAACAACTTACGTCATAGATGTCTACATCTTATTCGTTGCCTACTGTGCTCCTCTATGGATTTTCAATGAATGGGTAGGAGATTTCATTGAACCAGGCCATGTAATCATCAGTCGTATTCCATGGAAGTGTTGCGTGTGGTTCCCTCGATCTTGCTGCCAGTAAGTGATCTTTCCAAGACTCCCAATTCTCAGGTTGGAAACTATACTTGACGACGTTACTTTGTGCCACCTTCCATCTTTGGGCTCGAATAGAGTGAATGGTTTTTTATGGATTCCTTGCACGTGACCCATTTGTCGTAAGAATCTATTCGCGTTGTATGACTCAACAATCGTGAAATATTTGATTGTTCCCTTGTAGAAAGCTATCTCGGCAATATCCTCATCTAATCAGATAGTCGAATATGGGTCCCACATAACCTACAAATCACATGAAGGTAACAATATCAGAAAGCAGTGAAAAAAATATTTTCACTTGGTTATCATAGGTCGAACCACACAATTTAACTCAGTCAAGGATGACCGACCAGTTGATGTTAATTTGGTCATCATCAACCGAACAAATGATTCAAAAAATAATTACAAGGTTTTTTTGATTGAAAACATTTTCAAAAATACCCTTAAGTAAGTCTCTAACATTCAATTAATAATTAAACCAAAGTAATGACACATCTAAACCACTTAAGAAAGTAATAGTTAGAGAGACAACACAAACCATTTTTGATCGAGATTTATCAAGGGCTCGGCATATCCTTTAGACATGTTCTGCATTAAGGCCCTACTCCACCTTCACATCCCACCTAGAGACACGACGGAGGGTGTCAACATACCCGTGGTTCTTGCTTGCTTCATGAAGGTGCATATCGAAATGCTCTTACACCCAACCCTGCAAAGCAATTACAAAAATAAAGTCATTTAAAATGAAAGAGACAAAACTCAATTTAAATGAATTTATACCAAACACACCTCGAGCAACGTCATATATCGCGCGATCTGGCATACTTTGACTTGAGTTGCCGATCCAAGTTGGCGATACAAATAATCCAAAGCTGCAGCCCCCAAACATATGTATGAATCTCATCCAAGTTCTCCACGAGCTTTAAAAGGTTAACAAGGACCAACGTGGATGTCTTGTCAACAAAAAAGTGCATCCTAATAAGTACCAAAGGTACGCTCTGGCAGTGCACTAAATCTTGAACGTTACCATCTTCTTCTCCTTCCCTTTCAAAGTCGATGTTGCTTTACATCCCCATTTCCCTTTCAGCCAGGCTTTGTTAACGTTTAAATCCTTGTTTACTTGTTGGTTCGTTTCTTTCTCCGTGACATCATGAGCCATACTCACCAACTCGACCGTTTCACTTCTGGAGATGGTGTCATACTCAACAACTTTACCCATCACAAGAATCTTCAACAACATGCTCACATATTCCAATATGATCAACATTTCACTGAAAGGAAGGTGAAATGTGTTGGTCTCCGGCTGACACCTCTCCACAAAAGTCGATATTACCATCTTGTGTGCTTACTTGTAGGAGCAAATGGAAAGTGCGCTCAACCCAGACGCTTCAATAATACTCTTTAGTCGACTGGCGTTAAGGTGACACTTCTCTAAATCCCACTGTGACAACTGAAGGTCGTGATTCATACTTCTAAGCAATGGCCGCTCTTGAAATAACACAAAAATTATAGTTACAATTTCATAAACAAACAACTAAGACCGAACTTCTTTAAAATAAAAATCAACAAATATTAATATTACAATTACGCGAAATTATTGTTAAATGTAAAATATCGTAAATATACCTTGTTATTCCATATAGCGGTAGCGACATGATTGTTGAAGCTTGTCAATAACTCTCGATTAATTGGCCCGCCAGGAAAAGGTTTGGAATTATCGTCGGCCGCCACTTTGTCGGATGGTCCTGACTTAGCCTTTCCACGGGCCTTAGCACTAGGCCTCACTTCCACCACTTCTTCTTCAGATTCTTCTACATCTTCACTTTTACCTTCCTCATCATTTCCCCCACTTTCACTTCCTTCCTATTCTTCTTCATTATCATCTTGACTTCCTCTTCCACTTGTTCCTTTACTTCCACTTCCTTCTTCATCTCCTTCTCCACCTTCTTCTAAATCTTCCCCGTCAATTTCACTGTGTTCATTACTTTTTTCAGTTCTTTGTTCAGTGTTTTCATCACTTTCTTCTTCCCTTCCTTCTCCTCGATCCTATTCAGTTGCCTCGAAAAAAAATGGTTCCACTGCAGTTGCTTGGCTCATACGAATTGTCAATTGTCGGTCTACCAAATCTGAGGGTTGTGTTGTGGATGTTCCATCATTTAAGTCACAATCTTTTTTACTTGACCTTACACCCCTTCGTAGCTCATTCTCTTTCTTGTAAGATGTCATTTGAGCTATCCTCCCCACTTGCTCACTTTTCGCAGTGTTCTCTTTTTCTTGTTCACTCTTCTTGGGCACCTCAGTCATCTTTATACGTGTCATACCTATTGCGATGACACATATATTATCCAAGGATTAACACTCAATCGTTATATGACTAATTCTTAAAAAAATACTCTATTCGGTCAACATTGACCGAATTAACCTCTAATGTTCAATTTACCATGACCGACATAGAATACATAGCTCAGTTTCAGTTCACCGAACAAAGAATTATTACTCGGTAGCTTGAGACCGAGTGACAAAAGTTTGGGTTTTTTTGTCCCCGACCTTCACAAGTGATCAAACAATGACCAAACATATATAAACCAACCTTAAATTGCTCCAAAAAATAAAAAAGAAATGAACAAACAACCATTTCCCATCAACATTCAAGTATTTGACAACCTATCTTAAACAAATATTTGGTTCGGTCAACTACAACCGAACAACCAATTTACAAAACAAATAGTGTTGTTCGGTTACCATGGACCGAATGAAAGATCACAACTCATTCACCCCAAACCGAGCAAAACATGCTCAATACTTCATATGCAGTCTGGTCACCCCAAAATCAACTAAACATGCCTTACTTAGACAGGGTTACCCAAACATAGCACTTTCATTCGGTCCTGTGTTACCGAGCCAGTAAGGATCATCAATCAAGCACAAATCGTCCATCGAGTTTGATCAAAAATAGTTACCCTCACATACACGACAAGGAAAATCGACGAAAAAAAACCAAATTCCATATAAAACGCACAAATCGACAATCATATTCGACCTAGTTTCGAAAATCAAAACAATAACCTCATTCAAATTCGACCATACACCACAACAAACACATAAGAATACAAATTTGAATGAAAACTAAACACAAATTTTACCTTACACTCGATTTAAGTGAAAATGAATCTGGTTGTGACGCACTTCGACAACAAAAACACTACCTCCAACCATCGCGTGAAACGAAAACCTAGGGGGATAAGGGAAAGCGAAGATTGACCGAGTGGATGCGATGATGAACAACGACTGCCTTGAGTGAAGATCAACTTAGACGTTCTCTCATTCTTCTTAGCAGTGACGGGGGAAAGGAATTTCGAAATTGTGGGGTGCACAAGGGTAGGGGTATTTTGGAAACTAAAACAGGCTTTATGGGGTGCCCTCATCCACATGTGGTTTGCACAAATCCTTTGGTATGGACATGGTAAATTGTGGGGTGCACATAGCTTCTACGATGAGCAAAATACCTATACCTTATTATCATTTTCTTAATAAGCCAACTGCCTTTCTTGGTCATTTCACATTTTTCTTAGTTTTTTTCATATTTATCTATTTAATTTCAAGCCTAAATTAAACCCCGAAAAAAATACTCAAATTTCATCCAAAATTGACAAAAATACCAATGCACTCCAAAATACTTAGACACTGCGTTTCGACTTCAACTTAACGTTTTCATGATGGATAGAGTATATTACATCAATTAGGAATGCGACACACAAAGATAATATTTTATCTTTATGATCTCTGGTCTGTAACACATTGGTCCCACCTCGGATACTTAATTTCCAAAATAAATTCGAAAATACTTAATTAGGCTGCTAATAAAGTTTATAAAATTCTCAAGTTTCACAATTTATATGTTTTATAGTGGTATTTAATTTATATTTTGGCAAAATAAACCTTGAGTTTATATTAATCTGGGGCATTTTGTGTGTGTGGTAGGTAAAGAAAGTGATTGAATGGTTTTCGCAATTAGCGAAGTGAGGCGGAGGAAAACAAGACAGGTGGCGAGTGATGAAATGACGATATTTCACATGGTTAGATATTTTTTAAAGATATTTAGAGGTTTCTAAATGAGAAGACAACGTTTGGACAAGAACAACTTCCATTTGGCTAAGTTTTGGCGAAGTCCATTTTCTTAACCATCAGTGTTTTAACTATAACTCCATCATTTCAAATGCAAATGACTTGTTATTTCTTCTATTCAAAATTAGACTCCAAGGTAAACAGTTTTGTGTCTTATAAGCTTTATCGAATTTTGCCTCTAAATGGTCCAAAATCGCGTTGCAAAGTGGAGTAAATGTGCAAGATTTAGATCTCAGCGTCCCAACCTTCAAAACAGTGAGGAATTGCAATGGGCACTAAACCTATTGCCCTAGCACCAGTGTAGGTGCCTACTATGTCCATAACACCTAAATTACAAGTTTTAGGGAATTTTAGGCTATTTTTCGGATCAAATTACCATTGAGGATATAAATAGACTTAAAAATTAGATTAGAGAGAATTTTTGCTTTGGAGAAACACTTGTGGAGGCTAAGGTATTAGATCAAACTTGGTGAATCTTTTTGGATTTCTAGGTATTGAGTCATATTTAATTTGGTTTCTACAATGATTTGTGTTGTTTCTTACTCTACTATGGGGTAATACTTTTTGTCTCGGGGATCGGTAGATCCTGTGTTGCTTTTCTCTAAAATTCCAATGTGATTCAAAATGTTCTCTTAATTTTTTGTGTTGATTTGTGTTTGCTTGAACTTAATGTTATATTCACCCATTACCTTGGGGTTTTCAACTTAGAAATAGGGAACACAACTTTTGAACATAGGGCACATCGACCGACATCTGTTGACGAGCGAGGCCGTAGAATTTAGAGTCTAATGCTACGTTGCACTTATGCTACTCACACTGAATTGTGGAGTCCGAGTGCAACACTAGAATCTCCTTTACCGAGACCTTAGGGTCGAGTGAAAATTTTATAAAATTCGTCCATCTTCACTTGAATTATGGTTTGCAAGATGAAAAATGGATAGAAGAATGCAACTTAGGTGAAATCAAATCCCTTAGACTATTTCTCCATTGTGAAATCACATGTTTAAATTCATTGCAATTAGCTAGTTTATTTTTGTTTGTCAATTTCCCTTACAAAATTCAAATTTCGATTCCTAACTTATTGTATTGATTAGATTACAAATTAGCACTAAATTATCCTTGTGGTTCGATATAAGCAACTCGAACACAAGTTTGAGTCCCTTGTAATTGCGATGATAATCGTACACTCGCGATTGTGTCACATTTCCAATTAAACTAAGAAACACTTCAATTCATTAGTCTCAATTTTATAGAGCCGAGAACAATAGCTAGGGTTTTTGTGAAAAGGGGTCGATAGTTTTGAATTGGTCTCATTTAGATTGACCAAGACTAATGAAAACATGTTGGTTAATAGTGGTCGATACCTTCCCAAATCACTCGATTAAACCTAGTCGAGACCTTGCAAAAGTCTCGGCCTTATGTAATCGTTTGTTTCAACATCCCAACTGAAAACCTAAGAAACCTAAACCCTATTCTTAATGGCCAAAAGTCACAAAAATACCACCAATACACTCGAAAATCTCATGAAGAACAAAACTCACAAAGTTTTAGGGCAAAAAACTTACCTTGTAGATCGAGAAAATACGAAAATAATCGCGGTGGTCCCTCGCTTCTTCGAGTTCCAATGATAGCAGATTTGACGGGGTTTGACTAGTGGAACATTCCTACTGCATCGAAAATCTCAAGCGAGTGTTCAATATGGTCGAAAATGAAGAAATGAGAGTGGGTACGATTTCGATTTGGGGTATGAGATTATGTTTATGAGACGAAGTTTGATATGGTGAGGGTGGAGGTATTCTTAAGATTTTAATAAAAGAAAGTGGGGTTATTTATATAGCATCGAGAGAGAAAAAAAATTAAAACTGTTTGATTACAAAGAAAATGTTTCATACGAAAAAGAACATTTTTTTAAGAAAGTTTTTCCTTTATAAATACTTTTTTTTAAAAAAACTCCTATATGTGTTATATTGAATGTATAAGAACTTTTTTCCTTTAAAACTCACCAACAACAAGTTTTGAAATAATTATGAAAACTTACTATATAAAAAAATATATTAATTTTTATATTTAAAATATAAATTTAATATGTTTTAACATGAAAACTTACATTTTTTCAATAGAAAACTCAATTTGCCCACCATAATAAGTGAAAAAAATATGAGTCTTAACATGAATAACTGGTAATTGTAAGAAAATGTTATGCAAGAAAATATTGGTTATCAAACACATGAAAATATCATTTTCTCATTGAATTTGTCATTTTGTTTGAAATTTCTTCCATTTCTGTACAATCAAACCGGCCTATCAGTAGATAAACCGTAAGAAAGAAAAGGAATGTATATTACCCTTGGAATATGTGACAAATTAGTTACGTCCATTTCCCACACAGTCACACACTGATATCGTAAGCACGTATCTCGACGAAACACCAAAAGATTCCAACAACCGTGTACAAATGCACGTGTAGAAACTGCATCACTCAACCTATTTCCTCACATTTTAAGAACTCCGTCTCTACTCTCATCGTCACCTCTCCAGGTTCTCCTCTAAAACCCTCAAAAACCCTATCTCTCAACCTCTCCAATAATGGCGACAACAATGGCGGCAGCGGTCACGCGCCTCATCCTCTCCAAAACTCCACCCTCTCTCCTCCTCCCCAAGCGCCTCGTCTCCTCTTCGCCGTCCACGACTCTTCTCCCACGCCTCACTCCCCGCCCTCTCCGCCGCCCGCCGAGCCTCCTCTCCCACGCCCTCCGAATGGCGGCTCCGGAAACCGCGCGACTCAACTCGGTGCGATGTCGGATGAACCGATCCGGCGACAACGCCTACTCGCCGCTCAACTCCAGGTCCAACCTCAGCGACCGCCCTCCCACCGAGATGGCGCCGCTGTTCCCCGGCTGCGATTACGAGCATTGGTTGATTGTTATGGATAAGCCTGGCGGAGAGGGCGCGACCAAGCAGCAGATGATCGATTGTTATGTGGAAACCCTAGCTAAGGTTCTTGGAAGGTAAAAGTTTTGATTTTTTTCGGGAATTATTATTTGTTGTTTTTTTTTTTTTTTGGGTTTTTGATTGATTTGATGTTAGTGGTTGTGAATTGGATTTTTTATTTTGATTTGGTTGTGCAATTAGGGTTTCCGGGTTTTATCCTATTTTTATGTTATTTTGATTTGGTGTTAGTGGGTTTTTTTCTTATGTTCTGCTTTGTTGATTAGGGTTTGGGGGATTAGATTTGTTTCCTTTTAGGGTTTTTTTCTTCTTTTTTTTTGTGGTTGGAGCCCGTTTGGACACAATGTACATTGTACGCATACTTATTTGGACTTTAAGACCTTGTTTGGTTTGTATTGAGTGGCAGGTGAATTGCATTTCACGAAGAGTGCCAAACAGATCTTTTTTTTAAGAGAATTATGGTCAATGATAAGAACCTACTTTTTTTTTTTTTTTCAACTTAAATTTCGAACGAATATGTTCTGTGGCTTCATTTGTGTCACGGAAAGGACAGTTTTAGAGAGTTGTCCAAATGAACCAACAAGACTATGGTTTAATGGGGCAACTTCTCAAGAAGTAGTTGATATTTATGTCTTAGGTCAAGATTTTACTACCCTTGAAGTTGTAAGTTTGAAATAAATTGTTGTTCTCAACTATAACGTTTTTAAAAAAGATTTGAAGTTAATTAATATGGGGTATCATTATCCAAAAAATGCAACTTCCTTTGGTTTCTCCTGAGGAAGTGCACTTTTTCTCAAGTGGGAAACTTAACACCTTTGACTTTTTGAAAAGGTGGTCAAAATTACCAACTAAGTTAAATAAGTTACCCCTTCATCCTCCCTCCCACTTACCCAAATGAATTTTGAATGTTAATCGTCACGGTTCCTTTGTCAAAGTGGGACTTAAGAAATTTGTATTGAAGATTGGTGCATGCAGATGCAGTACATTTATCATCTCTTTCAATTGATGCAATAGTGTTGATTGTTGGATGTCGTTGTGCATGTATGTATGTGCATGTATGTATGACTCTACAACATTTTTCGGTGAGAAAAATCAACTTTGTTGAGTATATGGGCGTTAAAGAAGAACACTAAATCAATTGCAAAGTGGTACGTGTAAAATGTTTTTTCAATGGCCTCGAACGATGTGGCAACTTAATTTTGGAAACCGCTTGATTGGACCAAGTTGGTTTGGATATATGGCTTCTTGTAACATACTAACATATAACATTGATAATGTTAAAGATCATCATTAGTGGGTTGAATTATGAAATTTGGCTTGCAGTTAACGATTATCATTCTTTGTGGCATGGGATTGTCATGGTTTCGTTGATGGGGATGATTGTTTATTGGAGTGACCAAAACTGTTGCATACAATTTTTTTTTTTTTAAGAAAAAACATTGTCGGATTTTGAGCCTTGATGTTCTTGGTGCTTTAGTTAGATTGTATATTATTATCAAAATGACTCCATCACTTAATTGCTACGCTCCTTGTTGAGTTTTTCGGTATGTGCATTCGTTATTTGGAGTGTTGTTTGCATTCTGGAATGGAAGAAATGATTATTAACTGTGAAGAGAAAAAAAAATTATTTGAATTCTTGAATTGTTATGATACTCATGTATGTGTGTGGTGAGCACTTATTTGCGTACAAAAACTAACCTAATGTATTACAAAGTTTTCTACTTGCTGCTTTCATTTCCCCTTCGAAATGGATTGATTTCATTTTTTGTGTTGATTTTTCAGCACGGAGGAAGCGAAGAAAAAAATTTACAATGTGTCATGTGAAAGATATTTTGGCTTTGGGTGTGAAATTGACGAGGAGACCTCAAATAAGCTTGAAGGTGCAGTTAAACATTTGCGCCTGTTTTATTGCATGTTTACTTTTTTTTTTTTTTTTTTTTGGGTCATGATGAGTTTCCATAAATTTTGGAATTGTTTCCTGCAGGTCTACCAGGTGTTCTTTTTGTGCTTCCTGATTCTTATGTCGATGCCGAGAACAAGGACTATGGGGGTAAGATTTTTAAATAAGAAGTGAACTACTTGGTTTAGTATTTTATTACTTGATTTGTCTTGTAATTGTGCAATGAAGCTAGAATAAGTTGCTATTAATTGGTCTAGGTAGTGCATACTGCAGACTACATCTTTGGAATAAATCTGTTTTAGTAGCAATAGTAATTATTTTGTGTTAAGTATTACTCCCTCCGGTCACCAATATAAGTCGTTCTAAGTGAGTTCCCTTGTCAAAAATTACAAGTTGTTCTCACATTTGAAGATATGCTTTTTCTATTTTGCCCTTATTTAAAGATAAACAAGCTTTTTTTTTTCAGCAATGAACATCACTGAAAAAATCACAACTCTCTCTCTCTCTCTCTCTCTCTCTCTCTCTCTCTCATCACAACACTTCTTTTTCTCCGCCTCGCCCAATCCTCAAACAAAACACCACAAACAATAACAAAAAAAAAAAAGAACACCAAAAAAATCACAATTAGTAGGAACCATATTAAACTATATTAAACATCAACACATCTACATAGCTAGAGAGCATCGATTGATCAAATCCCTTGAAGACTTTTATACCCTAATCAAATAAAATATCACATTGAGACCCATTTAACAAACCATTGCGTTCATGGATGGTACCAAGATTTGAACATTAAAATGTAGAAACAATAACCCTAAATAAATGTGGTTTTCTTTATTTCTTCTTCGAATCGATCCCAGCTTTGTCGAACAAGTTCAAGAACTCGTCAAGTTCGAACTTCTCGAACCTATCCTCGTTTTTCTTTAGCAAATTCAAAACCCTATTGAAAAAATGTGCATCACAAGGCATGATCAATGACACGTCGACGAGGTACTCGAATTGGTCGCCAGAACGATGTAACATGGCATCGAAGATGGGCAAATTAAGGAGGCAAATCGGGATCGGGAAGAGGTTGCGGTTAGGGCATCAACTTCGATGTAGGCCGAAGGGATGCTGTGGTTCAAGCCGAATGAAGAAAAGAGGCGGATCATGGTTTGGGAGGGGAGGAGCCTAGGGTTTTTGAGTAAGGAAGAAGAAGGGATGTGATGAGAGAGAGTTGTCTCCCTACAATTAATGCATTTCCTTATTTGTGTCACGAGTAATTTAGTAACTTCATCCTACAATTAAATTACTTCTTAAACTTCATGTTATAACCTTAAATAACCTATATTAGTGAGCGGAGGGAGTACTTTTTAACGGTCTATTTTAGGTGATGGATATGACACGAATTATTGATGAATGAAGGAAGTCCATCTTGGCAAAGCAGAAGACAACCATTTTCTGTTTTGAATGCTAATGGACTTAAAACAAATGTCTCTCCTTACTGTTCTCAGCTTCTCATGCTCAGTGAAGTTACAGATCAATGGAGATGGAACATGTCATTCTGTTTTTGGATAATTGACATGCATTTCTATGTTTCTACGACGTCACTAGCCTTTGCCACAATGAGAGCCTTCTGATAGATTGGTGGATAGTGCTCATTATGGAAATTTTTTTTGAAGTTCATGTTTTGCACAATTAGCAATATTGCTTCCTAATAGTAATTGACCGGAGATGCTTTTGTAGTTATTACAACAAACAACAACAACATAGCCTCAGTCCCAAATTAATTGGGGTCGGCTATATGGATCAAACTTTTCCATTGTGCGCGATTAAGTGCAATTGATGGTGAGCTTTGCAAACCATTCAAATCCCTCCTAATTAATGCATCCCATGTTAACTTTGGTCTACCCCTACCTCGCCGAATTTCTATAGTTTCTATTGAGTCAAGTTTTCTCGTTGGAGCATTTGTAGGCCGTCTTTGCAGATGACCAAACCATCGCAACCGCCCTTCCCTAATCTTTGTATCAATTTGTAGTTATTAATTATCATTAATTTAACATCAAACACTTGGCATAAGAATGGATGGATAAACCCAATCCATCTTGGCAAAGCAGAAAGCCTTTGAGGGTAGTTTCTTGCTTTGAATGCTAATGGACTTAAATCAAACTCCTGTCCTCACTATTTCCAACTTCTTGTGTCCTGTTAAGTTGCAGATCAGTGGAGAGGAAATATGCACCTCCGATTTTTGTGGTATTCTTGTGTAGCTTTTATTTATGTATTACTAGTTCAATAGCCTGGGTTTTTTTAAGGATTTACTTTTGTGAGTCAATAACGTAATAAAGCTTTTACATCAATTAATTTCACCAATATCTGGTCTTCATTCTCGGATGCTAGTGAATGTGGGAATTCTAATTATATATAGTTATTTAAAGGAAAATTATTGGGGTACTGAGATTAGGCATCGATCCACTTGGTGACTCTGCGATTCATGCGTGCACGCATCCCCGAGGTTTATCACACGGTCACCGAGTGGGTTGGTGGCCAAAGTGGGTACGTTTAGCATCTTCCTATTTAAATCAAGTGTTTAGAGTGTGCCCCTTTAGTGTTATCAATCAACAATTCTTTGATTTGGTTAAAATATGTGCCTGTTTTCCTAAATTTTGTATATTTGGAAGAAAAAAAGAACTGCACTCAATTTAGCACAGTAGAAAAGTTTGATCCATGTAGCCAACCTCAATTAATTTGAGACTGAGTCTATGTTGTTGGAAATAAAAAAGAAACTTGTGATGGTTTTTGACTACCAGTCTAATACATTTGCTGCTTCTGCTGCAAGAAGCAGATCTAGTTTTCAATTTTCTCTTGAGCATTTGTTCAATCTTAGTTCTGCTAATTATTGGTCGGTTGACATTAAAGGTTATGCTCTACTTGACTTATAGTTTTCAATTTTCAATGATGTTTTGTTTATATCATGATTAATGTAATCTGTTATTTGAGTACTCATTTATTTGGCTTTACAGCTGAGCTATATGTGAATGGGGAGATAGTTCAGAGATCCCCTGAACGACAGCGACGAGTAGAGCCTACACCTCCTAGAGCCCAGGACAGACCCAGATACAATGACAGAACCAGATATGTGAGGCGCAGAGAAAATCAGCGACCATAATATGGTCTGTAGTTGTTGTCGTGCAGTGTTTACTATATAACAATGGCCTGAGCAGTGGACGAGTCTGAGTATTGGACTTCAAAACTTGATTTTGTTTAACGTGTATGGGTTTTAAGTTTGTCAATGCTTATAAATTTAATCTGTGAAAGTGATAATTATGGTGACCAAAAGGGTGGAAAACTAGGACTTAAGCATACTATTATTTGTATGCCCTCGTATACGTTTGTTAGACCTATGCATTGCATTGTTTTTTTTTTTTTTTTTTTTTTTTTTTTTAATTTCTTTTTTATTCTTCAAAAGCCTAAAAAGACATCCACATTGATTGTTTCATACAATTAAAGAGCTAAATAATATTAATACGTGCTACACTCATCGAAGGGTCAAACGTTAATAAGGTTACATTTGGTGTCATATTGATGTATTACGTACTTTTAGAGAAAACTTGTTTGATATAGGTTGTTAAATAAAAGTTGAGATTCCACTTAATAATCATATATTAGACACATCAATGGAAAGTGGAACCAAGATTTATATTAAATCTCAACATCACGAGAAAAAATCGCATAGGACCGATAAAATAAATTTGTTGCATACAATTAGATGCAGAGCTTTTAAAGTTATCTATAACTTCATTCAATTTCTTTGCTAACCGAGGGATGCCACACTGATCTGCCAAATACCATGACAAGCACATGGCAATGTGAAAGATATATTAAAAAAAGTTCAATAAAATTATAAGTTAACATGCCAAGAGAATGATTAAGAAACCTATAGGAGATGAAAATATAAAGGCGTGCTAAGGAAAAAAGTTCCAAGATAAATTCAACAATTAACTTTCCTACAACATTTGAGAGATATTTAATATAAAGTTCCAAAAGAAAATACAATTTCATCATATAGTTCTATATATTAAGGATACCTTCGACTCCAGCATGGTAGTTTAATAGAAATTATGTCGTGCTCAACTTCTTCAGCATGCTTCCTTCTTGGATTAGGGCGCCCCAACCGATGATCCCAACGACCAGATTAGCTTTTTCAAATCCTTCTTTGGCTGAGGTAAACCAATCACCATAACCATTGACTTTTTGTGTCAAGAACTCAGTGTCATCTACCCAGCTTAATGACGATCTTTTTATGGCTCAAAATAACTGAACAAACATTTGTATCTTTTCTTAATCCGAAATATGGAACTTTAACTATTTGCTAATAAAAAAAATCTCGAAGAACCATAAGATGCATTAATTATAAAGGTGCAAAAATACCTACCTTTTAAAAAATCCTTAATAATGTAGCTTTTCTTGGCTATGATAGGGCTAGCTCTCTATGGCCTCTTGTCAAAGATGATCTGCAAGCACAATCACATCAAAAAAGACAACAATGACAATTGAAACAATAAGCCTCATCGAAATTGTTTACAAGCATTTGGTGTCATGGAACTTGACTGGTATAATGTTAGTTAAAAGTATTTATTCGTTCTCATAGTTTAGTCTGGAAAGTGCATAAATGCAACAAAAGAAAACCAAACCTGATGACTGGGCGTTCCCTGTCATGACAGAATATGCCGTTAAACTCGGTAAAGAAATTAAGATTAATAATGTTAAAACTCTCATGTAGCTTAGGAAGTGGGAATGCAGCACTGTCAATGTGTCAACTTAGTATTATACATGTTTGTTGTCACCTGGCCTTTCCAACTCAAATGGCTAGTCAGTTAGGACATCTTTTATTGTCTATATAACTGAACAAAGGATCAAAACTTATTCCAAATCTTTTCTATGGCGCTTCCCCAAGATGATATATAAGCACGACAAATGTTGATGGTAATTGATCAATGTGTCAACTTAGTATTATACATGTTTGTTGTTACCTGGCCTTTCCAACTCAAATGGCTAGTCAGTTAGGACATCTTTTATTGTCTATATAACTGAACAAAGGATCAAAACTTATTCCAAATCTTTTCTATGGCGCTTCCCCAAGATGATATATAAGCACGACAAATGTTGATGGTAATTGATCAATGTAAAGGAATAGAACTTTATTAATGAAAGATTCATCCATGTACTTTCAAGAACTTATTTCAAAACGAGTAGGATTGACATTCGAGGCGCGACATTCATGTTCACAAACAAATGAATAACTCAGGGCTTTCTATAAGATGAAGAATCATTGATAATTTTCTTATAAAAAAAAATTATTGATAATTTTTAAAATGTACATAAGTAGTTTATATATGCTTGGCAGCATTAAGGAAGAAGGCATCTCGAATGGGTTTAAGTTGTAAGGAGTAGAAACAATAGGCATCTCTAATGGATTGAATTGTTACCTAAACCAAATCAAATAAGGAATTAAGGACACATGATATTAAAGAAATCTAGTAGCTTAATTTTAATAAGTTGACCATTGGAAAGATGAACAAGTAAGGAAAATGATTTTTTTTTTTTTTAATCTCAGAATGGGATTACGAGATTCTTAATTAATAATATCATACTTTCAGTTAACCTAGCATTGGGAGGTTTTTTAGTAGTATCATAGTTTCATGGGTCCAACTTCACCAATAAGCACTACCAATATTATCAAATGTCAGCTAGCGCCCAGGACAAAAAGTGAATTGATAGCCAAGTGAGAATTCATTGGTAAAAGCCAAAAAGTGGACCAATTTTCAAACAAGATAGAATCACACAAAAGAGAACCTTGTCTAAAAGAAATCACAGATTTCTAAGACCAAACTTAGAAGGAAAATGAACTACAATCTCAAATAAAAAGGTACTAATGAGGTTGTTATTGTGAACAGAAAATTAGGGGTTTTAAAAAGGTACTTAGATTTACAAATACTTCAGAACAAAAAAAAAAGCTAACACCCTAGCAGTAGCATATGTTGAATTTCTACGCAGTGGACATATAGGGAAGATATCTGTGTGCATCATCAATGCTTCAAAACCCCTTCACTGATAAGAAAGAGTAAATTTGGGGAGTCCTGCTACTAATCTTTTTAGTGATGTACACAAATTAGTTGTATTAATTAAATGTTGAAGCATCATATAAGGATTAGAGGAAGTCAATATTTTTTTGGGTGAGTAGATAGAAACTCCCACCCAAAAGAACGAAATTAGTTTACACTCACCAAATTAAGGTCTACACAAGAAACTATGTAAGTGAAATAAAAGATTCCAAGACTAAAAAAATTAAAGAGCACAAATTTTTGCTTTGGGGATTGACAAAATAATCTTACCAATAGATAGTACAGAGACACTAATTTTGAGTCGTCAACTCACTTTCTATACTCTAGAGTTTGAAGGGCCTACAAGAGGAGGCACGTTTATTCCTGTGAAGAAGAAGACAAGGTTAGATTAGAATTAGAGGAGGGTGTTTGAGAAATCTGGAGAAAGTTAGACATGGAGGGAGATTGAGAAGAGAAACACTTTCACACACAAAATTAAAGCTCACAAAAATAAAAAATACCCCTCGAAAAATTTAAAAAAATCTAAACAATTTTTTTTTTTTCTCTCTTTCTCAATCCTCCTTGATTGCAAAGCAAAAGCAAAACCTTGGTTTCATCCCCAACTTTTTTTTTTTTTTTTTTTTTGCTTTGCTTTGCTTCTATTATTTTTTTTCTTCTCCAACAAAAAAAATGTTAGACCAGAGGGATTTGCAATGACTTCAAATCGTGTAACACTGCCACATTCCTAAAGGAAGTTTTGCTCTCTACACTGCAAGAGTCAGCAAATATCCTAAAGGATACGATGAAGCAAGCTCAGCTTTCACTTTGCAGTAGTGAAAGATGAAAACAAGAGCAAATGCTGGTTAATTTCGAGATGATTTCTTCCTTCCCAAACTTCTTCTCTTATAGAACACTGGTCAAAATCAGTTAGAGTAGAAAAGGGAGTAGTGGAGCAGTTTCAACTGCATCCACTCAGTCAAGTATTGAATGAGTTTATTAACTGCCCATTCAATGCTTGAGTGGGTCAATCAAATAACTGCCCACATTGTAATTTCGAAAATGATAAAAAATAATGGTAAAAAGTTTTACCCATGGTTAGCTCGCACACATACACACATGCGCACGTGCCTCATGCCATATGCGCCGCGCGCGTGGCTCACTTTGCATAGCACTTGTGTTTTTCTTTTACACACACTGTAATGCAAGAGTATATATATACTCTTTAAACTTGAAGTTTCTAACCAATGTGGGACTCAACATTTCTTTTGAAAATGTCCAACATAAAACACAATAAAAAAAAAAAATCAAGTTCAAGGACAACAAAAGAACAAAAGAGGGAAGTGAAGAACACCAACAACATCAGCAAAAACAGAGCAAAAACAGAGAGAATGAAGGGTTGAGCAAGAAATCGATCAAAGCAGGCGAAACCGCAAAAAGGGTATAAAAATGGGGGCATAAGATTTGTGGGTTTTGAAAACCAGGACCACCCAAAACCCATAATCGAAGAATGAACAAAGAGAAATTCTCATCAAGGGCCTGGGAAGCAACAGTTCGACGATCACAAGCAGCAATAGCACTCACAAAGAGAGGCAGCGGCGGCCTCTGAAGATCAATGTCTGTCGCTCACATTGACGATGAAGACAACCTCTCAACCACCCCTGAATCCTCCCCTGAGCGTTCTCTAGCGAATGGCGACCTCTACACAAAAGAGAGACGAGGGTGAGGGTGTTAACGATGGCAACCGATTGATTTTGGACAATTTGCGAGAGGAACGATTTTGAAAAGCGCCGATCAAGAAGGAGAATAAAAAAGTCGCAAAGGCAGAACAGAGACACCTGTTGGTGGAGAAAAGAAACGGCCTTTTGCTCCCCTCACGTGGATTTCGTGTGACAAAGAGCGTCGACGTTGAAATAACTTATTAAGCCCTTGTTTTTTTTTTTTTTTTTTTTTTATAAGGGTAATAGAAATAGATATTTTAACAGTTGAAATGAAATAAATATTTCATTGCAAACTACTTCAATTAAAATAGGGACAACTACTCTATTAAAGAGAAAAACTATCTCAATTCGGGCAAAACTTAGAACAAAAAAAAATTAAATTCTAAAGAACTAAACTTATTATAACAAAACCAAAATTAAAATCTTCACAGACGTAGAGAAGGAGATCGCCTAAAAATACTTTGCCAAAATGGACTATTAATCACCTTGCAAACGAAGCCTCGCCACGTGTACATGTCTCGCTTTACAATGGGTGGGGACTAGCCGGGGAGGACAGTATTAAGTCGCTCGTTGGCTTAATTCCTTTTGAGTGCGGCTATGTGCATCCTAGCTCTTTCTCAGGGCACCCCGATGATCAGGACACTAAATCAATGTTTCAGGGCACCCCGTGAAGTTTACCAAATTGCCCATAAGTTCAAAAATGAGCACCCCACCCCCAAAACACCAAAACCAGAATTGAAACTCTTGTCCCCCCAAGCCCTTGTTTCGTCTAGATAACCAACAATCCACACACTCCCTTCGATTTGGAGATCGCATATGTTGTTTGGTGGATTTCTTACATTCGTTGAATCGATTTGCTGCCGAGGATGAGGGATCGTTGTGTGAAGGTCATTGGAGAATGTACTAGAGGTTGATGTTGTTGTTTCAAAGATCAAAAGAAGGTTAGTGTGTATTTTCTATGAATTTGGATTCCATTTGGTTGTTTTGCATAGACATTCGGCTTGTTGTAGGAATGTAGAGTTTGTTTTCCAAACCCGTAAGTGTCGGTCACACAGGTCAGTGAGATGTTGTATTGTCTTAGTCTTACACTGCCAAGGCAATAGCGGAAGTATCGTTCAAACCCGAACGAAACTTTTAACTAAAGGACCCTGAACCCAATCGGTGGAATACAAACGAGATAAGCCATGTGGTCTCAGATCCAAGGTACCCTAATAGTACATGTTGTTTCGGCATTACCCCACTGAGTGTAGTAGATGTAGCATCCCCTAACCGAATTAGGGCAATACTCGGCCCGAAACCCTAATTAAGTCTCATTAACCCGCTAGACTTAACTAGAGCCAGCAGCCTTTCCTCCTTCACCTGATAAACACTATTGTATATCAATATAAAACATATAATAAATGCATCAGAAATTTAAAACTTTTTTCGATTATCCAAAACACGAGATACAGTATTAAATCAAACTGGGATAAACCTCGGTTATAAAAACTTCTCATCCCTTGTGATATTACAAAACTATAATTCAATATAAATATATATATGATAAGGGAAAACTCATTACATCGAAGAAAAGACCAAGACTCGTATTTCTTCTCCATCCCGTAGTCGTATCAATTTTCGATTATTTGTAATGTTAATTGGGGTGAGCACTCCAACTTGCTCAGTAAGTAAGGATTCATATAGCCATCAGCATTCCATATAATAATCGAGAACATTATGCAATAACAGTATGCATCAATGTTAACTAACAAGAATATGAAAATCATATAATTCAAAATATAACGGATGTATAGCAAACTTTTATGGACTATAACATTGTGATCCCATTTTATTTACAAAACTAGGGTCGATTACCAATTAGCGTCATTAATGCGTATGCTAGACCAACACATTGCATGTATGTGATGTCTAGCCAATCCATTAATGCCCAATGGTTCTATTCGAAACCTTCTAGTGAATATGTAACCCACGCAACCTATAAAATGAGTATGAAGTTACATATAGGTCAGGAAGGTAACCCACCTCCTATATAACCTGGTCTCAATTCCAGGAACTGTGACGACCCCAGTTTCCCACAAACTAAAACTGGGCCCCGCCCAGCCTAGACTTACGTAGACACCCGAGCGCATCTCTCTGAGTCACGCAAGCCTAGTCAGCATTCATTTATCATTTACCATTTATCAAGCAATTAAAGTTGAGTTAATCAATTAGTGAGTTATCATAGTTATAGCGGAAGCAATTAAACCTCAAACTAACCTCAAACTCTCAAAGACACCGGTTATGATAACTTAGACTGTGGAAACCCCGAATATGTATATCATCATCAATGAACATTCAGAGGAGAGTAAATACAAGGTATACATGCCCAAAATCACTCAAAAACCCAACTCCCAATGTTTTAAAACAAGTATAGCTAATAATACAAAAGAATCACAAGTAGTAGGAACTGCTCCGATATCCTCAAATAATATCTCCTAACTGTGGAGCCTTCCCTTGCTGGACTATGGATCTGCACTCCGTCAAACAAAAGAATGACGAGCCCAGGTAAGTAACGTCAGTAGGACATATATACAACATTTCAAAATAAATAAACCAGTCTAATTCATGCAAATAGAAAGAAAAGAATATGGAACACATGAATATAAAAAACTGCAAATAAATCAATCGATAAGTGAGGGTCCGGGATACGAAAGCCGAAAAGAAAGGAGTCCCGACCAAAAGGTCGTTGAGTCATGGTAAAAGCCCAGCTGACTCGGGTTTAGGACAAGACACAACCTACCAGTCCTAACCTTTGCGACTATGAGATATCCACAGACCTGGATAAGTGCCCTCAACGTACACTCAATTGGGAGATATAACGACATCCAGATAAGAGCCCATATCACAGATAAATAATAACCATGACTCACTTGCCAATGGACCACTCAACCAATAGAAATTCAAAAGAAATGATGAACAGAGCAATACCAACAAATTTAAAGCTCGAGAAATAACAGTAAAATTTCCTAGCTGGTGTGGCGGCTCTCGCCACCCCGGGGTGACGTGACTCCGTGTACTCCTTGCGAGCCGGCCCTACTACACGTGTACGTCACCTGTCCGTCCTTTTTTGTCTCGAAATTCGCATCCACTTGTGTGTACAACATATAAATGACATATGCATCGAAGTTGTACTTAAATGCAAGAAATATTAATCAATTTAACAAATCCTACTGTGGAAAAACCCTGAAAAGTATTCTGTATAGAAGTAAACAACTGTACCCTAGGAGGTATCTATGTACAATATCATGATACTCCCCAGTTCCCAAAAGAATCAAAATATCAAAATAAAACACACGTACAAGTAGCCCGTGATGATATGCAATCAGAGGTAGTCGCTTAAGATTTCCTTGCCTTTACTTGTACTCGGATCTGCACTCAATCATCACAAGAAAATGGATGACGAGTCCAGTCAGTAAAATCTCAAGGAACTCCTCTGAGAATTCAAATAAGCAAATAGAATTCAATAAATACTGTTAAATAAACATGCAGAATGTAAACAGGCAACTGTAAGTAGGGCATCACATGCATAGATAACAATAAAGTGCAAATGTGTGTGTCTCTTCCAGTCAGACTATACCATATTTCGAAATACCCTTCCAGAATCTCACTAGCGAGCGCACCCAACTAGCTATCACCTGGTCCCTCTCGATGGCCGGCTTAGACCTACGACGCACCGACACATGTAGCAGTTCCTTAGCTCGGGTCGTTATCCACCGAGAACTCCCGATACACATGCTATGGCCTAGAGTGCATAGGCACACAACGAAAAATCCGGTGGGAGTAACTCAACCAACTGTGCAAACAACGACAAGATATAGATACAGGAAAAATCACAAGGAATACTGAAATTGAACGGAAATGCAAAGCAAAATAAATACTCAAGAGTTTTTCCATTGGGTTTTATAAACCTCATAACGCACTCCAATACCTCGTAATCAATCTCCGGGTCCAAGTCCATTGAGTCTTTGGTCGTCAATTGATCACCTGTGTCAACCTATGTCCATTTATCAATAGTTTAATTTAGCATGACAATTTACAACAAATTTCTAAAAAATTTAGGCCAAATTGTCCATTTCGCGCTTTTCGAGGCAAAACCCCGCAAAAAGTCGCATCCGAAATTCCCACATATTTTCTTTTCATAGAACTTTATCAATTTTTATTTATTTTATCGAAATATATTTTTCTCGAGATTTTCCCAATTTTTTCTGAATCTTTCCAAAATTTTCTTTCATTTTTTTTTTTTTAATTTTGTTTGGGTCGGACCCGACCCTGAGCCAGAACCGGTCCGGCTCGGCCCATGGTGGGTGCACAAGCGCGCACGCGCGCGTGTGTGCACCATCTTTCCCATCTGATCGAACCAGTTCGCTGGTTCGATCAGAAATCTTTTTTTTTTTTTTTTAATTTCTCCTCTGTGGTTTGGGTTGGGGTTGCTCTCCACCCCAACCCCGGTGGAATCGATGGCAGGGGAGACACCCCTGCCATCTCCACCTTGATCCGGTTCGACCTCCATGGCCGAACCCCACTCTCGGCCACCCCACCGAAGCCCATCGAAATCACAACAAACAACGAGGACTCACCTTGATCGTGACGTCTCCACCTTCTCTTATCTCCTTCCCGACTTCTTCTTTTCCTCCTCCTCTCTTTTTCTTCTTCTCCTCTCGGTCTCCCGATCGTGTGTGTGTGTGTGTGTGTGTGTGTGTGTGTGTGTGTGTGTGTGTGTGTGTGTGTGTGTGTGTGTGTGTGTGTGTGTGATGTAGGTGAGGTGAGAGAAAAGGTGATGTCTTATATGGATAATTGTTGTTGACTTTGTGTCTTGACACCAAAATGTGACATAATTGGGACACTCGCCCGTGTTTTTGAGCGTTTCGACCCTCGATTTCGCGTTCGAACCACGATATACGCGTACCGCCGTGTCACTAGCCACCTAATACCCATTCCATATTAGTTACTTGGCCAATTTTTATATAATTTGTGTGTTTTAATTTCCCCGACCTAATATTCGGTCCTGTCAACTACCCGGTACCCGCGTCGACACGCATATCGAGGCAAATACAATTCTCACAATCTCGCACGTATTTTTATGCAACATACACACATGCGATGTATTTCAATAAATTTAACCGCAAATAAGCATCCAACACATAATAACTAGCATACCTAAGTCCCCGTGTGTCCTAGCCTACCGCGGCGTCCACGTAGATCTGAGCTGGCGCCCATGTCTGCAAATTTAATAAAATGGGTCGTTATAGTTGGTTTACTTACCTCAATCCACATGATTACTCCTAACCTATCCGGCCATCGCATCGTCGAGTTTCATCGAAAACACGCCTCACTGTCCACTGTTGTTGTGTCTCGTCGAGGATCGATCGGTCCGGCAATGCGCCACCGCGCCGTTGCCGCTGCTGATTCACCGCTCCTCACTGGCGTCACTGCTCCTCGCCGGCGTCCTGGTGGACCGTGCCGCAGCTCGTCGTCTTCCCCACAATCGCGCCACGTCCTAGTCGCTGGAACTGCCGTTCGCGGCCTCCGCTTCGCCCGCGAGCCGCCGTCCGCGCCGCTTGGCCCGCCACTGCACCGGGAGCCGTCGTCCGGTCGCCGCCGCGCCTAACTGTTGTCGCTGCTGTTGCTCGTTCGAGCTCCCCGCGTCCCTCGCCGGAGTCGCGTCGTGCGCCGTCTGCCCTAGAGCAGTTACTCCGCCATCTCTTCTTATTCTCATTCTTGGTGGCTCCGCCCTCTCTCTCTCTCTCTCTCTCTCTCTCTCTCTCTCTTGCTATCTCTTGCGCCTCCCCTCTCTCCATTGTCTATCTCTCTCTTTCTCTCTCTCTCACCTCCTATCTTTTTCTCTTTCTTTCTCTCTTCTCCTATCTCTTTCTTATCCTTTCCTTTTTTTCATACTTATCTCCTCGATTTTGTGTCCGAATTAAACCCCAAAAAATACCCCATTTTCGACAAAAATTGACGAAAATGTCATTGCACTCCGAAACAAGGGGACACCGCGTCTAAACCTTAACAAACAAAGCATACCTCGGTGTCTACACCCGAGATTTGGACATATATGACCCTGAAATGGCACGTGGCACGAGTTAGATTTTTAGAGTCGTTACAGTCTTCCCAACTTACTCTAGTGAATCACAGTAAACACCGTTTTCCATTTACTGAAAACTATCACAGTGTACATAGTCCCCTGTTCTAGTCCATAAACTACATGAACTACATATACTAAAATAGACAAGCAAAATTAATAAACAAGCGAATCCGTACTTACCTCGGGTTTAGTCTCCTTTTCCAAACTTCCTAAGTTTCCGGGTTACCCAAGCTTTCTCGGTGTTCCTCAACCTATCACCAATCATTTGTAATCAATTTAGGTCAAATACCTTATAACGAGAGCCCCTAATCCAATTCCTAATTCCTTCAAACATTCTTATCAAATTACAACATTGTTACACTTTTCTGGGGTGAGATCGTGTTTCATCAATGGGTGGGCGCGCTCCACCAACTATGTTCATCACAGTTGATGAAGGGAGTGTGCTCTTCTACTCGATAAAGCGCGCTCCACTCTACACTGTCTCGATAGTGAGCAGGGTAACAACCACAGTTTTCCTACAAAACCACTCAAATAACAACAATTTCACTTTCAAATCATCTGGGAGAACTTCTAATGAGGTTGCAACCCATTTCCAATAACCAAATAGCATAATTCACAGAGAAATCGTAACCACCATCGAATTGAACTTCAACTAACTCAAAAACTAAACTTACCAAATTGATGATATCTGGCTTTTAATCCATTTAAGTTCCTTAATTCAGCTCCCTGAATCACCCATCTTGTTCATAAATCAACCCAAACCCTCTCTCTCGCGATTTCTCCATTGTTTGAATGAGATAAGGATTAGTTCTTGATTTTTATATATGGATTTCCTCGAGATACGCATCTAGCTATCTCAAAATTGATCTAGCGATTGATTTGTTAAAGTGACACTCCTTAAAGTGATACAAATTGACACATCAAGCATTTACGCTCTTCTCAAGGTTAATCAAGCGATCCATATAAATTAAACCAAACTTTATAACTTTACGCTCTTCTCAAGGTTAATCAAGCGATCCATATAAATTAAACCAAACTTTATAACTTTAATATATATATATATATATAAACATATATATCTCGTGTATTTTCTCGCTAATAAATTCACCGGACATGCATACGAGTATTTTCTG
Organism: Stephania cephalantha; assembly: GCA_039657325.1. Lineage (NCBI taxonomy): Eukaryota > Viridiplantae > Streptophyta > Magnoliopsida > Ranunculales > Menispermaceae > Stephania > Stephania cephalantha. Next base: position 8,957,541 of record CM077579.1, read on the forward strand.
GCGTGCACATTCATTTCACAACCCCTCTTAGCACTTGGTGTACAGACAACTTATTGTTTTATTATTTATTTTCCGATTATATGTTTGTATTAATTTTCCTATTAATCCTCTAACCTATAAAATTCATTTAACAATTCAAACATACACAATCCATCATACAATCACACGCATACGCTAATCGAGGTATGTTGAACTTAACCATGAGCCCAACTCGAGTTAATTAAGATCTGAATTAACAATAATCACTAGCGTAAGGTAACATGTCGTTACAGCAAAAAAAAATTATTTTGGTTTGACATGACCGTTAGTGACTGAAACATGTTGAAGAGTCTCTAAAGTGACTAACCGAGACAACCCCTAAGTTCTCGGTGGTGAGCCACCGAGACATGTGGTAAGTTTTCGGACCTGTTGGACCGAAACTTTGTTAAATGTCATATTTTGTGTTTTTGACAGGATTCTAATACACTATTTATGTCAATGGTTTACAAATATGGCCCGGAGTAAGAATATTTTTTTAGGGAACGAGTTTACGGGCAGTCTTCGAGAACGAAATGAACGACGGGTACTTTGGATACTTACGGTAGGAGGAAACCACAAACACTCTCGTACAAGAAGGAGAAACAAAAGCTACATAGAAGAAGGTTGCATATGCACGCTCTCCCATATGAGATGGTGTACAGGATGAGGCATCGCAAGTCCATGAGCGGGACCTACATATTGGTCGTGATGAGAGTGAGGGCGACATCTGAATCATATAAGTCTAGCAACAAAGGCCCAAGTGAACAAGGAAATAGGCTTACCACAACTCAACGCCCCGTTCCTGAGAATACTAGTGGTGCAACTGGTAGGAATGTAGAGGAGAGTGGTGATGACCCATCCGTTCCTTGACTCGGCGGTCCTATGAACCGGTCATTGCTGAAGAGTTTCCAAAATCATATTGCAGCGACGATTTAGAACAATAAGGTATATTTATCTTTCCAGACTTAGATTACTACAAAAGAATGATGCATGCTACATATCGTTCTAAGTTTTGACAATTTATTCTGACGTTTCTTTTCTTTTTGCAGCATTGCTCATTTCTTAAGTTCATAAACCACATGGATCAATTACTTGAGTGGACTTGTAGTCTTGCCACCCCGATACCGAGGGCATGTGGAGGATCATTTAGATGTTTGAGTTGATGCCACTCATAGATTTCTTATATAGGAAAGGCAATAAGGAGCTTATTTCCACATTTATTGAGAGGTGGCAGCCAGAGACAAGTACATTTCATCTTTCGTTCGGTGAAATGTTCATCACCTTGGAGGATATGAATGTCCTTTTGAACATCCAGGTGACCGACAAGGTAGTAGCAGTGAAAAACTATACGAGGTACACCGAGGAGTCTGATATAGAGGCAATCGACTTAGTTTCCAAGCTCATCTGGATTACTGTTGAAGACGATAATGAAGAGATGAACATCACAAGAGGTCTCACTGTTTGGAAGTGTTGGTTGAAGAGTAGATGGTGTCCTAAATCCAAGCCGAGCTCTTACTTGAAGGTGGAATGCACTGCACGTGCATATTTATTGTACCTCTTATCGTGCATTCTTTTTCCTGATAAGAGTGGATCATGAGTCTCAATTGCCTTGCTCATGGTTTCAAAGAATTTGGATAAGGTTGGAAGTTATGCATGGCATGCAACAGCATTAGCATACCTTTACCGACACCTTGGATTGGCAACTAGGTAGAGGTTTCACAGATCGTAGGGTATTTGGCCTTGCTCGAGGTACAAACTCAATCCGCCTTTGTTTACCTGTTTCAAATGTTGTTTTTGAATTGTGTATTTGTAATGCTTACTTGTTGTGATTCTTTTTTTGCTATGTAGGGATGTGTGTACGAGCACTTTAAACTCTAGTTCGCCGCGCCGAACACGAAATACATCGTCCACATCCAACCTCGTGTTTCTGAGTGGATACAGAATCACGAGGTTGTTGTGAACGTGGATAAGCTAACTTCTATTCGGAGGACACTGAATAGGTTACGACCTAGTGAGGTGCGTTGCTATCATTACTTATTCACTTTCAAATTTCATGTCTTCATTATAACTTGTTCCTTTGGTTGGTGTAGGTGACTTGAGATCCATACGTGGATGCCAGACCCGAGGGTATCGTTTAACCGATGGCCTTCTATTCTAGCACAATTAAGCACATGAAGATTGTTGAGTCGTACCATCCGGAGCGGTTCCTAAGACAGCGGTCCCTTCTGCACAAAAGTATTCGGTTAAGTACGGCTTCCAACCGGAGAATTGGGAAAGGTGGTGTAACCATTTACTCTCCCATAAAAGCCTTGGCGAGAAAGCACAGTTCAAGTTCATGGATAAACCAGATTACCTGCCCTGGTTTGTACGAGTTTCACATCCTACCATCGAGAACCCGGCATACAGTAAGGGCATGGACGATACTGTTACGAACTATGAGCTTATGGAGGTAAATTCTAAGCTTATATTTGAGTTTTAGGATTGAAAAAAAAAATTATGTTCTTATATTTTATTAGGTGTATGTTGTTAACAACGTAACTGGCGAGAATTGGATACCGTGTTGGCATGGATAGACTTATCGGGGGGATGACCAAAATGGAGGCTGCACGGAAAATAGCGAATGAAGTGGTGGAATATTTGACGGGCAGAGGTCTTGACACTGGTACCACAACCACCACAGCTGCCACAAACACCACCACAACGTCCCCAACTGCACCAACAAGATACTCCCAACACGACAATGCCCTAACTGCATTTGTTCCAAGTGCCTCATAGCACCCTAAAAACCAAACACATGTACGACAACACATATCAATCCCGTAAGGGTAAGAAAAGTAAGAGTTCAGTTGTATGAACTAAAAATGCATTGTGACTATATGAACATTTCCATCTATACTTGAATTGAGAGTGTTGTGGATTTTGTGTTAATTGTGTTTTTTTAATGAATAAAGTGCGTTGTGCTCATTATGTTATTGTATTTTATTTTATTTGCGTTTGTTTTGAATGACATTGTTGTGGATTTTATTTTATTTTCGTTTGTTGTAAATGATATTGTTTGGCCAAAAAATTAGCATTTTCAAAACAGGAAGTGTCTACATCCCGCAAGTTTGAGACCACACTATTCATTTCGGACCTGCAGGATCAAGTGGGGCACTCACTGGTTCGCCTACCCATGATCGCAGTGCTGTGATTTCAAATTTTTTTGACCATGTCGGCCATGTCATAACGTAATCCTTTATTAAGTGTTAGCTATACCACAATGAGACAATACAATAGCAAGTCGATAGGCGTAAGTCGAGACATACTGTAGCCTATCATTGTACAAGATATTGAGACATATAGAATTCTAAATTAAACCAGGGAACCCAAGTCCTTCTCAGGGCACCCCAACTACTATTAGAGCACCCCGACAACTATTAGGGCACCCACCACAAAACTACTGTATACCAATGGTCGGTTATGCAAGACCGTCATCTACATAATAGTTTCGATCATCTATCACCGAGACTGTGTTTTCTGTCTCGATCAAGCATGTTCGACAGGAGTGAACAAGTGTCTCGATCAAGCAGGTCCGACACCTGTTACTCCTATCGGACCTCCGACACCTGTTACTCCTATCGGACCTGCTTGATCGAAACAATACTTTTTCCCAAAATATAACATAATTTAATGTTTAAAACAATTACAAGTAATGTCATACGTAACACAATGTATTGTGGATATCAACAACCTTTAATTCAATGTGGATAGATACAAAATGAACATCTATACAAAATAAATGTTCCAAAGTGAACAAGTATAACATGTAATACTTTGTAGTGTTTTCCAAAATGCACAATTGTACAAGTCATTCAAAAAAATCCTTTCAAAGTTCTTACAAAAGCTAAGATTCACCTAAGTCTATTACATCAGTTGTGCCTTGCTAAAAAATCATAACCAGAGTGCAATCTTAAATGCAGAATCTCATACACCACTCCTTAACATCACTCTCCACAAAGGTGTTCCATAATGAGAAAATGGAAGGAAGGGGTGCATCATCTTTAAACTTCACCTATCAATTGCAAAAATCACTTAGAAAAGTTGTTATCGTTAGGAAGTTGTAAGGAAAAAATAATAAGAAACACCAATTAAGTGGAAGAATAGGAAACTTACCCTAACCCAATGAATGTTGTTGACGTTTGTGATGTCAATGATAACCCTCTCCCTATAGGTTGACGACGGTGAGTTATGCAAAGGAAGGTAGGTCAAGCAATTGCCACTTGAGATGTTCATTAACATGATATTAAAAGTGGTTACAATTAAAAGACCCATATTGGGAAGAGTCATCCACTTTTCCCATACAACCTCCTCAACGTCATTGCGATCCATGCAATTCCTTATGGTTCCATAGCCATATCCTATAACTTCACCCGATAGAACTTGTTTTTCATCCAATTCACAAAGAAAGTCTTCTCTAATTGTCCTTCAACCATTTCTATCGGGTAGACCGAGGCCAGCGATAATACACTGGAAGCCACAATGACCATCACTAGCCATGTTGACAGTACTCTCAATATATGGAACCCAATCCGGTTGAATGCTAGAGGTGAACCCAATCTTAGACACACCCATTGAAGCTCTATGGGTTCGGTATATTTTAGCAACAAATGGCCTTTGCTTCTTTTGTAAACATGCAAACTCCTCGTGATCGGACATATATTCAAAACCATTAGGAAGTCTTTTGTAGATGTATCGTCTTCCTCGGACTTCCTTTTGAGTGTTTTTTTACTCCCATTTTTGGTTCTTGCATTAGACCCGTTGATGTTCGGTCTCCTTTTTGTATTCACCTTTATATGAGGTGGAATCAATGATGTGGGGAAAGATTACTAATATCTCTCAACTGTTGAATGATCCTCAAACGGGCATCCTTATTAACACAACTTCTAAACTTATCAATGACTCTCTGGATCTCGTCATTTAAGTTATAGTCAGCCCGACCGACAGATTGCTCAGACATCAAACTCAACTTCTACCAATGACTGTGTATGTCCTCAAGTGGTACCGGTGAACTGACCAAAAGATGTACATTAAGCTCATGTGCACAAAGAAGACCATGTGCAGTGCTTATGTCACAACCACAAAGAAATTGGTTGGTCCCGACATCCTCTGCATGCTCTACTTCTTCACGAATCAACTTGAATGTTGCTTGGGAGACATAACCCCGCAAATGGCGATACAAATGGCCCAGTTGCACCACATTCAAACTCTGCTCAAACGATGACTTTATCTTGTTGTGTTGGTTGTCTATCATGTCATCAATGACACCTCATAATGCCTTAAAGTTTGCTTGGCAATGCATAACATGTTTCTTGAGAGTTGAATGCGCATACTCAACTTTTTGCGTCATTGTCTCCCCTAAGTGCATAATCTTATCCGTCCAAGTAGATACAAATCTTTCTTTGAACTCCCCAACCTAAGTCTTCTCCAAGTACACGACCAACCCATTCACATTGCCATAATTATATCGTATGTCATTATACCTACGGTCAAACGATGTTTCAGACTTTGCGTACATCAATGTCGTCCACTTATCATTAAAAAGAGTGAAGTCTTCATTTCTTGCAAACATTTTTTTTTTGGTTTTGGTCAAGACATGTCGATTTTCGCACCTCGTGCAAAGTAGGTGAAACGATTGGGGGAATACTTGTTGGATTGCAGTGATAAGTCCCAACTCTCTGTTAGTGACAAAAACATCAGGTGAAAACCAACCCTCTAATATTTGCTTCAATCGAGAAAGGGACTTATCTGTGCAGTCCATGATAACTACATTGATGTAGTTGTCACTGGTATCCGACGACATGAAAGCAAACTCAACCGAAAAAGGGACCTCAGTCGAAGTCGCCCCAATAATCTCTAACGGTGGCATGCGGTACCTGTTGGTCTTGTCTGTGCAGTCCATGATAAGCACCAAAAGGAAACACCACACTAAATTGATAGAGTCATGATGCACCCAGAATAAGTCAGCTACGACATTCGTATCATTATCTTCTTATGCCACAAAAATAGTTATTTTGCTCTACTAAGTGCAACAGTTGTTGCATTTGCATTCTCCCACAGGCTTCTCGATCTCATTGTCTTTGTCGTGCATTATAAATCGTATAAAAAACATTATTTTTATCCCCTTGCCTCAATGTGGTGAGGATCTGTCTTGGCACCACATTCCCTTAGTCATTTGCCCCACTACAACGTTCTCGTCCGGAGTCAACCGACCGACATATGAGTGCCCTTCTAAGTACTTCGCGGTCTCATGGTCGTGACGCCCACATAGCACATTCAAATACCATATAAAGTCCGACTCTTCCTTGATGTAAATAAGAAAAGGTCACTCGCATTTCTTGGTGCCACTGTGAGGCCTTGTTTTATCCTCCTCTTGCTCTCTTATATTAAACTTCAGTGTTTTTTTCTCTCAAGTTTTGCCGCTTTGGATTCCATATTCTTTGAGAAATACCCCTGTATGTACCAGATCTTTCACAAACAAACTTCATCCTACCCTTACAACCAATCTTTCCAGCATCTGACTTCTTCGTAACCAACACAAATTTTCTTTCCCGTCCCAACTTTTGAACCCACTTAACAACATCCTTCCTAGACTCGAATGGTTCTTCACGACTAAAAACATTTGTGTAGTTTTCAAAAAGATATGTAGATGATGTGGAATGCTTTTCCTGCAACAAGTTATGTGTATCATAAGATTTAATAATAAAAAAAACTGAAAAAAAAAACAATTAAAACATATTGTCTTAGTTTCATAAGTCCGAGAAACATCAATAAGTCTCGGTTACATATGTCTGAGACCATGCATCAAGTCTCGATACCTACTGATTGTAACTATCGACACAAAGTAAGTACATGATTTCAGTTATATTAGTTCAAAAGTCATGCATGAGTATCAGTTACATACAACCGAGACCCTATGTATTGTCTCGGTCTTGTGTGGCCGATCACTTCGTGTCTATAATACAATTTGAAAAATGAGAAAATGGAGAAAACAAACCTTATATTCTTATATGTTTGCCTCCTACTTATTCTCTTCACCCATTATAAGTTAACCGTGATGTAAACACATCGAATCTAACAAAGCCTACAATACAAAACCCACTTTATTTTCTCTTCCAAAAACGACTCCATGAATTCATACAACTACCAAAAAACCAAAAACAACATACTTACAATGAACAAAAGCCCCTTTGATCGACAAACGCTCACTCCAGACGTTGAGGGATCGATTGCACTTGAGAGAAATTTGGTGGTTGTATGAAGGAGGGTGCGTGTGAAGGAGTCGTTTGGAACGTGAATGAAATTGGTTTGGTTTGGGAGGAAATTTTTTATATTTCCTTCCAAACCTAATTTTTACAAAATTTTTGTTGGGCGCCCTGATCATTGTGCGAGGTGCACATAGCCGCACTTTTCTTTTTTATTTTATTATTTCTATTTATTAAATTTGTCGATGCACATCAGTTAACTGTGACACGATACGCTATCTACAAATGACAATGTAGCCTCGTTTGGTTCATTTTTGCTAACTTACAGTGTTAATTCGGAGTTATCTCCTTATAGTTAATATTTTCATGTTTGGTTCAACTTTAAACTTGCAGGGAAGTTTAAAATTTTTAAAGAACAAAAATATGAATTGACATAAATAGTCTTCAAATAATAGAGAGAGATGGGTAGTAAAAAAAGACATTAATGAGGGGTAATTGTGTCCACAACTCTGGGAGATAACTCCCTAGGGGTGTTGGGGAAATATTTCTTACCCTAGAGTGTAAGTTGAGAGATAACTTATGTCTTGTTTGGTTTATTTTTGATAACTTACAGTGTTAGTTGGGAGTTATCTCTTTGGAGTTAACTCATTGGAGTAAATATTTTCATGTTTGGTTCAACTTTAAACTTGCAGGGAAGTTTTAAGTTTTTAAACAATAAAAGATATGAATTGACAAAAATAGCCTTCAAATGAGAGAGATGAGTAATAAAAGGGGGTAATTTTGTCCACAACTCCTGGGAGATAACTCCCTAGAGGGGTAGTGGGGAGATATCTCACCCTAAGGTGTAAGTTGAGAAATAACTTGCAGGTTGGGCAGCCAAACAAGATTAGTTCTCAACTCCCTGTGAGTTATCTTCTTGGAGGTATCTCCACCTCATATCAAACAAGGCCTTATAGGCAAGTTGGGCAACCAAACAAGATTAGTTCCCAACTCCCTATGAGTTATCTTCTCGGAGATATCTCCACCTCATACCAAATAAGGCCCGTGATTATTGATTTCATAAAGGCTAGAGGCTAACGTATTTTTGCCATGTATATTTGATCCATGCGCATATAGTTGTTAAGAGTACATTTTTAATAGGTAATTAATTAACTAATTTACTTTTGCAAAAGGAAAATGCTACGATGACACCGAGTGACGTGGCGTGCATGCCCGCATGACAATGAGTGTGGCTCATGGGATGTACGTACACAGTTCTCGGTGCATAATGCTCGGGTGTGCAATATATTTTAATTTAGAAAAAAATAAATATTATTTTTTTTTCAGTTTTTTTCACCAAACCAAATTTCTAAGTATTATCTAAAATCCTAACCTAATTTAGTTAACTATTATCAGTTTTTTTTCTTCGATTGTACGTAATTGAAACGATTATTAGTTATTTTTTCGATTGTGAGATTTCAGAGAACACATTAGCTGCTATTGAAGAAAAGTTAGATGTTCTTTCCGTGTTTAATTAGCCGATAATGTATTTTTATGAATTACAACAATATAAGAAAATGCTATGGGAACCCCTCAAAATGTGTCGTGCATTAAATGTTTTGTGCATTTATGACTCATAGAATAATGTGTTGGATTAAAATTTAATAGTTGTAAATGATGTACTCATGACATGATATTTTTATGGTTACCATGGTAGTAGTATGAATAAGCCCGCTCGCTATGCTCATGGGAACTTAATTATAAGAACTTAAATTTAATTTAATAGAGTGAAAGAAAACTAGCACAATAGGTTGTCAAATGGATTAGATAAAGGTATTATGCAATTAATTTTAATGATATCGGTAATAGTAATAATCAATTGAGACAAAAGATAAAGAATCTCTAATTAATTGAGATACTATTAACAAGAGATTTTAGATACCAAAGAATTTTTAATTGAGATATTAGCAAGAGATTTGCAAAATCAGAATTTGAAGGGTAAAATTGTAATTCAAAGTAACGGTTGAAAGTCGTTGTATTCGTGCTTATTAAGTATTAATGTGTGTGTGTATATATATAGGGAGTTCTACCATAGTGATTAAGGGAAATCACCATAGATGGTGATCACCCAAATTGTGATAAAGAGAGTAAATGCATATCAATTCATTTCATCTTAGAAACTCAAACTATCGTAAATAAGCAAATTAAATTTTGTTAATTTTTTTTTAAATCACTATAATTAATTGTATACATTGTTGAATATATATTAATTGATATATAATCATCTTGAGATACATATGTAAATTTTATGATCATTATTGATATATATTATCATGAAAATTTATTTCTCCATCCATGTACAAATCTATGTGTACATACGTATGTATATATAATGGAACATTTTTGGGGAGAAACTCAATAAAACGTGACATTACAACAAAATACCTATTTTGCAACTAATATTTTGGTTACTACAACTACATTTATGGTTGTAGAAACGTTTTACTAACCAAATAAATTGGTCACTCGTTAGTCACAAATAACTATGACACAGATACTATTTTGTGACCAAATAATGTAAGTCGTTGCAAATAATACTAATAGCGAACAATAACTTGTGACTAATATATAGTTACTAATATAATTAAAAATATTTAAATCATCTAATTTTTACATTTTTCAAAAATATTAAAATAGTCGTGAATTCTATTTTTTGTTGCTAATATGTTGTAGTTTTAGTGACCAATAACATTTTGACATTAATATTTTTTTATCGAAATTGGTTGAAAATGTAAATATTATTAGTGACTATACTTGCTTAGTTATTAATAATTTATAACAAATGTCGTAATCCCTACTTGAGTAATCGTGACAAAATTCATTAGTTGCAAAAAATAATTACAATCACAACAAGAAGTATTTGGTTGTAAAATATAATAATAGTAACAAGTTACTATTTTGTTATTAATTTGTTAGTGGACATAATTTATTTTGTTGCAAAAGTTTATATAAGTAACCAAACAATTTTTGTTGGAAGAACTTTTACCAACTAAATATAATTGGTTACTCAAATAGATATATTTAGTTGTAAAAGTTTATAATAACGACAAACAAAAATTGTCATCATTTAAATAAAATTTACGATGTTTACGTGCAATTTAAAAAGAATAAACTAAATACTTGAATGACATTGTACTATATTAAAAAATCATAAAGCAAAATCATTTAACAAACAAACAAACAAACTAACTAAGAGAAACTATGAATCATCCATGTCTCTAATTGTAAACCCATTAAAAAAAATAATTCTATTAAAATAAAACTAGTACGAAAACCAATTAAACTCTTCGTAGTCCCGACAAGCAAACATCTTGCGCCAAATTTGAATGTAATTTGAAGCACCCATGCACCGGTTAAATTCTGTGTGAGATCTGAAATTAATAACAAAAAGAAGACATTAATGTTAAAGATATAATGTTGAGGGACGAGTATAATTAATAAACTACCATACACTAAAGTGAACCAATTGCCAAATTTGTATTGTTTAACAAAAGATATAATGTGGTATCAAACAATAGAATGTCATATTTAACAAAAGAACAAGCATATAAACATGCACCCACAATAAATCTTATCTAATTTGAAAAACTTTAAATATATATCATTAATTAAATTAATAGTCTTACCAAAAAGATGTGTTGTATTTCTCCATAGCTGATTGAAACATTGCCTCCATTTCATCTTGCCACTCTTTAAAACTTCCATAGCTGCTTGAGTATTATGTAATTCTGATTGTGTAGTGTGTAGCTCCGACCTAGTCTCAGTCAGCTCTATTTTTTGAGTCTCGACATGTTGAGCCAACTCACTAGCTCTTTTTTCTGCGTTAGTAGCTTTTTCCCTTGCTTCTTGAAGTTCTTCAACTCTTATTCGTTTTGCTATTGAGGATGACGAGCCAATTTCTCCGTACCCACGCCCGCGAGCATAGCCTGACTTTTTGTCCATCGCTTCTTTATATATTTCATCTTCAATCATTGGTGATGGCTGAGATTGAATTTCTATCATTTCCTCCTACAACATAATGAAATGTGCAACTTTAATCAAAATAACACGTGCATTAACATCTTGAAACATGTTCATTTATCAATTAAGCAATATATTATATGATTGCTTGCTTTTTGCATGAATGGAGTATCATATAGGTAAGAAAGTAAGACTATTGTATACTCACTGATCTATATTTTTGTTTAAAGGTGTGAAACAAGAATTCTTGTGGTTCAATATAACATCTTTATTGATTATTTACATAGTTTGACAGTGGTCGCTTATGATGGTTCCTTGCGTGATGGCAGGTTGATCAATTTATAGGCAAAGATCATATTTTCAAGTGTAGCATTATACTAATAAAAGGATACACATTCAATAAAAGAGTAAAAAAAAAAAATTAGGCCAATGAACAAAGAAGTTCAATATTTGATGTATCAACATATATTAAGTTACAAGTATATGCACTAAATCTTATAAATAAATTAAATAATGAGAGGTCAATTGATAAAAAAAATAAAACAAAAAAAAACTTACATAAAGTTGTTGTGCCATTGGTGTTTTCCAACATTTCTCCGTGTAGTGGGTCTTCTTCCAAAACTCAATAGGTCCAACTGATTCACCATTATCCTCCTGAAGCATTTTTTACAGCAACGAATAAATAGTATTTCAACAAATATTCAAAACTATGTTAAAAAATATATTATAGAAATATCAATTCATGTTGATAACGGGCAAAAGACTTTGATCCCGAGCAATGATTAATTTCAGCTTTTCCACGGTTGTTAGTGTTTGCTTCACTTGATTTCTATACAAAACACATTCTATAAGAAGACAATATAAAAAAATTATTTGAATGATACTAAAAGAAACTCATGAAAGGATATCTTGAATTTTGCTGATGCAAACTCTTGACAACAAAGTTCCCAATCTTCAGCACTCACGTCATTGAATGGCTTTTCACAAGCCTCATCATGACTACTAAACGAATGACACCCAAAAAATCACATCCCTCAACACGGCGTGCTGCTCCACATCTTTGGGAGTTGTCGGTGCACGACTCGAGACGCACACCACGCGTGTTTTACGATCGAAAACTATTTTTGTACATCCATTTTCATGTGGGGTGCACATGCCACGTCATCAAAAAGTGACTTAGGGGTGACATTGTAACATCTAAACTTTTTTTTATTTTAGCCAATTATGTAAGACATAAGGTCTTTTTTTATTTTAAAGAAAACTTGCAAACTCCTATTATTGATTATGTTTTGCTTTTATGCTCACTCTCCCAATAATTACTAATGTGACACTCTCCGACAAAAAATTAAAGCTACTGACATTAAAAATTTACAACATAGAAAATTAATATAATATATTTGCTTAATTAACCCTTTTAAATAAATTTGACCACATACCTAGTGAGAACAAGCTCAGTTTGTCAAGTGATATTGTTTCTTGCTTCAAAATCAACTAAAGATTACGTACATCATAAATTTTTTTACTTTTATTTTTACGTTAGATTTATTTTTATTTTACATAGATACTTGAGTCTTGCTCATGCGCGGAGTGCGAAATTGCGACTGGTAAAAAATATAAAAGAAAGACTTTACCTTTTAAAAAATATAATATAATCTTTGATATAAAAATTAAAATCAATAATAACTTCTAAAAATAATATTGTAATATCTTATTTAAATTCTATACTTTCTCATATAATTTTTTATTTTTCTTGATAGTAGTTATGTATGTATTAATTTAGTTTTTTAAGTTTTTTTGTCCAAAGCTCAATTTAGTTTTTATTTTCATTATTTCATTTTCTTTTTGAAGGTAAATATGTGTGTCTGTATTAGTATGTATAAGTGACATTTTACAAATTTTTAAAGAAAAATGTGTCATTTTGTGATTAATAATTATTTTAAAATTTCGATTTTGTTAACAAAACATATTCCAATCAGACTTTTCTAAAGTTAATTTTATTAAATAAAATAATTTATCATATTGCGTGATTATTTTTTAAGAGAGTTCCTTAATAACTTGCTAATTATTTTTTGAAGGAAATATAAAAGAAAATTAATAAAATTCTAAACTTGTTCTTTTAAAAGTTAAATACCCCACTTTTTAAATAGTAAAAAAAACATGAGATTTTAAGTTTATTGAAAAATATTTTTAGTTGTCAATAATTATAAAACTCATTCTTTAATTATATATATTATATATTTTATCTATTTAATTTAATGGTTTTTCTCTTTAAAAAGTACGCGACATAAATAATTTTGTGCATGACATATTTTTGGTGTTTTTCAAAAAATAAGGTGGCTTTAGTTTTTAATTCACCAAATAGTGGGGTTTACTTTTAAATTCCAAAACTAATGTATAACTCCTTTTGAAAATAAATTATTGATGATGAGGTGACATGCATAGTTGGTGAGGTGGAAGACACTTGTATGGATAACTCATTTTGAAAAGTAGCTATCTATACAAAATTCTAAACTCTATGAATGACTCCTTTTGAAAAGGAGCTATCTATACAAAATTCTAAACTCTATGAACGACACGTGTATATCAAGATGGACAACCCGCGTCACTCGTGAATCTCGAGGTAGACAACCCATGTAAACGACACGCACACATATCGACGTGGACAACCCATGCAAACGTCACGCATGTATGTTGAGGTGGAGAATTCATGCAAATGTCAGACACGTTTGTCAAGGTGGGCGACTCATGCAACCTCGTGCAACTCATGCAACCTGTTGCAATTCATGCAAACCTCACACACGTATCTCGAGGTGGACAACTCATACAACCTCGCCTAATCCATGAAAACCATGCAAAGGTCACGCACGTATGTTGAGGTGAAGAATTCATGCAAATGTCAGGCACGTCTGTCGAGGTGGGCGACCCATGCAACCTCGTGCAACTCATGCAACCTGTTGCAATCCATGCAAACCTTACGCACGTATCTCGAGGTGGATAACTCATACAACCTCGCCTAATCCATGAAAACTATGCAAAGGTCACGCACGTATTTCGAGGTGGACACCCCATATAACATCGTAAAATCCAAGTAAATCATGCAAACGACTCGCACGTGTCTCGAGGTGGTAAAGCCAATGCAAACGTCACACACGTATCTCGTGGTTGAAAACACATGGAAACCCTACGCACTTATGTCGAAGTGGGCGAGCCATGCATCTTCGTGCAAACCATTCAAACGTCACACATATATCTCGATGTGCGGACAACTCATGCAACCTCGTGCAATCCATGCAAACCATGCGAATGTGAAAGCACATATTTCGAGGTAGACAACCCGTGTAACCTACTGCAATCCATGCAAACCATCCAAACGCCATGCACGAAACTCGAGGTGGATAACTAATGCAAACGCCAGACACGTATCTCGAGGTGGACAATCCATGCAAACGTCATGCACATATCTCGAGGAGACAACCCATGCATATCCATTACAGACCGTGCACCCCATGCAAACGTCACGCACGTATCGCGAGGCGGACTACTCGTGCAACCCATAGTAACCATGCAACTCATCCTTTAATCTTTTGTTTTTCCCACGTGGACATCCCATTTGTATGTCCACGTGTACCGGGAAACAAGAATATATAGACGCTATTCTTGTTTGTCTTTTTCACGTGGACACCCCACGTGGACACCCAATACTATTACACGAATAGTGCATGCGCCACTATTCGTGTAAATTGGCTCCAACCAATCAACGTGGACATCCACGTGGAATCCAAATAACACTAATAGCGCCTTTTGAAAATGCGCTATTCGTGTTATTTGTCCACCGTGGATAGGACACATGAATAACGCATTTTCAAAAGGCGCTATTCATGTGTCCACGTAAGCGGAAAAAATTTGCTCCCCTAATAACGCATTTTCAAAAGGCGATATAGCCTATTTTTAGAATAAAAAAAAATCACACTTATTTTGCCCATTTAAACTATTTTCTACTGTACTTTTGTAATTTTTTCTATATTTTTTAAAACTTTGTTCTAATATTAAAATGAACATAGTATATATTGTTGTTGTTTTAAAATAAATAGTTGTTCATAATTTTGCTTCTTCTCAAAATCACATGACTAGATCATAAATATATATTATTTTTTATTGTTGATGTTTTAAATATCCAAAATTTTCTTTATGGTACATACTTTACTATTTAGAAAAACTAAAAGTTATTAAAAAAGTTTACAACTAAATGAGACTTTGTTTTTTTCATCATCAAAATGAGACTTTTATGACAAATCAAATTGCATTATACTATATATTCCAAATAATATAAAGTACACCAATACTTTTAGAAATTAAACATAATGTATGGAGTAATAATTAAAGGTATTAACTCTCATAATCATGTGTAGAACATTAAATATCGTCCATGCATTAAATGCATAATATATTAAATGCAGTAACTTGAACAATAGGTTATCCATTTCAAAAATTTGACACAATGACTAAATTGAATAGTTAGATCAAGATCTAATGGCTAGAATTAAATATCACAATTTATGGTGATTTCCCCAATCACCATGGTAGAACTCCCTTATATATATATATATATATATATGCACACTTTCGTAACATGCGACGGACGAATGAGCCCGTTCACTACGCTTGTGAAAATTTAATTATAAGAATTTAAATTTAATTTAGTAGAGTAAAAGAAAAGTAGCATAATAGGTTGTCAAAGGGATTAGATAAATGTATTATATAATAAATTTTAATGATATCAATAATATTAATAGTCAATTGAGACATAAATAAAGAATATATAATTGAGATACTATTAGCAAGAGATTTTAGATATGAAAGAATCTCTAATTGAGATATTAGAGCATCTCCAATGTGACCATGGATTGGGGTGGAAATGGATTCACCTATGATACAATTCACATCAAACCCAAAAAATGTTCTCTAATGGGATTGGATTCGTAATGTCAATCTTATGTGGTACGAAATCAAAGTGGAGAGTGTCTACTACAATGTCTACTTCTAGACATTGTGGTAGACTGCCACGTCAGCATTATTAATATTCTTTTAAAATTTTTATCTTTTTCAAGCCTTTATTAATATTATGAAAATTAAAAATAAAAGTGTCTAACTCATCAATTCATGGTCTAAATCCACATTACCATTGGAGATCATTTTAAGAGGTGAATGTCTATCTAGTGCCACATAAGAAGACATCCTCTCCACATTCATGATGTGACATCAATCCATGGTTTAAATCCATGTTACCATTGGAGATGCTCTGAGTGAGATAATTTAGTAGAATAAACTAAAAGTAGCATAAGAGGTTGCTAAAGAGATTAGATAAAGGTATTATGCAATAAATTTTAAATATATCAGTAATATTACTAGTCAATTGAGACATAAAATAAAGAATATCTAATTGAGATACTATTAACAAGAAATTTTAGATATCAAAGAATCTCCAATTGAGATATTAGCGAGATATTTACGAAACCGGAAAATTGAAAGGTAAGACTGTAATTCAAAGTAACGGTTGAAAGTTGTTGTATTCATGCTTATTAAGTATTAGTAGATTAGTAGATATAAATTAAGTTGTATATTATTTTTTTTTCAAAGAGATATTAGATGGTATTGTTCTTGGCTTTAAACCGATCATATATTCTATAATAGGTTCTTTTTTTATCGCTTTTCTTTTCCTCATCAATTTTGTTTTATATTTTTAAAATCAAATCTTTTTAATCTAATATATTGATATTCGATCTTGATCGGGCGCGAAGTGTAGGACGCTGACTAGTTTTTACATAAACTAATAAAAAGAACAAAAAATAAATAAATAATGAATAATTGTTAATATGTTCTAGAACAAAATATTGTTAGAGGTCGGAGACTCCCAGTCCCTGATATCAATCATTTGCAATTCATACCCCCAATCTCACCGGAAGGCAAACAATAGCATGCGAATCTATATCAAGAATAATTGTTAAAAATGAGAACCATTATTTCCAAAACTTAGCTAATTGTTTCCTGACAATAAAATGATTAAGACTTTGAGATGAATTGCAACCAAGGATGTGCCCATATGATCTAAAGCCACTAGAGGAAAACATGAGGAGATTTATTACGAGCATCTTCTAGCATGGAAATGCACTTGATGCTCATGAGATGCGACAAATTACTTGGTTTCACTTGATAGAGGAAAAGAAGAAAGGCAAAATTCTAAGGTTTATTGTCCTATAAGCTGTAAAGAATCTAAAGATTACAAGTTGCACCCGAGACTTCGGTCAAGAGCGCGTTTGCCTCTGCGACACTTGACAAGCTCGAGTGCGCAAAAAAAAAAAAAAAAAAAAAAAAAAAAAAAAAAAAAAAACCTAAATATTGCTCGGAATGAAGAATCTTGGCTCAAACTTCAAGGGTCCAACCAATTTTCTATGTATTCCTGTTAAATCAGTGTAACAATGAATTAAATTCTGATATACATAACCAAATAATACACTGCTTGGACGAGTTATAGACTCGATAGGGGTACGCGCAGCCCAAACTTGTAGTCACGCCGCACGTCTAATGTCATTGTTATTCATCAGTTGAATGGTAGGAAACTAGGAATCCTTGCAAATGTTGCTAAATGCATCCTTGCGCGTTTGTCATTCCTTCGTCGTACTGACAATCTCCAGAAACCTCTTTGGCAATCATAGAAGAAGCTTTTGCAGATGAAATTTCACTTTTTTGGCTCTGGTTCTCCTTTATCATCGCATCATTAACTGCCTCTTCTAGCTCAAAATGTGTAGTCGAATCATTAGAGCTCGCACACCTCGCTTCATCCAATTGAGTCTCATCTGCAGTGGTAGTTTGATCCAATTCATGTATCGCCTGTACTATAGGAGTGACAATTTCAGATGTATTTGTAGCCAGTCCTTCATCCATCTCTAAATTATCTTCCGACGAAGCATACCTGCCCACAATGGGATCACTTTCATACACATATTGAGGTCCATCGGAATTCTCAACAATCGTGAATGCTTCATTGCTTGAAGATTTCCTGTTCTCCTTTCCCAGTAGCTTGAGGATTGATTTAGTCGCAGCATCTATGATCCGTCCATAATCTACTTCATTTCTACAAGGAAGATAAAATAACTACAGGAGGAAACGTGTAGCATTTTGATAAAGAAAGCTACACGGAAAAATGTGAAGAACATGCTACATTCATCAGAAATAGAAGATTAAATAAGACCACAGTAAAAGCAATTTCAAAATGGTTTTTAAGAAAGAAACCATCTTGCCCTCCTTAGGACTCGAACCCCCAACCACTTACTCAAACGCCCCAAACCAAACTAGTGAGCTACCCACTTGATTAATAAGTGATAACAACATATTTTTGTTTGGATGCATGTGTGGCCAAAATTTTGACACAGAAGAACTAAAATACTTGAAGCATATCACATTGTGGACGTATGGATAAAAACTTGTTGGGAGACAGGTCTCCCAAGCCCAAATATGTGTCCTACCAATAGAAGGTCGGTCTAAATTAGTCATGGAAATTGGCTTCAAACAATGGGCGGGTGACAAAAAAAAAAAAAAAAAAAAAAAAAAAAAAAAAAAAAAAAAAAAGAAAAGAAAAGAAACCCTCTCTGGCATGAGATGCCACACTGCCAATAGATAACCTTGGATTTTGTATTTTATCGGCTGTGAAAGAGAATGTAGTAGTTTAATAACAAGAAGACATTCTTTAAAATCAGAACTATCAAGGGATGGTGAATGGACTTGAAAACAAAATTCCAGTATGAACATGTTTGAAATCCAACTGCACAAAAAAGTAGAACAAACTGAAACCTTACCTGCAAAGATCTACCCCTCCATCAATAAATGCTGATTCCATTCGCGATATGAGGGCTGATGTTGCATTACCCAGATTGTCACAAAAATATCCTCCAAACCTACTTAACTCTACTAGAAATTGCACGTCCAGAGCAAACTGTCATTGGAGACGAAGGAGAGTGAGTAGCAAAATAAGATCATTGCCAAAGAGTAAATGGGCACAATGAAATAAGAAGAGAGCGTGCAAATTGCAATTGGTTTACAAATGCCAAAACATTATGCCGATCTGAATAACAAACCAAACCCAGAATGAGATAGCAAAGAGCCCAAGAAGTTTCCTAGATGACTTGAAGCAATAACTAACCATAGCCTGAAAGTTGGCCGTTGAATAAGTAGGGAACAGAAGCATGCAAAGATGTCATTTTCGTTACTAACTTTTCGAAGAACAAAAGCATTCTCTGGTGTAGTGACAACTTTTACATTCTGCCACAACGGAAATTTTGATTAGGTAGCTTCAACAGCAACCAGCGATATCTTTAAATCGCATTGATCCTTCTCAAAACCATGGACAACTCTGACAGTCACCGCTTTGTTTCTAAGTGTAGCTAGCAAGAATGATATACATTGGCGGAACCAGAAAATCTTGTTAGGGGTGAGAACTTTAACCTTAATTTTTTTTTCCAAACAAAAAAAAAATATTAGTGTGAAAAACTAAGCAAAACAATTTTTTTTTTGACAATGCTACACTGAAGACACTTCAAGTAATCATTTTTTTTTTTTGACAATGCTACACTTGTTATGTAAAGAACGTGTGTCGACCATCGGGGAGGCGGGAATGCCGAGAAGCGTAGGGGCACTATAGGGGCTATAGGGAGTCCCCAAATGTTACTCAGATCACCAAGAATAATCAAGGATATCTGATGCGTGAAAAGAAGCAAAAGTAACATGAGACTTCACAAAAGATGTACACGCAACACGAAAAACAGAAAGAGAATTACGTACCTTCCAGAAACCATCAGAATGTTGCAAAGTTGAATTCTCTTCAATAACTTTCCAGAAATCTTCGTTACTCGATAGCCAAAGAAATATGTTGGCCATTAGCTCGGTCAGTAATTCCTCCAGCAGCCAATTTGCTCCATTATAAACTTCTTTTCCTAGTTTATCTACATTTCTCAGTTCTTGAAATAGCATCTGAAAGTTTTGGCAAAATAGAAGTCAATCAGATTAAGTGCAATTGATGGTGAGCTTTCCAGACCATTCAAATCCCTCATAATTAATGCATCCCATGTTAATTTTGGTTTACCCTTACCTCGTCGAATTTCTACAGTTTCTATTGAGTCAAGTTTTCTAGTGAAGGCATTTGTAGGCCGTCTTTGCAGGTTACCAAACCACCGCAACCGCCCTTCTCTAATCTTTGTATCAATTGGTGCTACTCCTACTTGTCTTTAAATTTCTATATTTCTTATTCTATCTTTACGAATTTTATCACACATCCACCTAAGCATCCTCATTTCTGCTACGTTCATTTTATGTAATTGTTGTTGCTTTACCGCCCAACATTCACTTCCATAGGGCATAGCTGGCCAAATTACGGTCCTATAAAACTTTCCTTTTAACTTAGTAGGAACATTTCGATCACAAATCATTCATGTTGCACTCTGCCAATTCTTCCATCTAGCTTGAATTCTATGTGTGAAAGAGAAGTCAATCAGATATTTCTTTTTTTCCAAACGCATGAACAATTTTTTTTTTACTCATTTAAATGATGGTATGAGACCAAAGAAAGGGCTATATATGTGTAAGTTCCTAAATCTTCTTTTACTTGATAAAGCGTAAAGGTGATCAAAACAGTTAACCGCCTGTTTACTATTAAAAAAGTATGTCACTTGTCACAGCCACCAAGAAAGAAAACAAATGAGTAACTCTAGAATCTCCAGCATTTAGACTTTACATGTTGGCTTCAGCAGTGCATAAATAATTTTTGATGTCGGTCGAAGGAAAGATATGGAGGAGTAAATTGACGGCAAACATAGACACATCAGGATATCTTTCATTTCTTTGTTATTAGAAGTATGGCTCTAACTTTGCCTCTCTAAGTAGTAGTAGCCCAAACTAAGGTTAGATAAGTGAGGACGCCCAACATTAACTTCCAAAGAGTATAGTTGGCCTAATTGCGTTCCTATGAAATTTTCCTTTTAACTAGGAAGGAACATTTCAATCACAGATCACGCTTGTTGCACTCCTCCATTTTTTCCATCCAGCTTGAATTCTATGTGTAAAATCATTCTTACTTTTCAATATTACCATCATTTTGTGTGATTGATCACAGACACGTAAAGTGGTTCACCTTTGGAAGTTATACTTCCCCTAATTTTACCACTCCATCTTGATGTATAGTATATCTAAACTCACAATTTATCCATTTGGTCTTCTTCCTACTCAACTTAAACTTAAAGGCTTTAGATTCTAATGTATTCCTCCAAAGTTCTAATTACGTATTCACTCCATCTCTTGTTTCGTCCACTAGGACAATATCATCTGCAAATAACATACACCGTGGTATATCCATCAATTTGACAAGAGAAAATAAAACATAGTTAAAGCTAGAATAAATCCTGAAATAAAAACATGATTAGAGCCGACCAAATTCTTATTTTCATATCATGGAAAGTGAAACCATGTTTTATTATTCTAAAAGCAGCACTATTTTCTTGTGGAAGACTTTGTAGGCAACTTTCACATATAGAAAGGATTTATTAGAGAGCAAGACAAACCTCAAAAGCAACAGAGGGCATCAAATCATGAAAGACGTCAGAACTCTGGTAATTAATGTAAAACTCTGGTTTAAGTTTCAATTCAATTTCTGGAATTGTAACTCTACTGATAAATTGCTGACAGAAAGAAGCTTTAGGCCGATTAGCTGCTTCTTGGATAAAGAATATCCAGTTAACAAGCTTCTTCTCCAAAGATGAAGCTAAATGGTCTTTTACTATCTCACCACCAAACTGTTTGGTTCCCTTAAGTATATTCCTTGTAGCACTTGAGAAAATGTCTACCACGGCTGATGCATTGGCAAGAACAGAAAGTTGTTGCTTCATTGTCCGTGCCTGAATGATAATGGAACCACCTGTTTCTGAAACATCTGCTTTACCAGATATGGCTTTGTCAAGAATGTTAATATACTCACTAAAGAGATCCATGAGTCCATTAAAGATTGCAGTGTCTATTTGAAGAAAAACTAATGGAAAAGATTCTTTCATTGCGACCTGGACATGAGAAGAAAAAAATTACAAGATTTAGTATTATGTGGACAATTACGAATGGAACTAGATGAAATGACCAGATATTTGATCAAATAGGTGACAACAACAACAACAACAACAACAACAACAACATAGCCTCAGTCCCAAATTAACTGGGGTCGGCTACATGGATCAAACTTTTCCATTGTGCTCGATTAAGTGCAATTGATGGTGAGCTTTGCAAACCATTCAAATCCCTTTTGATTAATGCATCCCATGTTAACTTTGGTCTGCCCCTACCTTGTCGAATTTCTACAGTTTCTATTGAGTCAAGTTTTATAGTTGGGGCATTTGTAGGCCGTCTTTGCAGGTGACCAAACCATCGCAACCGCCCTTCCCTAATCTTTGTATCAATTGGTGCTACTCCTACTTGTCTTTGAATTTCTATATTTCTTATTCTATCTTTACGAGTTTTACCACACATCCACCTAAGCATCCTCATTTCTGCTACGTTCACTTTATGTAATTGTTGTTGCTTTACCGCCCAACATTCACTTCCATAGAGCATAGCTGGCCTAATTGCGGTCCTATAAAATTTTCCTTTTAACTTAGTAGGAACATGTCGATCACAAATCACCCCTGTTGCACTCCGCCATTTCTTCCATCCAGCTTGAATTCTATGTGTGACATCATTTTCAATGTTACCATCATTTTGTATGATTGATCCTAGGTATCTATAGTGGTTTACCTTAGGAACTTCTACTTCCCCTAATTTTACCACTCCGTCATCTCGATGTCTAGTGTTTCCAAACTCACAGTGCATGTATTCAGTTTTCGTCCTACTCAACTTAAAGCCTTTAGATTCTAATGTATTCCTCCAGAGTTCTAATTTCCTATTTACTCCATCTTTGGTTTCATCCACTAAGACAATATCATCTGCAAATAACATACACCATGGTATATCCTCTTGAATATGTCTAGTTAGTTCATCCATAACTAAAGTAAATAGATATGGGCTTAAAGCCGATCCTTGATGTAGTCCTATCGTAATGGGAAATTCTTTTGTAGCTCCTCCAAATGTCTTTATACTCGTTACTACTCCATCATACATACCCTTAATAGTGTCTATGTATCTAGCATGCACTCTTTTTCTTTCTAGAACCCACCAAAGATCAAATAGGTGACAAATTCTGAAAATGAAAAACAAGCGGTATTAAATCTGAAAGTATTTGGAGAACAGCCTGGATAAAAATCCGAATTGGCAATCTCGTGATTTATCGCTTTACAGAGATTTTTCTTATATCCTTATAAAATGGGATGATTAAAAATATAATTCTAAGTAAAATATGGCCATCTCATTTTAGTCAACTTGAAGTAAAAGAATGCTCCTTGAAGGGATTAATTAGCGTAAAACTAAGAGGAATGGACTAGTATATTTTAACTAAGAGTTGCTTATTTCATCATTCTAAGTTTGTCCTTCTACTCTATAGAAAATATGAAGCATGTCAGAAATGATGTCCTTATAAATTGATGAACCATGTTTTTTCATGGACTATAGTCACTTTGTTTTACACAACGAGAAAGAAAAGAAAATGCACTTGAAAGCAATTGATCAGCCAAACACTAAAAGGAAGTCAAACTTGTTTGGTTCATCCAAAAGTTCAAATGATATTCCATCACATATTACAAACTAAGTAGCAATATACTTCTTTTTCAAATATGAATTCCTACCTCTCAAAAAGAAGATTTTATAGTTAACCAACAAGAACAGATGAACGAACAAATAATGGAGTATTATGGTAAGTTGGTTACTATATTATGAACCGTTCCAGTTTGCAGATCTTCCTTGTATCTAAAAGGTTGCAAAAGCATCCAAGCATACCTGTAATGTCGTTATAAACTTCCGCCCGCTAGTTGTAAGAAAGCAAAATTCAACTTCTTTACTGATTACAGCTGGTGTGGCAACTTCCATCAAGATCTCTGAAATGAGGTATTTATCCAAGATCCAAGCATCAGATGCTGCGAAGACGCCAATGATTTTCTTATAATGACATATATACATCTCCAACACCTCTTCCATACAAGGGCATAGAAGTTTTATCAAGTATGGCTTCAACACTATCCATTGAGTTTCCAAGATGGAACAATATGAAAGTGCAGAATTGACAGCATCCACGGCAGGGGCTAAATTAACATTTATTTCCAGGGACTTTATGTATTTATCAAAGCAGGAAACAAAAGCTTCCGTCTCCTCACAGGCCCATTGAACAAATTCTGACGCATATGGGGATTTATCTCCAAACAGATTTTCAAAGCTTCTTGCAGCTTGAGATATCGTAGAAAATACAGCTTTGGCAAGTTGTCTAATATATGTCCAATCTAGAGATGGTTCTCGCCATTGCAATTCATGTTTAGCATTTTCCAGACGTGAATGATAATATCTAAGCAATAATTGAATTGCATGCTGACTGTCACCTAGCCTGCAGAGACCAGCAAGTGCTTTAAGGAATTCCGGGGAAGGTACTCTCGGATGCTCGGCAAGTGCAGCATACTGATTTGCGAGTCTCGACTTTCTTTCTAGTATTGAAGTATAATAGGACGTCAAAGAATGAGGTTTACTATCTTCTCGTACTTCTTTCTTTTTTAAAAGTCTCATTTCCTTTTCTACAATGGTCAGAGCTTCATCTAACCTTTGCTCTGATAGAAGAACGTCCAGTACTTCTGGAATTGCATCAATTTGAACCTCTACAATGCTCTCAGATGATTGATCAACATCTTCAAATTGCATAAAAATAGAGTCCACAAATTCCTCTGATAAAACTTCCATGTAGACGCCATCCATAAGCTCATTAATAAGCTTCTTGTGATTCGAAACATGCAGTTTTAATTGCTTCATTTCATATTCAATGCCCCGTAATTCTTTAAATATTCTGCAGATAAAAGGAAGAATCTCAAATAATGAAACGGTAAAGAAGTACAAATTCAAGAGCACATTGACTTTAACCCAGAAAAATAGAGACAAATATGCCAATACCTATCAAAAAAATAAGAACTCCACACTAAATTAAATGAGAAATTTTTTTTTCTTGTTTTGGCGCCAAAACATTAATTTACAACAGCAGAAATGCCAACAAATCCTTGGATATGATGAACCAGTCAGTCTTACCCGCAACAAATAAGGATTTTTTTTTTCATAAAATAAGAATTGCTAGACTGCTCCTCCACTAATTAGGATTCTAAAGACAGGTATTGCATGCCATCTTCACCGTTCATTTTGGTTCTATAGAAGCCTCATTAAATAAGAGGGCGTAGTTAATATATAATTATTTGATAAATTGTCGATCGCTAATCATTAGATAAATAGTATGCCAGTTCCATTTGTCTAACAATACTTCAGCAGCTAAAATCACTCCAGAACAAAAATGACCTTTAAATCATGATTGACCGTTAATTTTCACAGTTCGACGTGGCACAACCAATTCCAAGTATTTGATGCTGAAATCAAATATAAACTAGAAATCTCGATTCGAAAATTTAGCCGAAGAAAAGAAAACAGTTTACATAAAACCACCTATATCATGCAAAGAATATATATTGGCTAATGCTACATTGACACACATAAAGCCACAAACTAAATCAGTCACTTATTTCACTACCGTGTGATGTAATATTTTGAGATGTGCGAGCACAAATTTTAAAGTGCATCGCACGGGTTTCAAACAGGCGAGTGACTTAGCTGTGACTTTAAGTGTGTGAAAATATCATTTCCCTATATATTAACACTGAACTCAGTTAAAAGTTACAACGGTCATCAATGTTGTGTAAGACCATTATGTGTCTCCTAAACTTGTCTTAATTTACATATGTATCTTATGAACCTAAAGTCTTTTGAGCTCCATTATCGTTACCAATTTGATAGAAATAGGTATTAATGTTTGAAGATCAATGGTCTTCTCTCAAGCCCATAAAAGAGCACTTGTACCATCAAATAATATGCTGAAAGTTTTGAGGCTCGTGAGGGCGATAAGACCTTGGTGTTTTAGGAGTCTATAAAATCGTTTTTGCAGGTAATTCTCTATTTGATCTATTTCATTACGTTTAAAGAATGTTAGATGTTGTCTCCAGAAATCAAGGTTTGCGCAATTCATATTAAAATACCAAATCAAACAAGTAGACCGAAATGAATCGTTAACTTCACCTAACGAAGTCCGGACAGTTCAAGTACACAGTTCTGTGAAAATCATCGTTCGACGTCGTCTTCAACTCGATAAGCTCAGAACAAAGGAGCTTAATCCCCTAAAACAATCCACGAAACCCAAAAGTCTCAATCAACAACAAATTCTCAATCAACAAAACACAAAACATGTTAATTCACTAAATCACCTTTGCAGTCATTGATTGTGGTTCGAAATCACCATTGTTGCTGAAACGAGAGAGCGGTGAATCCACAGAAGCAGAGGAAGAAGAAGAAGAAGAAGAAGAGGTTTCGGCGTCGCGGAAACGAAACCTTGTAGAGGAATCCATTGAGAGATGTTTGGGAAATCGTTGGATTGAAAGTCGAGAGTATGAATTGGATGATGATGAGTTGAAGAGAAATATGGAGTTTGGAGGATTTGATCGTCGGGTAGTGGCATTGTTGGATTCCGCTGCGCCATCTCTCCTCGGTTTCTTCGAAGAGTTTTGGGAGTTTTTGCAGCGAGTCTCGGGCGGCAAAATTAAAAGCCCCAATTCGATGTTAACACGGAGGCAAAAGAGTTTCCAATACACACTTAAAGAATTTATCCCTTCATTCTGTCTAATCCCGGTGGGATGAAGAATTTTCGTAAGAATTTTTTTTTTTTCATTTAATTATTTATTGGGGATTCTCTCCAAAGACACTCTAGAAAAATATTAATGTGTCAAGAACACATAAATATGTATATGTATTAATATTTTTAATTGATATATATGCATATTGCTAACATAAGCATGTATATAGGGTGCTTCTACAATGGATGTCAAATATATACCCATGTCATTGGTACTACATATCTCACTGTTAATCTAATAATGATCGATGTAGTGTATTTAATGCAAAACATATTAAATGCTCAATAAATGATATCTATTTGAGTTTCATGGAATATATATATATATATATATATATATATATATATATATATATATATACATGATGTATAAATTTTAACGTAGGTAAAAGCAAATGTACTCCATCCTCCGCTAGGATTGTCCCCTGTGGATATTTGCCAAATTGTCAACATTGAAGGGGTGTCCTTTTGGATTAAATAAATAATGAAGTTCAATTTTATATTTTTATTATTATTTTTTAATATTTTAGAAAGAATTGCTAGATGTGGTTGCATTGTCTAAGAGCATCGTGGTTGCATTGTCTAAGAGCATCTTAATGATAACATGGATTTAAATCATGGATTGGTATCACCTCATAGATGTTGGGAGATGTCTATCCCATGTGACACCAGATAGACATTTGACTCAAAATTGATCTTCAATGAACAAAGTAGATTGGAATATTTGGTTTTTTTTTTCTTTCTTTTTCTTTTGTGTTCATGTGGATTAGACCTTTGAGGCCCAAACAGACAAATTCATTCAACAACGGAAATCATAGAGTACATTAGAAGAGATTGTTCCAGGTAGAGCATCCTTCCAAGATTTACAAATATTCTTAGACATAGCCATATAGTCCAATTCATGTGCCACTGAATTTCCTGTTCTCGGGATATATGTAAACAAATCTTCATGTGATGTCTCAAGAAGTTCAAGTACCTCAGAAATCAATGGACCAAGATGTGAAATTCGAGAATTTCATAAACTTGATTAAGCGACTAATTAAGTAATTTTGGATTTTATTTGGAGTTTAAGTATCTGAGGTGAGACCCACACATTATGGACTAGAGATCTTAAGGTATATTTAATTTTTGTATGTTGGGTGCTTGGTGTGCGTATTATATGGTATTTTGTCATGAAGTCAGGATTTGTTGAGATGTATCTTCAGTTTATCATATTCGAGGTTACAAATACGTGTTTGAAGGGCACGAGTGAAAATAAATTATTAGTTGCTCGAAAACTAGTAAACTAGTGTTGATACTCACTTGAAGATTTTGCCTTGGTTTACGTGCAAGTTGGGATTCGTGGCAGTGTAAAATGAGAATAAAGTTGATACAAAATCTTGCCTTGAGTTTCTTATCAATTAGTGGAGCAGTGATCGAGGTTGAGATATAGTCCAAATTCGTGTAAGTTTGGCTAAGTATGACAATAGAATTGATCCGATAGACTTTGATATGTTGAGGACAAAGTTAAGATTTTTGAAGTTTTGGCGTGACCAAAATTAGTGTTATGGACATTTTATGGGGTTGGACTATTTTGTCGAGAGTTGGGCTCAATTTGGTGAAAAATTGGATCCAAAACGAGCACCGAAAGTCAAAACATGTCAAAATGGGAATTTCAAGAATTAATAAATAAAAAAATTAACCTGCTAACAAACAATTAAGGGTATATATGTATATAAAAAAATAATAATCAAACATCAAACATCAAAACGTAATGTTTTGATTTCAACATAACGCCTATCCCTAAACCTCTCAACTCAAATTTTCGCTCCGCGATCTTCCAATGTCTGATTTTCATCTGCTTTCTTTCTGCAAAATAGTAGAGCATCGCGAGACGGTCAATTAGAGCTAAGTTTTCGCGATGGAGACGAGGTCTTTGTCATAGAATTTGGTAAATTGTCAATTCAAGGCATTTTCATCAATTCAATTTAAAATTTCGCGATTTCTCGATTTTTTGAAGGGTTTTGATAGAAATTGGTATGGATTGTTATGAATTGATATATTGGATTGATTTGTACCAATTTGGAATAAATCCTAATGGCGTGGGTTAGGGTTTTGATGAATCGAACTAATGCGATTCACTTGATAACTATTTTGGAGATGTTCTTATAGTTGATATTGATTTACATTGGGTTTCTGGATGAATTGATTATTGGTTTTCATCCAATTTGACTCAATGGGCTGTGGAAATATTTTGATGTTGATATCTAGTGGTTTTGTGATTTTGTTGTCGAGTTTTGAGGATTTAATTGCGAAAATAATGATTTGGAGAAGTTTTTCAATTCAAAATAAATAAAGTTTGCCTAGTTAACATGAGATATTGGAAATTTCATAACTTTTATGTCAATGATCCGATTTGAGTGTTCTTGGATATGAAAAGCATGACATGAGTACTACAAGTTCCTTTCAGGTCATCATGACAAATATTGAGGTTTTCAAGGTTAAAAAGTTACCCCAAATTGGCTAGTTGAAAGTCAGTCGAAACAATTTTATAAATTAACATTTTTGGAAACTATTCTCAAACGTATTTTAGCCGCAATTTTCATTGGGTTTCGTAATTTGATTTCACTTGAAGTTTGGCCCATAATATAATTGGGTATGCAAGAAAGCTATTGGAACCATTTTCAAGGTGATCCGACGCTCCAAGTATCCCGAGAATCTAGCATAAAGTTGGTTGGTTGTAAATAAACTATATAGTGTGGTCTTTACTATTTATGAAATTTATCTTTGCACCTGCATTTGTGTTTAGTATGCATGGGATTTCACATCATTTTTGGTCATGCATACATAACATTCGAATAGAGTTGCCCCTGCTTCGGTCGTTAGAGTGTAAGGTGTTCCACTCCAGACTAGACGTATTGCAGGCGTTTAAGGCGAGTAATGTCGACTCCGGGTTAGCATGCATTGAACTCATATGAATGTTCTAAGTTCATTGTGAGTGGACCCATTTGTTATGAACTTATAATAAGAAATGAAGGATCCACGTTGTTATATAAATTTGTTGTTATTTGGAAATGCAATTACATGTCTCCATGTATTTATACTAACATTTGCAAGAGTTCAGAGCAATGTAGGAGTTTACTTACCTATCATCTTCAAGTTGTTTTGATGATGTCAGGTTCTCTGTGAAAACCATATAAAACAAGAAAAGCTTGAAGATCTTCAGTGAATGTTTTAAGTTTAAAAGTTTAATTTTCTTGTTTTAACCACTTTATTTATATTGTTTTGGTCTTTGGGGGTGAGTGTAAGTCGTGAAATACTTTTAAATAGGTTATGAGAGTCTCCTAAATTAGTTTGAAGTAAGTTAAAAGGTTTATGATTTGATTTTAGTTTATTTTAGGATTATAAAGTTGCAACTAAGGTATCAGAGACTTTAAGTTAGTATTTAAACTTTGAATTTGATATATATTGCGAACTGCGGGGAGTTGTGAGTCCTTTTAGGCCTCCCCCCAATTCTACAGTCTATTAAGTGAAAGTTTTCTGACAGGTCAGGAAGTGCTGTCGAAATTTTTATAAAAATATGTAGAATATTTCGTATGATTTCCTAATTTGCTTCAATTGAGTAAATAAATAGTAAGTTTTGTTGAGGATATAAATTTAGTTTTGGAGCTTTATTAAGGATTAAAATGGAAAGTATTTTGAGACATATAGTTAATTATATGGTTTAGGTGCCTAATCATAGTAATTAGACTAAGTCAGGACTTAGTTAGATGAGTCCTGACAGAGTTAGTATCAAAGCTTAGGTTTGGCTCAATTGAGAAAAATTCTGGTTGGGAACCAAAGAGTTATTGAACACAATTAGTTGAAAAGTGACTGTGGATTGGGATATGTGATTATTGTGTTATGCTTATTATGTGATTAATACTTAATTCATGGGATATGACGAGTAAGATTAGGAACATATAATAAAAGAGAGAATAGATTTATGAAACGAAACTGGTATAATTATAAGTGAAATTGACTCGGGAAGTCTGAATTCACAAAGGTATTGTAAATAATTCGATAACAATATAACTGAGGAAATAGTCAGTCATAAAACCAATTGGAAATTGGTTAACCAAGATGTCTAAATGATTCAGGAACGCAAGTATTGAACATATACTCCTTTAAAAGTAGAAGTATCGAACTATTACAATTGTGAAACGCTCAGGTTAATGTTAAAATAGACTTAAATTAAGTCTCAAACGATTGAGAATCGTTTGAAAAATGTAAAATGAAATTGAGGCTTTTGGGATACACAAAATATGGATTATTTTGGATTTTAGACTAAGGTTAGTATTGGTTACACATTTAATTAGGAAAGACCTATTCTATGAGGCATTGATTGAATTCATAACCAATTCAAGAGTTGTTTTCGAAAATAGTCTCAATGAAAGAAAAATGAGACAATAGTTTTGAAAATAAAACTCATTAGACGAATTGAGTTTGGACTTGAAAAATCACAATAAGATTTTGATAGGATCAGTTAAATTGTCTAACTCGGTTTGTATAAAAATATAAATATTTTGAAGTAAAGTATTGTTTTCTTTGCAAAACAAAACACAATATAAAAATATAGAATAGAACCATGGTTTGAAATAATCAATTGACTTATAAGTAGAAGTATTGAACGTTTTAGATTGTTTCTTACTTAGGTTGCTTAATTACAAGCAAAAATTGAGTACAATATTTATGTGAATCAAACAGAGTAATGGTAAAACGAATAGAGATATACAAGTTAGAACTAATCTTTGTTAACACCGGATTAGTTGTTGTTACGAAACAAAGATCAACGAAATCTCTAACTTGAAAATGAAAGGTGTAATGATAAGATCAACGTGTTAGAAGTTGAGATTTAGGGAAAATTGTATGAAAATAACTAGGATTAGCTATTAAATAAAATGCAAGTAGTTATGTTTTGAAATTCAAAGTAATTAATAGTCACTTCTAACCAAATTAAGTTATGATGCTTATCACTGTAATCTAAAATATAACAAAGGAAGAGATGGATGTACTGATTGAGTATCAGTAAGTGATTTATATAGGATGTCAGTATGAGCTCCTATGTAGTGAGGATTTCCATTAAAAGGATTTAAAAGATTGAAATAGCATCCTTTAAGAGTTTGATTAGATGTCAAGTCAATAAGAGTTTGGAAATTTAAATTCTTCTATCTCTTCAAATGAACAATAACAGAAATGTGAATTCGTAAAAATGGAATTGATGGACAGTAAGATACTTTGATATCTTACACAGTCTCTTGAAAAGTATCGAATTTCTTTTTGAAAAAAAGAAAAGTCAAGAAATATGAGACAAATGGAAATAACTTAAGGCAATAACAAACATTAGAACTGTTTGGTTCATAAAATTTCTCTGTTTCGAACAAAATTAGCTAAGGAAGACTTCGATTTGAATGATAATAAGAAGTCGCACTATCATTAGCTATAATTTCGAAAAAAAAGAAGAGATGAAACAAATTTCTTTTCTAAGTTAAGGTAAAGAAGATGTAATTGGGCTAAGTGTCTAAAGGAGGTATAATAAGTCTGTAAAGGGACAAGAACGAAATTAATATGAGAATAGCTAATATTGACAAAATATTGAACGTAATAGACTTTGTATATAAAATAAAATGGAACATTAATATGACTTGTGACTGCTGGAAGTGACTTGAGCAGATCCTTTAGTCAAGGTAAGGCACTAGAGTAGTTGCTCATGACCAAAAGTTTAATTAACTCTGTATTATTATCATGATTCATTCACAGCGTAAAAGATCGGTGTGATGACACCTATCTTTGAATAATCAAATGAAATGATGGTGGCCAGAATAAAAGAGTCTATAATGTTTCGTTAGGGTCAATTGGAAGTTAAAGTTTAAGTAACTAAATGGTCAAGAAGTTCTCACATACGCATGAAAATGGAGAATTTTAGGTTAACGAGTCTAAATCAAATTAAGATTTCAAACTATAAGTTTGATGAAACTTAATATATCTTCACAAGGATCTTACAAGGTAGCAAACTTGAAAAGTTGAAAATGTTGAACAAAAGTAGTATATAACTGATATCAGTGAATATGTTGTATATTGGTTCAAATGTTGTGTTATACCACATAATCAGTGAGTGGCGAAAATTTCAATCACTAGGTTATTGTAAATTGGAGTTGATGTAAGATGCATTTATAGACAGTGAATATACAAATAAAAAAAAAATGAAAAGAGACGCACAACTTACAACTCAGTTAGTAAGTATTATCCATATTGGTTTGACATACTAAATAGAGTAAATGTATTTGGCTAAGATATGTTTGAAGAACTCAATATTTTTCCACTATAAACTGAGAAAAGTCAAAAGTATGTATTGAGTAGATATGTAAAAGAGATAACATATTTATAAACTTGTATGCGATACAAGTTAAAAATTATACTATGAGATTATAATCAAGGAATATGTTGATCTCTATTAAAATGCATATATCTACTAAAGATAAGGGTAACTGTCTCTATTCAAGTAAGGAATGAAGTCTAGCAAATAGTTTATGATTGAGATCGAGATGATGTGAAATTCCATAAATTGAAAAAATAATAAAAACCAATTTGAGTATGTTGGTAATGTGAAAATGTGGAAACCGAAGTAGTGATCAAGGCAATATGGAAGATATTGGTTGTTAAGTGAAAGAATGAGGTTTATTGTGAACTCATGAATAGAAAATGATTTAATGAAGTTAGAAAAGTCATTAACTTTCTAACCAGCCAAATGAAAAGTTAAGTGAAATGGCTGACGAGTTGGAATTGATAATTTCTTTCTTGTCCACAAATCTAAATGATATTGTGAGTAGACATTTAGAGAATGAGTGAGAGTTGCATGACGTGTCAAGTTACATTTTCTGATCGGACTGAAATTCGAGATATCTTGTCATAGGACGACAGATGTAATTAGAGATCAATAGTCATGAGATGACTTACGTAATTTCAAGTTTTTGTTGAGAAACACAGGAATAGTGATGAATCAGATATACATGCAACTCTACTTTGTATCTAATGTTGTGCTCAAATATTGTTTATATCACTATGAAATCTTAGCCTGATGATAGTCTAAAAATTGATTAGCCGACAACTCAAATAAAAAGATGATAAGTGATGGGAATGCAAACTGGGATGTATATACTGGAAATTGGTGGATAGGAAAAGAGTTATCAATAGTTTGTGGAATTGTATTCATTTAAGAATGAAAATGGCTTTATTGACAAGCGATATGGTAGATCTTGCTAAATATTAATGTTTGAATGTGATTCAAGGCATGAAATGAGTAGTAAAGAAAAGTAAGGTCATTGGATATTCTACAAAGTTGATCATTTAACTCGTCAAAAAATTCACAAAATGTAAGGATTGGCTGAGAAGTTGTTATGACTTCTCATTAAACCAAGAATACGAAAAAGAAAAGTTAAGATGTTTATGATCTCTACCATTAAGTTGTTGATTACAATAAAAGTGATTGGGTCCACTTAACGGTTTCACCTTGGAAATGACTTTTACAAGTTCGATTCAAAGAGTTGTATATGAAGGATCATATTCTCATATCTTTTTTGGTTCAGTAGCCTGTAAGTTTAAAATTTGAGGATGAGATTTTTAATTAGTTGGGAATAGTTGTGAAATCCGACAATTTCATAAACTTGATGAGATGACTAATTAAGTGATTTCAAATTTTATTTGGAGTTTAAGTATCCGAGGTGTGACTCATGCATTATGGACCAGAGATCATAAAATATATTTAATTTTTGAGTGTTGTGTGCTTAGTATGTGTATGATATTTTGTCGCAAAGTTAGGATGTGTTGAAGTGTATCCTCAATTTTTCATACTCAGAGGTACAAATGTGTGTTTAAAGTGCAAGAGTGAAAATAATTATTAGTCGCTCAGAAACTAGTAAACTAGTGTTAATCCTCACGTGAAGATTTTGCCTTGGTTTACGTTGTTAGGGGTGCCCTAGGTCAATCTACAAACATTGTTTATCATATAATCTTAGTTAATAAAATAGATGTTTTATTTGTTGTTTTATTATAAGTAATTACATGTTTACCTTATAGTAAAATCCATGGGTATTTGTTGAAATATCCTAAATGTCCCTAGTCGGTTATCATACTGTGAACAATAATGAATTAAAACTAATGTGAATCTTGATTGATGGTCATGTGATGATTATGCGTATAGGGATATGAATCAAGATCATGAGTACTTGTTAGAGAATAAGGTACTGGATCGACCTGCTATGAGAATACCACATGGATTAAGTCATATGTATTACTCATGATATATATATATATATATATCATTTAGTCCTTCGACTTGAGTTACCATAGACTTCAATATTATGAGCATGATAATTTGACACAACCAAATATTGTCTTTAATCGGACAATTATAAAGATTGTGATTGGATACCATGTGAATAATACGTGAAGGTGTGTAATTAAGATAGAATTTGTCACTCTCGAATATAGAGAGATACAGTGGATCCCTCGATAAGATAAATTGATAATGGCTAAGTCCATGTGAATTGATATGATCAATGTCACTTGGATGTTTTCAGTTTACCTAAAGATTGAGACTAGCGCGATTGAACATTAAGGGTGACTTTTCATGCCTTACGTTTAATCAAAGGATATCGCACGACAAAAGGATATGATATATTTTATTAATTAGGTTGTATCGATGTTGATATTCATGCTACTTGGGTAGTCATAATGCATTGTTAGAGACCGCTTATGACTTGTATTCCAAAATGGTTTTTGGTTCACTACCAACGTCGCATGAACATATTGGGTCGCACACAAAGAATGACTTCGCACAATTTCAATTGGTTCAGAGTAACGAATTTTATATGATAAAATTCATGACATAAAAGCCCTTACGATTTGTTATATTATAACTTATTAATAGGGGCGTATGTGTAATTTGCTTAAATTGTCTAAATACAATAGTCGTATTACAAATAGGATTTTAAGTGAGGACTTATCTAACATATAAATCAAGGGTGAAACCCTAAAAATGAAATAAGATTTTTATTTTACAATTTTCGAGTTCTATAGATTTAGGGAGAGAGAAAAATTATTTTCAATCTTTCTTGGGGCTAACTCTCCAAATTATGGTCACCATTCTTATTGGTTTTCTGATGGAGGACACGCACTTGAACGTCTTGGAAATCGAACAATCAGAAAAGGAAATCATGGAATAAGGTATGATTTACTTTCGTAGATTTAGTTTAATGGAACTTATTTTTAATCTTGTTGTGGTTTTTCAAAATTTGTTTTGAATTTTTTGCTGCGTATGAACTTGTGACGGCCCCGAACTCTGAGGCCAACCGGGTACCGCCACGTCGCTAGACACGTCACCAAGCATGCCACGTCACCGCACACTTAATTTTGACTACCTGCGACCTACACCTTTATACGTATCTTATTCGCCTTAACTTAGTATTTATGGATATTTTATGGATAGTCACATTAAATTGACCAAGTTAAGTTGTTCACGATTTATTAAATTATTAAACATCAAGCGGAAGCCTTTTAAAATATGCAAACACCGTAGGAAAGAAATATTTGCATTTGTATAACTAACCCTGTACTGTGGAAACCCGAAATTAGATACCATGTATATTAATGAGCGACAAAAGTACAAAAGGTGAACATATACATGTATCAGGTATACAAGTCCTCCCAAAAATTTCATAAAAACAGTAAATAGATACATACAACACCTACGCAAAAATGACGGGCTCTCCTAACTCAGACGTAGTCGCCTGAGACGCCTTTGTCCCAGCTCATCGCAAGATCTGCGATTTGTCACCAAAAACAATGACAAATCCTAGGTGAGTAAATCCCAAAGAACTTTAGCTAATATTCATGAAATCCAATAAAACGACTACAATTCATGCAATTTAAATAAATGATAAAAATAAAGAAATTTGCATGAACATAAGTCGTTGAGAAATCAAATTTGGACACGAATGTAGCGTGACAGAGAACCCTGGTCGACATCAGGGAATCGTCTTAGCTAAACCGAGAGGAACCCATGACGACAACCTCGCCAAACATCTCATGGTCGAATGAGAGGAACCCATGAATGGTAGAACCCCATCAAAACATCTCTCGAAAGGAACCCATGACATAGACTTAGGTCTTCGTCAAACATTTCTCAACTTACGGGTCTCGCGGAGAATACTCACCGTGTAGCCCTAACATGGCCAATTACTCGAACAACGCGAGTTAGCCCCGGGGTTTGAGTCCGTACCATGCCCGACCCCGTCGACAAACACACATACACACGTGGGAGTGGATGAACAGTAAATGAACATCAATAGAAAACACAATTGAATAATTGAAATGCAAAATAAAGTAAGTGCCATAAAATAATTTTAACTAATTTTCTCGTGGGTTTACTTACCTCAAATGCCTTCGAAACGTCCTGCACTCGTCTCGAGATATGTACCCGACACCCGACTATGGTAGCCTAAGTCCCTGATGTCTAATTATACAATTTTTATCATTTTAGAGTTTCATTAAATGAATTATAATATGAGACCAAAATTTGTAAAATTGTTATTCCAAAGGTTTAATTCTTAGCGCACTTTTCGAACCATACCGAGGATTGTTCTGGTAATGCGCCACCGCGCCACTGCTCCACTTCGTTCACCACCACCATTGTC
The DNA here is from genome assembly GCA_039657325.1 of Stephania cephalantha. Taxonomy (NCBI): domain Eukaryota; kingdom Viridiplantae; phylum Streptophyta; class Magnoliopsida; order Ranunculales; family Menispermaceae; genus Stephania; species Stephania cephalantha. The sequence continues at coordinate 8,995,394 of CM077579.1, forward strand.
GTCGACGCCGCGCCGGCGCTGCCGACGTCGCGCCGGCGTCCCTGCCGCATCGTCTGCACCGCTGTTGGAGCTGCGTCGCGCTGCTGGAGGCGTTGCAGCTGCTCATTCTCATTGTCTGCGTCGCCGCCGCTGCTCGTCGTCCGTCGCTGCCGCTGGCCTACCGCTCTGCTGCAGGTCGCCGCGCCACTACCGGCTCCTCGTCCACGGTCTGGCAGGTACTGCTACCGCGCCACCACGTTCGCCGCTGCCGTCTCCTCGCCGCTGGAGCCGCCGTCCGCCTCCGCGCCGCGCCGCTGCTCTCTCTCCTCTTACTTTCTTCCTCGCCATATCGCTAATAATCGCTGCTGGCCGGGTGGGCTCCGCCGTCCGCGCGCATTCTGGGTGGGTGTCTGGCCACCACTGGTGCTTCTCGCCGAGTTCCCTCCACCTCTCTCTTTTTCTTACTGTTTCTCTCTCTCCTTTTTTCTCTCCTCTCTCTCTCTTTTTGTCTCTCTCTCTCTCTCACGTTTTAAATTTTTTTCATTTATTTGGAGAGGAGAGGGAGTAATGATGAGTGATGTGTTTGATGTGATGGGATGAGTGATGTGACAACTTAATCCCATACTACCCCGTACACCCGCGTTATGCGCACACCGCGACGTCGTACACTCTCGTCACTACACACACACAAAAAGCGACCAAACGTAATTCTCAATTAACGCGGCGCGAACTATTAAATAATAGTAGAATAAATAAACACTCACATACAAAAATAACATATTTCACCCATTAGGCGTGCCATAGACTTTCTTGCGATGTCCATGTGGGTCTGAGCTTAGGATCTTAATCTGTAAATTGCCAGTTAATCGGGATTGATTAAAGCGAGCCGTTATAGAACCCCAACAAACCCAACATACGTGCAATGGTGGTGGTGAACGACGTTGGTGCAAGATCTTGTCTTGAGTTTCTTATCAATTGGTGGTGGTCGAGGTTGAGATTAAGTCGAAATTGGTGTAAGTTTGGCTAAGTATTACAACAAAATTAGTCCGGTAGACATTGGTATTTCGTGGAAAAAGTTAAGGTTTTCAGAGTTTTAGCATTACGAAAACTAGTGTTATAGACATTTTATGGAGTTACGAGAGTTGGGTTCAATTTGGTGAAAAAGGGGATCCAAAATGAGCACTGAAAGTCAAAACACGTTAAAATAAGGATTTCGAGAATTAGTAAATAAAAAAAATTAAGCTGTTGACAAGGAACTGAGGGTTTATATATATAAATCAAAATCAAAATAAAAAACCAAAACGTAATATTTTGATTTCAACAGAACGTCTATCCCTAAACCTCTCAACTTGGATTTTCACTCCGAGATTTCTTAACGTTTGATTTTTCGCTCGCTTTCTTTTCGCAAAATAGTAGAATGTTGCGAGACCATCAATCCGAGCCAAGTTTCCACGATGGAGATGAGGTCTTCAGATTGGAATTTGGTAAATTGTCAATTCAGATCAGTTTCCTCAATTCAATTTAAATTCACGTGATTTCTCGATTTTTTTTGTAGGGTTTTGATAGAAATTGGTAGGGATTGTTGTGAATTGATATATTAGATTCATTTGGACCAATTTGGAATAAATCCCACTGGTGTGGGTTAGGGTTTTGATTAGTGAACTAATGTGATTCAGTTGATAACTATTTTAGAGATGTTTTTATAATTGATATTAATTTACATTGGTTTATGAATGAATCGATTATTGGTTTTGATCCAATTTAATTCCACGGGCTGTGAAAATATTTTGATGTTGGTATCGAGTGATTTATTCTTGAGGATTTAATTGCGAAAATATTAATTTGGAGAAGTTTTTCAATTCAAAATAAATAAAGTTTGCCTAGTTGACAGGATATATTAGAAATTTCATAACTTCTCCATCGACAATTCGATTTGATTGTTCTTGGAGTCTATGGAAAGTAGGAAATGAGTACTACAAGTTCTGTTTAGATCATCATGATAAATATTGAAGTTTTCAAGGTTAAAAAGTTACCCCAAATTGGTTATTTGAAAGCCATTTGAAACAATTATATAAATTAATATTTTTGGAAATTGTTCTTTAGCGTACTTTGGCTGCAGTTTTCATTGGGTTTCGTGATTTAGTTTCACATGAAGCTTGACCCACAAGGTAATTGAGTATGTAGGAAATTTATTGGAACCATTTTCAAGGTGATCCGACTCTCTGAGGACCTCGAGAAGTTAGCTTGAAGTTGGTTGGTTGTAAGTAAACCCTACATTGGTCTTTACTATTTATGGATTTATCTTTGTACCTGCATTTTTTGTTTAGTATGCATTGCATTTCGCATCATTCTTGGTCTTGCATAAATGACATCCGAATAGAGTTGCCCTTGCTTCGGTCGTAAGAGTGTAAGGTGCTCTACTCCATACTAGACGTACAACAGGCGTTTAAGGTGGGCAATGTCGTCTCTGGGGTAGCATGTTCTAGGTTCATCATGAGTGAGCCCGCTTGTTATGAGTTTAGAATAAGACATAAGTGATCCAAATTGTTATATAAATTCTTTGTTATTTTGAAATGCAATTACATGTCTCCATGTATTCAAACTAACATTTGCAAGAGTTCAGAGCAATGTAGGAGTTTACTTACCTAGTATCTTCGAGTTGTTTTTGATGATATCAGGTTCTCTGTGAAGACCAGGCCGAACGGGAAAAGCTCGAAAATCTTTGGTGAATGTTTTAAGTGCAAAAGTTTAATTTTCTTGTTTTAATCAATTTATATATATTTTTTTGGGCTTTGGAGGTGAGTGTAGGTTGTGAAATACTTTTGAATAGGTTAAGAGAGTCTCCTAAATTAGTTTGAAGTAAGTTAAGATGTTTATGATTCAGTTTTAATATATTTTAGGATTATAAAGTTGTAACTAACGTAACTCTAAGTTAGTATTTACATTTTGAATTCGATATATATTATGAGTTGTGAGTCATTTTAAGCCTCTCCCCAATTCTGCAGTCTATTAGGTGAAAGTTTCTCGACAGGCCATTTTAGGAGAAGTGCTGCCGAAGTTTTTATAAAAATGCGTAGGATAATCCATATGATTTCCTAATTTGCTCCAATTAAGTAAAACAAGTATTGAGTTTTGTTAAGGATATAAATTTAGTTTTGGAGCTTTACTACAAAATTAAAATGGAAACTATTTTGAGGTATATAGTTAATTGTATGGTTTAGGTGCCTAATTAAAGTAATTCGGCTAAGTCAAGACTTAGTTAAATGAGTCATGACACAAAATGTCCCACCTATGATTTTTGCATGGTCCGTATAATATTCCATGTGTTGCTCTCAAGCACAGATGTATCAACACCCACCTTTCGAGCATAACAACAACCCTCTTTGATTGCAACAAGTTTAACGGCTTCAGGCGATAGAGTCTCATCCATACGTTTAGCAAAAGCACCAAGGCCACTCCAGAATCATTTCTAAGCCCACCACCAATAGCAAAGAAAGGTATTCTAGTAACAACTGAAGCATCAACATTCAATTTTACCAATCCTGGTGAATGGGGGTTTTCAAAGGTCTAAAATCACTGAAGCAAGATGGGGGATCCTGAGAAGGAAGTTTGCACTTCTGAAACTCTTCAAGGTTGAACAGTATCTGATCCCAGTCAAGCTTGGATAAGCTTGTCTCTGGTTCAAAAATAGTATGATTTCTTTGACGCCAAGTAGTCCAAAGAGCTGCTATAATAAGATTGAAGTTATCATGTAAGGGGGATTTAAGCACTTTGATCAAGAAATTTGCAAGGGATTGACCAACAAGGAAAGAAATCCTCGGCCAAAGATTCCAAGATTTCTAAAACTTCTGAGTAGATCTTCACCAAAATAGGGCATGAATCGTTGATTCAGTTTCCATTCCATAGATTGAACAGACTAGATTTTGGCGGGTCTTTCGATGATAGAGATTGGAGTTTGTAGGAATAATAATATCTCGACGAGAAGCTCGCCATTGGAAGACTTTCACTTTTGGTGGAACATCAAGAGTCCAAATTTTGTTCCACCAAAAATGATAAGGTGAAGAACTTACCGAATTATTTTCCAATTTCATATGAAGTGCTCTTTGGTAGCCACTTCTAACCGAATAATGCCCATTCTTCTCAAATTTCCATGCCAGGAAATCATCTTGATTAGACGTAGGAATCGGAATAGTAAGAATACCTTCAATATCAGGGGTAAGAAAACACTTTCTCGAAAGATCAACATTCCATTGTCCAGTGGGAGAAATCAGGTTAACTACAGTTTCAATTGTTCGAACAATTAGAGACAAAGTTGTGAAGATAGTTTCTCTTGGAATCCATCCATCTCTATAAACTTGAATTGAACTCCCACTACCCACTCTCCAAATACGACCTTGATTTAACAACTCCTTTCCCCATAAAATACTCCGCCATAGAAAAGAAGAATTTTGTTTGTCGGTAGCCACCAGGAGGTCAGAATGTCGAAAATACTTCCCCTTCAAAATTTGAGCCACCAGAGTAGTAGGATTCGAAAAAAGTCTCCAAGCTGGCTTTGCCAAAAGAGCTTGATTGAAGCATTCTAGTCCACGAAAGCCCAAGCCTTCCCATATTTTTAGGACGGCAAAGATCATCCCATTTAAGCCATGCAAGTTTCTTTTTAGAACTTATAGATCCCCACCAGAAATTCTTCACATGCTTTTGGTAATTGAAACATACCCATAAATAGCTTGAAGCACAGCCTTAGTAAGTTTCTCTCTACCTCATGCAGAGAACATATCATGGCGCCATCCTTGAATTCTTTTCCTTATGCGATCCTTAATAGATGCAAATTTAGCTATTTTTGACCATCCAACCACTGATGGTAAACCCAAATATTTCTCATGAGGACTTCCTGACGAAGACCCAATCTTCTAATAATTCGTCTCTTTAGATTTGTTCTTGCATTTGGACTAAAAGTAACACCTGACTTCTCAAAATTCACTAATTGTCCAGAAGCATTTTCACAGATACTAAAAATGCATTGTAGGGATTTACAAGAATCCTTAGAAGCTTTGCCAAATAATAGACTATCATCAGCAAACAATAAGTGATTAACACTAGGACCATTACGAGAATATTGAAATCCCCCAATAGATCTGTTACTATCTCCATCACTGAGCAGCGAGGAAAAAGCTTCAGCACATAAGAGAAAGATATGAAAACATGGACTAAATTACATGGACTAGTTTAGAATGAGAAAGATATGGCCAAATTACATGGACTAGTTTAGAATGAAAACATGCTGACTTCCAGCTTTTCTTTTCAAGAACCTCATTAATAAAACTTTTCACAAAAAATTCATTCCTTACAAAAGAAGAAATTCAATATAGTAGACAGAGTGGAATTTCATGAAGAATATAAATCTAAAATTAGTTTACAAATTTAATTTCAATTACCCACTGAATTTCGAGAATTACAAAACAGTAGCAACTTAAACTTTTTACATAAGTTGTGTGTGTTGATCCCCAGTACGGTGGAGTATATAAGAGAAGTATTTAGAGAGCGGTTGCCCTATCTATCGAGAATCGGGGGACTAGGGTGTTGGTGACGCCAACACCTATAGCATATCTAGGGAAAACTATTTTGAAACCCATCTTTTAAAGTCAATGATACAAGACATGGAAACAACACAAGGCTAGATTGTGGATTCCTAGACTTATGTATGTTTTTATTTCTCTGTTTTACAACTATTTTACTTTCTTGTTTATTAGGATTTTAGATAAATTTTTTTCAAAAACCCTATAAATATACTTTTTTATTTGTTGAACTCAGTGTTGGGGTTACTCAACCCCTTTGATCAATGAAACAGATGAATAAAGAATCCCACCAAACCACGACCAATGCACGAAAATAAACACACCACAAAACACGTAAGATTTAACATGGAAAACTCTCCAAATCAGAGGTAAAAACCACAGGCCAAACTCCGAACAATCCACTATGTGAATAAAGAGTACAAGATATCTCAATCGCTTGAGATTCACTAACAATGGAGTAATGCAAAAATACCTCTTCCAAGAACTTAGATGATCACATTAAGTATGAAGAAAAACTACCCCAATTGTATCAAACCCTTGCACCTCTTTTCTTGAATATCAAGAAATCACTAAAGCCTCTCCGCGGGTCTTCAGATTCAAGATTTTGATATGCCTTCAATGTAGAGAGAAGAAAACTAGAGAGATTGCACACTTCAACTCGAGTGCGCACACCAATCGGTCACTAAGTCGAACTCTCGAAGTCGGCTTTTCAATGGTATTCGGCTTCTACTAGAAAAAATAAGTAAATCCTATTTTTCTTAGTCTTCAAGTCGAACTACAAGTTGACTTTCCCAAAATTGCAAACAATGCAATTTTCGATTTTCTCTCTCTTCCTTAATTTTGGTCACCAATTCTAATCCAATTAGAATTCTTAATTGGGTTGGACTTATGGTGTTTGGGCCCACACCAAACTAACAATCTCCCCTCCAACCATGGGGAGATATCCAAACATCTGTTACTCAATTGCAACTCAGTCCCGCTAATTTGGTGCATGACTTACGCCTGTCACGAGTCACCACCTTGGTGAACATATCAACTAGATTCTTTTCACTTGTCAGCGAGGATCTGAACTTTCTAGAAGCTCTCTGACTCCCCTTCTTCAATAATCGTAACATATGTGGAACTGGGGTACTTCGTAGAAGGGATTTTCCCTCTTTCTGACCTTCTCAATGGAGGTTCTTTTGTAGCCACAAGTGGAGGATGCTGCTCCCCCCGCTCAGAATCATCATATGATTCTTGCACATCATCAACAGTAGGCGCGTGCACGTCATCAACATCATCATGTGCATGCTTATCTTCGACCCCATGTTCTTCAACTAAATCTCCTTCATATGTGGCATCACTAATCAAAGGAGAAACTAATCCAGGAAGAGAATCAACATCATTATTATCAATTGAGATTTTCTCTGATGTCTTGAAATCTATTATGGTCTTATTTTCATGAAAGACCACATCTCTGGATCTGACAACCTTTTTCTTTTCTGGATCCCATAACATATAGCCAAACTCTGCATCTCCAAATCCCAACAGGATACACAGAACAGTGCTATCATCAAGTTTATGTCTCTTCTCTTTAGGCACATACATAAATGCCTTGCATCCAAACACCTTCAAATGAGAGTAAGTAATATCTTTCCCAGACCACACTCTCTCTGGAGTATCAAACTCTAACGGTGCCGAACGAGAGCGATTCATCAGGTAGCAAGCAGTACTAAGAGCTTCACCCCAAAATGACTTAGGCAATTTAGCCATTTTCAACATGCATATGACTTTATCTAGGATGGTTATGTTTGTTCTCTCAGCAACACCATTATGCTGAGGGTGCCCCGAACTGTCTTCTTATGTCTGATTCCATGTTTTGAGCAATAATTCTTGAACTCCTTTGAAGTATACTCCCCTTCGTTATCACTACGAAGGCACTTCAAAGATACTCATTTTTCTCTTTCCACCATGGTATGTGTCACGGGGCTATTAAGTGAGGGGTTTACCATAAGGAAGATTTTCTTGCTTAACTCAACCCGTGGTGCCTAAGGGCCACCTTAGTTCAGCACTACCAATACTCAAAATGAATGAACAACGAATGATGACACCAAGGAAATGTTTTACTAAGCTCTCAATGGGAATACGACACTGACACTCTATGCTTCCCCAAACATGGTGCACTTGGCTTTATAGATCAGCCAACAAGTAGTTTTACAACCGTCAAGGACACATGTCCTGATTACATTGATTCGTAGACTAAGTAAAACCTCATTCCTTGTGGTCAAGGCAGTTACCCTACTGCCTTGTTCCCTCACTGCCACCTGGTTCCACAACCGCCACAACTACTTGGTCAATAGGCACATGCTCAATGTGCTCGGGACATTGTGGGACATGCCTTGGTCATGCTAGGGGCCATGACCGAGGTAGTTACACAAACGCCTTGAACCACCTTGACTTGGTCCATCCGTGCCTATAGGTGACTTGGTCCATGCTTCGCTTAGGGACAGGGTCTGCTCGGTGGTGCCTAGCTGAGCCTAGGCACCCTGGGTGCTAGCTGGGGCTCGGTCGAGTCCCACCGGCTCGGACCATGGGTCCGTGGGTCTTGCCTTGGCGTGGTTGCCCAAGGCATGCTCGAGGGTCTCCCTTGCTTCCATGCCCATGCTGCCCCTAAGAGATGACACACCCCTCCTTATAGTAGATGTTAAGCCGTTCCCAGAACTCCAATAGGAAACATCAAGAAATGAGACCAATCGTACTTTGACTTGGTCAATGCCCAAGTCAAGCTTTGTCAACCCTTGCCAATGTATGCCTTACTCGTGCGAAGGCGCGACCTTGCTCGTGCTAAGGCATGGCCTTGCTCGCGCCAAAGGGGCCTGCCAAGGTGTTGCCTTGCTCTTGCCAAACGAACCTGCCAAGGCATGGCCTTGCTCGTGCCAAAGGAATCTGCCAAGGCGCGGCCTTGCTCATGCCAAAGGAACCTGCCAAGGCGCGACCTTGCTCGTACCAAGGCGCAACCTTGCTCGTGCCAAATGAATCTGCCAAGATGTTGCTCGTGCCTGTGCCAAGGGATGCGCCAAGGCGCATTCCAAGGTGCAACCTCGTTTGCGCCCAGGAGCAGTGCCTAGGTGTGCGCCAAGGTGCAACCTCGTCCACGCCTGTGCGTTGCCTCATCCGTTTCACATGTTATCCCACAACCAAGTCTCATGGAACCATCCGAGTCTACCGAAACTCGGGTATTTGCTAGGTCTCTCGCCGCCTAGCCTAGCCTACTTGGGTAATGCTATTGAGGGGCTAACAAACATCCCCCCGCCGAAATGTTCGATGCCCTCATCAAACTGCTCGGTTGCTGCCGCTTCTGGTAGTTTGCTATCTCCTTCTCAAATAGCCATAAAGTAGTGTCTCACTCCCAAGTAGGTTCATCAATATCAACCCATTTGATCAAGTAGAAAATTCGCCTATTTTTCTTGCTTTGGCCACGCGTCTCGTGGCTTAGAATTTGCTTAATTTCTCCTGCAAACTCCTTTCGCACCAAGTGTGGAGCCCGTCTCGCTGTACTCATCCCTGGATCTGTTTCATCAGAATGGAAAAGCTTAAGGTAGCTGACATGAAATGTAAGATGTACCTTCAACCTTTCTGGTAGCTTAAGGTGATAAGCCACCCTTCCAACTCGCTTGACCACCTCAAATGGTCATTCGTACCGCTGAACCAGGCCCTTGTGCGTCTCATTCTTGTTGAATTTCTTCAAAATCTGAGAAGTGAGCTTCAACAAGACTAGGTCTCCTTCCTGGAACTCCAAGGTCTTATATTCTGGTCAGCATACTTTTTCATCCTCCGGACATCTTTGGCTAAACTGTCTTGAGCTGCCTTTTCAGCACCTGCTTGCTTCTCATAAAACTATAAGCCACTGGGCTCGACCCCATCGACTTTGATTTGGCTACCTCATGTGGAGTAGCCGGCTGTTGTCCCATCGCCACCTCGAATGGACTCAGCTCCGTAGCTGAGCTTTGTGAAGATTGTAGCAGAATTGGGCTGCATCAAGTAAATCCACCCAGTTGGACTAGCTTGCATTCACATACTGTCTGAGGTAGTCCTCCAGCAATGCATTGATCCTCTCCGTTCGCCCATCCATTTGAGGATGGTTTGCTATGGAAAACTTCAACTCCGAACCTAACATATTAAATAGAGCAGTCCAAAACCGCCCTGTGAATCGAGTGTCTTGATCACTGATAATGTCCTCCGGTATCCCCCAATATTTTGCCTCATGCTTCAGGAACAACTCTACAGCCATGTTTGCATCGCAATTCTTCGGAGCAGCTATGAATGTAGCATACTTCAAAAACTGATCCACCACCACCAGCATGCTGCCCATTCCCTGCGTTTTAGGAAAACCAGTGATGAAATCTATAGATATACTCTGGAAGGGTCTGTCTGGTACAGGCAAAGGCTCCAGCAAGCCTGACACCTTCCTTCTTTCTATCTTATCCTACTGGCACACAAGAAAAGTCCGCACATATAGATCCACGTCCTCCTCTATCTTAGGTCAGAAGAACAAACTTTATAAGAGGGCATAAGTGCGCTCCATCCCCGGATGCCCAGCCCACCGAACATCATGTGTCTCCTTCAAAAGCTGTTGCCTTAGTCCACCGGTACTAGGGACATATGGACGTCCTACTTTGGCATAGAGGATTCCATCTTCGCACCAAAACCTCCGAGTGACTCATTCAGCCACTAGCTTTAACATCTTTGAGCAAACAGAGTCCTTGCTGGTCTCTTCCTTGATGCGAGGCAAGAACTCACTTTTCAGCCTCACCACTGCCGACACCATCTCAGCCACCACCTTGCGACTAAGAGCATCTTGGACTAAGTTAAGCCTTACAGGCTTATGCTTGAACTAAACATCGAATTGTGCTAGGAAATCCAGCCACCTTGCCTGCTTTTGATTGAGCTTCTTCTGACTCATGAAGTAAGTGATAATAGCATTGTCTGTCCGCACCACTAAGCTTGTTCCCAACAGGTAATGCCTTCAAAGATGGAGAGCATGAATCACAACCAACATTTCTTTCTCATGAGTCGAGTACCTCTGCTCGCCTTCCTTCGATTTCCTACTTTCAAAGCAATGGGGTGTCCCTCTTGGACAAGTACCGCCCCAATGCTCGATCCGATGCGTCGGTATGCACTTCGAAAGGTATATCAAAATTGGGCAGCCCCAATACTGGTTCAGAGGCAATGGCCTGCCTCAGTTCTGCGATAGCTTGGTTGCATCGATTTGACCATGCCTAAGTCCGATCCTTTTTGATAGGTCCAATCACGCGCGCACCCTTTATGAGTAGCCTTCCATGAACCGTCGGTAATAGTTAGCCAAACCCATAAATGACCGCGGCTCCTGGACCTTCATGGGGTTCGGCCACTCCATGATTGCTCGCACCTTCTCTGGGTCCATCTGTAATTTCCCCTGGCCTACAACATGACCAAGGAAAGTGATCGTTTGCGCAAAAAACTCACATTTTTCCCTCTTTACATACAAATGGTTAGCCCTCAAGGTAGTCAAAACCATCCGTAAGTGATCCACATGATCTTGGAGGTTTTGACTGTAAATTACAATATCATCAAGATAAACAACAAAAAACCGATCGATGAACTCCCTTAGCACATCGTTCATCAAATTACAAAATGTAGCAGGGAAACTTGTCAAGCCAAATGACATGGCTAAGTATTCAAATGATCCGTACCTAGTCACCATGGTCGTCTTAGAAACATCTCCAAATGCAATTCGACTTGGTAGTACCCCGACCTCAAGTCCAACTTCGTGAAGTAGGTTGCCTTTGGATAGCCGATCGAACAAGTCTGCCACAACCGGGATTGGGTACTTATTCTTCACTTGTTATCTTATTCGGTGCCTATAGTCCACGCTCATCCGGGAGGGATCCATCGTGCTTTTCTTTGGAACAAGGCGGTGCTCCATAGGGTGCCTTGGATGGCTGAATAAATCCAAAGATCCAACAACTCTTGCAAATCGCTTCCTTAACTCCTCCAACTCTTTTGGAGCCATTCTGTAAAGGGCTTGTGCTGGGGGTTTTGAGCCAGGGATAATCTCATGGTTAATCGCCCTTTGAGGGGGCAACTGCTTCGGCAACTTCGAAGGCATCACGTCACTGAAGTCCTCCAAGTACCTCAGCAACCGCATCAGGGACTTTTGCTGTCGTGCCTACCTTAGTCTTCACCAAGGCCGCCAGGTATCTTGGTTCACCCTTCTTTAGTCCATCTTTCACTTGAATGGCTGAAAGGTGAGACAACTTTGTACTATCTTTCCCTGAAATCATGTTAGCAGTAGGAACAAAGTAAGGATGGGACTCGTTCATCACAAACAATCACCTCAAGAATGGCATCAATGCAATACTCCCCAAATGTAGAAAGTAATTTCCTAGAATGACATCAAAGTCATCAGAGGGAACTGCCATAAGGTTGATCTTCCCTTCCCAAGACCTAACCCTAAGATTCACATTAGATGTCATACCTTGAATTCGTTTTGCTTCAGAATTTACGGCTTTCATTCGGCTAGAATTCTCAACAAGTGTGAGTCCCAGCTTCTCCACCATGTGTTCCGCTACGAATGAATGTGTTGCTCCGGAATCCACCATTACCAAGACTCGGTTCTGATTCACCTCCGCATCAATGTACATTAGCCCATCTGAAGGGCTTGTCTTGGCTTGTTGAATGACATTCAACAATTACAGTGGGTTCATCCGAGGCTGGTCATCATCTTCCGCGGTCAAGGCCGAGATTTTCTCCTTCTTTAGGCAGTCCCGTGCCTTGTGAAGGCCGTTGCATATGAAGCAGCCTTTATGCGAGGAACTTGTCGAGGGCTTTATCTCTGCTTTCGGGGCTGGCTTCGAGCTCGCTTGTTTAGGAGGGAAATACTTATTCTCACATTTTCTTATGATGGTCCTTGAATGCCTTTTTCTCCTTGTTCTTCCCCTCGCTTATGGAAGAACTAGTCTTGAAGACCACAAGACTATCAGCCGTAACAATCGCCCCAGGCAAGTCCTTCACCCCTTGCCTCCTTAGCTCAGATTGAGCCCATGACTGCAATCCGGTAGTGAAGTTAAAGAGCTTGTCCTCCTCTGACATGTTTTTGATGTCCAGCAAAAGAGAGGAAAACTCCTTAACATAGTCTCGAACCGACCCCGTGTGTTTGAGCTTGCGCAAGGCTTCCTACGCTTGCCAAGCAGCATTGGTAGGAATGAATTGATCCTTCAACTCCCTTTTTAGCACCTCCCAATCTACGATCTTGGGTCTACCTGCAGCTGCATCATCGTCTACTCTGGTTCTCCACCACAGTTTTGCATCACCTTCTAGGTATATGAAGGCCAAGATGACCTTTTGGTTCTCCTCCGTCCGGACAGTAGCAAAGTATTGCTCCATGTCCCCAAGAAAATTCTCAAGCTCCTTCACGCTCCACTTGCCTAAAAATTTCTTTGGCTCCGACACTTTAGTTCTAGGCTTCATCGCACCCGCAACCTTTCGAGGTTCCACCCACGGATTGCTTGAGCAGACTCACTTCCAAAGCCATTGTTGCTGTTGTTTCGGTGGTGAGTTCTCCCATAGAACGTACGTCCGCTACATGCTCCTCAAGTTTGGATTCCCATATAGCTATCATGGCCTCTTGTGACTCTCCTCTAGTAACCAAGGAAGCCACCAACATCTCCAAGCCTTCAATGCGTTGTGTCGACATTGAAGACTCTGCTGCTTCTGCTGGGACAATCATCGTTGCCATCAAGTGTTCTAAGTGAGCTACCATCTCACTTATATCACTTGCTGCTCGGGTCGCCATCGTCTCTGAAACGGGGCTCTGATACCAATTGTCATCGGGCTATTAAGTGAGGGGTTTACCCTAAGGAAATTTTTCTCGCTTAACCCAACCCGTGGTGCCTAAGGGCCACCTTAGTTCAACACTACCAATACTCAAAGTGAATGAACTGCAAACAATGGCACCAAGGAAACATTTTACTAAGCCCTCAATGGGAGTACAACACTGACACTCTATGCTTCCCAAAGCATGGTGCCCTTGGTTTTATAGATAAGCCAACAAGTAGTTACACAACTGTCAAGGACACATGTCCTGATTACATTGATTCATAGACTAAGTAAAACCCCACTCATTATGGTCAAGGCAGTTACCCAACTGCCTTGTTCCCTTGCTGCCACCTGGTTCCACAACCGCCACAACTGCTTGGTCAATAGGCACATGCTTAATGTGCTCGGAACATTGTGGGATGTGCCTTGGTCATGCCAGGGGCCATGACCAAGGTAGTTACATAACCGCCTTGAACCACCTTGACTTGGTCCATTTGTGCCTCAAGGTGACTTGGTCCATGCATCGCTTAGGGACAGAGTCTGCTCGGTGGTGCCTAGCTGAGCCTAGGCACCCTGGGTGCTAGCTGGGGCTCGGTCGAGTCCCATCGGGTCGGGGTGGCTAGGACTATGGGTCCGTGGGTCTTGCCTTAGCGTGGTTGCTCAAGGCATGCTCTAGGGTCTCCCTTGCTTCGATGCCCATGCTACCCCTAGGAGAAGACACACCCCTCCTTATAGTAGATGTTAAGTCGTTCCCAGAAATCCAATAGGAAACATCAAGAAATGATAGCAATCGTACTTTGACTTGGTCAACGCCCAAGTCAAGCTTTGTCAACCCTTGCCAAGGTATTCCTTGCTTGTGCGAAGGCGCGACCTTGCTCGTGCGAAGGCGCGGCCTTGCTCGGGCCAAGGCGCGGCCTTGCTCGTGCCAAGGCGCGACCTTGCTTGGGCCAAAAGGATCTGCCAAGGTGTTTCCTTGCTCTTGCCAAAGGAACCTGCCAAGGCGCGACCTTGCTCATGCCATGGCGCGGCCTTGCTTGTGCCAAAGGAATCTACCAAGGCGTAGCCTTGCTCATGCCAAAGGAACCTGCCAAGGCGCGACCTTGCTCATACCAAGGCGCGACCTTGCTCATGCCAAAGGAATCTGCCAAGGTGTTGCCCGTGCCTGTGCCAAGGGATGCGCCAAGGTGCGTGCCAAGGCGCAACCTCATCTGCACCCAGGCGCCGTACCTAGGCGCGCGCCAAGGTGCGACCTCGTCCATGCTCGTGCGCCGCTTCATCCGTTTCGCATGCTATCCTGCAAGCAAGCCTCATGGAACCATCCGAGTCCACTGAAACTCGGATATTTGCTAGGTTTCTTGCTGCCTAGCCCAACCTACTCGGGTCATGCTATTGAGGGGCTAACAATATGGAACTACTTGAAGTACTAAAAAACGTGACATTTAGTTCTCAAAACAAACACCCAAACCTTCCGTGAAACATCATTAATAAAAGTAACAAAATATCTCACCACCTCCAATAGTTTCCATATCAATGGGACCATAAACATTACGATAAACTAACTCAAGTAGATATATTTTTCTCTCAGAGGATGAAGAAAAAGAAACTCTATGTTGCTTACCAAATAAGCAATCATTACAAGGGTTTAGAATTTTACCTTTTGGCAAAATGGATGAGAGACTTCTTTGCCAACATCCGCAACCCTTTCTCATTCATGTAACCAAACCTCATATGCCACAAATCTGATGAATAATCATCTTCAACTGCATTCAGGTCACATTTGACGATCTTCATTGAGTCTTGTAAAATGTATAGCTCAATTTCCCTCTAGCAACAACAATTGAGCCTTTTGTGAGTGTCCACTCATTGCCCCAGAAGCATTATAATAACCATCTAGGTGCAAAGTATGAGTAGAAATCAAACTCATACGCAAATCTGGAACATGTTGCACATCTTTCAGAATCATCGTGCAACCAACATTTGTTTGCACACATACATCTCCAATGCCAACTATATCTATAAAACTTTGTTCCCCATTTTTGCCTTTCCAAAATTCCGTGCTTGATAAATAGAGAAAACATCATTCCTCGGTGTAGCATGGAATGATGCTCCTGAATCAACAACCCATTCACTATCTCGCATTAGTGACATGACCTTGATCCTCAACAAAAGAAAGCACAACTAGTTCTTCACTTGCATATGATATAGTAGCTGTAGTGTTCCGATCATCCGCCTTATTTTGATTTTTCTCGTCATTCTGTTCTCTTTTTCACACTTTACAATTTCTTTTAATATGCCCTTCCTTGCCACAATGAAAATAAGCAAATTTTCCCTTTGCTTGAGACTTATCTCTAAATTTGCTCTACCCTCTCGGACCTCTAAGTATACTTTTGCTTCTGTGTTCTTCTGTAGTAACAAGAGCCTGTGAAGTATCAATCTCTTTATCATTTCTTCTTGTCTCCTCATCATAGAGACTTTCACGTACCATAGATAAGGATAAAACACCACCCGGGGCGGAATTACTGAGAGACACCACCAATGTTTCCCAACTTTCTGGCAAAGAACTCAAAATTAATAGTGCATGTAACTCATCCTCAAACACTATCTTCGTGGCACTTAACTGATTGATCAAGTCTTCGACATCATTCAAGTGCTCTATCATTGACCGTCCATCTTTGTACCTCATGTTTACAAGCCTGCTAACTAGGAAAGCCTTGTTCTGTGCACATTTTCTCTCACACATACTTTGTAATTTTCTCCACAACACTTGCGCATCAACTTTTTTACTGATATGGTGATAGATACTATGGTCGACCCATTTTCTAATAGTCCGAGCAGCTTTCCTGTGTATTTTCTTCCAATCAGAATTGGATGTTCCTTGTGGTTTGGTTTGTCCAAGTTTAATTGAATCAAAAAAATCTTTGCAATAAAGATGATCTTCCATCATAGGTTGCCAAATTGAATAATTCGAAGAAGTCAACTTAACGATACATGATTTTTCTTCACCCATCTCAATTCCCACAATTATTCACCGGTCAAGATTTAACCGCGGCTATTTGATACCACTTGTTGGGGTTACTCAACCCCTTTGATCAATGAAACTGATGAATAAAAATATCCCACCAAACCACGACCAATGCACGAAAATAAACACACCACAAAACACGCAAGATTTAACGTGGAAAACCCTCAAAATCAGAGGTAAAAACCATAGGCCAAACTGCGAACAATCCACTATGTGAATAAAGAGTACAAGATATCTCAATCGCTTGAGATTCACTAACAATGGAGTAATACAAAAATACCTCTTCCAAGAACTTAGATGATCACACTAAGTATGAAGAAAAAGTACCCCAATTGTATCAAACCCTTGCACCTCTTTTCTTGAATACCAAGAAATTACCAAAGCCTCTCCGCGGGTCTTTAGATTCAAGATCTTGATATGCCTTCAATGTAGAGAGAAGAAAACTAGAGAGATTGCACATTTTAACTTGAGTGTGCACACCAATCGATCTCCAAGTCGAACTCTCGAAGTCAACTTTTCAATGCTTGCACTAGAAAAACCCTATTCGACTTCTACTAGAAAAAAATAGGTAAATCCTATTTTTCTTAGTCTTCAAGTCGAACTACAAGTTGACTTTCCCAAAATTGCAGGCAATGTAATTTTTATTTTTCTCTCTCTTCCTCAATTTTGGTCACTAATTCTAGTCCAATTAGAATTCTTAATTGGACTGGACTTATGGTGTTTAGGCCCACACCAAACCAACACTCAGTTTCACTGAATCCTATGAATTCGACCCCGTTCTTGCCTCTACTACATTCCAGTTGGATTTAGTAACCTATAATGGGTTATATTTGACACGCACGACTCATGATCAAGAATCAATTTTAGGTTAGTTGGAAGATATTAGGTGTTTTGGATGAGTTTTATAAAACCAGTCCAAGCTTTTAATGTGTTGCAGTCCTTTTTTAGCCAACTTTGGGTTCATTTCTGAATAATCAATAAAGGTTTTTAAGCGAGATTGTTCATGTGGTCTTTTGTTTATATAGCAATATTGATGGCTTTGAGTTAGATTATAGTTTGGGGATCATTTAGTGGTTGTTTGGAGCTTGAAAATAGGGAACATAACTCAATTCTATGTACAACACAACATGTTAGTGTGCTACTCTCCTTAATTAGCGTGTGGCAACGACCTTATTTGATGCACCAAATTTTCAGAAAATATGAGTTTTAACAACGTATACAATGAGAACTTCCGTGTAGTAAAAGGAATTTTTGATTTTGATGATTTTGGGTCATTTTGAAGGAATTAAGTTAGATTAAATAAATACATATAATTTTGGGAATTTTCTTGCACAACAATTGGGAATTGATAGAAGGATTTAGAAAGTGATTCAAATGGACTTGTAAGTTGTATGGAAGAGTGTGAAACTCGAAAAACATGCAAGTGAGGTTTCACAACCAAATTTTAGTTGGTTTGGTTGTAAGTAAACAATTAGTTGGTTTGGTTGTAAGTAAACAATATTCTTGCTTTTTACATTAGGATATGGCAATTCTAACCCCACGAATTGCTTTGTTTACCCTGTTACTACTTTGCACCCTAATTTTGAAATTTCTTTACCACCTTTACCCCATAATCTTGTGAATTATTCTGAAACTACCCTATCCCCTCAATGACTCTAACATCATCTCACACCTACGTTCTAACCCATGTTCCCCATGAACAAATTTGCGATAACAGTACGCCCTTCGATTTTTTGGCGTTAAAGGAACCCTAAATTGAAATCTCGAGTGCATTTAATGTATTTTTGTGTGTGCAAGGTCGCCAAATCTCGTGGAGTATTTCGTCGAAAAATTGTAGGGCACCGTCGCCTGTTCCTTTATCTGTTATCGGCGTTTATGATAAGTAATTTATATTAATTTTTGCTGGGTTTTGTTCCCCATGAGTCTGTAATTGTTTGTTCAGTGTTTTTTTGGGTAATTTGCTCATTGGTTATGCAGTTTAGGTTTTAGGTTTCGATTGAAAATACGGTCTCGATAACGATGGCTACACATGACCGTCACCATGAATAAGGGTGTCGGTCACATACAATTGTAATGTTTAAATTGTTATGGTGAAATGTATTCGTTAGACTTAATTTTTTACGGCACTACTAAACCGATGTATATAGAATAGTTGCGTCAATGAAAACTGAAATCCTTATGAAATTATCGGCTATTTCAAATCGATAACACAATTTTTAGTATCGCCTCTGCTCAATCACCAAGTAGGAAATCGATTTGTTTTACATTTAATTAAACTGTTGACCTGATTTTGTTGTATCGAGTCTAATTTTACTATTTATTCTGGTTTAGTGTATGGTCAAGAAAAGCATGCTGCGCGAAACAATTCGCAGGTCGAGCGAATAACGGCTGTTAGCTGCTAGAATTGCTGCAGCTGTCGATTATACCACCGTAGGAGACGCAGGGTCGTCCCAACCGTAGCCCCTAGGGGACATAGAGTCGGACCGCGAGAACCTCAAGATGATACACATGACTGCATTATACCGCAGGAAGCGACCCGTAGAGAAGAAAAAAAAAGAAGCGTTTGAAGCACAACGATGACGGCCGGGCTGAGACTAAAGGGAGTCGTTCCCCATCATGTGAATCTGCACATAAATCAGACATCGCTGAGGACTCTGGTGTTGGTACATATACTGCTAGTATATCGGGAGGCGATGTAGACGATATGCCCACTTCATTTCGTGGTAGGCCATATGATTTATCGTTTTTATCGTCATTCCGAAACCATGTCTTGGTGGATATTTGGAATGATATCGAGGTGCACATCGTGATATACATTCATTCCTTTATAACATTATGTTATATTAATTGTATGCAAATGTCAATGTTTTAAATATAATATTGTATCTTTGTAGGGTCGAGGATATTTAAAGTGCATCAGCCATGGTGTTCAGATCACTCTTTGTGAGACTATCACGCGACACTCTGAAGAGGAAACGGTCGACATGCTTATTGACAAGTCTGGCTTACGACCATTAGGGTACATCTCATACGATAGATGTAATAAGGTCATAGTGTCTGACATTTTCGAGAGGTGGCACCCGAAAACCAACACATTCCACTTACCCTTCAACAAGATGACTATCACTCTAGACGACGTGCGGGTACTTCTCGGGATCCCGATTACTGAAAATCCTGTGGTTACGAAATGCAAGGATCAGAATGAGGTGATAGTGATGACTAGTCGGCTCCTAAGGATGACGAAACTGTGTGTAGAGGATGAGTTCAAGAGGAATCCTTGCTAGAAATTGAGTTTAGGGTGGTTGAAGGATTAGTTCACTACCCCTTTTAAAGAGAGCGCCGAGACGGAAGAGAGAGGAAATATATTTACCGAGCCCGATGGCCTTGTTCGAGCCTACATCCGTATCTTCTTGAAATTACCATTTTTATGAACAAGCGCGACACAAGAGTCTCCTTTAATCTCCTGCAAGTTCTGGAGGATGTTGATAAGATTGGTTCATATGGGTGGGGGTGAGACACTAACTTGCCTGTATCGCCAACTCGACATTACTAATCACGCCAAGGCCAACCAAATTGTCAGTTACATGACATTGTTAGAGGTATTCATTTTGCATCGACATTCTTCCTTGTTTTCATTATTATTTGTTCAATCATAAAAAATTATTTCCAATAAGGTTGGTGTTATGACTTCATTCCATTCATTGAGTCCGTTTCACATACTGATTACAAGTCGAGTGTGCCTCGGGTGATGAAGTTTCTTTACCCATAAGGAGTCGAGGCGATTGATTACCTTCACCATCAATTTAGGGCCAAGCTTGGACAAGCTTAGATACCACGAGGTTGGGCAATCAGAATTAATGCTTTCTATTTGTGTAACATGTCATGAAACTAAAAAAACCAACTTGTCCTTGCATTTTCTTATTTTTGGTAGGTAAATTGGGATAATACTTTGAGGGGTTCACCACCTGTCAGTGAAATTGCCTTCTATAATAAGACCATGCGATATTTGGATATTATTGATCTACACAATCCAGATCGGGTCTTGAGGCAACTAGGCTATGTTCAGGGCAAACCTAAAGATCCATTTCGACACGATGCGGACAAGAGTAAGGTGGCAACCTCGTACTCCATTAAGTACACCAATTTTGGGACAGATGTGAAGAAAATGGCATAAGTGCTGAGCGCCGCGGTGAGAGGGTGGACCAAACATGCCAACTTACTGAAGATTATGTTGAATGGTTTCAAACAGTCAACCATCCCTTCGCCTGTAATCCCGCACTTTCAAGCAGTTTTGTTCATGAGGATGAGACTACTTTAGTGAGCATTTTGCCATTATTTCTTATATTTTGGCTTATAATTTTCGTGTTCTCTTACATGTTGAAATTTGTTATTTTTTGCAACAACGTAATCGATGTGCATTAGATGTTGCTTTGCGGTTCCGAACCATGCCCCTGGAGAGCTTTACAGCGGCCAACACATTTGAAATGGTTGATCAAGTTATTGGCTTCCTTTCCACAGTTGTAGACTGTACCCTAAGCTCCACCGCTCCTACAGATCAAAGCGAGAGAGGTAGTAAAGGGTTTGAGGCGCACGTGGAGCATACATTGATTTACAGAAGCAGGAAGGCAAAGTGAATTATGGAGTTGTCCTAATTTGTTCTCAATCTTCAAACAATTTTAAATATGAGTTCTGTGGAAACAACTTTTAATGTGTGTTGTGTGGAAACAATTGTTGTATGTTAATTTGTAAGTGTAATTGTTATTACTCAATTATTACCAATATTTATACATTTTTTGAATCAATTATTTAGTGCTGTACATCAGTGCGACCATGCATAACCGACATCTCTAACGAAATTACAGAGAGAAGCTGCAGCAGATGACCATTAACTTTCAAAACATTGTGACTGACAATTTCATTAAATTATTGGTCTTACCAAATCGTCCTAATATTTTTGCTTTCATTACATGGGTACGCAAAGTAAACTGTTGGGATAAACTGAGCATCGCGGTTAGAAAGTACCGAATACCTTTTGTGGATGGCAGATATTTGTGGCCGAAAATAATCTCGAGTGTTGTCGCATAATACAAGATGGGTATAAAAAGTAAACCAAAGGAGTATTTGTAAGGTAATGTTCTTGAGAAACCGCCATTTGACAAAGTAATGCGGTCGAGAAGTTTATGTCCGACCAAATTAGTAACTGTAAAATGAGGTGTACATTACGTAAGAATTTGGAGTAACTGTAGTACATCGTCTACCAGTAGCCGTCATGCTTTGAAGGGTGGCAGTTATACATAACCGCTAATATAACTCTTTAATGGAACATATTGGTCGATGACATTGTTAGCAGTTAAACGAGGGGTACACATAAAGTAAAGAAATAATATAATCATAGATTGACGACATCTGATGACCGTTACTGTGTCACTAACATCGGTTGTACAATACCGCTTCCCTTTTTATGTTTGCAAATGTTTGTAGCCGTTGAACAATATTACCAGTTGACTGAGGGGTACATGAAGTAACGTTTAAGGTATTAGTAGAGTCATGGTCATGAGTTGCTGATACCTTGTACAAGATATCAGTTACATTTTCCCGCTAATATGAAACTTAGTCAACTGTTGATAGCTGATGGTGTTATTACATGTTCAATTAGTGGTACATGAAGTAAAGCATAGGGTGATTGTAGCACGACGGCTTAAATGAGCTGTCATGGAAAAAACTTTTATGGTTGTAAATTGCTGCTGATAAAATGTCTCTAACGGCTACCTTTGGCCGATGTTCAGGTTGTCAATTCTCTCATCATTTTGGATGTGGGGTAAATGTTATAAATTTATGGGTATGCTCGATTAACGACACGCTTCGATCGCATTTATGTGGTGAATGGCAATGAGATAGAACCGACAATTCTATACTATCTGTTAGTTCTTTTGGTCGTGATTCTCGAATTTAACATAAACAACAGCTATAGTTTATGAAACTATATAAAACTTATTACTACACATTGTGTAACGTTGATAATCTATGAGATAGCATGAAACATCAAATTAGAACCTCAACAATTTTTTAAATCAAGCCCAAAATACAACAACATGAAAACAAGTCAAGTAAACCAACTGTTCTATTTAGCATCATTACACACAAACCCAATAAAAAGCAAACAAAGCCGATGTTTAAGTGTTCAACAATCTATGAAAAGTTGTTGAAGCCGCATTCTAATCATCTTCAAGGTCCACAATATCTATCGGACCAATTGATTGATTCGTCTTTAAAATATTTAAACCGACCTCCCATTCCCTACTTCGCTCCTCCGCATACGCCTCCCATTGTGGCGCGGTTGGAGGGAAAGGTGCTTCACAACTCATGATTAGCTTAAATAATTTAAGACACATATGAGCATGTACAATATCACAATATTACTTAACAAATAAAATAGTATGAGTGGTAATGTAAACAACAGATTGTAAGAAAATGTTTGCCTCCAACGAGACATAGCCATATGAAGCGTCAGTCGCCTAGGGAAGGTGTTGCACCTCTAGTTGGGAAGTACACAAATGAATCGATCGTGCAAAATATAACACTCATCTGATACCAATTGACAACAATGAACTGCATATCCGGAAATGTTAGCTAACCAACGCCAACCCCAGAGCTCTTGTAGTGGTTTATCGCCTTTCGGACCCTCACGTAATGGGAGTTATCCTGAAAGTAAGCATTATAGGTTGATTTGTGCTTGTCCATCTCCTTAAGCAACTCACTCCTGACCCTTTTCCAGTCATCATTTGAATCATAGCCAAAAACATGTGCTATGACTCGAAAACTGCAATGACCATCAGCTGTGACGTCCATTATCTGGCAGCAGAACGCGTGCCACATTTCTGGTGCTTCACTCTCATAGTCAGTGGGTCATAATGCGCTCGGTGATGATGAGATTGCAACTCCCTTACTACAACCCTTTCCACTTATACTTGGCATGGTCTTTTGAATTGGCTCATCTTCAATGGTCCACTTTGTTGATTTAACATTTGGGAAAAATGCTTCACTTATTGTCTCCCTTGCCTCCACTACCTTCACCTGATTCAATTCATCTTGAATTTGTTTCTCTTCCTCAATCGGATTGTCGAACAATTTTTCTTTCCAGCCCGAGTCCCGGTGTTCAATGCATCATCTTCAAACTCAAATCAGGACGGAGATAAACTTGTGGGCTCATTTAGACTGTCAACTTTGAGCTTCTTATACTTCAATTCATTCAGTTCCTCATTCGGTGTGCTAGGAAAGACCTTCTTCCTCAATGCCTGAGTATTGGGCCTCAATTTCTCATCTTCGATTTGCATGATATCCTTCTTTGGAATGTGAACGCTCATTTTCTTTGCGGCCCGAGTCCGAGGCTTTAAATTTTCATCATCAATGTCATTGATTTCACTCAACTTCTGCATAACGGCTGCCCTCAACTCGGGCCTAACATTCGTGTACTTGTTCTCCACAACCTGTAATTCCCCACTAATATTCATGGTTTCTTCTTCACTGCTTTTATCCGTGTAGGGAGTTAAGGTGTACTTTCATCTGATGTAAACACCTCCAGCGTAGGAAGCCTGGCACCAACTTCATGGTTTTGCACCCTACACACAACTCTAACATGCCACAGATTGTCCTTCTCGTGCTCCGTAAAAATCTTAAAACTTTTGCCGCACTTCTTAGTGGATGTTCCCTGCCTCCTACAATTATAATGACCAGTCCCTTCACAACCGATTGTCATTCTAGCTCGCCGACCAATGGGTGCATCTGATTTTAAAATAATCATCACAAATCAACATCTTGCAACTGTATTATGTGCCTATGTGAATGTCTCCTTCTTAGACTTCAATGGAATGTTCAGTACGAATGAGTCCGTAAAGTCCAAGAAGGCCTCCCCCTCCCCGGGTATACTAGCCCCTAATTTAACAGCTTGGTCAGCCATATTAACATATAAGAAGCAATAAAGAATTCGTTAAATCTTAAAATAATAGTGAAAATCCAGTTATCTATACAAATTATAGAGGGCTCTATGTTAGGACCGATAGCTACATGTGTCTATTGGTGAAATCAAGCCAATAGGTATTGATGCATAGCGGTCAGCGTTGACCTGCAACCATTTCACCTATAGGTCCTGTGTTGCCGCACAACACGGAATTGAAAATAATGAAGAGAACGCCATATTACCGTGTGGAAACATGCATGAAACAATAATAAACTAACCTTTTCTTGCTTGATTTCGACTCCTTCAACAACTTCTTGGTAATTTGAGGGTTTGGCGGAGAAGATGACCACCAAAGGGGAAGCCCTAAGAAACCCATAATACAAAATTAATAATTACTCTAACAAGCACCAAAGAAGGCTAAAATACTATGAAATCAAATGTGAACTCACAGACTCGATTATGCACCAGTTTTGCATAGGAGGGTCGCCCTAGGACGTGGGGAGAGTGGGGGTCAAGGTAGTGCGCAACGATGGACTACAAAACGTGCAGCGTGGCTCGTTTCAATCATGATCGTGAGGATCGAGGGTGGCGAAGGTCGTGGGAGTCATGGGTTAAGGTTTCATGTTCCCGCTCAATTGGACAGGTTCAAAAATTGGAGTTGGGGATTGGGGTATTGAGGAGTAAACGACGCTTTACATTTATATAGAGGGGTATATGGTTGGGTTCAATATAGCATTTAAGGGGTAAAACAAGTAATATAGCCAGATCTAGCCAACAGGCAATGGTAGTATGGGGTAAATAGTTAGGGTACTTACAGCAAAGAAGTGGGGTAGTAGATGTATAACGATTACCTACAGCCGCAAAATGTATCCCACTAACAAAAATCAATACCGACAACCATCAACATATGTCAGTTTGGCATCGCCGCCGAGTATATATATAGTTAAAAGGGTGGGGTAATAGTATCAAAACTTAGGGGTACGGTGGAGCGTCAGACACCTATAACCGGCATAAGTAAAGAACGATCGACAAATCAACACCGACATTATGCATGATGCGTCAATAGTCAACGACCGCTGCATATATAGCCCATAAGAAGATGTTAGTTGAGTGATAAATTAATAGTTACGTACTGTAAAATAGTAAGGTATTTCAAGCGTGTCGGTACTACAATACTGACATGTGCTGATATCTATCAATTTTTCATTACCGCTTTATATAAATGGTAAAAATCATGGGGTGAGAGTAGTAAAATTATGGGTACTTCAAGCGTGTCGGTCACAAAGATCTGTTAAGCGTAAAACACCAATGACAAAAATAATCCGACAGGGAAGATGATAAATCGATTCTGAATAGCCGATGAGTTTACATCATATCAACGATAAAGGGCCACCACGTATACATAACCATCAGTACGGTGTCACCAACGTTAACGCAGGTATGTCGGTTACTTGGCCGCATAGCGGGGGAAAATGTGCGAATTCATTTCTTTCTCCCAATGAAAAACACATCAATGAACTATATCACACTTATCATATTTAGATGTCATAACAAGCAAATATACGCATACATTTGATTTTGAAAACACTAAAGTTCATTAATTAATCAAAATGAACATCATATTTAATAAGTATTACATTCATTTCATCCATGGTAAACAAGATAACTGTTCAAAGCAAAAAAATGTGAGTAAGTTTGTGTATTCTATACACCCATAAACACTAATGAACACGTATGTGTATCTACAACTAACATACACATACTATCAAAAATGGGTTCATGTGCATGTTGCATTCTTATCATTTTCAAGGTGCACCATATCAGCGGGACCAACTTGTTAAGGATGCGGCAAAATGTTCAACTCGTCCTCCCATTTTCCACTTTGCTCCTCTATGTACGCATCCCATTGTGGCATAATTGGTGGTAAATGCACGTCATTGCTCATGATTAGCTAGAAACAAATGAAAGAAAGAAAAATAAGCATTCTATAATGAACATTAATATTCGTAAAAATTGTAAATAATTCACTCTAATAAAATGGTTGCCGCCAACAAGGCACATCCATATGATGTGTCTGTCCGGTAAGGGAGGTGCCGACCCTTTGGTTGGGAAGTACACATTAGACAAATTAGCCATCATACAGAAGACATCAAGACTTACCCCATATCGATTGGAAACAATGAGGCCCATATCGGGAAATGCAAGCCAACCTTTTGAGTCACCGGGGCACACTAAATAGTTTAGCGCATTTTGGATAGGGGTGCAGTCATCTCCAATCTGAAAGTAAGGTGCGTAGGTGGCACACTAATTGTCCATCTCCTATACAAATTCCATCCTCACCTTCCTCCAACCATCATTCAAGTAATACCCAAGGGTATGTGCTATAACCTGATAACCGCAATGACCATCCCCGGTAAGATTCATTGTATGTCGGTGGTGCGCTCGCCAAGGTTCAAATATGTCACTAAGATAAGCATTGTTCACTACTTCGCGGTTCATACAACGCCTAGGTGCAACATATGGGACTGCTGCTCCGTTACCGTGCCCTCTACACGTTTGGCAGAAACACTTCCACTTATACTTCGCAAGGTCGACGAGGAGTCCTCTTATATTGATATCTCACTTCTCGGGGACTCTTGTATCTCTTTTGCCTTTGCCATATATTATTGACTTGTGCTTTCATTGCCTCGGCCTATTCATGAGCTTTCTATATTTTCTCCTACTCATGACGTACTTTCTCCTCCAAAAACTCATAACCGCAAGGGAGCTCTCCTAGTTGAGTTCTCACTCGTGTCAATCTTGAGCTTCTTCTTCTTCCTTGACCGACCCTTTGTTTTCACTTTCTCTTTTAGAAACTCAATGATGGTGGATGCAAGCAAATTGATTTCTCTCAACTTTTACACAATCTTTGCCCTTAAGTCGGGCCCCCCATTCTTGAACTTTTGCTCCATAGACTCTGATTCCATACGGTACAAAAATTTAAACTCATCATCACCAGATGATGATTGTATTGGGGTCATGTTCAGTTTCTTCCACTGTGGGTGGATCTCGTCAAGAATAATAGGGCTATCGTTAATAATGTGTGATGAAAACTCATGAGCACGGGGTAACTTGTGTGGCATGCAACACACTCCCACATAGGCTCCTATCAAATCCAACAACATCGCAAAGTTTCTTCACTTCCTTATCAATTTCATCCAAGGCATTCATTCTAACAAAACCAA
This sequence comes from Stephania cephalantha, assembly GCA_039657325.1. Taxonomy (NCBI): domain Eukaryota; kingdom Viridiplantae; phylum Streptophyta; class Magnoliopsida; order Ranunculales; family Menispermaceae; genus Stephania; species Stephania cephalantha. Next base: position 9,022,988 of record CM077579.1, read on the forward strand.
TGATGTTACTATAAATGTGGTCTTCAAAATGATGTGCCACTAGATGCATAGATCTGTTAAAGGAACCTGTAATACCGTGGTGCTGATTCTTTAAGACATTGTGTATATTCTCCCATAAGTTTGCAAAATGACCATGTGAGGTCCCCAAGTCTCTCTTCAACGTACTATGTGCACTCTCAACGTGAGATGTAGTGGCACTGCCAAAATGCAAGACGTTATTAGTCCAAGCCTACATAGAATTCTCCCTATGTATCAACCATATGTCCGATACATAGTCAACCATATGCCTCTTATAGGTTATTCGGTTGACCAATGTATGATGCCTCGGTCTCTGCGTATACCAAGTCATTCCACATTTGGTACCATACATTTCAGTCCTCTTTGTTTGAGAATAGTCATTTTGTCTTGGATACCACATTCCTGTTGACACGCCACCCACAAAGTAAATGGGTGGTGGTCAGGAACACCTCATCTATAGCTAAAATTAACCCCAACGCTTTATCTATCAATATAACCCCAGGGAGCTCCCATCCATCCAATAAATCCTTCAAATGACTTAAAGCCCACGCGTAGTCAACTTGTGTCTCCTTAGACAATAAAGCTTAAGCTGCTATGAAAGTTAAGTGCGTAGAAATGACCCTAACAATCTCTAGCAATGGAATTTTAAACTGATTAGTCTTGTAGGTGCAATCCATGATCAAGACATGAAGGAAACATCGGAGAATATCAACCGAGGTAGGGTAGGCAAAAAAATGGCCTTGAAACGACACGTTCCCGCCCAAAATGCGTGTTGCTCGATATAGTTGTGCTCATCCAACTTTTGCATCATGAGCTGCATTTTTGTCTTCCCCTCCCCATCGGTCCTTTTCAATCTTGCTTTTGAATTGTAGATAGTCTTCATTGAAGTGGGCTTTTTAGAACTCATTTTAACAATTTGTGGAAGAATGTCCTTAGGTCGAGCATAGGACTTGCTCAAGTCCTCCAAAATCACTTTCTCAGGTCCAGTAAGCCTCCCTGGATATGCAAGGCCAAATGAGGGTCTCCTTTTTTGAATTCAGTGGCACATTCGATTTGAATGCATACGTAAAGTTCGGGTGGGCTACCCCTCCCCAAATATACTAGCTGCGAATGCACAAGCTTCATCACCCTAAGACCTACAAAAACCAAGAGAAGAACTATTCACAGTAAGATCAATGTGGAAAATCAAATTTTCAATTCAAATTATAGTTGGCGGTGAAGCCGATCCAATAGCCAAAATGCCCCGTCGGTTATAGAAGATTGACAGGTATAATAGGGTGTCGGCTGCATATGACCATTTGATCTCTAACCCTATCGGTCCAAATAAATCATAAGTCAGTTTCACCTATCGTCTCTGTGTGACCACACTTCACGGGAGTCAAAACTAAAAACACAAACTCGTAGAAATGACGAAACAAGGGAACCCACATAAGAAAACTTACATTTTCTTCTTGGATATCACCTTGTTCAACAGCCTCTTCCGACATTATACCATATCTGGCATGATAATTATGACCAATATGGAAGCCCTAACAAAACCAAAAATGGAACTAAAATCAGTCAAACAACAACCAAACAACAAAAGCAAAATGCCAAAATGAAGAAAAACGAGTTCATAGAGAACTTACCTAGTCGATTTTATGCCCATAGTTGAAGGTCGTGTGTTGGGGTGGAGTTCGTGGTTTTCTGCGGAGCACTCTTGTTAGGTTTTTGGGGTTCATACGCAGCGAAAAATTCAAAACAAATTTTGAAAAACCCGAACAGGATCGAAAATAAGTTCCATTAAACTAAATCTACTAAAGTAAATAATACCTTATTCTTTGATTTCCTTTTGATTGTTCGATTTTCAAGACGTTCAAGTGCGCGTCCTTTATCAGAAATCCACACTCGAACGGTGACCACAATTTGAGTGCTAGCCCTAAGAGAGATTGAAAAACAAATTTTCTTTCTCTCCCTAAATCCAGAGAACTCGAAAAAAATTGCAAAACAAAATCTTATTTTGTTTTTAGGGTTCCACCATTTTATTTATATGTGTAGATAAGCCCTCACTTAAAATCCTATTCGTAATACAACTATTGTATTTAGGCAGTTTAAGCAAATTACACATACGCTCCTATTAATGTGTTATCATATAACAAATCGTAAGGGCTTTTATGTCATGAATTTTATCATATAAAATTTATTACTCTGGACCAATTGAAATTGTGCAAAGCCATTCTTTATGTGCGACCCAATAGGTTCATGCGACGTTGGCAGTGAACCAAAAACCATTTTGGTACACAAGTCATAAGCGGTCTCTAGCAAGGCATTATGACTACCCAAGTAGCATGAATATCAACATCGATACAACCTAATTAATAACGTATATCATATCCTTTTGCCGTGTGATATCCTTTGATTAAACATAAGACATGAAAAGTCACCCTGAATGTTCAATCGTACTAGTCTCGATCTTTAGGTAAACGAAAAACATCCAAGTGACATTGATCATATCAATTCACATAGACTTGGCCATTATCGGTCTATCTTATCGAGGGATCCATCGATATCTCTCTCTATACGAGAGTGAGAAATTCTATCTTGACTACACACCTTCACATATTATTCACATAGTAACCAATCACAATCTTTATAATTGTCTGGTTAAAGACAACATTTGATTGTGTCAAATTATCATGCTCATAATATTGAAGTCTATGGTAATTTCAAGTCGAAGGACAAAGCGATATACCTATCATGAGTAACACCTATGACTTAATCTATGTGGTGTTCTCATAGTGGGTCGGTCCAGAATCTTATTCCATAATAAGTACTCATGATCTTGATTCATATCCTTATACACATGATCATCACATGACCATCAATTAAGATTCACACCAGTCTTAATTCATTATAGTTCTTAGTACAATAACCGAAGAGGGACATTTAGGATATTTCAACAAATACCCATGGATCTTACTATAAGGTAAATATGCAATCACATATAATAAAACAACAAATAAAACCTCTATTTTATTAACTAAAATTATAAGATAAATAATGTTTGTAGATTGACCTAGGACACATGCCCTAACATATCCCACTTGCACTAGGGCCAATCATTCATGTATCTAATACTTAATGACCTAACATGACCATCATGTTTCGTTTGTGGAAGAGTCTTCGTCAAAGGTTCTGCAACATTGTCTTCTGTAGGAACTCTGTAAATTTTCACGTCTCCACTCTTAATGATTTCTCGAATGAGATGAAAACATTTAAATATATGTTTGGAGCGATGGTGTGATCTTGGTTCCTTGGTCTGTGCTATCGCCCCGTTGTTGTCACAATACAAGCAAATGAGGTTAGCTATACTCGAGAACACACCAAGTTCTAAGATGAACTTTTTGATCCAAATTGCCTCCTTAGTTGCATCGGACGCTGCAATATATTCAGCTTTTGTTGTAGAATCTGCGACAGTTTCTTGCTTCGAACTTTTCCAACTCACTGCGCCTCCATTCAAAGTAAATACATATCCAGACTGCGATCTGAAGTCATCTATATCAGCTTGAAAACTTGCATCTGCGTAACCACTTACAACAAGCTCGTCTTCCAAACTTCTATAGACTAAGAACATTTCTTTAGTTCTTCTCAAGTACTTAAGAATGTTCTTTACTCATTACCCATGACTCACACTGATCGGATTGATATCCGCTTGTTGTGCTCAAAGCATATGATACATCGTGTCGAGTGCATAACATGACATACATGATATATACAATAGTGATGCATATGGAATCGTATTCATGCGCTCTCGCTCATCATTAGTCTTCGGACATTGAGTCTTGCTGAGATTTATACCATGAGACATTGGCAATGACCCTCTTTTAGAGTCTTGCATATTGAACCTATTCAGTACCTTATCAATATAAACACTCTGACTTAGACCGATCAACCTTTTAGATCTATCCCTATAGATCTTAATCCTAAAGATGTATGCTGCATATCCTAAGTCCTTCATTGAGAAACACTTCCTTAACCAAGACTTGATACTCTGCAAGGTTGGGATGTCATTTCCAATGAGTAATATATCATCAACATACAACACCAGGAAAAAAACCACGCTCCCACTAACCTTCTTGTATACACAAGGCTCATCTTCATTTTTAATGAAACCAAATTCCTTAATTGCTTCATCAAAATGAAGATTCCAACTCCGAGAAGCTTGCTTTAATCCATAAATAGATCTTTGAAGCTTGCACACCTTCCTAGAAGTCTCAGGATGAACAAACCCTTCAGGTTGTATCATATACACGTCCTCAAGTAACTTTCCATTTAGAAAAGCTGTTTTGACATCCATTTGCCATATCTCATAGTCATAATATGCGGCTATGACAATTAGAATTCTAATGGATTTAAGCATGGCTACAGGAGAAAAAGTTTTATCATAATCAACACCTTAAGTCTGTTTGAAACCTTTTGCTACTAACAGTGCTTTATAAGTATGCACATTGCCATCCATGTCAGTTTTTTTCTTGAAAACCCATTTACATCCAATTGTCTTACCACCTTCAGGTAAATCAACCAAGTTTTAAACTTTGTTATCATACATGGATTGCATCTCATAATTCATGGCACTAAGCCATTTATCTGCCTCAAGGCTAGAAATAGCCTCCTGATAAATAGTAGGTCATTTTGATCCATAAGCAATACCTCACTACTATCAGTAATAAGAAATTCAAATCTCTTAGGCTGATGTCTTACCCTATCAGACCTATGAGGGCTTTGTGATACCCTGTAGAGGATCAATTAGTTCAAGACTTAGTTGATCTCCCACTAGCAGTTGAGTGTTTATTTGTGGTTCTTGAATTTTTTTAAGACTTACTTTATTCCCACTGTTTTCTTTTGAAATAAACTATTTTTCCATAAAGACACCATTCCGAGCAACAAACACTTTGTTCTCAGCGGGATTATAAAAGTAGTATCCTTTAGTTTCTTTAGGATAATCAACGAATACACACTTGGTAGATTTGGATGATAATTTTTTTGAGATTTTTCATTGTACGAAAACTTCACAGCCCCAAATCTTAAGGAAAGACAAACTTGGTCTTTTCCCAAACCACATCTCATGTGTTGTTTTATCAACCGCTTTAGAAGGAACATGATTTAGTGTAAATGTAGCAGTTTCTAGGAAGATCTGCATGACTCATCATAGATCGAACCATATCCAATAAAGTCTGATTTCTCCTCTCAGAAACACCATTCCATTGTGGAGTTGTTGGGGGAGTTAACTGTGAGATAATCCTACAGTTTCTAAGATGATCATCAAACTCTTGGCTTAAATATTCACCACCTTGATCTGATCGAAGTGCTTTAATAGTTTTACTAAGTTGATTTTGCACTTTGTTCTGAAATGTTCAAAACGTCTCAAAAGATTCACCTTTATGTTTCATGAGATATACGTAATCGTATCTACTTAAATCATCAGTGAATGTAATGAAGTACTGATAACCACATCTAGCTGTTATGTTTATAGGACCGCATACATCAGTATGTATTAGACCCAATAAATCACTTGCCTTTTCACTGTGTCTAGTAAATGGACTCTTTGTCATCTTGCCTAGTAAACAAGATACACATGTTTCATATGATTCAAAATCAAATGAATCTAAAAGTCCATCTTTATGGAGTTTAGAAATGTGTTTCTCATAAATGTGGCCAAGGCGATAATGCCAAAGGTAGGTTTGATTCAAATCATTTGACTTGAATCTCATTATATTTACATTAAGAACGGGAGTATCAGTGGACCTTTTCATGTTTAGAATATAAGACCATCACACAAATCAACATTAGCATAAAAAACGTCTTTACGAGAAATGGAGCATTTATTATTGCAATAATGAAATTAAAACAATTCAAATCCAAACATGAAACTGAAATGATGTTTCTGCTCAAGGCAGGGACATAATAACAATTATTTAAAACTAAAATAAGTCCACTATGTAAAATTAACTCAAAGCATCCTACAGCCAACGCAGCAACCTTTGCTCCATTTCGAACTCGTAGGATTACTTCTCATTTCTTTAGCTTTCTACTTTTGGTGAGACCCTGCACATTAATACAAATGTGAGATCTACATCTGGTATCCAATACTCAAGAATCACTAGTAGACAAGTTGACTTCAATAACGTAAATACCTGAAGCAGTAGTTGCATTACTATTTTTTTCTTTAGATCTTCAAGATAGAGCTTGCAATTTCTGAACCAATGTCCAGGTACATGGCAGAAATGACAATTTCCTTCTTTTTCATTTTCCTTATGGGACTGTGAAGTAGAATCAGCATGGGGTTTGACTTGTTCCATAGGCTTTGTGACAGTCACAACAACCTTGGTAACTTTAGCCTTGCCTTTGCCATTTTCTTCAAAGCCTTTCCTTTCTGAACTATCAACACATTAGCAATGGGTTTCTTGACATTCTGCTCAGTAGTTTTAAGAATCAAATGCAACTCTGAGATAGACTTCTCCATGTTATTCATGTTATAGTTCATCACAAATTGTTAATAACTATCAGGCAATGAATTCAAGATCAAATCCGTAGCCAACTCTTGGCTTATGGGAAATCTAAGTCTATCAAGATGGTCAATATAGCCCTTCATTTTCAGAACATGAGGACTAATTGACGCACCGTTAGCCATTTTTCAAGAATGAAGGTTCTTGACTGTCTCAAACCTTTCTTGCCTAGCCAGCTGTTGGAACATTTTCTTCAGCGTTGTAGCCATGTCGTAAGCTTCCATGTGTTCCATGTCCTTCTGAAGTTCAAGAACCATGGTTGCCAACATAATGCATGCAACATCAGTTGAGTCGTTGACATGCTTAGTATGTGCATCCTTAACGGCTCTTAAAGCATTGGTTGGTGGTTCCTCAGGAATATGATCATCCATGACATACAACTTGCGTTCATGCTTAAGAACAATTCTCAAGTTTCTAAACCAGATTAAGAAAGTTTGTCCCAGGACAACTTATCCTTCTCAAGGATGGATCGCAGATGACAAGGGATTAGTGTGATTTGAAGAGGCCATAGATCTACAACAAAGATTATGCAAAAGTTTATTTTAGTATAGAGGAATAAACTCCCAGTAAATTAACAACCCCCCTTAAAAATACTATGCTAATTTAAGGAACTAAAATTCATGTTTCACCTAATTCTAAGCAGCTAAGGCATGACACTTCGAATTATGTTATTTAGGTAGGTACCAATTACCAATTACATCATAAGTAACTTTTAGTTATTTTATGAGATTATGACATCTTATGTCTTAGCATGTTTTATCTCATCTAGTGCCTAAAGCCCAAAACTGTTTTGATAGCTTTATCAAGTCTAACCATTTCAAACAATAGAGTAACCGTTACTCAACTTGCCTCACCAAGATAACATAATACACTCTGCGAAGGCAGACCCATATTGATGTGATCGAAGCCTTGACAAGTGTTTAAGAATGGATGACACTTGACTTAAAATTTGAAAGAGGGATTTTTGTTTATTTTAGTGATCATAATTAAATAAGATAAATATCATATATTTCAACGCGTCAATAATCACTAAAAAGTTAGGAAATCATACAAATATTGACTATTGTACGAATTTTTGGACGCTACTGACGATTAATGGCGATTCACATTGGCGATTAGCGAGTGATATCTGGGAAAAGTGGGCAGCGCCACTTTTTTTAGACAACAAATTTCAATTGCAAAAATTGGAAATCACCTAAAATCTCTCATAATTTTAGTCAATCCAATCAACCAAAACTGCCCCTTATTTTAATTTCGAAAATATTAATTAAAACGATTTTAATTATCTCGGGCCCACCATTAACTTAATATCTTATCCTAATCCAATTAGAATTTAAGATACTTTGAATCCTAATCCAATTAGGATTTGTTTATATCTCACCTACCTTATAGGATTTGTAATTCTAATCCAATTACAAGTCTATCTCCTATCTTATAAGAATATACTAACGAATTACTACAATGAGATATATGGCCAGAATCAATTTCGAGATATTAATCATGCATTCAACATCAGAATCATATTAACCTAATCATGATCTCTATCACGGAAGCATACATAATTATTGAATAAAACGAAATATGTGTTCAAGATCAGAATCATATTAACCTAAACATGAAGTCTACCATGAATATACAAAATTCACATCGCTCAATATAAAATATATGTTAATCGAAATATTCTAAACATGAATATTATCATTGAATCATATCATGCGATGTATCAATATACATGAATTAACAACATGCTTTAAAACCAATTCTTGATAACAATTACCACATAAATCTATATGAATATCATATATACAATAATCAAGATTATGTTTTCACACATATATCATATATACATCATTGAAAATATACAAACGTTTAATAGAACCGAGCCTAATGCTCTGATACCACTGTTGGATTTTTTGGGGTTCATACGAACGAAAAATTCAAAAACAAAATTTGAAAAACCCCAACAGGATCGAAAATAAGTTCCATTAAACTAAATCTACGAAAGTAAATCATACCTTATTATGTGATTTCATTTTGATTGTTTGATTTTCAAGACGTTTAAGTGCAAGTCCTTTATCAGAATTTCCACACACAAACGGTGACCAAAATTTGGAGTGCTAGCCCCAAGAGAGATTGAGAAACGATTTTTCTTTCTCTCCCTAAATCTAGAGAACTCGAAAAAAATTGCAAAACGAAATCTTATTTTGTTTTTAGGGTTCCACCCTTTTATTTATATGTGTAGATAAACCCTCACTTAAAATTCTATTTGTAATACAACTATTGTATTTAAGCAGTTTATGCAAATTACATATACGCTCCTATTAATAACTTATCATATAACAAATCGTAAGGGCTTTTATGTCATGAATTTTATCATATAAAATTCATTACTCTGGACCAATTGAAATTGTGTAATGCCATTCTTTGTGTGCGACCCAATAGGTTCATGCGACGTTAGCAGTGAACCAAAAATTATTTTGGTACACAAGTCATAAGCGGTCTCTAGCAAGGCATTATCAAGTAGCATGAATATCAACATTGATACAACCTAATTAATAACGTATATCATATCCTTTTGTCGTCCAATATCCTTTGATTAAACATAAGACATGAAAAGTCACCCTTAATGTTCAATCGTACTAGTCTCGATCTTTAGGTAAACTGAAAAACATCCAAGTGACATTGATCATATCAATTCACATGGACTTGGCCATTATCAATCTATCTTATCGAGGGATCCACTGATATCTCTCTTTTTACGAGAGTGATAAATTCTATCTTGATTACTCACCTTCAAATATTATTCACACAGTAACCAATCACAATCTTTATAATTGTCCGGTTAAAGAAAACATTTGATTGTGTCAAATTATCATGCTCATAATATTGAAGTCTATGGTAATCTCAAGTCGAAGGACTAAATGATATACCTATCATGAGCAACACCTATGACTTAATCCATGTGGTGTTCTCATAGCGGGTCGGTCCAGTATCTTATTCCATAATAAGTACTCATGATCTTGATTCGTATCCTTATGCGCATGATCATCACATGGCCATTAATCAAGATTCACACTAGTCTTAATTCATTATAGTTCCCAGTATAATGGCTGACTAGGGATATTTAAGATATTTCAACAAATACTCATGGATCTTACTATAATGTAAACTTGCAATCACTTATAATAAAACAACAAATAAAACTTCTATTTTATTAACTAAAATTATAAGATAAACAATGTTTGTAGATTGACCTAGGGAACATGCCCTAACAACTCTTTCTTCAAAACAAAATGCATTAATCGTAGGGCATGGAGGAGTAAAACATACTTATATGGGGACATAAGGGACATTTCACATGGGTGTCCGAAAAGAAAAATTCAAAATCGAGGTATAAAGAGTAATTTGTAGGGTTCTAATAGTCGCAACCTTTATATTAATATGGACTTATATTTTGCACGGTAAAGGAGTGATTTCCTTGAACATGCATTCATGGCATATACATAGAATTGCCCCTGATTTGGTCAATGAGATGGATGAGATCCATTCAAGACTAGGCGTGATTGCAAGCATCTAAAGCGGACAATGTCGATTTGGGGAGCATGTATTGAACTCATAGTATCATTCTAGGTTCATCATGCAAGGGCTCATTTATTACAAACTTAGAAAAGGAAATGAGGGATCCACATTATATAGTTACTTTCTTGGATTTGTTTATAGTGCAATACTCCATATTATTTCTCGTTATTACAAATTGTACGAAGCAAGATATATGTTTACTTATCTTACAATGAGGGATCCACATTGTATAGTTACTTTCTTGGATTTGTTTACTGTGCAATACTCCATATTATTTCTCGTTATTACCAATTGTACGAAGCAAGATATATGTTTACTTATCTTACAATGTTTATTTTGCATGCATTGTTATTTTGGTGTTCTCGAAATGGCTTTGTCAAGTCATAGGTGAACAAGGATCGCAAGGATAAGAGGAAGCTTGAGGATTTATGTTGATCGCAATCCTTTTCATTATTGTATGTAATGCATCAACCGACCATACTACGATCTAGAACCACGAACTGCACGAATCACGAGGTGAACTTCAATGTCCTTCGCGACCGCGAACTACTAAATAGACCTAGAGTTGGGGCCTCTATGAGAGCACCCCGATGCCAAATTTAGAGCAAGAATTGAGAAAATGGAGGAGTTAGGGTTGGAGTTTTGAGCATACCTATTCCTCCAAATTGTTGTGTATTTATAGCCTTAGGGTTTACCTATTGTTGGTTTCCAATCTAGATATTTCCAAATCGGATTTTCTTATTTCGGTACTTGGTAAATCTTGACTTTCCCTGGTTGGTGGGATTTTCCACAGATTTGATTTTATCATTGATTCTCCAATATCTTAGCGATCTATGAAATTCCTACTTTTGAAAACTTTACCTCTAGATGTGTTTGCGCAAATCTCAAGGTAGTTTTTATGTTGTCCAACACCATATGCCCCTACTCCTGCAGGAAAAATGTACTTTGTTTCATATAAAGTTTTTGTTTTTGGACCTATTTTGGTCATTCTTCGACATGCTCATGTTTCAACATAGTCATGATTTTTTTAGACCAATTCTGGTCATTGTTTTGGTGCACATGCTTTGGCATGCTCATGTTTTGACAAAGTCATGATTTTCTTGGACCAATTATTGTAATTGTTTTGGTGCTCATGCTTCGACAAGCTCATGCTTCGACCATTTTTTGGACCTATTATGGTCATTTTTAGACATGCTTATGTTTCGACGCGGTCATGATTTTTTTGGATCAATTCTGGTCATTGTTTTAGTGCTCATGCTTCGACATGCTCATGTTTCGACCTGGTCATGGTTTTTTTGGACCAATTCATATAATTATTTTTGTGAAATCCGAGAATTTCATAAACTTGATTAGATGACTAATTAAGTATTTTTTGATTTTAATTGAAGTTAAATATCTGAGGTGGGACCCACACATTACATACTAAAAGATCATAAGGTAAAGTATTATTTTTTCGATGATGAATGCCTAGTGTGTGTATTATATGATATTTTGTCGCAAAGTCGGGGTGCGTTGAAGTGTATCCTTAATTCTTCATAATTGGGGTTGTAAGTGTGTGTCTGAAGGGCACAAGTGCAATAAAAAGTATTGGTTGCTCGAAAACTAGTAAACAAGTGTTAATATTCATGTGAAGAATTTACCTCAGTTTGCGTGAAAGTTGAGATATGTGGTATTGTAAAATGAAAATGAAGTTGGTGCAAGACCTTACCTCGAGTTTCGTATCGGTTGGTGGTGGTCGAGGTTAAGATTGAGTCCCAATTGGTGCAAGTTTGGCTAAGTATTGCAATAAAATTGATTCGGTAGACTTTGGTATGTCGTGGACAAAGTTAAAATTTTTGAAGTTTTGGCGTGACCGAAACCAGTGTTATTGTCAGCCCCACCTAATTATGACATCTGACTGGCCTATATTTTTTTAATCCCCTGATAATCTAGCAGCCTTAATCTCACCATCAATAAATAAATAAAATTAAAATCTCGTAATCATCAAATATAATACTTTATCAACTCTAAGGGATTCTAAAAGTAAATCACAAACCTTAAAATTCCATAAAATTGATTAAATAATCCGTAAAATTTCGTAAATTTTTTTTGATAGCACATTATTTATTTTTAAGCCCACATTGGAAAATCAGGCTTTCGAAAATCTTCAACAAAAGCTGCTCATCTTGGTGAAAATGTCGAAAGACTCACAATCCACCCCATAATAATATATATTGCATCAACAAAAGTTATTTATTCATTCTAACTTATTTAAGGTTTTCAAAATCCTTAACCCATAATTATCTTAGCTCCACAACATTCTAATCCATCCCAAAACCATTTCAACAATTCCTAAAGAGATCCTAACCGACACGAGCCCAAAACCCATTTATACAATATATGATAATTCAAAAATAATACATATAGAGAGAATGAACTGAGCAAGCCACAAATAGTTGGAAAGCTTTCTGCGGAGGCCCTGCCGCCCCGAGGCGACGTGTCTCTGTGTACTCTTTGTCCGGTAGGCCCAACTACACGTCTCCGGCATCTGCCTGTCTACCTTTTGTCTTGAAATTTGTGTCCACGTGTGTTTTATCAAATTAGTTAGTGGATTATCTATATTTTCTTAACTTATTCTCTTTAAGCATTTAAAATTTTATTAAGTTCAATAATTTGCAGTTTATTCTAATGCCTAACCATACTAGTGGGTTGTATCTTACAAGTTAACATAAATCAGCGGAAGCCTTAATTGATACAATTAGAATAAGTAACTGCATGGTAAACCTTATTTATAAGAGCGAATCTTAGTGTGGAAAACCCAGAAAAGTACTTTGTATATAAGCGACAGTACCATAAACAAAGTATATATACATGTATCGTGTCATCTTAAGTCTCCCAATACCCAAAATAATATAAAATATTAAAATAAGCACGTACTGGTAGGTCTTCGACGGCGGGCAATCAGATGTAGTCGCCTAGGATCCCCTTGCCCCTACTGATATTAGGATTTGCACTCAATCATCACAAAAAATAGATGACGAGGCCAGTAAGTAAAATCTTAAGAAACCCCTATGAGGATTCGCGTAAATAAAGTAAGGAAATGCAAGAAGTACAGTCAAGTAAACATGCAAAATGTAAAGACAGACAACTGTAAATGGCTTATCGCATGAATAGATAACAACTAAGCTAACAAATATGTTTACTCCCTCTATATGGACTAGACTGTACTTCGGGTCACCAACTTCCCACCAGTGGTCGCGCCCAACCGGCCTGACACTTGGTCCCTTGCGGTGCTGGCCAAATGCGTTGAGTCATCGAGACGTGCACCAAGGGCAAGATTAGGTTGCCATTCATTGAGAGCCGGGTCACACGTGTTACAAGCCAGTGCATCGTGAACACACAATCAGGAATTCTCGGGGAGTAACCTCAACCCACGTCCAAGTAACAGAATGGAATAGTAAAAGTATCAATGAATTGATAAGAATGAAATTTAAAATATAATCAAATACTCATAGATCTTCAGTTGGGTTTTACAAACCTCAAATCACTTTTAGACCTCCCCGGACTCCCGTATCTGACTCGACAAGCTCCCCGGTACCGAGCTATGGTCTCATAAGTCCCTGAGTTCAATTTTACAGATTTAGACTGTTTTCAAGTGTTTGGTTAGGTGTTTAGTTGTAAATCATCAAAATAGTCCTTAAAATTTAACTTTAAACTATCCATATTCACAACCCTTGACTTTCGACTCATTTTCGATATAGTTTATGACTTTATTTTTCAGAACTAATGTTTCTACATGGTTGTATTCTCTTTTAGCTTTCCAACGATAGGTAGAATGTCAAAATCTGACTTAAAACGAGGGAGATATGGTCGTTTTATGATAATCACTTAACTTGGGGCTGCACATGAGAGGGAGTGTACTCCCTCAAATGGGGGAGCGCGCTCCATGCTCGGGCAAAACTATAGAAATGAAGTTCTGTATCCCTAAACCCCTACAAATCATCTCCAAATGGTCCCAAGTCACACCAGAACCTCAAAGCGTAATCAATAACCATGAATCATCATAAATTTAACCTATCTAAGTTGATTTAGTTCAACAATTTGCTTAAATTGACATCATTAACATGCATTCACCAATTTCATCAACAACCTAATTTCATGAATTCATTTGGAAAATCAGTTTTAAGCACATTCGAGTTGATGAAATCACATTAGTTTAGACATAAAAACCCAGAAAATCAATTGCTTAATCATCAAATTCGTTTTTCATGAAAACCTATAAAAATTGGTTCATTAGCAAGTGTAAGATATGGAGAAGATAATTACCTAGGTTGGATCACTTGATTTGTCCTCAAAGGTGTTGGATTTCTAGCTTGAATAACTGCCAAATCTTTAATTTTCTATGATCTTTGCATGTGATTGAGGTTGGTGGAGATGAAACTCCCACTTACTTAATATTTATATGTTTTGTTATGATCAAGTGTATGTGCCTATCCCGAGGATTATCTTCATAAACATGCTGTGGTATCTATTTGATTGACTCCAATAACACACTCCCTTCCTTGATTCTCTCATTTGAAATCATCTAGATGTCTATCAATGGTCCACATTATTTAATTCATACTATAAGCTTTTCCTTTATTTGATTTATCTCACATTACATTAAGCTTTAACAAACCATATGGTTAGTGTTTTATTTATTAAAATTAACCAACTTATGGTCCTACTAAACTTCGGCTATCCGATATCCGGTGCCTCACATCTCAACACGCATTTCGAGGAGCACCATAGCCTATTATTCAAATTTTAATTTAATTAGTCTATGGTTACATTACCCATTTCAATTGAATTACTTAGCCATATTTACGTGAGTTTTTCGAGTTTCTTTAGTGTACCCGCACTTCGCATCTCGCTACCCGCGTTGACAATCATTTTGAGGCGACTACCCGTCACACAAACTCGCATGATATCACTATTCAACAAACACACACGCGATGTATTTTCAAGTAAATTCATAGAATGCATCGCAATTAAGCAATTCAACACACAATTTAATAGTGTACCTAGGTCGATGTGTGTCCTAGCCTACCTGCGGCGTTCACGTGGGTCCGAGCTGGCTTCCATGTCTGAAATTACGAAATAAATAACGACGTTAATGAAATGGGCCATTATATTTCTTCCCAACTAAATAAGATTTTGTCTCAAAATTTAACATTACTGAATGTCGTACCGTGAAATAACTGAGGGTATCATTCTCGCATCATCAACTCAAGCTCCCAGGTAAGTCCCTCTATCCCATGATGTTGCCAACGAACTACGAATTTAGAGAGCTCCCTGTTCCTGAGAATCTGAACTTTGTGGTCTATGATCTCTGTCGGCCTCCCCTCGTAAGTCACGTCAAGCTGAACCTCAATCTGCCCCAAATCAATCACCGGTCTCGGCCATGACCTAGCAAGTCTCAACATCGAAATGCGAAATGTTGGATGAACCCCAGCGAACTCTGCAGGTAACTCTAAGCGATAAGCGACACTGCCCACTCTCTCTGCGATCTTGAATGATTCAATAAATCTCGGCGCCAGTTTTCCCTTAATACTAAACCTCTGCCCTTCCTAGGGGAAACCTCAAGGTATACCATGTCGCGCTCCTCATAGCTCAGACCCTCGTAATACCAGTCTATGTATTTCTTTTGTCTATCCTGTGCTGCTCATAACCTCTGACACATCTGTTTGATTTTCTCTGTATGATCAACAACTATCTCGGCCCAACGGTCATTATATATTCCGGCTCTGCCCAACACGCAGGTGATCTACAAGGCCTCCCATACAACGCCACAAACAATGGCATACCAATACTCTCCTGATAGCCGTTATTATATGCAAACTCACACAAAGGCAAATAATCCTCCCATGAACCCCCAAACTGCAATATACAATCCCTGAGCATATCCTCTTAAATATGTATCTGTCGCTCTGACTGTCCGATGGTCTAAGGATGATAAGTCGTACTAAACTGTAACCTGGTGCCAAACTGCTCATGCATAGCCTCCCAGAGCCTCGAAGTCAACCTGGGATCTCTGTCCGATACAATGGAAATCGGTACCCCATGCAATCTAATAGTCTCCCACTCAAACATATGCTCGGCTATAGGAACGTATATCTTATAGAAACCAGAATGAAATGAGTCGATTTCGTTAGTCAGTCAATCACAACCTAAACTGCATCATGAAGCCTCGATGTATGCGGTAGTCCACTGACGAAATCCATGGTGGCGTGCTCCCATTTCCACTGTGGAATGGGTAACGGTTGTAATTGTGCTCAGCCTTCACCTGTTGGTAGATGTGACAACTCTTGACGTACGCCCCTACGTCAGCCTTCATCCTTGTCCACCAGAATAGTCACCTCAAATCATGGTACATCTTGGTACGACCAAGATGAATTGCATAGCGAGACCGGTATGCATCCTCCAAAATCCCATCCCGTATCTCCTGATTCGTAGGTATCCACAATTTCCCTCGGTGTCTCAAACACCAATCCGTGGTCTCTGCCCAATCAGTGCACTCCGGCTCCCGAGCAAGACCACTGAACCGCTCATAAAGCCCATCAGCCCTTTGACACTCGGCAACTCGCTTAATCGATATGATCAGAGCTCTCATCTGACAACAAATGTGCAGCTCGGCCGTAGTCGACACCTCTGTCATGCACGCCATGCTCGTGTTTCATATGTTGCAAAACAGTTTGACTATCAATCTCGCTCCTACTCAGTATGTTCGCTACGACGTTCGCTTTTCCAGGGTGATACTTAATAGCGAAGTCGTAGTCCTTCGCAGCTCAAGTCATCTCCTCTGGCGTATATTCAGATCCCTCTAAGTAAAAATATATCGTAAACTCTGGTGATCTATATAAAAGATGAGTCTCTCTCCATAGAGATAATGCCTCAATGCCTTCAGTGCAAAGATGATTGTTGTAAGCTCCAAGTCGTGCACTAGATAATTCCCCTCATGAGGTCTCAATCGTCTAGAAAGGTAAGCAACTGGTCTACCCCTTGCATCAACACACATCCAATACCAATGCCCGACGCATACGTATAAACTGTCAAAGTCTTGCCCAGCTCTTGACAATGTCAATACTGGTGCGAAAGTCAACCTCCTTTTCAGTTCACAGAAAGCCTACTCACACTCATTTGACCAATCAAATCTAACATCCTTCATGGTCTGTCTCGTCATCGGCGTTGCAATTGAAGAAAAGTCCTGCACGAATCGCCGGTAGTATCTTGCCACTCCAAGAAAACTCCAAATATTGGCCACGGACTCAGGTTTCCTCAGAGATACCCTGATCATTGATGACATGTCCTAAAAATCTCACTGCACTAAGCCCGAAGTCACACTTACTGAACTTGGCGTACAATCTGTGCTCTCTTAGTGTCGTCAAAACTGCCTTCAGGTGTCTCTCGTGATCCTCATGAGTCCTACTCTAGATCAAGATGTCGTCGATGAAGACTATGAAAAATTTATCCAAATACGGTCTCAAGACCTTATGCATGAAATTGATGAAAATCGATGGGGCGTTAGGCAGCCCAAACGGCATGACTATGAACTCGAATAGCCCGTACCTCGTGCTAAAAGCAGTTTTCTGGATATCCTCCTCTCGAATCCTTAACTGATGATAACCTGAGCAAAGATCAATCTTCGAAAAGAATCTGGTGCTTAACAACTGATCAAATAGATAATTTATCCTAGGAAGTGGGTAACAGTTCCTAACTATCACCTGATTCAGTTTCCTATAGTCTATGCAGATCCTGATCGAACCATCCTTATTCTTCACAAAAAATAGTAGAGCTCCCTAATGTGACATACTAGGGTGGATAAAAACTTTTTCCAACAACTCATCTAGCTGTCGTCTAACCTCCTTTTGCTACGACGGTGACATCCTATAAGATCTACTAGCGATCGACTGCCTCGTTGGTATCTACTCAATGATAAACTCAATAGCTCGTGCCAGTGGAAATCCTGGTAGATCATTCAGAAATACGTCAAAAAAATCTTTAACTACCAGAACGTCCTCAATCCTCACCTTTATCCTAACTTCCGGCTCAACTATCACTGCAAATGCCTCCATCTCCTACGCTGTAGCTAGTTGGCCTCTAGTTATAGGTAAGTTAGTCGCGGATCCAAGTAGTAAGGACTCTGGTATCCCAGGAATACGAGACTCAATCCTCTTACCATAACAATATATATGTGCATGATAGGGTGAGAACCAATCCATCCGAAGAAGAGCGTCAAACACTAGGTACTCTAACACTCGAAGATCTGCCAGTAAATGATGTCCCTCAACCTCTATCATCACATATCTACATATCTAGTTAGGGTATATCTTGTCCCCAGCGGCCATACTGAGAACAAGGTGTGTGTCTAGTGTCCGTGCAACTAACCCTAATTCTCCAACAATACGTCTAACAATAAATGATAAAATGATACCAGAATCAAACATAGCATGCATAGGTCTACAACAAATGTATCACATACCCTCGATGAGCTGTCTGGTCACGCCGCCATCCGGCTGAGCCGCTGCATGGGCTCTCTCTAGCCAGATCTGGCTCTCGACGTGGTGACGGTGGTGTCATGCAGTCTATCCTCAAATGTCCCCTCTGACCACACATGTGACAACTGCGGTTGTCCTGCCTACCAGCCTGTCTGTCTCCAAATCTTGGACCCTGACCCTAGTCTCTCTGACCCCTGTCATGTCCCTCATGATCTCGACCTTGATCGTACATTTGTGGCAGTGGCTAATGTTGATCCATCGGTGCTGGTATGATGGCGAGAATCAACTATCTCTCTTCATACAAGAATTGACTGCGCCAGTGATCATCCCTGCGAGCCCTGTCTTGTCTGTCACCTCTCTGACCTCCACTTAGATGATCCCTCTGTCTCTTCAGCCTCGGCCAAGAACTCTGCCCCATCTGTACCTCAATCCCAATCACACGTCTGCCATCCCTCTGCATCATGTAGGTCTCATACGCCATAACTCTATCAAATATATCATACAGAGTGGGTGCCCCAAATAATACCACTGTCGAAGCAATCATATCCTCAACTCCTATGGTGAAATAGTATATCTACATACGCTCCGTCCCATCTACATCCATTGAAAACTAGAGCAGGTACCAGAATCTCTCCATATAGTGCAACAATGTTCGGTTACCCTGTATCTGGGTCAGAAACTCCTCTCTCAATCTCAATCTCACCTCATTGGGTATGTACTAATCATAGAACAACTCCTTAAACTCAGCCCATATCGTCTGCTCTAGATGGGTATCTTGATATGTGGTCCACCATACTGCTGCGTGGCCTCTCAAACATGCCCCGGATAATCGTGCCTGAACACTCTCATCATTCCTCATTAGCTTATGGAAACGCTGATGAGACATAATCCCCTTCCTCGCAGCCTTGAGGTCACCACCTCTGTAAAAGAAGCATGGTTGAAACTTCAAAAACTCTCTCAACATCTTCGCTTCTGGAGCCAAGACGAATCCCGATGTAGTAGAGGTAGTAGTGGTAGCAGTCATCTGATCCGTGGTCGTGGGTGGAGGCATAGGAGTCGGCGCCTCCAGTAGAACAACTGCAATGGCTCTTTCTGTTTATGTCTCCACTGCTGCACTCTCAATGGGTGTCTGGGGAACAACCAGGGCAATGACTATCCCCATAGGTACATTAATTACTATTGGCTCTCTAGATGCGGCAACCGCTGTAGCAAGTGCCGTCAGTGCGGTGGTCTGATCCCGTAACAAACATAGTACCTCGGCCATTTGTGTCTCCTTAGCTTAGAGTCAATCCTCCATACTAGCTGTAATCGGGGAATCTCTAGCTGCATCGCTAGTTTGACCAGTCTCATGAGGCGTAATAGACTGTCCGTCCATAATCTGCATCGAGAAGTATGCTTCAGATTAGCTTTAGTGTATATATATATCATATATATAATGAAAATATAACATGTATATAAGCCTATCTCTACCTGCCTCACATCACTTCCCGACTAAAGTTCTAAGGTAGTAACTTCGGGTTTCCACAATTAAAGTTTATTTATTAAATTTTATGCACTTTCAATTGCTTAATCATCAATTTTTTTTTTCATGAAAACCTATAAAAATTGGTTCATTAGCAAGTGTAAGAGATGGAGAAGATGATTACCTAAGTTAGATCACTTGATTTGTTCTTAAAGGTGTTGGATTTCCAGCTTGAATAACTTTCGAATCTTTGCTTTTCTCTGATCTTTGCATTTGATTGAGGTTAATGGAGATGAAACTCCCACTTACTTAGTATTTATATGTTTTGTTATGATCAAGTGCATATGCATATTCGAGGATTATCTTGTGGTTCATAAAACATGCTGTGGTATCTATTTAATTGACTCCAATAGCACACTCCCTTCCTTGATTCTCTCATTTGAAATCATCTAGATGTCTATCAATGGTCCACATTATTTAATTCATACTATAAGCTTTTCCTTTATTTGATTTATCTCACATTACATTAAGCCTTAACAAATCATATGGTTAGTGTTTTATTTATCAAAATTAACCAACTTATGGTCCCACTAACTTTCGGCTATCCGATATTTGGTGCCCCACATCTCGACACGCATTTAGAGGCACGCCATAGCCTATTATTCAAATTTTAATTTACTTAGTCTATGGTTATATTACCCATTTCAATTGAATTACTTAGTCATATTTACGTGAGTTTGTCGAGTTTGTCTAGTGTACCCGCATTTCACCTCTCGATACCCGCATTGACATGCACTTCGAGGCGATTACCCATCACACAACCTCGCATGATATCACTATTCAACATACACACATGCGATGTATTTAAAAGTAAATTCATCAAAAGTATAGCAATTAAGCAATTTAACACACAATTTATTAGTGTACATAGGTCGACGTGTGTCCCAGCTTACCGCGGCATTCACGTGGATACGAGTTGGCGTCCATGTCTTAAATACGAAATAAATAACGACGTTAATGAAACGGGTCGTTACACCTTCCCTTTCCCTTATCGCTGCTAAAACCTGTCATTACCCAATTATAGAAATACGATAATGTCATATAAGTAAATCCCACACTATCAAGTACACCTATAATAATCAAATGGATAATAATCTAAGAAATTAAACGAAAAATATAATCTAAGGAATTTAAATATAACCGTGAATCCATCCCATTTTTGTTATCCTACCATAATACGATGATGTCCCCCCAAAAGTGGAAAGTAAATAGTAATAAGGACTCATGCCCAGAGATATTAACCAAACGAGTCTCTTTCCTCTAGACTATGGGAGTATAATATGGTTTAACATGATATCATGATAACCATGTGATGCAAAGTATCAGTGACTTCAACCCCTCAAGCATAATATAGTGTTCTCCCCTATAACCATTGTATAGTAAACACTATAAGGAGACTTGAATTGCCCTTATCCTCCCTACACGTGTATGCATGTACAACAAAAATGTAATATCATGGATCAATGCAATTTATAAGAAATTATAATCATACAATGTAAAGGTTACTATGAGATTTACTTAACCTTACAAACGTGATACCGTAACTCCTTGCGTTCTATGTTAGTAAAATAATCCCCACAGGGTTCCAATTGTGGTCCTACAACTCATTTGTAAGGCCAGTAAGTTCCCATAACAGTTCTATGATTTTTTTCTAATTAGTTGCAGTTTAATTGACCCAATCGCATCCCGAAACCCCTAAAATACTTCCTAAAGAAATTCTCCGATGCCTGAATTTCATTTTAGACTAAAAACTAATGTTCAACATTGAAAATTACGCTGTTTAGGCTTAAATCACTTTAAATCTTATCCTTGGATGTCTGAATCCCAATTTCGACTCCAAATTCTCAAGAAAATCCCAAAATTTACATTTCTCCATAAAAGTCCCCAATTTCCATTAATTTTTTCAAAAATCACCTTTTTTCTGAATTTCCCTAATTTACATGGATTTTTATTTAATTTTTTTGAATTTATAAACATTTATTTTAAATAAAAAATGGGTTTAATCCCTGGACCGGGCCCAGTTCGGCTCAACTGAGCCGAACCTGGTTCGGCCCCGGTTTGGGCATTAAACTGTCATCTTCTTCTTCGTTGAGATGCCCCCTATTTTGTCCCTTCTCTTTTTCTTATATATATATATGGGTACTACTACAATGGGAACCAAATATATACCCATGTCATGGGTACACTATTTACAACCATTGAATTCTAATCCAACACATTAATCGAGGCGTCATAATGCACAACACATTTTGAGGAGTTTCCATGGCATGGGTATATATTTGAGCTCCATTGTTGAATATCCTTATATATATGAATTGAATTAATGGGGTTTAGGCATGGAATCCATGGGTTTTCCCCTCCCCCATGGTCTCTTCCCTCCCCTCTTCTTTTTTCCTCATCTTCTTCCTCACTCTCACGGTTCCTCTATCTCTGTTTTTTTTATTAATCAAACCTCAGCTTCTCATACAATCAACAAACCAACTATCAATCTTAACTTAACTTTGAACTTAAAAACCAGTCCCTTTACAACAACAATCCTTAGAATGAAAATCGATTCAAAACTCACCTTCAACGATACCACTGTCACTACAACAACCCGCGACAGCTCTTCAATTCGATTCCAAATTCAAAAACAGTGGCGAGAGGGAAAGGGATTACACTAGAGAGACAAGAAAGAAAGAGGAAGACAATGAAGAACGATGCTTAGATGAGGGAGAACACTACAGTCAAACCAATTGAAGGAGATGATGAGATGAAGATGGAACGAAGAAGAAGACAATGGAACAGTAGACATACCGCAATTCGATTCCCCCATCTGTTCAATTTTGTTTTAATAAGGAGGGTGGCCAAAAGACCAAATTGCCCCTAACTTAATATCCCAAACTATATAAAACAAATACCATTTTGGGTTTGTGATGGCCCCTCTCCTAATCTAGGGCACCGCCCGGCCTAATCCCGTAATTAAGCCCTAATCATATCAACGCAGGACTTAACTACGTATCAGTCAGCCTTTACAACCTAGACGCCTCTTTTCTTGTGTTCGGATAAGTAATACACTATTCCTACCAGGTTTATAAAATTTAGAGTTAATTAAAACTTTTTATTAAATTAATTAATTAGCGGAAGTTTTATTGATTATGCAGAAGCAATTAGTAACTTATGCGGAAGCCATTTATAAAATCCTAAGTGTGGAAAACCAGGAAATGACATCACATATATAAAGTCCTCAAAATGCAGTGACATAGTAAAATAGTCTAAGTCAAGTCGGGGAAACTAACGCTCAACCTAATATACAACCCCAAATAGTATCTGAAAGACATATATAACATATATCAAAATACCAAAAGAAGACCTACATTCGATGCAGTGACGCGCCGTGGGCTCAGGGATAATAGCCGATAGACGGCTTTGCACCCACCATCATAAAAAAGGACGGTGAGTACAAGAATAAAACAGTAATCCCCGATGACAAGTTTAATTTGCATTTCCAAATATTCAAATGGTATTTAAAAGCATATAAATGGGAAAATTGGAAAATAAACCATATGCGAGTAAATACTAGAGTTAAACAAGTGATACTGACACTAGGCTAAGTAGTGGTGATTTAGGTCCGGTCGGCAGTGAAACATGTCACTCCGACTCAATAATCATATAGCACAAGGGACTCTAACCCAAATGTTACTAGAGACTCTAACCTCGGTGTGTAGACCACCTCAGGGACTCTAATCCCGAGTGTCATACAGTGTCAAGTAACATGCGCCGACATCCCCAGGGACTCTAACCCCGTGAGTCGCGCACACCTCGATCGAGTACGGGACCTAAATGCGAAAAATACTTTTTAAATTTCAAGAAATACCAAGTATGGATTGTCAAGGCATATGCACATCTACACACCTAAACAAATAAGGAATACAAGTCCTCTTAAACATTTATAAGATATTCACTAGCCTAATAGCATGCTATTTATCATTCAATTCACATTAAAAACAACAAGAATAGACATAGCATTGGATAGAATCAATGAATCAAATCAAATGAATGGATATCATGCAAACTAGAATCATCAAGTGAGCATATACACAAAGAACACATGATATAAGAATACAAAAGCAAAATAGTCGAAAGGACTATGCAAGGACAACAATTAATAGAAATGAAATGCCAAGTAAAGTTGCCATTGGGTATACTCACAACAACAAAGTAAAGTCCTAGCTTTACTGGCCTCCCGATACTCCAAATCTTGTATTCGCTCTCCCGTACCCTTTTCCTAGGTTCCTGAGTTTGGTGTCTCATTAGTTCAAATATAGTGAGTTTAAGCTCAATTTAGTGGTGTTTATTGTGTATTCAAATTGGTTCAATAGACTTTAAATCAATCTTCCTAAATCAGCCCCTAAAGAGTAAATTAAGTTTCAATTTCAGTCCTACATCTTAACGCACTTTTAGGAATGAAATGGTCGAAATATCCAAATCCTCCATCAGTACAATTATTATTGGTCTCTCTCTAAGATTTCCGGAAAGGTTTAGTTTACAAAATTCTGATTTAAAATGAAAGAGATATCATGATTTTACTAAACATAGGTCTAATTGAGATTTAATCCGACCAGCGGAATTAGAAAATCTATTTCTCCCAATATATAGTTCCTTAAAATGTGATTTTTTGGCCCAAGGCAGAAAATATACCCAAATACAACATACTAAAAGATCAGCTCATTTAGATAAGTATTTAGGGAGTTATTCCCTTAACAAGTTTAATTTCAAAACTTTCCTTTTTAATTCCAGTACCTATTTGTAGAGCATGTTTGGACATAAAAACATTTGAATCAAAATACCTTCAGTTCAGCAAAGTTATTCAAATTTAAATAAGATTTCAAATGCCACTGGTTTGGATCAATTTGGATCTAAATTGGGCAGATCATGACAAAATTACCCAGGTTGATTCCTAATACAACATGCAGAATTCTAGTTTTGGTGTTGCAACTTCAAAAATTCATATCTTTATGATTTCAAAACCAAATTAAGAACTTCAATATAGCTGGATTATCAGCTTGAAATGATGAACCTAAATATATAAATCAATTGCAAACACTCAATCATCTACTATCTGAAATTAGCCTAAAACCAGAACTTGTTCTAATTTCAACTAAAAAGATGTTTACCTAGTTGATGTAGCACCCTAGCTTGAGAATTTCTCACCAACTCTCATGGATTCCTTCAACACCTTGATGATTCACTCCTCTCCAGCAATTCCTTCTTCTTCTCCAGCAAAAATGAATGAGTGATTTGGTTTGCATGTTGTTTGATCACTAATAATATATATTAAGGTGATGTTCCTTCCTAGCCCTTAATCTTCATGGATTTATGTATCCCTAGGAATATCTAATGGTCAACCTTTGTCATATATCCCACTAACTACCATTATCTCAACCTCAAGTGACACCATTTCATTACTCACCTAGTTCCTAGATCTGCCAATGTGTATCTCTAGACCAATCCTATGCTTTCCATTTAATTTACTCAACTATAGGCCTTTAATTTGATTTACATTAACAAACACAACCATAGGCTTATAAGTAATTCCTTATTTCATATTAGTATTAAATAAGACTTACCAAAATGCTAACTACCCGGTTCCCCGGCTCGCACGCTACTCGAGGCGTGTCCCCGCTCTCCTCTCGACGCCTACAACTGTACAAACCGACTTAGTAAGTCTACACAATACATAACACTAGGCACACATCAATACAAAAATACGATATACCTCGGCCACGTGCCTCGGTCGATGCACGTATCACAGTGTAGGTCCCACGTCAAGGGTCGATGATCTTGAGTAAGGAATTATAACGGGGTTTAGAGATTTGGGCCGGGACACAAATTGTTCCTACCTTTCCCCAGCGACATTTCACTAACAGTAACTTGATCAGCTCGAACCAGAACTGCAACATCTGGTTCAACTCTGGGACGAACTGCACATATAACGTGCTCCTCCTGAACGAATGGAGTGACAATAGGAACTTTCTGTGCAACATGGTTCAGAGTGACAATAGTAACTTTATGTGCAACATGAACCATAAGTGCCTGAGTTGCCACCTGTCGTAAAATATTAAACAACTCTGACATTTACACAACCAAGTTCTCAAACGTATTTAAATCCACAAGTTGTCGATCTTTATTGCCTTTTTAACCCTGTTCCATCGTGTTACTTGCCAACTAATCACTCACTAAATCTCAATCAACAAGATTCTTTTAGAATCCTAAGCTCCAATACCAACGTTGTCAGTCCCCTCCTAATTAGGGCATCTGATCAACCTAGATTACCTTAATCCCCTGATAATCTAGCAGCCTTAATCTTGCAATCAATAATCAAATAAAATTAAAATCTCGTAATCATCAAAAATAATACTTTATAAACTTTGAAGGATTCTAAAAGTAAATCCTAATCTTCGAAATTTCGTAAAACTGATTAAATAATCCATATAATTTCATAAAAAATTTTCAACAATACCTCTATTTTTAATACTACATTGGAAAACCCGACCTTCAAAAATCTTCAACGAAACCTGCTCAGTTTGGTGGAAATGCCGAAGGACTCAAAACCAATCCCATAATAATATATGTTGCATCAACGAAAATTATTTATTCTTTCTAACCTATTTAAGCTTTTCAAAATCCGTAAACCATTATTATCTAAGCTCCATAACATTCTAATCCATCCCAAAACCATTTAAAAAATTCCTAAAGAAATCTTAACCGCACACAAACCCAAAACCCATTTACACAATATATTATATTAAAAAATAATACATATATAGAGAGAGAAAGGAACTTAACAAGTCAAAAATAGTCGGAAAGCTTTCCCTTTCTCTTGTTGCCGCTAAAACCTATTATTACTCAATTATAAAAATTCGATAATGTTAGATAAGTAAATCCCACACTATCAAGTACACCTGTAATAATCAAATGCATAATAACCCAAGAAATTAAACGAAGAATATAATCCAAGGAATTTAAATACATATGTGAATCCATCCCATTTATGTTATCCGACCACAATAAATTGACGTCCTCCAAAAGTGGTAAGTAAATAGTAATGCCCAGAGAGGATAACCAAACGTGTCTCCTTCCTCTAGACTATGTGAGCATGATCTGGTTCAACGTGATCTCATGATAACCACGTGATGCAAAATATCAGTGACTCTACCCCCAAGCATAATATAGTGTTCTCCCCTATAACCACGATATAGTAAACACTATAAGGAGACTCGAATCGCCCTTATCCTCCTTACACGTATATGCATGTTCAACAAAAATGCAATATCAAGGATTAATGCAATTTATATGAAATTATAATCATACATTGTAAAAGTTACTATGAGATTTACTTAACCTTACAAACGCGATATCGTAACTCCTTGCATTTTGTGTCAGTAAAATAATGCCCACAGGGTTCCAATTGTGGTCCTACAATTCATTTACAAGTCTGGTATGTTACCATAACAATTCTATAAATTTTTTTCAAATTAGTTGCAGTTTAATTGACCAAATCGCGTTTTGAAACCCCTAAAATACTTTAAAAATAAATTCTTCGATGCCCAGAATTCATTTTTGACTCAAAATTAATGTTCGACATCGAAAATTATGTTGTCTAGGCTTAAATATAATTCTTTTAATTTATTATATATTTATTGGTCATGCCACAACCCGAAAATCCTGAAATCACTCCAAATCTTATCCTTAGATGTTTGAATCCAAATTTTGAGTCCAAATTGTGGTTCAGAATCAAAGTTTACATAGATTAGGCTTTTAAACAATTTTCACAATTTTGTGCATTTTTGGTGTCGTGACACATTATGATGCAAAATCCCCAATATAAATCCTCAAGAAAATCCAAAAATCTACATCTCTCATAAAAATCACATATTTCCATTAATTTGTCCAAAAATCCTCAATATAAATTTTAATTACAATTATTTTTTACGAAATTCAAAACAAAAGTCCGGTTCAACCTTTTATTTTTCTCGAGACTCATTACGACATGTATTTCGAGACAATACCTTGTGAAATATCGAATTTACTCAATCAACTTAAATTTAGCAAAATAAAATAATATATAATACACAACACTAGGCACACATCACACAAAAATAAAATTAATTAAAAATCTTAAATTCACCAGTCTTTATTTCCCAATTCACGACCAAAACTATAATTAGGCTCCGTTAATCACTGATTAGCCATAATTACTAATATAAAATTTATGGAATTGGGCAATTATGGAATTTATGGAGTTCGATTTTTTTGTCGAGTGGTTGGCTTAATTTGGTGAAAAGTCGGATCTAAAATGAGATTCAGAAGCCAAAACACGTCAAAATAGGAATTTTGGGAATTAATAAATAAAAAATTAGATGGTGACAAGCAGCTAAGGGTTTATATATAAAATATAAAAAATCAAATGAAATCAATTTCATTAGAAACGTTCGACATATGTTTTGTTCTTTCGATACCTAACCCTAAGAATTCGATCTTTTGCACGCGATCTCCGTACATCCGATTTTTGCCAGGTTTCTTTCTGTAAAACTGTAGAGCATCGCGAGATGGTCAGTTCGAGCCAAGTTTATGTGGTGAGAACAAGGTATTCAGCTCGAAACTTGATAAATTCTCAATTCACGACATTTTCACAATTCAATTTGAATTCTCGCGACTATTTTGTTTCTCTCGCATGGTTTTGATGGAGATTGGTAGGTATTGTTGTGAATTGGTATATTGAATTAATTCGTACCAATTTAGAATAAATACCACTAGCACGGGTTAGGGTTTTGATGAATCGAACTAATGTGATTCAATTGATAAGTAGTTTGGATATGTTTTTATATTTGATATTGATTTACATTGGGTTTCTAGATGAATCGATTATTGGTTTTGATCCAATTTGACTCCACAGACTGTGGAAATATTTTAATGTTGGTATCAAGTGGTTTGTGGTGTTTGTTGTTGAGTTTTGAGGATTTAATTGCGAAAATATTGATTTGGAGAAGTTTTTCAGTTCAAAATAAATATAGTTTGCCTAGTTGAAAGGCTATATTGGAAAATTCATAATAACTTCTTCGTCGGTGATCCAATTTAAGTGTTCTTGGAGTCTATAAAAAGTAGGACATGAGCACTACAAGTTCCTTTTAGGTCATCATGACAAATATTGCGATTTTCAAGGTTAAAAAGTTACCCCAAGTTGGCTAGTTGAAAGCTTGTTGAAATAGTTATATAAATTAATATTTTTGAAAATTGTCCTCAAGCGTACTTTGGCCGCAGTTTTCATTGTGTTTGGTGATTTGGTTTCACTTGAAGCTTGACTAGAATATAATCGGGTATGCAGGGAAGCTATTTGAACCATTTTCAAAGTGATTCGACGCTCCGAGAACCCCGAGAATTTATCTCAAAGTTGGTTGGATGTAAGTAAACTCTATTGTGATCTTTACTATTTACGAAATTTATATTTGTACTTGCATTTGTGTTTAGTCTGCATTGCATTTCACATTATTCTTGATCATGCATACATGGCATCAAGATGAGTTGTCCCTGCTTCAATCATAAGAGTGTGATGCACTCCACTTTAGACTCGACGTACTGCAAGCGTCTAAGGCGGGTAATGTCGACTCCGGTGTAGCATGCATTGAACCCATAGGACTGTTCTAGATTTATCGTGAGTGGGCCTGCTTGTTATGAGCTTAGAACATGAAATGAGGGATCCACATTGTTATATAATTTTTTTTTATTTAGAAATGCAATTACATGTCTTCATGTATTCAGTCTAACATTTGCAAGAGAACAAAGTAATGTAGGTATTTTTACTTACCTGACATCTTTGAGTTGTTTTTGATGAAGTTAGTTCTCTGTGAAGATAGACAGAACGAGAAAAGCTTGAAGATCTTCGGTGAATGTTTTAACTTTAAAAGTTTAATTTTCTTGTTGTAATCACTTTATATTTATTGTTTTGGGCTTTGGGGTAAGTGTGGGTCGTAAAATACTTTTGAATAGGATATAAGAGTCTCCTAAATTATTCTGAAGTAAGTTAAAAGGTTTATGATTTAGTTTTGGTTTATTTTAGAATTATAAAGTTGTTACTAAAGGATTAAAGACTGTAAAATAGAATTTAAAGTTTGAATTTTATTTATATCATGAACTGATGGGAGTTGTGAGTCCTTTTAGACCTCTTCCTAAATTATGTTGTCTCGTTAGGTGAAAGTTTTCGGCAGCCCATTTTTAGGGGAGGTGCTACCGAAATTCTTATAAAAATTCGAAGGATAATCCGTATGGTTTCTTAATCTGCTCTAATTAAGTAAAATAAGAATTGAGTTTGATTAAGAACATAAATTTAGTTTTGGAGCATTATTGAGGAATGAGATAAAAAGTATTTAACGGTTAAGTTAATTGAATGGATTAGGTGCCTAATAAGAGGAATTAGGCTAAGTTAAGGCTTAGTAGGACGGGCCCTGTCGAAGTTGGTATCGGAGCCTAGGTTTGGCTCAATTGAGGAAAACTTTGGTTGGGAACCAAAAAGTGATTGAGCACGATTAGTAGGGAAGCGACTGTGAGCTGGGATGTTTTGGTTATTGTGTTATATTTATGATGTGTATTTATGTATTATTGCCTGATTTGCGATAGAAAGTCTATTCTCATTTTTTGTTCGATACTCAACTCGTATGGTATGACAATTGAGATTAGGGACAGATAAATAAAAAAATACACAAATAAAATGGAACTGAGCATAAATGGATGTGTAAAGACTTGTGAAGTCTAAATTCATAAGGGTGTTGTAAGTAGTTTGATACCAATATACTAAGGGAAATAGTCAGTTATAAAACCAATAGGAAGTTGGTTGAGCAAGAAGTCTAAATGATTTATGAATGCAAATACTGAACATGGTCTCCTTTAAAAGTTAAAGTATTGAACTATTACAATTTTGAAGCAATTAAGAAAGTGCCAAAATCAACTTAAATTAAGTCTCATACGATTGAGAATCGTTTGGAAAATATAAAATGAATTTGAGGCTTTTGAAAAGCACAAAATATGGATTATATTGGGTTTTAGAATGTAGTTAGTACTGGTTGAATGGGTAACTCAAGAAGATCTATTTTACAAAGTTTTTGTTGAATTCATAATCAATTAAGAGTTACTTTCTGAATAGACTCAAATGAAAGATATAGTTTTCGAGAATAGAAATTGATTAAACAAATTGAGTTTGGACATGAAATCACAATGTGATTGTGATAAGATTAAATAAAGTTGTCGAAGTCAGTTTCTACTAAAATAAAATACTTTGAAATAAAGTATTGTCTCCTTTCCAAAACAAAATTCAAAGTGAAATTGGAATAGAGCCACGGTTGGAAACAATCAAATGACTTCTAAAAAAAAGTACTACATTTTTTAATTGTTTAATACTCAAGTTACTTATTTATAAGCAACATTGAGTATAGTGGTTCTATGATTCAAATAAAAAAATGATAAAATAAATGAAAAATGTTGAGATAGTAGTGATCTTCGCTAACACTGGATTAGGTGTTGTCTCGAAACAAAGGTCAACGATACTCTTACTTATAAGAAAAGGTGTAATGATAAGATTAATGTGCTAGACGTTGAGATTTGGGGAAAATGGTATCAAAATAGCTAGGATTAGCTATAAAATAAAATCCAAGTAGTTGTGTTTTGAAATTCAAATTAACCAACAATCACTTCTAACCAAATTAAGTTATGATGCCTATCACAATGACTTAAAATGTAACAAAGGAAGAGATAGATGTATTGATGGAATATCCATAAGTGATTTGTATTGGAAGTCAGTAAGAACTCCAATATAACAAGAATTTTCGTTTATAGGACTTAAAGGATTGAAATAGCATCCTTTAAAAGTTTGATTAGATGTCAAGTTAATAAGCGTTTGGAAATTCAAATTCTTTTATTTTTTTTCAAATGAACAATAACATAAAGGTGAATTCGTAAAAATGGAATTGATGAATAGTAAGATACTTTGATATCTTACATAGTCTTTTGAAAAGTACCAAATTTCTTTTTGAAAAAAAAGAAAATCAAGAAATTTCAGACAAATGAAAATAACTTAAGGTAATAACAAACATTAGAATTGTTTGGTTTGCAAAATTTCTTTATTTCGAGCAAAGATTAGCTAGGGAAGACTTCGATTCATTGAATGATAATAAGAAGTTGCACCGTCCTTAGCTATAATTTAAAAAGAGAAGAGATGAAACAAATTGCTTTTCTAATTTAAGGTAAAGAAGCTGTAAGTGGTCTAAGTGTTGAACATAGGTGTAATAAGTCTGTAAAGGACAAGAACGAGATCAATGTGAGAATTGCTAACATTGACAAAAACTGAATAGAATAGACTATGTGTATAAAATAAAATGAGACATTGAGATGACTTGTAACTGCTGG
The DNA here is from genome assembly GCA_039657325.1 of Stephania cephalantha. NCBI lineage: Eukaryota > Viridiplantae > Streptophyta > Magnoliopsida > Ranunculales > Menispermaceae > Stephania > Stephania cephalantha. The sequence goes on from CM077579.1 coordinate 9,055,606, forward strand.
AAGTGACATGAATGGGTCCTCTAGTCAAGGTAAGGCACTGAAGTAGTTGTGCATGACCAAAAGTCTAAGTAACTCCATGTCATAATAATAATTCATTTAAGCGTAAAAGACCATTGTGACGACACATGTCTTTGAATAATCGAATGAAATGATGATAATTGGAATAAAAAGTCTTTAATGTTTCGTTGGACTTAATTGGAAGCTGAAGTATAAGCAACTAAATGGTCAAGAAATTCTCACATACGCATGAAAAGGTAAATTTTAGGTCAACAAGTCCCGATCAAATTAGGATTTCAAAATATAAGTTTGATGGAACTTAATATATCTTCATAAGGATCTTATAAGGAAGCAAACTTGAAAAGTTGAAAATTTTGAATCATAGTAGTATATAATTGATATCAGTGAATATGTTGTATGTTGGTTTAAAGGTTGTGTTACACCACGTAATTAGTTATCTGTGAAACTTTTGATCACTAGGTCACTGTAATTGGAGTTAATGTAAGATGCCTTTATGAACGGTGAAGATACAAAAAAAAATATATATGCACAACTTACAGCTCAGTTAGTAAGTATTATCCATATCGGTTTGAAATACTGAATAGAGTACAATGTATCTGGCTAAGATATGTTTGAAGAATTTAACATTCTTCCACTGTAAACTAAGAAAAGTCAGAAATATGTTTTAAGTAGAGATGGAAAAGAGATAATATATTTATATACTTGTATGCGATACAAGTTAAAACTTATACTATGAGAGTATAATCAAGGAATATATTGATATCTGTTGAAATGTGTGTATCTACTCAAGATAAGGATAACTGTCTCTATTCAAGTAAGGAAAAAAGTTTAGCGAACAATTAGTTATTGAGATCGAGATGATGGAAAATCTCATAAATTAGAGAAATGATAAAAACCAATGAAAGTATATTGGAAATGTTAAAAAATGAGGTTTATTGTGAACTCATGAATAGAAAATTATTTGACGAAGTTAGAAAAGTCATTAACTTTCTAACTAGTCACAGGAGAAGTTAGGTGAAATGGCTGTCGAGTTGGAATTGGTAATTGCTTTCTTGTCCACAAATTTAAATGATGTTATGAGTAGACATTTAGAGAATGAGTGAGAGTTACATGATGTGTCAGTTTGCATTTTCTGATCAAATTGAAATTCAAGATATCCTATTATAGGATGACATATGTAATTAGAGATCTATAGTCATGGGATTACTTATGTAATTCCGTGTTTCGTTGAGAAATCTTTGGAATGGTGATGTATCGAGATAGACACGCAACTCTACTTGGTATCTAATTTTGTGCTCAAATATTGTTTGCATCACTATGAAATTCTAAACTGATGACATTTTAAGAATTGATCAGCTAACAATTCAAATAAAAAAATGATCATTAATGAGAAAGCAAACTGGGATGTATATACCTGAATTTGGTTAATAGGGAAAGAATTATCAATAGTTTTTGAAATTATATTCAGTTATGAATTAAAATGATTTTAATTGAAAAGTAAGATAGCTTAGATCTTGCTAAATATTGATGCTTGAATGAGATTCAAGGCATGAAATGAGTAGTGAAAAAAGTAGGGTTATTGGATATTCCACAAAGTTGATCGTTTAACTAGTCAAAAATTCAAAAAATGTCAGGATTGGCAGAGAAGTTGTTATGAGTTTTAATTAACCTATAAGTTATTTGAAATGTTTATAATCTCTTCCACCGAGTTGTTGATTACAATGAAAATGATTGGGTCCACTTAACGGTTTCACCTTGGAAATGATTTTTTACAAGTTTGAATTAAAAGAATTGCATATGAAGGATGATATTCTTATATATCTTTTTGGTTCAGTAACCTGTAAGTTTAAATTTTAAGGACAAAGTTTTTAATTAGATTGGAAGAATTGTGAAATACGGGAATTTCATAAACTTGATTAGACGACTAATTATGTATTTTTGGGTTTTAATTGGAGTTTATGTATTTAAAGTGGGACCCACGCATTACGGAATAAAGATAATAAGGTAAAATGTTATTTTTTCGATGATGAATGTCTAGTGTATGCATTATATGGTATTTTATCACGAAGTTGGGTGTGTTGAAGTGTATCCTTAATTTGTCATAATTAAGGTTTTAAGTGTGTGTTTGAAGGGCACATGTGCAATAAAAAGTATTGGTTGCTCGAAAACTAGTAAACAAGTGTCAATCATCACGTGAAGATTTACCTCGGTTTGCGTAAAAGTCGAGATCAGTGGTATTGTAAAATAGGAATGAAGTTGGTGCATGACCTTACCTCGAGTTTCGTATCAGTTGGCGGTGGCCGAGGTTGAGATTGAGTCCAAATTGGTGCAAGTTTGGTTAAGTATGGCAACAGAATTGGTCCAGTAGACTTTGGTATGTCGTAGACAAAGTTAAGATTTTTAGAGTTTTAGCATGACCAAAACCAATGCTATAGACAAAACACGTTAAAATAGGGATTTCGAGAATTAATAAATAAAAAAATTAAGCTGATGGCAAGCAGCTAGGGGTTTATATATATAAAATCAAATGTGATTAATTTCATTAGAAACGTTCAACATAATGTTTCATTCCTTCTATACCTAAACCTATTAATTCGGTATTTCCCTCTGCGATCTCCTTACGTCCAATTTTTGTCCGATTTCTTTCTGTAAAATAGTAGAGTATCGCGAGACAGTCAGTTCAAGACAAGTTTCAGTGGTGGAAATGAGGTATTTAACTCAAAATTTGGTAAATTCTAAATTCATGGCATGTTCCACATTTCAATTTGAATTCTCGCGATTTTTTGATTTCTTTCGCAGGGTTTTGATGGAGATTGGTGGGGACTGTTGTGAATGATATATTGGGTTGATTTGTTCTAATTTGAAATAAATCCCACTAGTATGGGTTAGGGTTTTGATGAATTGAACTAATGTGATTCGGTCGATAAGTATTTTAGATATGTTTTTATAGTTGATATTAATTTACATTGGGCTTTCTAGATGAATCGATTATTTATCCAATTTGACTCCACGAGCTCTTGAAATATTTTTATGTTGGTATCGAGTGGTTTGTGGCATTTGTTGCCAAGTCTTGAGGATTTAATTGTGAAAATATTGATTTGGAGAAGTTTTTAAGTTTAAAATAAATAAAGTTTACTTAGTTGACATGTCATATTGGAAAATTAATAACTTCTCCGTTGGTGATCTGATTTGAGTGTTCTTGGAGTCTATGGAATATAGGCTATGAGCACTACAACTTCCTTTCAAGTCATCATGACAAATATTGAGGTTTTCAAGGTTAAAAAGTTACCCCAAATTGGCTAGTTGAAAGACAGTTGAAACAATTATATAAATTAATATTTTTGGAAACTGTTCTCAAGCGTATTTTGCCGCAGTTTTCATTGGATTTCGTGATTTGGTTTCACTTAAAGCTTGACCCATAATATAATTGGGTATGTAGAAAAGCTATTAGAACCATTTTCAAGGTGATACGATGTTCCGAGAACCCCGAGAATTTAGTTCAAAGTTGGTTGCTTGTAAGTAAAACCTATAGTGGTCTTTACTATTTATAGAGTTTATCTTTGTACTTGCATTTGTGTTTAGTCTGCATTGCATTTCGCATCATTCTTGGTCATGCATACATGGCATCCGAATAGAGTTGCCCCTGTTTCGGTCATAAGAGTTTAATGCATTCCACTCCATACTAGACGTACTGCAGGTGTTTAAGGCGGGTAATGTCGACTTTGAGGTAACATGCATTGAACTTATATTCTAGGTTCATCGTGAGTGGGCCCGCTTGTTATGAGCTTAGAATAGGAAATGAAGGATCCACGTTGTTATATAAATTTGTTTTTATTTGAAAACTTAATTACATGTCTCCATGTATTTGGACTTACATTTGCAGGAGTACAAAACATTGTAGGAGTTCACTTATCTAATATCTTCGAGTTGTTTTTGATGATGTCAAGTTCTCCGTGAAGACCAGACAGAACAAAAAAAGCTTGAAGATTTTTTGTGAATGTCTTAAGTTTAAATGTTTAATTTTCTTGTTGTAATCAATTTATATATATTGTTTTAGGCTTTGGGGGTGAGTGTAGGTCGTAAAATACTTTTGAATAAGTTATAAGAGTCTCATAAATTAGTTTGAAGTAAGTTAAGAGGTTTATGATCCAATCTTGGTTTATTTTAGGATTATAAAGTTGTAACTAATGTATCAGAGACTCTAAGTTAAAATTTAAAGTTTGAATTTGATATATATTGTGAACTGTGGGGAGTTGTAAGTCCTTGTAGGCCTTTCCCTAAATTCTACTATCTATTAGGTGAAACTTTTTCTGAGTCCATTTTTAGGGGAGATGGTGCCAAAGTTCTTATAAAAATATGGAAGATAATTTGTATAATTTCCTAATTTGTTCTAATTAAGTAAAACAAGAATTGAGTTTGATTAAGAATATAAATTTAGTTTTAGAGCATTATTAAGGAATGAAATGTAAATTATTTTGAGGTTAACTTAACTGGATGGATTAGGTACCTAATTAGGGGAATTAGGTTAAGTTAGGGCTTAGTGAAATGGGCCATGATAGTTTTGGTGCTCATGCTTAGACTTTTTTATTTTTTTATTTTTGAACCTATTCTAGTCATTCTTCGACATGCTTTTGTTTCGATATGGTCATGATTTCGGACCAATTCTAGTCATTGTTTTGGTGCTTATGCTTCGACATGCTTATCTTTCGACACGGTAATGATTTTTTGGACCAATTCTAGTCATTGTTTTGGTGCTCATGCTTCGACATACCAATTGTGGTCATTCTGATATTTTTATTTTTATTTTTATTTTTTTCCAAATCTACTCTGGTTATTCTTTGATATGTTCATGTTTCGACATGGTCATGGTTTTTTAACCACTTTTGGTCATTGTTTTGGTGCTTATGCTTCGACATTTTTTTGGACCTATTTTAGTCATTCTTCGACATGCTCATGTTTTGCCAGAAAGTTGCGCCGATACTTTTAAGCTCATCTAATCACATTTCTCACCAACATACCCTTAAGGAAAACTTTTCACAACCTCAACACTATAGGCCGAATGCTCAACTGAGCAGTTCAATTAAGCGAGTTTGATATCAGTTACATTCTCCCCGACTCGCAATCAAATGGCATACATTAGCCAAGGTCGTTGTGGAATGTACTTCTCAAGATGAGAACCTTGAAGCCCCAGAAGTTTGAAATGTCAAGTGTTAGAGCCTATACATAGTTGGAGCTTTAAACACCATAGGAGGTGGCGCAGGATTACTACTAGAAGCACCTGAAGGCTTCACGATCAAGTACGCAATAAAATTTGCATTCTCTACAACGAACAATCAATCAGAGTATGAAGTGATGATTGCAGGTTAAGGCCTTGCAAGTGCTTTACATGTTAACAAGTTGAACATATTCAATGATTCTCAGTTAGTAGCAATGTAGACCACTAGAGAATATGAAGCCAAAGATAAAAAGTTGAAGTGCTACTTGGACATAGTAAAGCCAATGATGTCAAGCTTCAAAAAGTGTCATGTTCACCACATATGAAGGTTAGAAAACTCAAGAGCTGATTCACTTTCGAAGTTGGCCATATATGAAGGGAACGAATACGAGCCAATTTATTTTGAGTGTCACAAAGGAACCTTCATGGCTCGATCTAATCAAAAAATATATAGAAGAAGGTTTCTTACCATAAGATCGGACCGAAGCAAAAAGACTCATGTCTAAAGCAGCAAGGTAAATTGTGATAAATGGGGTATTATACAAAAGGTCACTCACACTTCCTTATCTACATTGCCATCGACCTTCAAAGGCGCATTATGCTCTAAGGGAGGTTCACGAAGGTATATGTGAACAACATTTAGGTGGACGATCTCTTGCTTTAAAGGTGCTACTGCAAGGTTTTTATTGGCCAAATATGTAAAAGGAAGCAATAGATTTCGTGAAAAAGTGTGAACAATGTTAGAAGCATGCCTCACTCCACCACCATCTAGGAGAAGAGATGACCACCATCAAATCACCTCTCATTTTTGCAATATGGGGAATGGATATACTCGTCCCTTTCCTTCTGACCTCAGGACAAAGGAAGTTTGTTGTTGTCACTGTTGATTATTTCACAAAATAGGTTGAAGTAGAGGTACTTGCAACAATCACTAACCAAAAGATTATCAAATTTTTTGGGAATCAGTAATACTAGGTATGGGATACCACGAGTCTTAATCAATGACAGCGGAAAGCAGTTTGATAGCTCAAAATTTCGGGATTACTATCGGGAGTTTTACATTGAGCAATGATTCACTTCAGTTTCACACCCTCAGACAAACGACCAAACAGAGGTAACATATAAAATTATACTCGATGGCCTAAAGAAGAGATTGGAAGGGGCAAAAGGGCTATGGGCCATTGAGCTCCATAACATTTTGTGGGCGTATAGAACAACTACATAGTCATTTATATGGGAAACCCCGTTTTATTTGCTTTTGGAGCTGAGGCGGTAATCCCAATAAATGTGTGAGGCTCTTCTTGTCGCGTTATGTACTTAAACGAGAAGCATAACAATGAAGCCCTTCGCGGAGGATTAGATTTGCTCGACGAAATTCGCCAAACAACAACCTTACAAATGCACGAAAGTGACAGGAGAGCAACAAAGTTTTACAACTCTAGAATTAAACACAAGAATTTCCTCCCAAGCGACTATGTTATGCGAAAGCAAGAGGTTTCTCTGTAACATCCCTTATCCCAATTATGGCAATGCCCGGCTAGAAACCTTAATTAGGCCCCAATACACTAGTCAGACTCAATTAGAGTAACAATACAACCGTCCTTCATACCTGATAATCACAATACAATATATCGTGTATCGAATAAATAATAGAAAACGATTGAAAATGCAGCGGAATTAAAACTTTTTTGATAATATCAACGAGATACTAACTATACTAATTAGAGTTCAAAACCGGTATCAACCTCGGTTTACTAAACAACCCCAATCCCCGTATTAATACAAAATGTATTTCAACTCGAATATATAAGAATAAAGAGAGATCAATTCACCGTAGAGAAGAATATAGACTCCTAATCTTCTCCGTTTCTGAGTCAAAGCGCACGTCTGTATTCCTGAAATGTTAATTGGGATGAACGCTTCAACTTGCTCAGTAAGTGACTCACAATTACAATATCAAAAGTCTATCTAATAGTTAAGGAATATGAATAACAATATGAATCCAATAATATCTATCAGGGCATGATAAATAATATAAAAAATACATAAACAGATGCAAAGCCATAGTTCCACAGCCCCTGCACAAGCGACTTTAATTACATTTCGTTATGCAAAATTCTTATCTCAGTTATCCAAAAATACCATTACCGAAATCCACACATTGATCAAATGTGTGAATTCAAGAATAATTAAGTCTCTGCACTCTTAGGACAATGAGTAGTATATATATCGATCGATGGCGGTATAAGGAGACAAGGAAGGCATGACCTAGCTATCACCTGTTGTCATAGGGAGAGGTTCCATCTAGGGTCACCTCATACCTGGAGACATAAGTCTACTCATCTCCTCATTTATTTTTAGTGTGTTATGCTTGTCGCTGTGCACTGCGCCCATTCCTAGTCCATAACTGCGTGAACTAGATATACTACGATATATAGCACAAATGATAAATATAATTGAGTCCCACTTACCTGTACTGAGCTTTATTAACATTATACCGACTTTTACAACTCCTAAAATCCATAAAACTTTCCTCGCCGACCATGAACCTACATAGATTGATCACCATCAATTTGAGTCTAATACTTATTGGTTATAACCCCTAAACTAGTCCCATTTAAACTCGAAATCTCGGGACCACACAAAAATTGGGACTAAAGTATGCTCGAGAACTATTTATAAAAATAATACTTTATATCAATTTCAAAGTGCTATCAACTAGCCATTAAAGATTGACTTTTTAACCTTGAAAACCTTAATATTTATCATGATGACCAAAAATGAAGTTGTAGCACTCATATCGGACTTTCCATAAAGTCTAAGAATACTCAAATCGGATCACAAACGAATAAGTTATGAATTTTCTAATACAGCCTATTGAATAGGCAGACTTTATTAATTTAGAACTAACAAAACTTATTCAAATCAACATTTTTGAAATTATATCATCACAACTAAACACCAAATACTAGGAAATCGCTCAATACCCCATATTCAAAATATTTCCATAGCTCGTGAAGTCAATTTAGACAAAAACCAATAATCAAGATTTTTCAAATTCCCAATGTAAATCAGTATTTGCTATAAAAATATCTTCAAAATAGTTATCAATCGAGTCGCATCAATTCAACTCATAAAAACCCCAACCTAGAATAGTGGGATTCATCCCAAAAGAGCATAAATAAACCCAATACATCAATTTACAACAAATTCTATCAATTTCTATTAAAACCTCACGAAAGGAATCGAGAAATCGTGAGAATTCAAATTGAATTGAGGAAGATGCTCTGAATTGAGTATTTACCAAATTGTAGGTTGAATCCCTCGCTTGTGCTACAGAAACTAAGTTCAAACTGACCGTTTCGCGATGCTCTACAATTTTGCAGAAAGAAACTGAGCGAAAATTGGACGTCGGGAGCTTCGTGAGCAAAAGTGTCCGCGAAGAGAATTTGGAAACGTTTTGTTGAAATGAAATCAAATGAATCGATTCATTTGATTTCTGATTGATTTTTTTTATATTTATATATAAACCTTCAGCTGCTTAATTTTTTTTTATTTACTAATTCCTAAAATCCCTATTTTGACATGTTTTGGCTTCTGGTACTCATTTTGGATTCTGTTTTTCACCAAATTGAGCCAAACTCTAGACTAAATAGTCAATCTTCATAAAATGTCTATAACAATGGTTTAAGTCACATCAAAATCCCAAAAATAACAACTTTGTCCATGACATATTAAACTATCACAGACCAATTCTCTTGCCATATTTAGCCAATCTTGCACCAAATTAGGCCCAATATCAACCTCGACTATTGCCAATGACACGAAACTTGAGGCAAGGTCTTACACCTTCTTTGTTCTCATTTACACTTTGCCATTGAACCTCTCGTTGCACGCAAATTGAACAAAATCTTCGCGTGATACTTAACACTTGATTTACAAGTTTTTGAGCAACTAATTATTTATTTATTTCATCATTATAGGTCTTATATTAATACATATTAATTTTCAATAATTCAATTAATCAATTTACACGCTAAACAAACACCATACATTACATCAAACGCACTCACACATTATTCAAGACAAGCTTGGCTTAACCTCGAGCCTAACTCGAGTTAATTAACATTCGAATTAACACTAATCACTTGCTTAAGGTAACAGGTCGTTACAGTCTCCCCAATTTAAGACAATTTCTTCCTTGAAATGAAAGTAAACGTACAAGTTACTTGTAGTTCCGAAGAGAAATGGAATTTGCTCTTCCATTTATAACTCTCGTTCCCCGATTATCTTTTTTTTTTTCATGGCATAACTATTTTACTGTACTTCGAATCTACAAAGCCCTTTCATAGATGAGACTTTCAAAAGCACAATGAATTTGTCTTTTGAATTCTCCAATAATCTTTAATGCTTGACTCCTCAACATTTTTATCTTTGTCCAGTTGTAGTTCTAAATCACCTAATCTGCCATACCTTTTTATGCAGCTCTTAATTATCTTATTTTTCGCAAAAGCTATATCTCCAATCTTAGTTTTGTCCATCAACGTACAACAAAATTGAGCTTATTCAGTTTTATCATCTAATGCTATAATCCACCTCATTACCTTTATTATTAGAGAGCTCACACAAATGAATATGTTTTCTTTCAGTGGTAAAACATTATGAGACACAAGCTCAAAATATTTATTCTTTAGAACCATGAATAACAGTTCGGTTTCTTCATCAATACAAAGAAAAAAATAATGTATGAAGATTGAGAATGATTTTCAAATACATCAATAGCCTCTTCCACTGCTGGAAGTAAGTCTCGAATCTTTATCCGAGGAATTAAACTGCAACGGCCCGTTATCTTAAGCAGGTTATTAGTGTTAATCTGAATTTCAATTAACTTGAGTTAGGCTTGTGGTTAAGTGCGGCTTGTCTCGATTAGCGCGTATGTAGATTTACGTGCTGTTTGATGTGTGTTATTATTTATTGAAATTAATTAGATTAATTAGCGTTTAATTGATTAATTGAAAAATTATTCGAACGCCTAATATACCGGGTGTGGGTCAAGGAGGACGCAAACGAGTCATGGGTTAGTGTGCGCGCCCGAGTGTACTTTTTGGCGCACATGGCGAAATTATAAACACATGAACACATATGCGTATATATATTATATATAATTATATTTATAAATATATATTGAAAACAAATAAATAATTAATAATTGGTGGGCACCTAGTGATACACGGGGTTGAGGGTGACATGCGTAGGACGTATGTGCACTCCTGATGGTCGTCGTTGGTGCGCACGACGAATTTATGGGCGTGAAAATTCATAGGTAAGTATACATTTTGTATATATATGGATTTATATATAAATATATATATATAAGAATACTATAGTTTGAATAAAATTTTAAAACACATAACATTCACCTCGATATGCGTGTTACGCTTGAGTCGAGAAGGTGAATAGGTGGAGGAATTATACATGCTTCGAGATATGTGCAATCACATCTAGATAAAAATCAATGTGATTTAATTCTATTTTTATTGGTCTCAAGATTCATACCACACAAATCTCGAGAAATATTTTACGTTAATCAAACTTAAGGCAGTTAAGGAAAATGGGTTAGTTTATAGCCATTGGATCGGTCTCGAGATAAGTGTTATGTATATCGAGATAAAGGAAAATAAAAGTAAAAATTAAATTTGCCTCGAGATTCATGCGGTATGAATCTCGAGGAAATTCTTATATATCTTCTTTAAAATGGTCTCCTAAGTAATGGAAATCGTACACATAGAGAGAGGGAGAAATCGAGAGATGAAGGGAAGCCGAGAGGAGGGAAAGCGTGAACCGAGAGATTGGGATGGAGAGATCAACAACGAAGGTGAGTTGTTGTTCATCGTTGGGTTATTTTGATGTTGTTGTTGGTGTTGAGTTGTTTGGAGTTTTATTGTTGATTCTGAATGGAAGTAGTAATGGAGAGGAGGAAGAAGATGTAGGGGAGGTATCTTTCCCCTGTTGGGAATTGCTTATGGAATCAGGGACGTTTGTCATAGAAGCTATTAAAAAAAAAAACAAAGAAATTGAACCAGGGACGCTTGTCCCTGGTTTTGTTTTGATGAGGAAGATGCACACGCACGGTCGTGCTTGTGCATCCCCTCCTGGGCGGGCAGGGGAGCCTAAGACAGCTCGGCCAATGGGGCGAGCCATGCCCGAGAGCCCTGGCCAAGGTCGGTTCAGACCGTTAGGATCGACCCGACCCAACAAAATATAAAATAGAAAAGAAAAAGATACAAAAACTCTGGAAAAATAGGAAAGAATTTTAAAAAATTGAGGAAAAATTCCAAAATATTATATTTTGATCAAATAAATAGAAATTGATGAAGTTCTTTTAAAATGAAGAATTTAGGATTTTTACGATACTTTATACGGGAATTTTACCTCGTAAAGCGTGAAATTGTTACATTGACCTAAATTTTGATAAATAGGCTTCAGATTCGATTAGGATCAATTTAAGGGTTCTAATTGAGCAATATTGGACCCAAATTAATGACAATTGATGTAATTTAGGCTATGGGTTGACAGAGAAAGGATTTACGGATTTCGAGAATCGCGTAAGTCGGTAAAAAGTTAGAAAAGCTCGGTACAGGTAAGTGGCACTCATATTTTTATCAATTATACAATGTAATTAGTATAATTAGTTCATCTAGCATTATGGATTGGGAATGTGGCAATGTACTGTGACTTGAAATTGAATTATTTCTTATGAGAAATTATTTGGAAAGAGGTACGGCGGGCGAATCGGACTGAAGTGACGATGAAGGTGATTGGTTAGCTACCGACACCTTCCCTTTAGTATCCTTGAGGTACACGATTGTTGCTTTCCTATTTGAGTTGGTATCTATGCTACGCTTGAATAGACTACATAAATCACACGTTGGCCAACTTGTGAGGTTTTATGTGGACCGTAATTCAGGGTAACGAGAGTTTACTTTTCGGTTTTGAAAATGAAAATACAAGTCACGAGTACAGTTGCAATTGACTTGTAAACTTGCATTCCGTTATTTATTGTAATATCATTTTAATGCATGTATAGATATGTTTGGGTTCATATTGCTATTCATTTATTCTTTGATATTAGTTGATAATTGATACTTCTACGAGCATCACTTATTGAGCAAGTTGGAGCGCTCATTCCCAATTAACATTTCAGGTTGTTGACGTGCGCTTCGACTCAGGAACGGAGAAGATTATGAGTTTATAGTCTTCTCTACAGTGAAGTGAGTTTCCCATTGTTTATATATTGTATTGAATTACTATTTTGTAATAAATAGGGTAGGGATATGATTTTACGACCAAGATTTTATGCCAGTTTTTGTATATCATATATTTCATCGAAAAAGTTTTAATTACGCTGCGTTTTTGTCTATTTATTTGATATACAATATATTATTTGTGTGATTATCAAGTATGAACGACGCCTGTACTGTTACTCTAATTGAGTCTGAATGATGTATCGGGGCTTAATTAGGGTTTCAGGCTGGGTACCGCCCTAATTGGGATAGGGGATGCTCGTAAACACTGAAACACCATATCTTCTCACATTTCCATATACATATATCTTGCTCAATCTGTCTAAAGAATAACGTAACCTCATTGACAAGAATTTACAGACTTCGATAAATCTATCAACTACAACTCATACATCATTTTTTTGACGCCAAAATCTAGTTAATTTCATTACATAACCTCCGGTTATATTATCCTTCTACCATCATATATAGACAAGAGTTTATTTAACCCTTCAGGTTTTTATTATAAAGTCTTAATCTACTGAATAACTCTCATATCTCTTTATGAGTTTAATAACATATATCATCACTTCAAATAATCCATAATCTTCTCGTATACCTTAATATGACATGACAATGATTGTATAATTAATATAAAGAGATCCATGAGGTCATCAATGTAATTCTTGCATGAAATTCTTCCTAAACTAGAATTTCATTTCAAAATCTCATGCGCCCAACACAATTTCTCTAGACTGTCTAATCAAAATATTAATCCTTGATAGCCAAATCTTGACATTTCAAGTGGTTCCCATTAGACTTCTGAATCACCTTATCACCCAGTTAATCAAACACTTGGCTCAGCTACAATCTAAGCTTCCAAGAATGAATTTGTAATTACTAATTTCAACAACTCAGTTGATGATGTGCCTGCGCAGGACTTTGTTCTATCATCATTATTATACATCTCTCTCAAGAGATAGTATTGAGTTCCTATTATAATTACATTTGATGTTTTTTCTCTACTCAAAGTATTGATCACATTAATCACTTTGTGTGGGTGATTTCTCAGAGTTAGATCATTATATTCATGAATTTAGGTTACTCACTTCATCTCGAATTTTTTTTCTCTAATAACTATACTCTTCAAAATCTCATAGTTTGAAGATTTATAATCAAATTTCACCAGCTCATTGGTTTTCATACTCCTCATTTGTCTTCTAGTGTTCCTCTAAGATTATCTACTCTTAAAGATCACTAAAAGTCTCTCCAAATCTTTTTCACTTGAGTAAATATGGGTTTTCATACTTCATTCATTCATCATAGGCTTTGATTCTCTTCAAAACCAATGATGAATGAATGAATTTGCATAATCTATTCAATTGAATGGATTCATAAATAAGTTTGGATCTAAACCCATAATTTATGACCCTAAGTCTCAGCTCTAAGACTTATCTTTGAAATTCATTTCATTCATTATTTGAAATACATTTCAAACTTTTATTTCACAAGTGATGCATTAAATTGTTTGGTACAACTACCAAAATAACTATTTTACAATAGTTCATCTCAAGCTTTCAAGAACTATATAATAGTATAAACTACAATCTCTTGTTTCGTTATGTCAACACACAACTATCTGAACTAATGTATTAGGCTAAACCTTTATTTTTTCATATTCAAGGTATAAACAAGCAATTATTGTAGTTAAACTACATTTCAATTTCCTCACAAGGCATCCTTGGGTCACATACTACTCATTTGAATTTCACTATTGAGTTAATTGAATATACAACACAACAATACCACAAATCTTTGTATATGTTGTTTGTATCATTTAATTATTCCAAGATATCACTACCTTTATGATTTTGTGTTGAATATAAGACATTTCTCTAATTCTCTCAATCATAGTCAAGTCCATTGACTCGTAATTAGCATTCAACACATATCTGAATGATTTACATTTTAAACTTAATATTTGCACATGAAATATTTTGTATAAATGAGTTTATCATCAGAGTTCACATGACTTTGCGATATTTCTTGTGCTTTTGCTAAGTCTTCAACCATTTTATATTATCATCAATAATACAATGATAATCTTATTCCAATAGAGTTCAACAACTCTACTCTTCCATTTATGAACATAGCATTAGCTTTAGTGAGTTTCCATGGTTCTCACCATGATTTCTAACAAAATTAATCCATTGCTTGATTTCATTTTCATATATTCCTAACTCTGATCTTAAGTTAATGAAACCAGATCTCAACAACTCTTGAGAACAAGTGGTTTCATGTAATTAACTAAATGAGTTGTCGATTTTGTGAAATGAATAGTCATTCTTGATTTAATTTAAATTAATCTCATCACTCGAGTTGAGCTCTCAAAATCATACAATTCCAATGGTATAATAAGTAAAATGGAGTTGATAATTGGTTTAAACATAAAAATCAAGTAATTGATAAATTTAAATCTCAAATTGTGGCAAGACTCTAACATAATTCGATTACCAGACTACTTGAAACTTTTGAAACCACAATTTTCATTCATCAAGCTTGAATTCTCTTCATGAACTTATCACTATTTTAAACATGTTCAAACCATTGAATCTCGAATGATAGTTTTATTTCTACAAATCATTATTCGTAGAAATTTAGAGATTTACACAATTTTTAGTTACAAGTAGTAGTTAATACTAACCTCTTGATATGCTATTACTTATTAACTCCTAGTATCGTAAAGTATTTCTTTAATTTTTCAAATCCTCAGATTCATAGACAATTCATCTTCCCCAATTTAGGTTATACTAGTAGAAATGATCCGAGTAAGACATCTCACTAGCTCACTGCCATATTCTAACTTAACTATACAAGTTTTCAACTTTAAGTTTTCATTTGAAATTACCATAAAAGTGATAAAAGTCCAACATATAAGATAGAGTTGATAAACACCACAGATTCTCCATAATCCTTCAACTCTCATATCTCATTGTGAATCTTCACTTTTAATGTAATTTTGCAATTATATTCATTTTCTAATATCCCAGCATTGATCTACACATGAATCTGGTAATATTATGCTTTATAAACCACTTATAAAGTATACGTTACTTAGTGGTCTTTCTATCTATCATAGCTACTATCAATGACCACTGGTATCAGTTCTACTAATTGAATGAATTTCCTATATATATATATATATATATATATATATATCTTGTGCTATTAACTTAACTATTATCAATTCTAGCAGCAAGGAACATCTCAAAGTAAATGATCAACTTTGAGTTTTAATCAAGTCATTCAATTCTCCATTTGCATTTACAAAAGTTTATTTGTCTTTTTGTGCTTGCGGATCCACCACGTCACCTTTTTCTTTTATCATTCTATTAGTGAGTGCGGTTAAACCACAACAACACTAATAAACTTTTTCTTATTTTAACTTTACCTTCAGTATGCGTTGTTACACCACAACTATATTGTCAGGCGTATTCTCATTATTCCAATATGGACTTGCATCATATTTGGAATCTTATACTTCATAATAACTCATGAATTATGCATACGCTAGTGGTTATTTAACCTCAACTAGGTTCTTATCATTGTTTACCATTAATTTCCTCATTGAATGACCTTTTATCTCGTTTTACTAGTTTCACTACTAGTATATATCTTACTCAAAGGAAATCATCCCCTTTGAGCTTCACTAGAAATAACTCAATGTTTCCTTAAATTCTTAATGTCCATTATCTGAACATGTGTCTCAAAATCCAAGTCCAATCGATCATTCTTCACTGACTATCACTAATCAAATAATATAAGTGAGAATAAAGACTTTTAGAGACCATTGTATGGAAAAATAGTTTATTTTTTTCTTTTTGTAGCATTTCATACGTCTTTCCTTTTTCCATAAACAAATGAGATTTAGGTTTCTACAAACCCAATCCTCAATAGTTTCTCAATTCTTGAGACATTGATGGATACAAACCATCGTATTATATTTATATTGTCTTCTTTTGTTGGAACATCCCTGAAGTCCAAGATTCCCCAAGAACCCTCACCATCTATTTATTGAATTCCAAGATAAAGATAGGAGATAAAACCATCAAGATAACGTATATGAAAGACATTACAATTATATCTATCGCATAGATATAATACATCAAAACACATAACATAACTAAAGCTTTTATCTTTCATTACCCCCCAAAACATCGAAAAAAACCATTTATAAAATCCTAGGTTATCAATAACTTGAGAATCAATCTCCAAGTTAGTAAAACTAGACTTATATTCAGATTACGGTAATGAATTCAAGTGTCGACAAACTGTATCAGAGTTATTCTTGATTTTCAAACAATTCAAGAATATGGAATTTTGCTTTAAAAGCAAGGTTCTGATACCAACTGTAACATGCCCTATCCCAATTAGGGCAATGCTTAGCCTGAAACCCTAATTAAGCTCCAGTACACCCGTCAAACTCAATTAGAGTAAAAGTACAGCCATCCTTCATACTTGATAATCACAATATTGTATATCGTGTATTGAATAAATAATTGAAAATGATTGAAAATGCAGCAAAATTAGAACTTTTTTGATAATACCAACGATATACTAACTATACAAATCAGAGTTCAAAACCGGCATCAACCTCAGTTTATGAAACAACCCCAAACCCTATATTAATACAAAATGTATTTAAACTCAAATATATAAGACAAAAGAGAGATTAATTCACTGTAGAGAAGAATATAGACTCCTAATCTTCTCCGTTCTTGAGTCAAAGCGCACGTCGGTGTTCCTGAAATGTTAATTGGTATGAGCGCTCCAACTTGCTCAGTAAGTAAATCACAATTACAATATCAAAAGTCTATCTAAAAATACATGAATATGAATAACAATATGAATCCAATAATATTTATTAGGGCATGATAAATAATATAAACAATAGATAAAAAGATGCAAAGCCATAGTTCCACAGCCTCAGCACAAGCCACTTAATTACATTTCGATATACAAGAGTCTTCTCTCAGTTGTCCAAGAATACCAATACTGAAATCTACACATTGGCTGAATATGTGATTTCATCAGTTTATTCATGAATAACTAAGTGTCCGCACTCTTAGGACAACGAGTAGTATATATATATATCAGTCGACGACCGTATGAGGATATATGAAAGGCATGGCCTAGCTACCACTTGTCATCACAAGGAGAGGTTTCATCCTAGGTCACCGTCGCGTTGACTCATACCTAGAGACATAAGTCTACTCATCTCCTCATTAATTTTTAGTATGTTATGCTCATCGTTGTGCAGTGCTCCCATTCCCAGTCCATAACTATGTGAACTAGATATATTACGATATATATAGAACAAACAATAAATGTAATTGAGTCCCACTTACCTATACTGAGCTTTATTAACTTTATATCGACTTACACAACTCCCAAAATCCATAAACCTTTCCTCGTCGACCAAGAACCTAAATAGATTGATCACCATCAATTCGAGTCTAATACTCATTGGTTAGAACCCCTAAACTGATCCCATTTGAATCCAAAATCTCAGAACTACACAAAAACTGCAACTAAAGCACGCTCGAGAACTATTTATAAAATAATACGTTATAACAATTTCAAAGTGCTATCAAGTAGCCACTTAAAGTTAACTTTTTAACCTTGAAAACCTCAATATTTATAAATGATGACAAAAAATGAGTTGTACTCATGTCTTACTTCCATAAAGTCCAAGAAGACTCAAATCGGATCACAAATAGAGAAGTTATGAATTTTCGAATACAGCTTGTTGAATAGGTACACTTTATTAATGTAGAACTAATCAAACTTCTCCAAATCAACATTTTTGAAATTATGTCATAACAACTCAACACCAAATACTAGGAAATTGCTCAATACCACATTTAAAATATTTCTACAGCCCGTTAAGTCAATTTAGACAAAAACGAATAATCCAATTTATCTAAAATCTCAATAGAAATCAATATCAACTATAAAAATATCTTCAAAATAGTTATCAATTGAGTTGCATCAATTCAACTCATAAAACCCCAACGCACGACAGTGGGATTTATCCCAAATAGGTACAAATCAACCCAATACATCAATTCACAATAAATTCTATCAATTTCTATTAAAACCCCGCGAAAGGAATTGAGAAATCACGAGAATTCAAACTGAATTGAGGAAAATGCCTTGAATTGAGTATTTACCAAATTGCGGGCCGAATACCTCATTTCTGCTACGGAAACTTAGCTCAAACTGACCATCTCGCGATGCTCTACAGTTTTGCTGAACGAAATCGGGCGAAAATGGACGTTTGGAGCTCCTCGAGCGAAAATGTCTGTGATTGGGTTTGGAAACAAACATTCTGTTGAAATGAAATCAAATGAATTGATTCATTTGATTTCTGATTGATTTTTTCATATTTGTATATAAACCCTCGGCAGCTTGTTACCAGCTTAATTTTGTTTTATTTATTAGTTCCTAAAATCCCTATTTTGACGTGTTTAGGCTTCTGACACTCGTTTTGGATCCCTTTTTTCAGCAAATTGAGCCAAAATCTCAACAAAATAGTCCATCTTCATAAAATGTCCATAACAATGATTTTGGTCACATCAAAACCCAAAAAACAACAACTTTATCCATAACATATTAAACTATCTCAGATTAATTCTCTTGCCATATTTAACCAATCTTGCACCAAATTAGGCCCAATCTCAACCTCGACTACTGCTAACTAACATGAAACTAGAGGCGAGGTCTTACACCAACTTAGTTCTCATTTGCACTGCCACTGAACCCCACTTACACGCAAATGGAGCAAAATCTTCGCGTGATAGTTAACACTTGATTTACGTGGTTTTGAGCAACTAATTATTTATTTATTTCACCATTATAGGTCTTATATTAATACATATTAATTGCATATAATTCAATTAATCAATTTACACGTCAAACAAACACCATACATCACATCAATGCACTCACAAATTATTCAAGACAAGTTAGGCTTAACCTAGAGCCTAACTCGAGTTAATTAACATTCAAATTAACACTAATCACTTACTTAAGTAACGGGTCATTACATTTTCAACCTCAGATAGGTGGAAAGCCGCCTCCGAAATAGGAAGGACCTTATAGAGTCAAGAAAAAAATTGCGCCTGGCGCAAACACATTGGAGAAACTACATGGAAAAGCTATACCATGATCCTGGAATATCTCCAATCTTTGCAAGTATCATCACTAAGTTAGTTTTTCACTTTTAGTTTGTTTCACTTGAATATGTGCCAAGTAGGCTCATTAAGAAGCATTTTTGATAAGAGCTTTTCGTTTGCTCTATGTTCTTCATTTTATCATAGATCTGATAAGATCCGTAAAAAATGCAAAACATTAAATTTGTTTCAACTTTTGCTGCATTGCATTTTTCAACGACAATCAGAGTGATACATCATCTGGTGGTTGTAACAATAGCCAAGGCAAATCTCTCCAAGATATAATACTTCTTCTCCGCTCCTTGCAAGACTCGACTTATCCTCTCAATTAAGACCGAGCTAACTACCACATCAGAGATTCCTAGGTACAAAAATAAAAGTTATCCCCTTAATGGCTTAGAGAGCAAGGGTGGGCTTGCCAAGTATCGCTTCAGACCTTCGACTGACTTCTAAGACTCACTATTCCATGCGAAGCATTTTGGATTCTTCAACAAATTAAAAAATGGTGCAGATCGATCCACTGATCGTGATAAGAATCTTCCTTGAGTAGCTAAGCATCCCATAAACCTTTGAAAATCTTTGACTATTTTGGTGGATAAATATCCATTATTGCTCGAGTTTTCTCGGGATTTGCTTTTATCCCTCTTTTAGAGACTATTAGCCATAAGAACTTTCTCGAAGCAACACCAAAAGCATATTTGGTTGGATTGAGCTTCATTTTATACTTTCTTTGGGCTTCGAAGGCTTTGTCCAAGTCCTTAACATACTCCTCAGCATGTAGGATTTTCACTAGCATATCTTCAATGTAAACCTCCATAATTGTTTTTATCATGGGTTTAAAGATAGATTTTATGAGTCTTTGGTATGTAGCTCTTGCATTCTTTAACCGGAAAGGCATCATACGATATCAATAAAGGCTACATTCAATGATGAATGAGACCTTGTTTATATCAATTTCTTCCATGTGAATTTGATTGTATCAGCTAAAAGCATCCATAAATGTCAACAGTTCGTGGCCTGCTGTTACATCTATCAAAATGTCAATTCTTGGAAACGGGAAGTAGTCTTTTAGATATGCATTATTCAAGTTTGTAAAATCTATGCACATTCTCTACTTGCCATTCGACATTTTTATCATCACTGGATTTGCTATCTATTTTGAGTACATTATTTCCTCAATTATTTATACGGCTAACAATTTGTCGACTTCCTCATCAATTATTTTTTTCCTTTTAGGATCGAAAGACCTTTTCTTTTGCTTCACCAGTTTCCTGGTTGGGTCGACATTTAGGAGATGTGTAATGACCATCAGGTCTATTCCTGGCATTATCTACTGGGGGACCAAGTAAAAATGACTCAATTTGCCTTCAAAAATTAGGTAAGACTTTCTGAAACATTTTGTTGGAGATCTGACCCGATGTAAGTAAAGTTTTTCAGTGTCTTCATTGCTCAACACCACTGGAATTAACTTATCAACAGGTTCCGGTCTCGACTTATTTTCGCTAAGGTCCATTGATTCCGCAGGTAGCACTTGGTCACCGATTTTGCTCCCTCTAGTAGTTTGATAGTAATAAGTTTGTGTCATCCTTTAATCACATTGTATTACGCCTACTGCACCTGGCATGAGGAATTTCAATTTAAGATGGTATATCGATTGAATTGCATAAAACTGATCATGTGCGTGACTTGCCATGGTGAGTCTCCTAAAGTCATTGGAAGTGAAATCGATCCCTATACCTTCACATCTGTCCCATTAAAACTATAAAGAAGTGTCATGATGATGGTCAATTGGCTATCTTCGTAGCCTATTCCCTTGAAGGCTTCGTACGACAAAAGGATATGATTTATGTTATTCATTAGGTTGTATCGATTTTTATATTCATGCTACTTGAGCAATCATAATGCCTTACTAGAGACCGCTTATGACTTTTGTACTAAAATGGTTTTAGTTCACTGCTAACATCGCATGAACCTACTGGGTCGCACACAAAGAATGACTTTGCATAATTTCAATTAGTCTAGAGTAATGAATTTTATATGATAAAATTCATGACATAAAAGCCCTTTTGATTTGTTATATGATAACTTATTAATAGGGGCATATTTGTAACTTCCTTAACTTGCTTAAATACAATAGTTATTTTACGAATAAGTTTTTTAAGAGAGCTTATCTACACATATAAATAGAGGTTGAAACTCAAATTGTGGTCACAATTCGTTTGTGGATTTTCGATAGAGGACGTGCGCTTAAACATCTTGGAGATCAAACAATCAGATAAGGAAATCATGGTTAAGGTATGGTTTACTTTTACAGATCTAGTTAATGGAACCTATTTTTGATCCTATTGGGGTTTTTCAAAAATTATTTTGAGTTTTCTGCTGCTTTTGAACCTTATAACCCAACAGTGGTATTAATGTTTTAGTCTTAGTTCTATTAAATGTTTGCTTGTTTTTTCTGATGTATATATGATATATGTGTGAAAACATGATCTTGATTAATGTATATATGATGTAGATATAAGTTCTGTGATAATTATTATCAAGAATTGGTTTTAAAGCATGTTGTTAATTCATGTATTTAATACATACACATGATTTGATAACATGATATAATTCATGTTTAGAATATTTCGATTAACATGTGTTTTAATATTGAATGATGCGAATTTTGTATGATCGCATGGAAAAAGTCATGTTTAGGTTAATGTGATTTTTGTGTTGAATAGAAAGTTCCTTTTTGTTCAGTAATTATGTATGTCTCCATGAAAGAAATCATGATTAGGTTAATATGATTAATTTAATATGATTTTGGTGTTAAATGCATGAATAATATTTCATTTCTTGATTCAATTGCTTGTTTTGTATGGATAAGAATCGAAATTAGTTTTGATCATATATCTCATTGTGGTTATCTGTTACTATATTCCTATTAGATAGGAGATAAAATCTTAATTGGATAAGAATTACAAATCCTATAAAATAGGTGAGATATATAATAAATTCGTAATGGATAAGGATTCAAAGTATCTTAAATTCTAATTGGGTTATGATA
Source organism: Stephania cephalantha (assembly GCA_039657325.1). Taxonomy (NCBI): domain Eukaryota; kingdom Viridiplantae; phylum Streptophyta; class Magnoliopsida; order Ranunculales; family Menispermaceae; genus Stephania; species Stephania cephalantha. Next base: position 9,078,409 of record CM077579.1, read on the forward strand.
AGATATTAAGTTAGAGGTGGGTCTGGGATAATTAAAAATGTTTTAATTAACATATTTCAGAATTTAAATAAGGGACAGTTTCGGTCAGTTGGATTGACTAAAATAATGAGAGATTTTAAGCAATTTTAAATTTTCAAAACTGAAATTCGTTGTCTAAAAAAAGAGACGCTGCCCCTTGTACCCCGCCTGCTGACTCGCCAGCGGGACCACCAGTAACTGTTTGTAGCGCAAGGAAGTTTGTATAATAGTCAATATTAGTAAAATTTCTTAACTTTTTTAGTGACTGTACATGCATTGTAATATATGATATTTATCTTGTTTACATAATGATAACTAAAATAAATTAAAATTCCTCTTCCAAATTTGAAGTCAAGTGTCATCCATTCTCAAACACTTGTCAAGGCTTCGATCACATCAATATGGGTCTGCCTCCGTAGAGTGTGTTTTGTTATCTTGGTGAAGCAAGTTGAGTAACGGTTACTCTATTGTTTGAAATGGTTAGACTTGATAAAGCTATCAAAATGGTTTTGGGCTTTAGGCACAAGATAAGATAAAACGTACTAAGACATAAGATGTGATAATCTCATAAAAATAACTAAGAGTTACATATGATGTAGTTGTTAATAGGTACCTACCTAAATAACCCAATTAAAAATTTCATGCCTTAGCTATCTTGGAATTAGGCGAAACATGGATTTTAGTCCCTTAAATTAACATAGTGGTTTTAGGAGGATTGTTAATTTAGTAAGAGTCCATCCCTCTATACTATAAATGAACTTTTACGTATTCTTTATTGTAGATCTATGGCCTATTCAAATCGCACTAATCCCTAGTCACTGCGATCCATTCTTGAGAAGGATAAGTTGTTTAGGACAAACTTTCTTGACTAGTTCAGAAACTTGACAATTGTTCTTAAGCATGAACGCAAGTTGTATGTCCTGGATGATCCTATTATTGAGGAACCACTAGCCAATGCTTTAAGAGCCGTGAAGGATGCACATAGTAAGCATGTTAATGACTCAAAATATGTTGCATGCATTATGTTGGCAACTATGGTTCTTGAACTTTAGAAGGACATGGACCACATGAAAGCTTACAACATGGCTACAATGTGAAGGAAATGTTCCAACAAAGATAGGCTAGGCAAGAAAGGTTTTAGACAGTTAAGAACCTTCATTCTTACATAATGGTTGAGGGTGCGTCAGTTGTTGGGGCATGTGCCCTAGGTCAATCCATTAACTGTCTTTATGAATACTTTTAGTTAATAAAATAGAGGATTTCATTTGTTGTTTATTATAATTAATTTGCATGTTTACATTATAATAAGATCCATGGGTATTTACAGAAATATCCTAAAAGTCCCTAGTCGATCATTATACTGGGAACTATTATGAATTAAGACTAGTGTGAGTCTTGATTGATGATCATATGATGATTATACCTATAGGGATACGAATCAAGATCACGAGTACTTGTTAGGGAACAAAGTATTGGACCGACCCGCTATGAGAACATCACATGGATTAAGTCATAGTTATTTCTCATGATAGGTATATTTTTCAGTCCTCTGACTTGTGATTACCAGAGATTTCAACATTAGGAACACAGTGATTTGACACAATCAAACGTTGTCTTTAACCGGACTATTATAAAGATTGTGATTGGTTACTGTGTGAGCAATGTGATGAAGTTGTGTAATCGAGATAGAATTTTCCCTCTCATATAAATAGAGATATCCAGTGGATCCCTCAATGTGTTAGACTGTTAAAATGCCTAGTCTAAGCGAATTAATATTGATCAATGTCACTTGGATATTTTCAGTCTACCTAGAGATCGAGACTAGTATGATTGAGCATGTTGGACCACAATTACATGCCTTATGTTTGATCAAAAGGATATCGTGTGACAAAAGGATGTTATATACACTATTGATTAGGTTGTATCGATTTGATATTCATACAACTTGGGCAGTCATAATGTCTTGCTAGAGGTCGATTATGACTTGTATAGCAAAATGTGTTTTGGTACACTGCCAACGTTGTATGAGCCTATTGGGTCGCACACTAAGAATGGTTTTGTGAGATTTTAAGATGGTTTAGAAAAACGAATTTTATATGATAAAATTCATGACAGAAACGTCATTGTGGTGTATTACACTTTTACTTCTTTAAGTAGGGGTATATGTGTAATTTACTTAACCGTCTATATATAAGGGTTGTATAAATAAACGCTTTAAGTTAGAACACATATATGAAAGATTAAGCGCCGAAACTATATTTTTGTTTTAGAAACAAATTAGGGTTTTCTGGTACGCTCTGGATAGTTTTGGAGAGAAACAAAAGGTTTGGTGTTCTCTTGAAGCTAGCATTTCGAATCTCGGCCGCAGTTCGTTTGTGGACTGTTGGTAGAGGGCGTTCGTCGTTTGCAGCGACCTTGAAGATCGATCAACCTTCAGAAAGGTATATTGCGACCGAGGTATGATTAAGTTTTCATGGTTTAAATGTTTTTAATGGAATTAGATTCGGATCCTGTTTGGGTTTTTGTCAAAATTGTTTTGTAATTTCCGCTGCGTATGAACCCCAAAAACCCAACAGTGGTATCAGAGCCTTCGAGTTCGATTCCATTAAATTCATTGCATGTTCTCTTCTGATATATACATGATATATGATTGAAAGCATGTTAATAGTTGATGTATATGTGATATACATAAGTTTTCTATGAGATTTATTATCATGTTTTGTGTATATGATACATATGTTCGTGATTTAATTGAAATCAGTTTCGTACATGCTAGTAACCATGTTAGGTTAATTCAAATAATTTTAATGAATTGAATTTCCTGTTCTGTGATCCATGACACCATTAGGTATAATCTTTATTTTTCGTGTATTGATGCATGGATGAAATCTCTGTAATTCAGTATGCATATTTAGGTTACATTGTTTTAAGTTTCTTAAATTGTATAAATCTTAATATTAATTCGAAACTAATATGATTAGGTTTGATTGGGATAGTAGTTCATGATTCAATTACATGTTTGTGCTTATTTGGATGAGGACCGAAATTGCAAATAATTATTTTTCGAAATTATTTATTTATCTCGTTATATATCTATTTTGTTATGAAATTTCTATTTGATAAGAGATAGATAACAAATTAGATTAGGAGATATTAGAAAAATCGGTTTCGTTATCCCTATTGGATAGGAGATAAATATCGAGAATTTTGTTATTGGTGATATGCTAGAATTCAAATAGCTTAAGTCATAATTGGATTAGGATAAGATGATTAGTTAGATGTGGGCCCGGGTTAATTAAAATGTTTTAATTGACTTAATTTCTGATAAATTAAGGGGTTAATTTAGGATAATAAAATCAACGAAAAATATGATTTTTTATAGCGAATTTTAATTTTCGGAATTGAAATTCGTCTCCTAAAAAAAATCAAGACGCGCATGACCGGTTAAGCGGGACAAACTGCCTAACTAATCCTAGCGCACGGAAATTCTTTTATTAGTGAACAGTATAAAAATTTCCAAATTTTTTAGTGATTGAACAAATCAATAAAATATATGATATTTCATTGTTTACATAAAATCACTAAAACTGAATAAAATCCCTCTATTAGTCCTCATGTTCTGAAGATGAAGGGCTGAGGGTGCATCAGTTAGTCATCATGTTCTGAAGATGAAGGGCTATGTGGACCAGCTTGATAGACTCGGATTTTCCATAAGCCAAAAGTTGGCTACGGATTTGATCCTGAATTCATTACAGAAGAGTTACTCACAATTTGTGATGAACTACAATATGAATAATATGGAGAAATCAATTTCAGAGTTGCATTTGATGCTCAAAACTGCAGATCAAAATATCAAGAAACCCTCTAGTAATGTGTTGATGGTCCAAAAAGGAAAGGGAATGAAGAAGAAAGGCAAAGGCAAGGCTAAAGTTGCCAAGGCTGCTGCTGCACATGTCGCAAAGCCTGTGCAACAAGTCAAGCCCCAGCCTGTTCCTGTTTCAAAACACCCAAAAGAAAAGGAAGGAAATTGTCATTTCTGCCATGCACCTGGACATTGGTTCAGAAATTGCAAACTCTATCTGGAAGATCTAAAGAAGAAAAAGGGTAGTGCGACTACCACTACGGGTATTTATGTTATTGAAATTAATTTATCTACTAGTGATTCCTGGGTATTAGATATTGGATGTGGATCTCACATTTTTATAAATGTGCAGGGACTCACCAGAAATAGAAAGTTGAAGAAAGGAGAAGTCATCCTCCGCGTAGGGAATGGAGCAAGAGTTCTTTGCCTGGTCATTGTTGGATCATATGACTTAGTCTTACCTAGTGGACTTATTTTAACTTTAAATAATTGTTATTTTCTGTGCACATTGAGCGAAACATCATTTCTGTTTCATGTTTGGATATGGATGGTTTTGATTTTATTATTTGTTAATAATAGATGTTCCATTTCTCGTAAAGGCATATTTTATGCGAATGTTGATTTGTGTGATGGTCTTTATATTCTAAGCATGAAAAGGTCCACGATACTCCCAGTCTTTAACATAAATACAAAGAGATTCAAGTCAAATGATTTGAATCAAACCTATCTTTGGCATTGTCATCTCGGGCACATAAATGAGAAACGCATAACGAAGCTCCATAAAGATGGACTTCTATATTCATTTGATTTAGAAACATAAGAAACGTGCGTATCTTGTTTACTAGGCAAGATGACTAAAAGTCCCTTTACTGAACACAGTGAAAGGGCAAGTGATTTATTGGGTCTATACATACGATGTATGCGGTCCTATAAACACAATGGCTAGAGGAGGTTATCGATTTCATTACATTTATCGATGATTTCAAAGATATATGGTTATGTATATCTTATGAAACATAAAGTTTGAATCATTCGAGATGTTTCGAACGTTTCAAAATGAAGTGCATAATCAACTTGGTAAAACTATCAAAACACTTCGGTCAGATCGAGATGGTGAATATTTGAGCTAAGAATTTGATGATCATCTTAGAAATTGTGGGATTGTTTCCCAATTGACTCCACCAGCAACTCCACAATTGAATGGAGTTTCTGAAATGAGAAATCGAACCTTATTAGATATGGTTCGATCTATAATGAGTCATGTAGATCTTCCATTATCCTTTTGGGGTTATGCATTAAAAATTGCAGCTTTCACTCTAAATCGAGTTCCTTCTAAAGCGATTGATAAAACACCATATGAGATATGGTACGGGAAGAGACCTAGTTTGTCTTTCCTTAAGATTTTGGGTTGTGAGGCTTACGTAAAGCGACAAGTCTCAGATAAACGAGCACCTAAATCTGACAAGTGTTTATTTGTGGGGTATCCTAAGGAAACAAAAGGATATTACTTTTATAATCCCGCTGAGAACAAAGTGTTTGTTGCTCGGTATGGTGCCTTTATGGAAAAACAGTTTATTTCAAAAGACATTAGTGGGAGAGAAATAAGATTTGAAGAAGTTCAAGAATCACAGATAAACAACGAACACTCTTTGGAAGTTCAACAACGTTCGAACCAGTTGAACCTCCACAAGTGACACAAGGCCCACGTAAATCGGTAGGGTAAGACATGAGCCGAGAGAGATATGGATTTCTTATTACCGATAGTCGTGATGTGTTGCTTATGGATCAAAATGAGCCCACCACTTATCAGGAGGCTATGTCTGGACCAGACTCAGATAAATGGCTAAGTGCCATGAACTCTGAGATGCAATCCATGTATGATAACCAAGTTTGGAACTTGGTTGATTTACCTAAAGGTGGTAAGACCATTGGATGTAAATGGGTTTTCAAGTAGAAAACTGACATGGATGGCAAAGTGCATACTTTTAAAGCAAGACTTGTAGCAAAAGGTTTCAGGCAGACTCAAGGTGTTGATTATGATGGAACTTTTTCGCCGGTAGCCATGCTTAAATCCATAAGAATTTTAATTGTCATTGCTGCATATTATGACTATGAGATATGGAAAATGGATGTAAAAACATCATTTCTTAATGGAAAGTTGCTTGAGGATGTGTATATGACACAACCTGAAGGTTTTGTACATCCTGAGAATTCTAGGAAGGTATGCAAGCTTCAAAGATCCATTTATGGATTAAACCAAGCTTCTCGGAGTTGGAATCTTCATTTTGATGAAGCAATCAAGGATTTTGGTTTTATTAAGAACGAAGATGAGCCTTGTGTATACAAGAAGGTCAGTGGGAGTGTAGTTATTTTTCTGGTATTATATGTTGATGATATATTACTCATTGGAAATGACATCCCAACATTGCAGAATGTCAAGTCTTGGTTAGGGAAGTGTTTCTCAATGAAAGACTTAGGAGATGCAACCTATATCCTAGGGATAAGGATCTATAGGGATAGATCTAAGAGGCTAATCGGTCTAAGTCAGAGTGCTTACATAGACAAAGTGTTGAATAGTTTCAGTTTGCAAGACTCTAAAAGAGGATTATTGCCAATGTCTCATGGCATAAGTCTCAGCAAGATTCAATGTCCTAAGACAAATGATGAGCGAGACCGTATGAATAAGATTCCATATGCATCAGCTATTGGATCTATCATGTATGTCATGTTATGCACTCGACCTGATGTATCATATGCTTTGAGCACTACAAGCAGATATCAGTCAGATCCTTGTGAGAGTCACTGGATAGCAGTAAAGAACATTCTTAAATACTTAAGAAGGACTAAGGAAATGTTCTTGGTCTATGGAGGTTTTGAAAATAATCTAGTTGTAAATGGTTACACAGATGCAAGTTTTCAAACTGATATAGATGATTTTAGATCGCAATCTGGATATGTGTTTACTTTGAATGGGGGTGCAGTAAGCTGGAAAAGTTCGAAGCAAGAGACTGTGGTAGATTCTACAACAGAAGCTGAATATATTGCAGCGTCCGATGCAGCAAATGAGGCAGTTTGGATCAAAAAGTTCATTTTCGAACTAGGTGTGGTTCCAAGTATTGCTAACCCCGTTTGTTTGTATTGTGACAATAACGGGGCAATAGCACAGTAGGAACCTAGATCACACCACAGATCCAAACATATACTCGAGCATTTTCATCTCATCAGAGAAATTATTGAGATGGGAGACGTGAAGATTTGCAGAGTACCTACTGAAGACAACGTTGCGGATCCATTGACAAAAGCTCTTCCACAAGCAAAACATGATGGTCATGTTAGATCATTAGGCATTAGATGTATGTATGATTGGCCCTAGTGCAAGTGGGAGATGTTGGGGCATGTGTCGTAGGTCAATCCATTAACTGTCTTTATGAATAATTTTAGTTAATAAAATAGTGGATTTCATTTGCTGTTTATTATAATTAATTTGCATGTTTACATTATAATAAGATCCATGGGTATTTACAGAAATATCATAAATGTCCCTAGTTGATCATTATACTTTGGGAACTATAATGAATTAAGACTAGTGTGAGTTTTGATTGATGATCATATGATGATTATACGTATAGGGATATGAATCAAGATCACGAGTCTTTGGACCAGGCCCGCTATGAGAACATCGCATGGATTAAGTCATAGTTGTTTCTCATGATAGGTATATTTTTCATCCTCGACTTGAGATTACCAGAGACTTCAACATTAGGAACACAGTGATTTGACACAATCAAACGTTTTCTTTAACCGGACGATTATAAAGATTATGATTGGTTACTGTGTGAGCAATGTGATGAAGTTGTGTAATCGAGATAGAATTTGTCCCTTTCATATAAAGAGAGATATCCAATGGATCCCTGGATGTGTTAGACTGTTAAAAGGCCTAGTCTAAGTGAATTGATATTGATCAATGTCACTTGGATATTTTCAGTCTACCTAGAGATCGAGACTAGTACGATTGAACATGTCGGATGACTATTCCATGCCTTATGTTTGATCAAAAGATATCGTGTGACAAAAAGATGTTATATACGCTATGGATTAGGTTGTATCGATTTGATGTTCGTACAACTTGGGTAGTCATAATGTCTTGCTAGAGGCCGCTTATGACTTGTATAGCAAAATGTGTTTTGGTACACTGCCAACGTTGTATGAGCCTATTGGGTCGCACACTAAGAATGGTTTCGCGAGATTTTAAGATGGTTCAGAAAAATGAATTTTATATGATAAAATTCATGACAGAAACGTATTTGTGGTGTATTACACTTATACTTCTTTAAGTATGGGTATATGTGTAATTTACTTAACCGTCTATATACAAGGGTTGTATAAATAGACGCTTTAAGTTAGAACACATATATGAAAGATTAAGGGCCGAAACTCTATTTTTCGTTTTAGAAACGAATTAGGGTTTTCTGGTACGCTCTGGATCGTTTTGGAGAGAAACAAAATGGTTTGGTATTCTCTCAAAGCTAGCACTTCGAATCTCGACCGCCGCTCGTGTGTGGACTGCTGGTAGAGGGCGTTCGTCGTTGGCAGCGCCTTAAAGATCGATCAACCTTCATAAAGGTATATTGCGACCGAGGTATGATTAAGTTTTCATGGTTTAAATGTTTTTAATGGAACTAGATTCAGATCCTGTTGGGGTTTTTGTCAAAATTGTTTTGTAATTTTCGCTGCGTATGAACCCCAATACCCAACATCAGTTAGTCCTCATGTTCTGAAAATTAAGGGCTATATTGACAATCTTGACAGACTTGGATTTTTCATAAACCAAGAGTTGGCAACGGATCTGATCCTGAATTTATTGTCTGATAGCTATTTACAATTTGTTATGAACTATAACATGAATAACATGGAGAATCTTATCTCGAGTTGCATTTAATGCTTAAAACTGCTAAGCAAAATGTAAAGAAGCCCATTGCTAATGTGTTGATGGTTCAGAAAGGAAAGGCTTTGAAGAAACTGGGCAAAAGCAAGGCTAAAGTTGCCAAAGTTGTTGTGACTGTCACAAAGCCTGTGGAACAAGTCAAGCCTAAGGCTGCTTTTACTTCACAGTCCTAGAAGGAAAAGGAAGAAGGAAATTTTCATTTCTGCCATGCACCTGGGCTTTGGTTCTGAAATTGCAAGCTATATCTTGAAGATCTACAGAAAAATAAGAGTGGCACGACTACTGCTTTAGGTATTTATGTTATTGAAGTTAACTTGTCTATTAGTGATTCCTAGGTATCGGATACCTGGTTTCACCAAAAGTAGAAAGCTAAAGAAAAAGATTTCATCCTACAAGTTGGAAATGGAGTAAAGGTTGCTACGTTGGCTGTAGGATGCTATGAGTTAATTTTACCTAGTAGACTTGTTTTAGTTTTAAATAATTGTTATTATGTCCCTGCCTTCTGCAGAAACATCATTTCAGTTTCATGTTTGGATTTGGATGGTTTAAATTTCATTATTGCGAATAATAAATGCTCTGTTTCTCGTAAAGACGTTTTCTATGCAAATGCTGATTTGTGTGATGATTTTTATATTCTAAATATGAAAGGGTCTACAAATTTTCCTATTCTTAATGTAAATATAAAGAGATTCAAGACAAATGATTTGAGTCAAATTTGCCTTTGGCATTGTCGTCTTCGCCGTATAAATGAGAAATGCATTTCTAAACTCCATAAGATGAACTTTTAGATTCATTTGATTTTGGAGCATATGAAAAATGTGCATCTTGTTTACTAGGCAAGATGACAAAGAGCCCTCTACTAGACACAGTGAAAGGGCAAGTAATTTATTGGGTCTAATACATACTTATAAATGTGCTCCTGTAAACACAATTGCTAAATGTGGTTATTAGTACTTCATTACTTTCACAGATTATTTCAGCAGATATTGTTATGTGTATCTCATGAAACATAAAGGTGAATGTTTTGAGATGTTTCAAACATTTCTGAGTGAAGTGCAAAATCAACTTGATAAAACTATTATAGCACTTCGATCAGATCGAGGTGGTGAATATTTGAGTCAAGAGTTTGATGATCAATTTAGAAACTATGGGATTGTCTCACAGTTAACTCCTCCGACAACTCCACAATGGAATGGTGTTTTTTAGAGCAGAAATCAGACTTCATTGGATATAGTTAGATCTATGATGAGTCATGCAAATTTTCCTATTTCCTTTTGGGGTTATGCCTTAGAATTTGCTGCATTTACACTGAATCGTGTCTAAAGCAGTTGATCAAACATTATATGAGATGTGGTTTGGGAAAAGACCAAGTTTGTCTTTCTTAAAGATTTTGGGTTATGAAGTTTTTGTACGATGATAAATCTTAAAAAATTATCAGCCAAATCTACTAAGTGTGTATTTATTGGTTATCCTAAAGAAACTAGAGGATACTACTTCTATAATCCTATTGAGAACAAAGTGTTTGTTGCTCAGAATAGTGTCTTTATGGAAAAAGAGTTTATTACAAAATACAACGATGGGAATAAAGTAATTCTTGAATAAGTTCAAGAACCACAAATAAACACTCAACTGCTAATGTGAGATCAACAAATTCTTGAACTAGTTGAACCTCCACATGTATCACAAGGCCCACGTAGGTCTAATAGGGGACGTCAACCTGAGAGATTTGGATTTCTTATTATTGATAATAGTGAGGTGTTTCTTATGGACCAAAATAAGCCTACAACTTATCGAACGATGTGTCTAGCCCTGAGGCTAATAAATAGCCTAAAGTTATGAATTCTAAGATGCAATCCATGTATGATAACCGAGTTTGGAACTTAGTTGATTTAACTGAAGGTGGCTATACCATTGGATGTCAATGGGTCTTCAAGAAGAAAACTGACATGGATGGAATTATGCAATTTATAAAGCACGGTTAGTAGCGAAAGGTTTCAGACAGACTCAAGGTGTTGATTATGATGAGACTTTTTCTCTTGTAGCCATACTTAAATCCATTAGAATTCTAGTTTCCATAGTCGCATATTATGACTATGAGATATGGCAAATGGATGTCAAAACAACTTTTCTAAATAGAAAGTTACTTGAAGACGTGTATATGATACAGCCTGAAGGGTTTCTTCATCCTAATAATTCTAAGAAGGTGTGCAAGTTTCAAAGATCTATTTATGGATTGAAGCAAACTTCTCGGAGTTTGAATCTTCATTTTGATGAAGCAATTAAGGAATTTGGTTTCATTAAAAATGAATATGAGCCTTGTGTGTAAAAGAAGGTTAGTGGGAGCATAGTTATTTTCATGGTATCGTATGTTGATGATATATTACTCGTTGAAAATGACATCCCTGCCTTGCAAAGTGTCAAGTCTTGGTTATGGAAGTGTTTCTCACTGAATGACTTAGGGGATGTAGCTTACATCCTTGGGATTAAGATCTATAGGGATAGGTCTAAAAGGTTGATCGGTCTAAGTAAGAGTGTTATATTGACGAGGTACTTAATAGGTTCAGTATGCAAGACTCTAAAACGGGGTCGTTGCCAATGTCTTATGGTATAAGTCTCAGCAAGACTCAATGTCTAAAGACTAATGATGAGTGATAGCGCATGAACACGATTCCATGTGCATCAACAATTGGATCTATTATGTATGCCAAGTTATGCACCCGACCTAATGTATTATATGCTTTGAGCGCGCTAAGCAGATATCAATCTAATCTCGGTGAGAGTCACTGGATAGTAGTAAAGAACATTCTTAAGTACTTGAGAAGGACTAAAGAAGTGTTCTTGGTCTATGGGAATTTGGAAGACGGGCTTGTTGTAAATGGTTATACATATGCAAATTTTCAAACTGATATAGATAACTTCATATCGCAGTCCGGATATATGTTTACTTTGAATGGAGGCCCAGTGAGTTGGAAAAAAGTTTAAAGCAAGAAACTGTGGCAGATTCTATAAAAGAAGCTAAGTATCTTGCAAAGTCCGATGCCGCTAAAGATGCGGTTTGATCAAAAAGTTCATATCTGAACTTTGTGTGGTTCAGAGTTAGCTAACCACGTTTGCTTGTATTGAGACAACAACGGGGTGATAGCCCAGGCCAAGGAACCAATATCACACCACTTATCCAAACATATACTTAGATGTTTTCATCTCATTCGAGAAATCATTGAGAGGGGAGACGTGAAGATTTGTAGAGTTTCGACATAAGATAATGTTACAGACCCTTTGATGAAGGCTCTTCTACAAGCAAAACATGATGGTCATGTTAGGTCATTAGGTATTAGATACATGAATGATTTGCCTTAGTGCAAGTGGGAGATGTTGGGGCACATGCCCTCTGTCAATCTACAAATATTATTTATCTTATAATTTTTAGTTAATAAAATTGAGGATTTTGCTTGTTGTTTTATTACAAATGATTGCATGTTTACCTTATAATAAGATCAATGGGTATTTTTTGAAATATAATAAAAGTCCCTAGTCGATCATTATACTGAGAACTATAATGAATTAAGACTAGTGTGAGTCTTGATTGATGGTCATGTGATGATCATGAATATATAAATAAGAACTGAGATCATTAGTATTTATTGGGGAATAAGGTACTAGACCGACCCGCTATGGGAACACCACATGGATTAAGTCATATGAATAACTCATGATAGGTATATCATTTAGTCATTTGCCTTGAGATTACTATAAACTTCAATATTTGGAGCATGGTAACTTGACACAAACAAACATTGTCTTGAAACAGACGATTATAAAGATTGTAATTGGTTAACATGTGAATAATATATGAAGGTGTGCAATCAAGATAGAATTCGTCAATCTCGAATATAGAGAGATTCTCGAGTCGTTAATTATGTAATATTATATATAGGTTATTTATATATTTTTATTGTCAAATCTCCAAAATACTAGCCTAATTACGTTTATTTATTATTTTCAGGGTTAACGGAGTGCGCGGTTGAATTCGTGGCGGAAAAATACTCAAAATGGAATATTTACTTGCAGTGATCGGATGCCGGACAATTTGCCTCGAAGTACGCGTTGCGCGGTGGGTCGAATAGCAGTAAGTATGTTTCAGCCAATAAGAAGATGCCACGTCAGTGCCACGCGTCACACCAGCTGCCAAGTGTCAGGCGCCTATTAGTCCACAGCCACACACAAAGCCAGCGCCACCAATGGCAAATCGCCACGTCAGCCGGGATAGACCACGTCACACACCACCTTTTCTTCTTAGCGTTTCAGCAGCCTATCGATCTGCCTCGGGATGCATTCCAGCACAGACTCCAGATTCGCGCGAGTCACGCGACTTTCTCTTCCACGTTTCGTGTCCACGTGGCGGGCTCCCATTGGACAGACGCGTCACCAGCAAGCGGTTCACCCAATCCGAACGCGACACGTGGCGGCTCTTCCTCACCAGCTGCATCACAGCAAGTTGTCTCATCCAATCATAACGCGCCACGTCACACCTGCTAGCTTGATCGCCCAATCCGTGTCCGCCACGTGTCCTTGACTTGCAACAAGCTCCAACCAGGGCGCAATGGTATATATTTTTTTTTCTCTCCTCTCTCGGGTGTCTCTTCTCTCGTTTTTGATGTCTCTTCTCGGGCGGCCGAACTCTCTCCTCTCCCCCATTCTTTATTTTTCTTCTATTCTTTTGTGTTTTTGATGCGAGGCTAAAACCTCTAGCCTAGGCAAGATGCGAGGAAGGTTCAATCACGCATATCAATGGATTTGTGAGATTTATATATTTTAATTTCGGTCTTTTCATTAATATTTTATTTCCTTTGGTATTATTTTAATAATCAAGGTTAAACACTTGTTTAAATCTTGATTTATCTGTCAGTGTGTCGTAAGCCTACTTGTGCGATAAGACCACATTAGTGGCATTCGGCCATACCGATTGATTAGACCCTTTTGGGACCGGTTGAATACCATAGGGATCTAGGCTAAATCGGACACACTAGTGATCCGGTTGTCTAGGTGTAGTGCCTTCACGAAGCTCAATGCGGTCAACACAGTAAACATAATTCACTTGAATATATGGTTATGTGTTTGACTAGGGAAGTAGTCACCGTCGTACCTTGGCTATCGAGATTAGGAAGTGCGAGGAACCGCGTGCGTCACCGGGTCTATAGCTACACTAGAATATTTTGATTTGCATACTTTACATAAATTGACGACCAAATCCAATCTTTTACCGAACCGAACTTGTATGTCTTGACCTAGGTATTTTTATTAATTATTTGATTTTCAATTTTAATTCCTTTGCTTTCATTATTTTATGATTAGATAATTAATTAATTTTCTATCAAACCCCGATTTCCCTTTTTGTTATTTTTGACCTTAGAAAGAATACCAGTCCCTGTGGGATCGACCCTTTGCCACTATTCTACAAAATAGTTGGTTTAGGTATATTTTTAAATTTTATTGACGCGTTCGGCGCGCGTCAATTTTTGGCGTCGTTGCCGGGGATTGGTTTTTTTCTTTCTTTGGTTTTTATTTTTTATTTTTTAATTTTATTTTTCTTTGGTTTTTTTTATTATTTTGTATCTAGTTCCTTGTTTCTAACATTTTTGCAGTAATTTCCATAATGGCCTCCTACACCCATAATTATGGTCGATTCGAAGACTCATACTATCATGCTGTGAATGGGGTAGGTATGTCACATAATGGACATCAATTTTCTAACTCGCAATCTTTTGTGCAACAGGTCAGGGTTTGTGGAAATCGTGGGGAGTACTTTCATCCCACGTATGCTTGTCCGTATTCGAAGTATAAGAATCATCATGGTTCCACTTATGCATCACCACAACCCAACTTCTATATGTCTAAGCGAAGTCCACAGATTCCTCAACATGAAAAGAGGCCTATACGAGACATGATGAATGACTTGATCTTCAAAGAACCAACTTTTCAACAAAGTCATCAACATGAACGGAGAACCATTGCGGACATTGAGAGAAATATGATCTCCGATTGGCTTTCTCAAAGCACCACTCAAGCCCTTCTTGCAGAGGATATGCGATATGAAATCAAAGTTGCAAAATTCGAAACTCAAGTTACCGCTATACTTGAGCATTTGATGGATGAGGAAGAGTTGCCTCCGCAACCAATTTTTTGACTCGATGAGACTATGAATGCCGATACATCTAAAAGTGTTGAGTTTGATGAGTTCTCAATTGTGGACGAGCATTTGAGCGAACCGAGGAAACACTATACGTTTCTTCACATGAGCCAGACATTACTATTGCACAATATGACGATGATCAAGCTGAGAAAGAAATTGAAGTCATTTCAGAAAGGTCGGAAGAGCCGCAGATAGAGAGCAAGGAAGACCAACCTCTGGTGTTGGTGGAACCACCCACCCTCCCATGCATATTTGTTAGACCTTGCAAGGGGTGGAAGTAAAGGAGCGTTCGCGGATTTTCTACACTGCCGACACCTTTGTGTTGGATGACCATGACTCGACAGATTCTTTTGTGTTAGAGGTCCCGAATGAGCTCCGAACTCTGAAAGAGGGCATGCATGCTGAATTGCCCAAAGCTATAGATGCACCATTCGTTGTTGATATCTCGAAAGGAGAGGGCATCACGTGATGAATCACGATAAGTCTAGCCAAAGACTTAAAAGAAAGGCGCTCGTTGGGAGGCAGCCAAGCTTTTTTTATTTTTATTGCATTTATTTCAGTTTTAATTTAGTTTTAGTTTTTTATGTTTAATAAAGCCCTAACTTGGTCTCTTGGATTTTCGCAGGTGTAATGAATGTTTGATGAGCACTGATGGCACTAGACCACCCCCTGAGTTTTGCTAGGTTTGACTATGGATTACGTTGTTTTTAGAGTAATTTGAGCATATTCTTTTTTAGGAATTAACATATTATTAGAGTTTTAGGTGTTTTGAGACTTGGTTGGGACATATCCAACTTAAGTCGCCACATTAGTGGCGGGTCTTTAAGTAGACCCAAAACCCTAAACCTCATTCCATCATCTTGTTGACTTCACCCGTAGTTGAAATACTCGGGCTCGCAAGATTCGATAGGAATCATTTAAATTCACTTCCATGCTTATTAGTTCTTGCTCTTATTATGATAATTTTATTTCATAGTTTCCTTAGTCACCTAGACATGCGAGATTTGAGCATAGTTTTTGGAGACTTTTGTTATGCATGTATTTGTATCATCTTCTTATTTTATCCATATTCTTTTTCACCACTATTCTTTGTCTTTTTGTTTTATGGATTCCTTGACTTGTTTTGAACCTTGAGGACAAGGTTCGGAATAAGTTTGGGGGTACTTTAAGATTTGTGGATTGTGTAGGATGGATTGATTTGCGAAAGACCGCAGGTGAGATCATTTAAATTTTTTCAATTATATGCGGCTATATGTGGTTGTTGGACGGTATTGGTGGTGTTTGATATCTCTTATTCATTCATTTCTTCCATTTCTTTTCTCTCCATACTCATCTATCTCACTTCGTTAGGAGTTGATACACTTTCATGCATGTATTTAGTATAGTTTTCATTATTATATTGTTTAGAGTCACCCGAAACTTTGTTTCATGCCTTTGGTTGTGGATGAGTACATTATGGTTGCCTTTTTGACTTGAAACTTAAGAAAAAGTATGAGAAATACTCACTCGAGTCCGTAGCTCAACATTTTTATGATTTCATGATTAGGGACTTAGTATGATGGTTAAGCCTTGTGCTAGATACCAAAATGGGTAGGCGGTTGAAATTGTGCAAGTGATGAGACTTTAACCCACATTGGGGAATTTGCTTAATTAGAGTAAAAGTGAGAAGGGCTAACAGGAGTTTTCAAAATATAGAGAGTCCCACAAGTTTCCACAGGAAATGGAGCAGGGAAACTTGTGGTGGGAAAAAATGAGAAAATCGGTCCATAGGAAATGGAGCAGGGACCGTATCATTTGAAAAAAAAAATTGGAGAAGAAAAAAATAGAGAGTATACATATAAAATGAATAAAGGCGGAAGTGTATGAAAACTCTCAAATAAAAAGATTTAGCTCGAGTGCTTATAGCTAAATTAAGTAAAATTGTAAACTTGCGTGCTTGAATGTGTAGACCAAGAAAACCCGCGAGTAGTTGATGACCTTTGTCTTGACCGAGTCTATGTCTTTAAAGTGTGATCTTAATTATGTTTGGGTTGCGGCTCTTGACATATCTTAACTCCGAAATTTCTTAAGTGGCTTGTTAACTTGGCAACTATGTAAACCAATGGAACTCCATGAATTCTGAATCGGGTATAGGATTAGTTGAGTCTGTACATATCTATATTATGAGTCTAGTTTATTTGTGTGTTTGTCATTTACACTTTTGCTCGAGACGTGCAAAGTCCTAAGTTTGGGGGTATTTGTTGAGTCGTTAATTATGTAATATTATATATAGGTTATTTATATATTTTTATTGTCAAGTCTCCAAAATACTAGCCTAATTACGTTTATTTATTATGGGTAACTTGACACAAACAAACATTGTCTTGAAACAGACGATTATAAAGATTGTAATTGGTTAACATGTGAATAATATATGAAGGTGTGCAATCAAGATAGAATTAAGTCAATCTCGAATATAGAGAGATATAAGTGGATCCTCGATATGATAGATTGATAATGGCCAAGTCCATGTGAATTGATATGATCAATGTCACTTGGATATTTTCAGTTTACTTAAAGATCGAGACTAGTATGATTGAACATTAAGGGTGACTTATGTTTAGTCAAAGGATATTGCACGACAAAAAGATATGATATATGTTATTCATTAGGTAGTATTGATTTTGATATTCATGCTACTTGGGTAGTCATAATGTCTTACTAAAGACCGCTTATGACTTGTGTACCAAAATAGTTTTGGTTCACTGCCAACGTTGCATGAACCTATTGGGTCTCAAACGAAGAATGGCTTTGCACAATTTCAATTGGTCAATAGTAATGAATTTTATATGATAAAATTCATGATATAAAAGCCCTTACAATTTATTATATGATAACTTATTAATAGGGGCGTATGTGTAATTTGCTTAAAAAGCCCAAATACAATATTTGTATTATGAATAAGATTTTAAATGTGGGCTTATTTACACATATAAATAGAGGTTGAAACCCTAAAAATGAAGAAGATTTTCTTTTTTATTATTTTCGAGTTCTCTAGACTTTAGGAGAGAAAAATGTTTTCTATCTCTCTTGGGGCTTGTGACACCCTCTCCTTTAAAACAGGGCACCGCTCGACCTAATCCCATAATCAAACCACAATCTCAGCAACGTGGGACTTAACTACATATTAGTCAGCCTTTTGTCATATTCTCTTCGCTAAACGGGTTCAGGATAAGTAATACACATGTCACATTATTATTGAATTTTAGAGTTAATTAAAACTTTTACAGTTAAAAAGTTATAGCGGAAGTCTTAACAGTTATGCAGAAGCAATTATTTAAAAATCCTAAGTGTGGAAACTAGGAAACAACATCTCATGCATATAAATATCAAAAAGATGATAAACACTGTGATAGTCAAGTGTCTAGTCGGGGAACTAACTGCTTATGTGGCGACCCTCGCCGCCCCGGGGTGACGTGTCTCCGTGTACTCCTTGCCAGCCGGCCCTACTACACGTGTACGTCACCTGCCCGTCCTTTTCCTGTCTCGAAATTCACATCCACTTGTGTGTACAGCGTATAAATGACATATGCAGCGGAAGTTGTACTTAAATGCAAGGAATATTAATCAATTTAACAAATCCTACTGTGGAAAACCCTGAAAAGTATTCTATATAAAGGTAGACGACTGTACCATGTAAAGTATCTATGTACAATGTCGTGTCACTCCCCAGTTCCCAAAAGAATCAAAATATCAAAATAATCACACGTACAAGTAATCCTCAGAGGTAGGCGATGAGGTATTCGCCTAAGATCCCCTTGCCTTTACTTGTACTCGGATCTGGCACTCAATCATCACAGAAGAAAATGGATGACGAGTCCAGTCAGTAAAATCACAAGGAACTCCTCCGAGCATTCATATAAATAAGTGGAAGTCAATAAATATTGTTAAATAAACATGCGGAATGTAAACAGACAACTGTAAGTAGGGCATCGCATGCATAGATAACAATAAAGTGCAAATGTGTATGCCTGTTCCAGTCAGACTAAACCATACTTCGGGATTTCCTTCCAGGATCCCACTAGTGGGCGCACCCAACTAGCTATCACCTGATCCTTCTCGGTGGCCGGCGTAGACCTACGACGCACCGACATATGTAGCAGTTCCTTAGCTCGGGTCGTTATCCACCAAGAACTCCTGATACACATGCTATGGTCTAGAATGCATAGACACACAACGGAAAATCCGGTGGGAGTAACTCAACCGACCGTGCAAACAACGACAAGATATAGATATAGAAACTACCACAAGGAAATATTGGAATTGAATGGAATTACAAAGCAAAATAAATACTCAAGAGTTTTTCCATTGGGTTTTACAAACCTCACGACGCGCTCCACTACCTCGTAATCAATCCCCGGGTCCAAGTCCACTGAGTCCTTGGTCGCCAATTGATCACCGTGTCAACCTATGTCAATTTATTAATAATTTAAGTTAGCATGACAATTTACCACAAATTTCTAAAAATTTTAGGCTAAATTGCCCATTTCGTGCTTTTCGAGACAAAACCCAGCAAAAAGTCGTGTCCGACATTCCCACATATGTTCTTTTCATAGAATTTTATCAATTTCTATTTATTTTATCGAAATATAATTTTTTCCCAATTTTTCTGAAATTTTTCCAACTTGTTCTTTCATTTTTCTTCTCTTTTTCTCTTTTTTTTTAATTTTGTTTGGGTCGGACCCGACCCGGCCCGGGACCAGAACAAGTCCAGGCTAGGCCCATGAGCCGAGCCTGGCCCGTTCTGGGCCCGGCCCAGCAGAGGGGGTGCACACGCGCGCGCTTGTGCTCGTTCGATCGGGAGAAACTTTTTTTCCTTCTTCGGTGATGGGTTGGGGTTGCTCTCCACCCCAACCCCGGTGGAATCGATGGCAGGGGAGACACCCCTGCCATCTCCACCTCGGTCGGCCATGGGATTCGGCCTCCATGGCCGAACCCCACTCTCGGCCACCCCACCACCAACCACTGGTCCCACAACCAACCACCATTGAGACTCACCTCGACCGTGACGTCTCCTCCTTCTCCTCTCTCTTTCCCGCGCGTTCCTTCTTCTCCTCCTCCTCTCATTTTCTTCCTTCTTCTTCCTTTGTCTCTCGGCTCGGTTGTATGTCCGTGTGTGTGTGTGTGGTGTAGGTGTAGGTGGGGTGGTGGACACGTGTTGTTTGAGTTTGGCCAAGTGTGTTTGATTTGGGACAAATGTGTTGTTGTGTTTGTACAAGTGACACCTAAATGTGACACAACTAAGACACTCGTCTGTGTTTTCGGGAGTTTCGACGCCTGGTTTCACGTCCGAACTGTGATATACGCGTACCATCGCGTCATTAGCCACCCAATACATATTCCATTTTTACTTGGCAAATTTTTATTTAATTTGTGTGTTTTCGTTTCCCCGACCTAATATTCGATCCCGTCAACTACCCGATACCCGCGTCGACACGCATATCGAGGTGAATACAGTTCACACACCCTCACACGTATTATTTTGAAACATACACACATGCGATGTATTTGAATAAATTACACTGTAAATAAGCAACCAACACACCATAAACTTCCATACCTAAGTCCCCGTGTGTCCTAGCCTACCGCGGCGTCCACGTAGATCCGAGCTGGCGTCCACGTCTGTAAGGTTAATAGACATTAATAAAATGGGCCGTTACAATTTAACCCAATATACAACCCAAAATGTCTAGAAAAGACAAAGTAAATAACATATCGAAAGACGAGACCTACAAAATAGAAAGCAGAAAATTGTCGAATGCTAAGAGGTAGTCTTCAATCTTCTCCTTCCCCAGCCTACTGCTCGACAGATCTACACCCACCATCGTAAACATGACGGCGAGTATAATAAGTAATAAAGTAGTTCCTGAAGATTCTCATATACATTTCCAAACGTAATCAATTGGTATTTAAAAGCATAAATATAGCGAAGAACTGGTGAAAAGGATATATGCTAGGAAATACCCTAGTTAAACAATTTGAGAATGAGACGGGCTAAGTAGTAATAATTTAGGTCCGGTCGTCCGTGAGTCCTATCACTAGGCCTTTATTCCACTATCTCAGGGTGGAGTTGTGCTCTACACCTCTATCAAAGGTCGGAGCTGAACTCTACGACTCCATAATCATCCATATTACAATCCTCAATGGCGGAGCTTTGCTCTATTCGTAAAAAATAATTTGTATATATATTTACTTGTCGGCTTTCTCTTATCCCATACCCCGTGTGATGCGTAAGTGTAGTGGTGAGTGTCGACATCCCCAGTAGTCCAATGACCTCGTGTGTCGCGCATTTCATAATTGTGCAATGGACCCTAAATTCTACCACTACTTTATAATTTCAAGAAAGACTCGCATTAGGGATTCCAAGACAAGACAATATGCTTCAAAGCCAATATTCAAAGAATTTAAGTCCATATGTACACTCCAATCTCATTACTCTAATCCTAATAGCATGTTATTCTCGATCACATTTTCATCAAAATAGCAAGAAAGACAGAACACGAGAATAGAGTCAATGATTTCCATAAGCAAATGATATCATGATAAAAAAAACCCACATAATGAGTACAATATGAAACAAATTCATGATATCAGAATACAAGTTATTTCATAGTCAAATAAAACAGAAGATAATTGGAATGAAATGTAAATAAGAACCTCAACAAGATTACTTACAGGTCATGCAATGTATTTCCTAGCTTAATTGGCCTCTCGACACCCCAAAATACGTACCATGACTCTCGAGACTCTTCCCTAGGCTCCTAGTACAATTTAGTACGTGTTAAGAGTGTGTTTAGACCCTTAGTTTAGGTTTTAGGCTAAGATAGATAGGTTAAGTGTGTTTTGAAAAAGTTCAGATTCTTTGAGTTGTCAGAGTACCCAGCGTGCTAGGTAATTTATATAGCGCGCTAATGACCCTCTTAACACGCTAGGAGTTTCTCCCTAGTGCGCTAGAGCTGCTTAGCACGCTAGAGAATTTCTCTAGCATGCTAGGTGCGCCGAAACCAAGAATTATGCAACCAAAACTCTGAGTTTCCTTTCGGAATGGCCTCCTCCAAAGCCCCGGATCCCCGTTCTCCGCCACCAGGGATCCATAACATCCTTCTCCATCAAACATACACAAAGCACTTCATATAATTCATCAATTACATCAAAATTTAGAGACTTAAACATGCATTTTGTTGAAAAAACTCAAGAACACTCAAAACTTGTAAAATTCATAATTTTCTGATTTCAAATCCAACTTGGGAACTTCTTAATAGCTGGATTATCAGCTCGAAATGAGGAAATCAATAATGTAAACCAATTTGGAATGGATATCATTTACCCTATGAAATTACACAAAAATTTGAATTAAAACTAACACATCCGATTTGACCAAAAACCTATAATTTCAAAATTCAAGGTTTAAAGACTCACTTCACGCTTCATGTAGCTCATAAAATCACTGAAAAAGGTTTCCAAATTCATTTCAATCACAACTTCCTAATTCAAGACCAAATGCTCATAAAATTAAAGCATGTAAAGATGGTGAACTTCATTACCTAAGTCGTTGCTTGATTCCTAGCTTGATCTCTTCAATAGGATGATGAATATGATCCCTCTCCCACAAAGCCTTAGTGAATTCTAGCAAATAATGACCTCAGAATTTATTTAATGAATCTAGATGGTTTGCATGTTCATCACAAGCACTTACATATATGTAGGTAGGATTGAATTATAGCATTGATCTTAATATACACACTCATCTAGAAACTAATATGATGTCTTTCATTTTGATTCAATTCGACTAACTCTTCACTAACTCACCCTTGTTAACACTAATTCATACTCCATTGTTCTCTTGATGTGTCCACCCGTATCTTGAGGAATATCAAATGGCTATTATTTTATTTAACTAACTTAGGCTGCATTTCTTATAAAATCAACTATAACCACATCAAATTTAACTAATTAAGCAAAATTAATACATCTAATTAAATAAATGACTCACCATGTCATTCTCTACCCGGTCTTACGACTGCATGCATCTCGAGGCGTGTTCGTGCTTACGTATCGACACCTATAAATAACAAGTAAAGGTGACTTAGTAGTCTACACAAGTACGATACATTAGAAAATCATCACACAAATGTAGCATATACATCGGCCACGTGCCTCGGTCAGTGTGCGTATCATGATGTGGGTCCCACATCACAGGTTGGTGACCCTGTTTAAGGATTAAAACACGATTAGAAATTCGGGTCATAACATGGCTAGCACTCCAAATTGTGTCACCTTTCGTGTGTAAATTTATAATAGAGGACGCTAAATTGAACGTATTGGAGATTGAACAATCAGATAAGGAAATCACATATTAAGGTATGGTTTACTTTTGTAAATCTAGTTTAATGGAACCTATTTTCGATATTGTTAGGGTTTTTTAAAAATTGTTTTGAATTTTTCATTGCGTATGAACCTCAAAACCTAACAGGTCCATGTTCTAGACTTTTAAAGCCTTATTCGTAAAACATGGTATGTACTCCTCGAGGGGTTCACCTCTCTTTTATCGTATTGCCATTAAAGACGCCGAACTTCTAGTGTGAGTCTTACTCCCTATGAACAGATTGAAAAATTGTTCACTCAATTGCCTGAATGAACTGATCGACGCTGCGGGTAACTGGCATTACCAATTCTAAGCCGATCCCCTTAATGTCTGAGGGAATGCCTTACACTTGATCACATCTGAAATGCCATAGAGGAATAGAACTGCATCAGAATTGAGAAGATGTTCAGTTGGGTCTTCTATACCATTATATTTGTTGAGGCTTGGCATTTTGAATCCTTCGTACCACCATATTTGTCGATGCTTAGCATTTTGAATCCTTCTAGCAGGGGTTCCTCCACCATCTCCTGAATGTAAGGAGGCAAACCTGCTTCGTAGATGATCAACTCATTTGATTTCTTTATCGAGAGAAAGAACACCTTTGTTGTGGTGACTTTAAGTCATTCTTGTGGCCCCCGTTCCACCTCTGATTCAACCCTTGCATCGATGTTTTATAGATTGTGGTTAGTTTTAGATCATGGCGAAACTGCTCGTCCATGTCTTCTTTCGCTTAAAGCTTTGAATCAATCTTGCAAGTGGTTAGGTTGTTCTCGTAACTCATTCACCTCATTGTCTCCAACTCCTTTGGGGTCTCGGGACATTTCTTTTCCTTTTTCCACTCGTATCCGTTCCAACTCGTTCTTAAGATCAGCCTGTCGAGCATGTTGATCTCTATGTGATGGAGATCGTCTTACAAATTCACGCCAACGATCTTCTTAGATTTTAGGGAGATCATGTACATAAACACGTTTTATACGTTGAGGAGTCTGTACTCTAAAATCTCTTATTCTCACTACCATGACTAATGGCCCTCGTTCTAGTGCTAGATGATGCATCAACCGACAGAACTACGACCTGGAACCATGAACAACATGAATCCTGATGCGAATGTTGACATCCTCTGTCACCGCAAATTGCAAAATAAACCCAAAGTTAGGGCCTCCGAAGGGAGCGCTCTGATGTCAAAGTCAGAGTAAGAATCGAGAAGATGGAGGAGTTATGGTTAGATTTTTGAGCATATATATTCCTCTATTCTGTTGAGTATATAAACCTAAGGTTTACCCCTTATTAGTTTCCAATCGGGATATTGCCAAACTCAATTTTCCTATTTTGGTAAGATTTGATAAATCGCAACTTTTCCTTTTAGGTGGGATTCTCCATTGATTTGATTTCATCATTTACTCTCTAATATCTTAGAGATATATGAAATTCCTGCTATGTACAACTTTATCTCTAAATGTGTCTTTGCAAATCTCGAGGTAGGTTTTATGTTGTCCCACACCAGGATGTATACTGTTCATATTGTATATCATGTTTTGGGTTTCAGGGTTGAGTGTAGGACGTGAAGTTCTTATGAAACAATTATGGAAAATTCATGAGATGGTTTAAGAGAATCTTGAGACAATTATGACTCATTTTTGGCTAAATTTAGTTTATGGAGTAGTTTTATTTTATTTTAAGATTATAAGACTTAAACTTATGGATTTGCTTGGATTAAATCTTTTAATTTCATATTGATATTATATTGTAAACTATTGGGAAATGTGAGTCCTTCTATGCCTTCTCCCAAAGCAACTGTTTATCAGGTTCTCGGTGCCCATAGTGCACTTTTAAGGGAGACTCTACCAAAATTCTTATAAAATTTGGAAATCAATCTGTATGATTTCCTAATTTGTTATACTTAAATAAATTAAGAATTGAAGTTTGTCTAAGGACCTAATATAAATTTGGAAGCTATAAATGATTGGAATAGAAAATGTCTCGAGGTTTGAAATGCTTAAACGAATTAGGATCCTAATTAGGGGAATTAGTTTAAATAAGGGCTTAATGAAATGGTTCTTGGTATTAGCTCACTAAAAAATACCCTAAAGTACTTCCTTACAACTCTTGTTGACACGTGAGTTGTTAGATGACCATGATATGTCATAGGGCCTTTGAAACTGTGTCGGCCAACATATTGTCCTTTGGTTTAATACAAAAGGTGGAAATGACCTTGGAGAGGAAGGGTAAATGGGAATGAGAATCATGGAAACAAGAAAGTTCAAACATGGTTACCTGACTCCACCCATTGTTGCATATGAAGAGTATCATAGAGTCCTTCCTGCCATGTTGAGGTGATAAATCCCCGACCAACTAAATTGAAAATTTATAATTCCGAGTTTGTTGGGTCGAGGTTGCATGCTCACCATCAATAGAATTGGGGTTGTAAATTCTTAGTCTATTGGATCGTGGTGGTCAGTTCTAGATCAATATAACTGAGGTTGAGAATCCCCAACCTATTAGATCATGATGGTAAGTTTCAGATCAATAAGGCCGAGGTTGTGAAATTTCTCTGCTTGTAGGATCGTGGCAATAAAATTCACAATTGCTAAGGCTAATTGAAAAGGGTGAACGGAGTCAAGGATAGTACAAAATCATAAAGGAAGGTTAATTGGATGATGGTTTAAAGGGATGGAACTACAAGCAAGAAATGGACACTATAGTTCAAAGATTGGCATTCTAATGGTCGTAGAAATAACTTTCGAGATTGATTAAAGCACAAGCATGATGCCTACATAATTTTGAAGAAGAAAATTCTTAAAAGTGGGCATGTTGTAACTACCCCAAATTTCAAACCATAGATTTATACTAAGTTAAAATCGTTAGTGCTCCAAAGTCCCGACAACGAGTCGCGAATGAACCACGAGCTTAAGTATGAAGAACTGCATATTATTAATGTATTGGTGTGTTATTGGGGGTATGGTATATTATTTACCACATTAATGAATTGATTGGTCTTAATTAATGTGAATAAATCCTTTAAAACCAAATAAACACCAAATACCAAGTTGGAAAGGGAAATTGACAAATTATGGCTTTTGATTAAAATATTTTATAAAATGGTTTGATTTGTAAAAGTGGGAGGAATAAAAAGGAAGGAATTAATATGGGTTAAGGGATGGTCCTAGAAGTAATCTCAAAATGAGATGAGATGAATGGTGGAGATTTGTTCTCCCAAAACCCCAACCTAAGATCTTAGTATAAAAAAGAAAAAGATGGAGTTGTGCGTCCACATTTTAAACAAGCAAAAAGAGGATATGATAGGCTAGTGTTTGCTTTAGAATAATTGATTGTTACTGATTTGGAGGATAATTAAGGATTACAACGCAAGAAGGAGATAAGGCTATGGAGAACCAAGGATTTGAAGTTTCAAGACCAGGTTGAGAAAGCCTTAGGTGAGCATGAACTCCTCTTTTCTTTGCTCAATCATGTTTTTATTAATGGGGCTTTATTTGGGGTTTTCTAAATAAAGTCTTAAAATATATTTGAGGTTAAACCAACCCTTATTGAGTGGATTTACATAGACATTTAGGTTCTCTTATTAATTATTGTTGTTCTTGTTATCATTGGTCGTGAAATCCGAGAATTTCATAAACATGATTAGGCGACTAATTATGTACTTTCAAATTTTAATTTGTATTTAAGTATCGAGGTGGGACCCACGCATTTGGGACCGAAGATAATAAAGTAATTTAACTTTACGTGACGTTGTGCCTAGTGTGTATTATGTTTTATTAGCTACCGACACATGTTGAGCGTGTACAATAAGTTTCCGACATATCCTTATTATTCATAGTAGTGATAAGTGAAATCGTCTATACAAGGATTTTGCAACCATCTAAAGAAAAAGTCTTATAATGGTTCTTATAATTTTCTTTAAACTTAATTAATTCAATTAAAACAGAATAAAAATTATCTAATCAAACTATGAAAATTAATTAAACTAATTAAACTAACTTACACTAACTTAACCAACACAATTCAAATTCACTAAAACTAAATTCAAATCCAATTAAATCAATTCAATTCAATGTAAAACAAACATCTAAATAAATATCAAGAATAATGAAATACTAAATAGTTTTGTGTCTAAACATATACTTAAACCATATTCATAATCATACTTTTATCATATTATAAAGTATTTTTCGAATCATTAAACTTGAATCATAAGTAAGTTGATAGCATTTACTAAGCCACTAATTTTTCTTATATCAATGAAAAAGTCACATCCTAATTTATTAAATTAAACCTTTAAAAGCTCAAAGAAATTAATTAGACAATAAAACAATTTTAAGTTCCGTGAAAACTTCGAACTTTAAGCCTAATATTTTTCAGAAAATCCACATCATTATCAAACTTAGAACACAATTCACTTAGAGCATCTAAATGGTAAAAGACATTTTAAACAATCCTATTTACTACTTTAAATTAGACATAGAATCGAAATATTACAATATACATTCTAGACAATGCTTGCAATACAAAGCTTCATGATTGAAATCCGCCAAATAACAATATATTAAATCAGTGAATTGAAGAATATGATTAAGTTTAAAGCATCAAGTACAAATCATTCTTCATTATGACTACATTACAAAATAGATTAAGTTCATGTCCATACTTTTTTTAGATTAATAAACTACTCACTCATATTCATAATAAACATCGCGATTAAGTAAATAAACGACATTAATAAGAACACATCTTATTGAATATTTTGAATCTTCAAATCATCTCTAAAAGCAATGAACAGTAAAAACTAATTAATATGGCTCCAAAAGCAATGAAATATGATTTAATATACTCATGGACACTTAGTTTCGAAGCCTATAGTTGATATATATAGTATTCTAAGATGTACATATCCAATCAAAACGAAATTCCTTGATTTGCTCCAAAATTCTCGAAATTGACTCCATCGAATGACCACAGAATCCCATATCAATCATGATTCGCTGGACAAATTGGTTGAAATTTGTCTGTCCTTTACCAATTTAACTGATGAATCATGTATCCAACATGATCCACTAGTGATTCACTGACAGTCAATCCTAGTTCATTCTTAATTCTCTGTGAACTTTCTCCAATTGACTGAATTCTTTATTTTCTTCTATTTTCTTATTTTTTCACATATTCTTAATATAGCTTGAAATCACAAAAACAAGAAAAAACCCAATGTAATATAGCTTCTTACATCCAAAATCACACTAAAATATACTATAAAATACTATATAACTATTAACTTATCAAATACCCCCAAACTCAACACTTTGTTATCCCTAAGAAATGAATACTCTTAATTATATTCTCTTTTCATTCCTTATTCTAATTTCATAATTATTTACTCTTATTCATTAAAAAAGTGATCATTAAATAGAAACATATTACCATCATAAAAATAAAAATTATGATAGAATAAAAATATTTAAAGAACAACCCCTTATTTGACAACTTAACCTTCTAGTTATGTAATACAACTCAGAATTCAAAGTTCAATTAATTACCAGGACCAAGCCATTATATATATATAGGTTTTCTCAATCTCCACTTACAAGCATCAAGCTTACGATGACTAATATAGAATCTTAAGATACAAAAATCACTAAATCAATCTCAATTCCAAACAATATTTAAAAGCATTATCATAATCAAAGTCGATAGGAATTCTTAATCACCAATAATTATCATTATCATGTTCAATTTTTGGAATGTTGAAAAAAGAAGATACTTCACTCAACCTAGCTATAAGCTGTGATGGCCCCTCCCTTAATCTGGGCATCACCTGGCTTAATCTCGTCATTAAGCCCTAATCTTACCATGAAGGACTTAACAACGTACTAGTCAGCCTTTTCAAACTTATCTCCTCATTAATTATCTTTTCTAGTAAGCATTATTCAGCGGAAGTGTTAACAAATTAGTGGAAGCTATTAACATAAATCCTAAGTATGTGGAAAACTAGGAAACAAAGATCACATGCATATCTATAATAAAACGGCGATAACAATATATCGACATGTGTCTGTTCGGGTAACTATCTCATAACTTATATATACAACCTCAAAAGTATATAAAAGACATATATGAGTAATACAACAAAATCTCGATCCACGATGTCATAAATAACAGTACTTCAAAGGCTCAAAGGTTGTTGCCAATCTTCTCTTTGCCAGGTCTGCTACTCGATGGATCAGCACTCACCATCATAAAAAGGACGATGAGTACAGTAAAGTAGAAAGTGACACTGAAAGGCATTTATCCACATTTCCAAACATAACAGAAACACATTTAACGACACCTACATTCACTTCACAACAACAATATAGAAACACAAACATATCACTAAACATCACAGGAGAATAATGTAACATCAACATAAAAATTTATTAGAGAACCAAGTCTAATCAATTGCCATTAAGCATGAACTAAATTCATTAAATTGTGTCTCTAACCCTTTAGCCGAGATATTACCCTCTCGATCACGCAGACTTTGGGTAGTTATTTATTTAGTAGTACATATAGGTACTATCCTTATTGGTTTGTGAAATACGACTTATCGAACTCATGTAATAGGTCAGTACACATAGTACTTCAACATTACCCTAATTGGTCACGGCTTAATCATTTCACACATTGTCGTATATATTATCTTTCAAGTAATAGCTTGTATAGCAGTAAACGTAGGTACTATCCTTATTAGTTGTGAAACACGGTTTATCAACCTCATGTAATAGGTTAATACATATAGTACTTTGATATTAATCTTATTGGTCACCGCTTGTTCATTTCATCAACTTCATATAGTAGGTACGTTACACTAACTAGTTAGTATAATGACATCTCTGAGTCCCATACCCCGTGTGCTGTGTACACCCCAAACCACATCAGCTAACCTAAACATATATTCTAACTTAATTATTATCACACAGTAAGTAAACACACAAACCAAAAGCACTAATGAATCCAAACAAACACAAAAATACTAACGAATATAAACAAGGAGCAACAACACGGCATAAAATGAAGAAAAATATCTCAATCAGTTTACTTACCATTTACGCAAAGTTCTTAGTCTAATTCGGCATCCCAACACCCCGTATCTTGCTAACAATATCTCGAGACTCTTCCCTAGTTTCCTGAGGTTAATTAGGGTATTTAAGGACTTATACAAACTATCAAAGTTGGATTGAATCCAAACTCGTAGCTTTTGCTAAAAAAACCTTCAAGAACACCTACAACTTCAAAACCTCATAACTTTGTCAATTCAAATCGAAATCCGGATTTTCTTGATAGAAAATTTATTATTTTTCAACGAGGAATCCAAATTTACCAACCAATTTTGAAATTGATTTCATTTACCCTTTTAAATTAAAGAAAAAATCAGAACTTAAATAAAAGTTAAAGTTTTTAACAAACTTTTACAAAATGATGTTGTACACTAGCATGCCTAGTTGTAGAACACCCTTTGCTTGATTCATACCTTCAAATCCACCAGAATTTCTCCACCTCTATTTATCTTCTTCTCCAAATCTCCCTTATCCATATTATTTCTTTCATAAGTTATAGTTTGCAAATGATTTGCATGCTTTACCTCATCCCATTATATATAAGATTGATTCGTAGCCATTGATCTTATAGTGTATATGCATCTCAAAGATGATTTAATGACTTAAAACATGATTTACATTCCAATAACTCTTCACTAACTCACCCTTAATAACACCAATTCATAACTCAATTGGTCTTGTGATGTGTCCACACGTATCTCGAGAATCATCAATCGCTAACATTTTATTTAACTAACTTAGGTTATATTTAATGTAAATCAAATCATAGCCACATTAATTTAAATATTTAAGCCACGACAACTTAATCTTAACTTACCACATAATTCTTTACTCCGATCCCATGCTGACACAATTCTCGAGGCGCATCTACACTCACATCTCAACCTCAATACACAAGTAGGAGTGACTTACTATGTCTACACGTATACAATGCTTTAAGCATTCATCATACTACAAATGATATATTACTCGATCCTTGTGTCGTGTATTGGATTCATATACCAGCTCTCGAGCCACGTCATGGCTTAGTGACCCTTAATTACGGACCAAATTCACTATTTAGAAAATTAGGCCATTACATAAGCACTCGAGTTGAATCTTTTATTTGAAGAGTTTTCATAAACATTCTTCCATTTCTCTTTATCTCACTTTCTTTTCTTCTTCTATATGTTTTTTTTCTTTATATTCCTACAATTCCCTACTCTATTTTCTTTGGGTACCGTTATCATTTTTATAGGAACTCCTTCTTACGTTTTTCCCACCACTAGATTCTCTGCTCCATTTTTTTGGAATCTGTGGGTCTCTCTATTTTTTATCATTTTAAAACTCTCGTTAGCACTTCTTACTTTCATTATAGTTAAGAAAATATTATTTCCAACTATAGGCTAATTTTCTATTTCTTCTTGTATTTGTAGCATAAGTTTTTGTTCATAATATATATAATATTTAACCAATAATCTTTGTAAAATAAGATTCTTAGAAATCTATCATGTTTATCTTGAACTTTTGTTTCGATCTTCTACCCATTATAATGTCTAACATAAAGCAATCTATCCTTCTAAACTCCTCTAGTGTATACACAATCTAGGTAAGTCAAATAAGGTATAACAATTCATTTCTATCATACACTTTTTATTTTCGTTGGTAATAAAAATATCACTTCTATTTAAATTCAAATGATATCCAATTCATATATACCTAACTAAATAAAGTAAAATGAAGAAATATTACTTGTATCTTCAAAAGTTTTGAAAAATCTCAGTCATCTTTGAATAGTGAATAAATAGATTCTACCTCTCGAGTCTTCCATATTTCGCTTCTTTATACTCCACTTCACCTAAATATCCCCTAAATCATTCCAAACCTTGTCCTCAAAGTTTTTAAACTAAGTCGGGTTTCCAACAAAACAAATATAACTAGCGAAACATAAACAAACTATTTAAATAATAATAATAATAATAATTAATGAGGAAATTATAATAAGAATGAATTTCCATGAGCAAAGAAAATATGATACTAATAGATTTTCAAGCATCATCAATAGCATAATGTAACTCAAACATGTCAATCATAAGCAAGCACAAGCCATAATATCACAGAATCACATCACAGATTACAATATCATATTACAAGATCACTCAGAGATAAATACAACAACAACAACAACAACAACAACAACAACAACATAGCCAATTTAAAACTTTGTGGAAACATAAACTAGGCCACCTAAACATAATAAGTCGCGAAATAACTTAAAGAAACCATTCTTACATCAAATGGAAAAGTCAGCAAGTCTTACTAGCCACCTTGGCTTAAACAAAACAACTACCCAATCAACCCTGTTTCGTTACATGTTCTTAAGCAAAAACAATAATAATATATCAATGACGCATATAAAAGCAGAAGGCGTCACATGGCCTGAGCCTTCTCACCTAATCAACTTTATGAAGTTCCTAGATTTCACAATTCTTCCCAACTAATTTAAAATCTTGAACTCAAAATTTAAACTTATATGTTACCTGGATCAGAAGAGATACATATAAGACTTTTGCTTCCAGATTAACTCTGAATCTTCGTGAAATCCGCACTTGATGAGAACAAGTGAAATTTCTCTAGCCGTCATCTTATAAACCATTTCGGTTTATGATCTGAATAGATTGCTCTTTATAAGGTATATATTGCCTTTGTTTTCATTCTGCTATGTAATAAGAATTTGAATGTTTCTTACGAACCATAAAGACCTGGAATACGTTGTGAACTCCGACAAAATAAGGTGATTGTAATGACCCAAAAAATACTAGTCCTAATCAAGTTGCTTTGTCGGACCGTGACATGGCAGCAAGTTCTGCATGGCAAACTTGGTCAGTACTCGGGTGTCGACACCGGGTTAATAATTAAATAATTTTACTTGTGTTTGATGCATGTACTATACCTATCTATATTTGCAAACACAATTTTAAATACTTTAGCATCGAAATTTGCAAGCTAAGAGTGGTATAAAGTCTACCAACCTTAAGGTGTGCGTGCGGAGACATTGAGTAGGTTAGTGCATGGATGAGACTTGGGCTAACATAGGTGGGGTTGTAGCTTGATGAAAACACCTAAGTTATGAAATGAAGTTTTGATTAAAATAACCTAAGTCTAAATTAGAAAAAAATAAACTAAAATTAAATGGCCTACGTTTAGTTTTGCTAGGCCAATTATTATTGGTTTATCTAAAGTGATCTATTGGATTTTATGTGAATTAATAATAACCTAAGATAGTGTACAACTATATGTATTTAGTATGATGAGATTATTTGACCCAGGAACATTTATCTAGCCTAAGTCATATAGTTCATGAATGAGAACAACTAAGTTACTAATGTATTTCCATGAACATTGATGCGCTTAGAGATGTGTGTCAGAACCAATCTCAATAGGAATTTGTGTACAAGTGTGTGTTAGTGGATGGTAGGATAAAACGATGCCATTTGACCTATCTAGGAATGCTAATGAGATTAAGTGATCTAGGGATGAGATGGCATAATTCCTAGAGTATAAAAACCATACTAAGTCTTTACAACACAGATACATGCATAGTATTCAACAAGAAATACAAGGCTGAAGTGAATTGGTGTTGGAAACTTAAGATCTAGGTCTTAATTTGAGCAAATCTTGGTCAAAAGAATATCAATTAAGAAGATTGAGGTCTAGGTAATGCTCCTCTACTTTTTTTGAGTTTTTACTCTGCTTTATTCTAATACATGAAATGAATTTGGGCATTCAATCTAAAACAAATTTTTAAAAATAAATTGGGCTATGTTATGATTTTTACAACTCGATCCAAGTGTTTTCAACCCTGAATTTAAGTTGCATTTCAAGCTTTCAAACTATTTTGGGTATTTAGGTTTCCATGAGATGCATGTATAAATATTGAAAATGTATGTATGATTGTTATTGTTTCGATGACCTAAAGTGATGGTTTATGATGTTTATCGAGTTTTGGAGTTTTTGAATGATATGGGAGCATTTGGGGATGATTCTCGATGATTTAGGAGTGCAGAACTACGTTTCTGCAGCTCTGCCCGACCATGGAGCATGCTCCATCAAAATGCGGAGCGTACTCCATGTTCCGGGCAGCCTAAGGACAGTTTTGACTGATTTTCATACAATGGTCGTATCTCCTTCGTTTTAACTCTGTTTTTGACGTTCCATTTATTGTCGAAAAGATAAGAGGGAGAGCAACAACTTAGAATCATTAATTTGCAAAAATTTAATATTTTTCTTTATCAAAAATGTACTTAAAGTCATGGTTTGTGTGTAGGGATACCCGTTTTGTAAGTGTTTGGATGTCGGGGCTTTCCAAAGGGTTTCCGTAGGACTTTCTAACTCATATTGTCCAGAATGGGTCCTTCAAATATAATTTAAATGTGCCATGAGTTTGGAGTCATCCCGAGTTTTCTAACGCACTTTTCCGACTCACTTTTGGTTTAAAACTTGACATTTTAACACAAAGTCCATGTTTAGGTTGTTTTCCAAATAAAGAGATTTAAACCACTTCAAATGATTTTATGAGGAATTATAACTTATATTTTGTCAATAAACATTGTGGTTTGTGTCTCAAGCTTTATGAAGTATTTTCTGGCATTTTATCCGAGTTTGGAGTCATTTTTGGGATAAATAACTTAATGAAAAATGCTTAAAACAATACAATGGACTGAACTGAGAATTGAATGATAAATCAAGTTTAATTAGACTCTTAACACACTTAAACCAAATTGAATGAAAACTAGGGACCTAGAGAGGCTAGAGTCGGGTATTGAGGTCAATTTTGAAGGTGTGTGGGAACCGCGGGAGTTTGAGTTTCGCGTAGGTTTGAGATAAGTAAACTAGTCGAAAAATCAATATTATTTCTTTTCACTTTCCGTGTTTATTTTTGAAATGATAAGCTAGAATTATTGGACCCTAATTCCCCATCAAGTGGCTTATGTGTTTCAGTGGTTAAGCCTAGTTGACTATGATCACTCGTGAGTTGAGCATTCGAGTAGCTCCCGCGGCTCCTCCCGAGTCTGAATCCTTTTGATGTGAGCATCCAGGGTCACTGTGGCTCCTCAATTGGCATTCAAATTCCATAAATAGCAGGCATCCAGGGTCACTGTGTCCTCATTTGGAACTCTCTCGGACTGCGGCTTAAGTAAAGTTGGCGGTGCCGAATGAATTGGTATGGCTTATGAGGCATCGGTCCACGGTACCAACTTCTGCACTTACACCTTTTGTCGGTGTAGAGTGTATAGACCATTATATCCCTATATTTTGCTTCTGGGCCACTTGATTCCTATCGTTGATGGTCCTAGTCTGTCTATCATGTACTTTACTGCTTTATTTACTGTTCTTTCATTTCCTGCATGATCTACAGACTTATCATTTATTTTCTTGGAATATTGTTGAGTTTTTGCTGGCTTTACTCACTGGAATTGTCTCCATCATTGGTGAAAATTGCACGTCCCTCTAGTAGCAAGGGTGAGGAGCCCAATATCGGTGACTACCTCTGAGTTTTCCTTAGAGTCAGCTCTTCCTTTGTTATATTGTAGGTATTTTAATTGTACCTATTATATTATAATTGATATTTTTATACACATTTGGGTATGGGTTTTGAGAGATACACTTGAGATACATGTATATAATGCTTATTTATATTAGCATCACCTGAGATATACATGAGATCTATAATATACAGGATTTCCAAATCTAGTACTTGTCCCGAACTCAGTTTATTTTTTTGTTGCTTTAAATTACTTTTCGCTGCATAATGAATATTAAGACTTGTTAAACTAATTAGCAAACTTAATAAGCAACCAATGGATGAATAATTCGGATAAGAGGCTGACTAGGTGTGCGTTGACTCGACGGGGGTTGACCGAGGGTCTATGTATGCCTAGGCCGAGCGGGGCCCAGTTTGTAGGGACTGGGGCCGTCACAGTTGGTATTAGAGTGCAAGGTTTTCTTTTATCTTATACTCTTGATAAGCATATAACCCAACTAACTTGCAAACTTAAAAGTTGTAACAAATGAAACGTAGAGTGGAAATCCTATGAACCTAACTTCGAGTTTTAGTTGGGAAGTGAAGTGAGTTGGGGAAATCTAAAACTATAATTATACATGTTATGTTTATTGTATGCATTATATGGTATCATTAGATACACACACATGTATATATATTCCTAATTTTGAGGCATATTTCATCTTGAGAAATTGTGTGTAACACAATAAGTTGTGTTGATAGATAAAGATAGGTCTTAGATTATCATGTTTGGAGATAAACTGATAAGAATAGAATATTAACGTTGGTCGTTAATACTTGAATAGAAGTTGAGGAGGTGGTATCGCAATATCAACAGGGAAAGCATAACGAATGTGGAAGGTCCTAAGCTGAGGAGGTGGTATCTCTCAAAACCTATACCCAAAATACCCATTTTAGTACATTTTATGTTCAATAGTTTTCACTAACAAATAAATATATTAATACAAGGCAAGGCTCACATCAAAATAGAAGGTTCCAGTATATCGTCCGTCTCTTGTCTCGATCTAGCACCAATGTGGAAGGTCCTAAGATGTAAGTAAGATAAGTTATAAGGACCAATGAAGCTCAATAATGCGGAAAACTAGTTCAACCATCAAATATGCAAGTAATACTTAATAAGCATGCAAGGTTAGCATGGATTGAAATTGAATAAAAAAGCATTTAAAACAAGACATCGCATAGATTTATAAAGCATTAAAAAACCACCTCAATAAGATTGATAAAGCATATTCAAGTCAAAACTCATCATCATGCATATGGTTCGCAAAAAAAAGATACCATAGAAAATAGTAATAATACAAAGTCGTGGTCTCATTCAATGCAAACTAGTTATTGACAATAATCCGGCGACTGATTCCCCTACTCTCAAGGTGATGGCAACCACTAGACGACACACAGGCCTTATGTGCCTTCTTATCAGTCCCATTAAACTAATAGTAGGTTTGTCCAAATCCATCACCGATATGTGCACTAAAATCACTTAAGGTTTCCATGAGAAGTTAGCCACCGCTCATGTCCCTTGTGACCGACTATAAGGATTTCTATGAAAAAGTAGTCCCTGCTCCTTACCCCGTATAGGGTGATCCCAATTCCTAACCTAAGATATGGTAATCCCAACTCCTTACCCAGAAGAGGGTAATCCAACTCCTTAACCATGAGTAGGTAAACCTTGTGAACACCTACGTATTGATTATTTGAGTAGTAAGGCCCTTGGTGTTAGATGCCACACTTGTTAAACCCTTAAATATCACAAGTTTGGTGCAATACACATACATCCCATAGATAAGTAGAATCAAGTCAATAACACAATGCAACTCATTTCCCAAGTATATAATTAGAAATGTATGTCATAACATAACTAATATCAAGCCATATTTGATAATTGAGCATGCTTTTCATTTACTTCGACTTGCCGTGAATCCTATTTCTGATCCTCGCGCATTCGGGGTCCTATACAAACCGCCTTGCAAATCTAGACAATTCAAAACACATTCACATCATCGAAAAGTTGTATATTAGTTCCAATTTATTTTTAAATTTATTTCGGGGTCCATTAGTTTGGGTCCAGCAGGTGTCTCATCGCCTGATGTAAGGGTCGAGGGGTGGGACCTAATTGGAGTCTCAGGGGCAGTAATGCGTCCCGTTTGAATGCAAGGATTTGTTTTTATTTTTAAAAAATTTAAGGTCCAACGGCCATTTTAGCCCCAGTTGACCAATCCAGGGGCTGGTATGGCCCTTGTTGACCAATCCAAGGGATCGAACTAGCCCCTGGTTCAGTCTAGGGGCCAAACCAGTCTTGGTTAGGTGGATCAAAATATACCTTTGGTTTGACGACCAGGGGTCGATTTGACCCCTGGTCACGCTGCGCATAGCAACATTCTCCCAGAACCGCGGTGGTCCGCTGTCCTCCCTCTAGCAACGCCGGCGATTCATTGTCGTCTCTTTCTGGCGACGCCTCTACGACGCCCTCCTCCCCCTTCTTGGGGTTCTCCAACCTCAATGGGTCCAAAACTTCTCAAATCAACAACAAAATACCCCAAAAAAAGTTCTCCACTATTAGAGATCAATAAACCATAAAATATAGAAAACCTACCAGTAAAGAGTTAGGAAAGGTAGTAGAGAATATGAAAGTGGAGTGTTTTACCTACACTTGAGTTCCCCTTTAATTTCGGTATTTTCTCCACCTAGGTCACCATTATAGCTCCCTTTGTTCCCTCATCTCTTTTTCTCACACCTTTGTTTGTGTTTAAAATGTTAGGTTGGCTTTCTAGTTTATAAAGTGTTTATATACCTAGGATTTTGGACTTTAGTCCCCAACCTTCTTTAGATAGGTCTCGAGATGAACAACCCAAGATCCTTTCATAATGGTCTCTAATTTTTTATTCACTTTAAATTCGTAATAATTAGTTCCCTAACTAATTAAGTCACACGAGTTCCACATCATACACACTAATTAAGTAAAATTACCAAAATACCTTAAAGGCGGTCATTTGGATTTTGGTTACACTAAGTCTCATTTCTTTATACATAGTTTGCTCATTTCCATATTGTCAATCGTCATATTCTAACATTTACCTCACTGTCCCTTTTCGAGTTTTCAATGATTTGCTTACCAATTAGTCTACTTATGGCTTAACAAGACAATTTTCACCTCTTCTCGTTTTGAATATCTTACTAAGGATAATACGACTTCTTATAATCTATTGATAAGTTGAAGTCTTCTTTAGGTAATCTTTGTTTGAAATAGAGAAACTTATAACTCAAGCAATCATACTGTTTGTTATTGCCTTAAGTCATTTCCGTTAGTCTCGGATTTCCTGACTTTCCTTTTTCTCAAAAAGAATTTCAGTACTTTTTAAGAGACTGTGTAAGATAACTAAGTATCTTAATATTTATCGGTTCATTTTTACCTCTAAACATTTCACATTTCCATTACTAATCAACCCAAAAGAGAGAAAAATTAGAACTTCCAGTTTGTTTAGACAGTCAATCAAACTCTTAACGGATACTATTTCGATCGTTTAAGTAATATTTATGGAAATTCTCGTTATACATAAGTTTATACTGACTTTTTGTACTAGTCACTTACTGATAATCTAATCGGTATATCTTTCTCTTAATTTGTTCTGTCGTAAGCCATAGTGATAGATCCATGATTTCAATCTAGTTAGAAACAACTATTGGGTACTCGAAATTTCATAACACAATCGCTTATTTTTGCTTTAAAAGCTAATTTCAACTATCGTCACACTATTTCCCTAATATCTTAGATTCTTAGCACGTTGATAAATCACTAAGCCTTTTATTTCTAAGTTAAAGATTTCATTGATCTTTGTATCTTAGAACCTGATAAGGTGTCAACAAATATCACTTATTAACTTAATTTTTTTTATTTGTTTTTATCATTTTTTGCTTATACTATTACCATTATACTCAAACATCGCTTGTGACCAACAATTTGAGTAAGAAACGATCAATTTACACAATACTCCTTTAAAGAAATTATTTGAGTGTCTTCAACTATGGTTTTATTTCTATTTCTCATTTTGTTTTATTTTGGAAATAAGACAATACCTAAGTTTGCAAATGTGTTATATTTTAGTATATGGATAGATACTACAAACATCACAGAAAAATAATATATACCTCAGTGTTAACTCCCGAGTGTTAACCAAGCGCGCCACGTCACGTATAGCATCCCATATCCCGATTAAGGCGATACTCGGCCTGAAACCCTAATTAAGCTTTGGTACACCAGCTAAACTTAACTAGAGCCAACAACCTCTATTTTCATACCTGGTAAACTCAAAATGTATATCGATATCAAAATATAAATCAAAGTCTACGCAACAGAATAAAATTAAAACTTTTTCAATAATAATGACGATATACATAAATCCAGAGTTTATCAAAACCAAAACATGTTTATAAACCTCCCAACCTGTTAAATTACAACATTGAAATTCAAACAATATATATACATAAGGAAGGTTCATTACATCGTAGAGAAGATAGTAAAACTCTTAAATCTTCTCCTTGCCTTTAAATTTGAAGCGCATGCATGTGAACCTAAAATTTTAAGGGAGTGAGCGCTCCAACTTGCTCAATAAGTGATGCTCATAAACACATCAATGATCAACTAATATCAATAAGGCAATGAATAACCATATGAATCCAAAACGTATATATTCAGGCAATGAAATTGATATAAATAATAAATAACTGAATGCAAATCCAGTAAGTAACATGCAACCATACTCGTGATTCATAATTTGAATTTAATCACGGAATCGTACTCTTTAGTTACTTGAGAATACAACCACAGAATCTACATGTTGGTCGATAAGGGATTTTGCTGGTTTATTCTAGCTTGATTGTGCTACCAGCTACAACTAGACATTGATGTTTAAGGTAAATCTTCGGCTAACTGAGGATAAAAAGGTGAAATCCATTTCCAGGCAAGCCTTTCCATTCATTAGGACAAAGGGCGGAATCCATTTCCTGGCATACCTTTTCAATCCTCGGTCTCGGTCCGCCTTATTGACCATCTCCGAGATTTTTCACATAAAAAACCGTCAAATCACAAAGACGTTGCCCCAATCCCACCATATATGAACTAAATATACTAATTTATGAAGCATAATTGATAAGAATATGAGTCTCACTTACCTCGATTAGGTTTCGTTATTTTTTTATTTAACTTAGACCAAATTTTAACTTAATTAAGCTCTAACACATACCAAATGAACTCTACTAGATACCAAGGGCCTAAAGCGTCAGTGCCAGGTATCGGGAGTGTGGCACGGACATGTGGGAGCTGCGTTTATCTCAGATATTATTGCATTTTGAGGTAAGTAAACCAGTAAAAGCGTCAACATGATTTCTTTTCGACTTCTTATTGTTAATCTCTTGGAAAGCATGTCATACTTGTATTCCATTCTTGTTTCGAGTGGTTTAGGGTCTATGTAGTCCATCGCTTGTGTCATCTCACGGGTTAAGCATCCGAGTCACCGTAGCTTCTCGTTGAAGATTATTCAAGGGATAAAGCATCCGGGGTCACCGTGGCTTACCTTGATAGTTAAGGGGTTGTTGGAAGTGACTCAATAGTCTGCAGTGCCTGGAAAATCATGTCGGGGCAGTTGGAAGTGGCCTTGGGCCCCCTGTGTCGACTTCAAGTTGTGTTATGGTCTAAAGACCCGCAGCTTGGACCGGATTACCTATTTGTCGATCTTTTGCTTCCGTGCCACTTGATTTTCACAGCTTACTTGATTAGTTTGTTTATCATGCACTTTGTCATTCTATTTACAGCTTTCTTTAAATATCATCATGATTTAGAGACTATTGTAATTTATTACTCAGAAATACTGTTAAATCTCTTTTGGCTTTACTCACTGGAATTGTCTCCGTTGTTGGTGACAATTGCAGGTCCCTCTAGCATAGTGGGGAGGAGCTTGTACTTGGTGATTT
The DNA here is from genome assembly GCA_039657325.1 of Stephania cephalantha. Classification (NCBI taxonomy): domain Eukaryota; kingdom Viridiplantae; phylum Streptophyta; class Magnoliopsida; order Ranunculales; family Menispermaceae; genus Stephania; species Stephania cephalantha. Next base: position 9,120,464 of record CM077579.1, read on the forward strand.
CCTCCGAGCCACCTCGTAGTCGCACCATTACTCTTACTTCGTAGGTTCTTTTGTCATTTTGTTATATATATGACTATGTATTCATGATGTTTTGGTGCTTTTAGGTACTTGGGGATGTGAGATACACTTGATGATACACGTATATGCTTATTGTACTCCTTATCACCAGTTATATGCATGATATCACACCGTTTACAGGATTTCCACGCATATGTTGTTCCCACTTTAATTCTAATTATCAACAATGTTGCTTAAATTGTTTTAAATTGCTTCCACTGTTGTAATCAACATTAAATTTATCATCATGAACTTTATAACCCTAATAAGGACAATAAGGAACATTAATTTCGAATAGTGGTTGACTAGGCATGCATTGACTTGTGGAAGTTACCTGGAGGTCCACGTAAGTCTAGTGATGGGTGGGGCCCAGTTTGTGACGACTAGAGCCGTCACAACTTGGTACAATTTCCTAACTTTTTAGGTCATCGACCTTTACCGTTGTTTGATAACCTATCACAAACCATTTGAGGTCAATACAGGTCTAATACCATATATTCAAAACCATTACACCAAACTCTAAACCCTCAAAAAATATCATGTAAAAATCAACACTGTTAATGTTTTCTGAGGTAGAAGTGTGCTCCATCATTTGGTGGGGCGCGCACCACTAACTGGGTTCCTGACCTTTTATGAAAGGAATGCTCTTTCCTGTTATAGGGAGCACGCTCCACCTCCACTGTCTCGACAGTGACTAGGGTTGTAGCCCATGTTCAATCAACAACTTCAACAACAACCTTCAAATCATTCCCCAGAACATCAAGGAGAACCTTTAATGAGGTATAAACTTATTTCCAACAATCAACAACATCAATACATAGAGAATTCATCATCACTTCGTGAATTCAACTTGAAAATCTAATTTGAACTCACCCACAATGATGATCACTGGTTTGCAATAGTTTGATTCCATTGATCACACAAAAATCCTCTCCTAATCAACTCATACTTGGGATCAAACCCTCAGATGCTTTCTCTCTATCACTCGATCAATCGAATAATAATAAGTATGAACTATTTTGATTTATATAAACATGGATTTTCCTCGAGATATGCAAATACTATCTCGAAATGATCAAGTGAATATTTTGTTAAACATCTTAACAAAATATCCACTTATGGTCATCTCGAGGCGATCCAACGATCCATAATAATCAAATCAAACCTATAGTTTTATTTATATATTTATATATTAATTATATAAATATATATATCTCATGTATTTAATCGCCAATAAATTCATAGGACACACCAACGAGTATTCTCAAGTGTGCACATTCATTTCGCAACCCCCTCATCGCATTTAGTGTACCGACAATTTATCAATTGATTGTTTATTTTTCAGTTATAGGCTTGTATTAATTTTTGATTAATTCCAAATACCTATAAATTCACCAAACATTCCATAAAAACACCAATCATCACACAAACCTACACACTTTAACATTAATCACCAGCTTAAGGTAAACAAGTCGTTACATCACGTGTGACGGCCCTAGCCTCTCAAATTGGGTCTCGCCCGACTTAAGCCTGCATGGACTCCCGATCAACCCCCACAAAGTCAACACATGCTCAGTCAGCCTCTTTTCCATGTCATTCCTCATTATTTTCTTATTAAGTTTGTTATTTACTTAAACAAGTCTTAATAAGTTGTAGCAGAAGTTAGTCAGTTTAAAACATCTTAAACAATTAATGACTAAGAGTTTGGATAATCCTAATGTAGAAATCCTGCAAAAGTAGATCTCATGTATACATATCAAGTGACAGACAAAGTAAATCAGTAGCCAAATCATCATATACATGTATCTCTAGATTCACAACCCATAATATTCCTAAATGTATCAAAACAACAACTGTATATCAATAATACATCTAAAATCTCAAAATAAACCTACGACAGTAGTAGAGGTAAGCTGACTCTGAGGGAAACTCAAAGATAATCATCGATCATGGCTCCTTACCTATGCCACTAGAAGGGCCTGCAATTATCACCTGTGACAAAGACAATTCAAGTGAGTAAATCTAGCAGAAATTTAATAGTATTTCATGATAATAAAAGATAAGTCTATAAATCATTCAGGGAATGAGAAAAACTTTTAATAAAGCAGTAAAAACACATGATAAACATACTAGAACAATCAACAATAGATACTAAGTGACCTGAAGCAAAAGATAGGGAGAGACTGGTCTATATACTCTACACAAGGAAAAGTTTATGTAAGTGCAGAAGTTGGTACTGTGGACCAAAGTTTCACAAGCCATACCAATTCATTCATCGCAACATTTACCCAAGCTGCAGTCTAAGTGAGTTCTAGAGGAGACCACAGTGACCTTGAAAGCATGCTACTTATGGAATTTGAATGCCAATTGAGGAGCCACAGTGACCCTGGATGCTCGCATCAAAAGATTCAGGCTCGGGAGGAGCTGTAGGAGCTACCCAAATACTCAAATCGCAAGCAATCATAGTCAATTACACCAAACCACTCAAACACCTAAGCCACTTGGTGGGAAATTAGAGTCCAACAATTTTAGCTTATCATTTCAAAAACAAACAAGGAAAGTGAAAGGAAATAGTATTGATTTTCTGACTAGTATACTTACCTTAACAAACAATAATATCCAAACTAAACGCGACACTCATGAGTTCGTACTTCACTCCCGATACCCAGCACTGATGCTTTAAGCCCTTAGTACCTATTAGACTTCATTTGATATGTGTTATAGCTTATTTAAGTTTGACTATCTCAATTCATTATAAAACAATCTACTACTTGCCTTAATATCTTTTCTTTTTAACTTAGACCGAATCTCGATTTCAATGTGTCATAAACAAGTTCATATTAAATCCTCGGGGTCCCTAGTCGCTTATTCTTACTATATACGAAAGCTTAATGCAAAGTAATAACCCCAAGAGACCTCTTTTATTCATTTTAAATACTCATTTGACACTTAACTCGGTCAAAATGCCTAAACTTGGTGTTACGAGGTTGTAGAAATTTTCCCTATTATTCTAAAGTGTTATTGAATCATCAAATTCCATCAGAAATCATTTCAAATTGGTTTAATGCATTGGTTTGCAAAACAGTCCTTTAAGGACCTTTAAATAATTTTCAAAAACATGGTTTTTATGGAACTTGAAATGCGGCTAAAACACTCACAGAAATTCCCAAAATTCTCGGTGTTGGTTTATTGAAGTCTATTAACTTAAAACCAAGGCTATTGAATGATAGTCTCATGAATATGATCAAAAACTAAATTTGAAACTCTAAGTAAAACTTTAAGTCCTTATTTGTAAATATCGATCTTTTATTCGAAGCATAACTTGAAAACTAAGTTAGACACGTCGAAAAAATCATGAAAAATCGGTGGACACCTTTACTATGATCCAATAACAAGTTCTGAAAGTTTTGGTTCGGGCTTAGACAACATTTGATGCTCGAAATACCTTAAGTCAAAAATCAGCTCATTAAGTAAGTAATTTTGCCTATTTCTAAAACCATCTGGAAAATCCTTCAAAACACCTCATAATATCTTGAAACTCAAAAGAAACCTAACTTATAGTATTTAAACTTATTCTTGAGATTTTTGTTATATTTGGGCTAGTGAAATCCCCCGAAAGAGGTTCTGACATCTAAACACTTACGAAAAGAATATCTCTACGAACAAGCACTAACTTTCAGCCCATTCGATAAAGAAGATGACTCGATTTTAAGAAATATTGATCTCAAGTTGTTTTTATATATATTAACTTTCCGAAATGGTAAAAAACGCTCAAATCCGATTAAAATCGAGAGAGTTATGCTCAAAATGCCAAAACAATTCAATTCAAGAGAGTTTTGGAACAACAGTGTTGGAATATTCATAACTCTTAAACCACATATCCAAAAAACGTGATTTTTGGTGAGAAGCTTTTCAAAATATCCAAGAATAACACATAAAAACCAGCTAATTCTGAGAAGAAATAAAGGATTTATGATATCTAGTATTTCAACTATAATTTTGGCATTTCATCGTACATATATTATTCATGAACAACTAAATTCACAATACATGGTTCAAACCCCTTGATTTTTGTCCAACATTAACACTCAATATATATGAGACACCATTGAACATCAATATAAGAGTAAAACCTCAAATATTGAACACATACTTACACAAGAAAATCAGTCAATTCTTGAACCAAGACATGAATTTTTATGAACATGAGAGAAACCTAAATTTTTAGATTCATAAGCATCTCATGAAATAAGAGAATTCATCAAACTCGAAAAAATTGCAACACTAGAATGATTTAAAGAACCTTAAATCATCACAAATGCACTATTGAAAAGGAAGAGATTTATCACATAAGGTTTGATCTACTCTCCTCCTAGCTTGTAGTCTTGGAGTTATTCAAGTTCTCCTGTGAAGCGTCAATCCCTACAACAATCCCAACAAGTTTGAGCAATCTCTTTTTCCCTTCACAAGCTCTTCTTCTCTTTCAAATGGTTCATGAGTTTATGTTGCATGAAATCAATAAAGGTTTCATTATATAGTCTTTTTTTTAAAGCATAACTTTTGGATTTGCTTAGGTTCAAAGATAGAAATGCATCTATATAAATATCTAAGACCATCATTAGTCAGGATATGCACATTACACAATTGCACTAGATAGTCCTAAGATTTTCAAGATTTGCTCATCTCTATGTAGATCTAAGTTCATGAAAATAAACTTGTAACTTAAGTGTATCATCCCATCAGCTCACTATTTTACTTACAAACTTAGGTTTGTTCATTAATCCAAGTTAGAACACTTATCTTGGACCAATACACCACACCAAACCAATATATAATTATACTTACCATTTAAGACTCCAAAATAACTTAATTAGACTACTCTACAAATCAATTGACTTTTGATAGGCTAGTCTAAAACTCATTCATTTAATCATATAACTTAGGATATAATTTAATTAAAATAATGCCTAACTTATGAACTAACCCCCAATTAGCTCTCTCACTCTTAAAAATCCGCGGTTGAACCTACGTTAGTGTGCACACTACGTAATCAGGTAGATATGATACATGACATCAAACACAAGTAAAATTATTTAATTATTACCTCGGTGTTGACGCCCGAGTACCGACCGAGTTCAATGCATAAGATTGGTCATCAGGTCACGATCTGTGACGGCCCCAACTACTAAACAAGGCACCGCCCGGCCTAATCCCGTAATCAAGCCTTAATCCAACTCACCTAAGACTTAATTACGTATTAGTCAGCCTTTCGTTCCTATATTCCTCTAAATTCATGTCTTGATCTATATTATCATTTTCATATAGTTTAAAAATCATGCGGAAGCCATGATAATTCAAAATTCCTAAGTGTGGAAAACCAAGAAAAGACAGTAGCACAAGCACGTATATATATGACACTATTCACTCAACCCAATGTACAACCGAAAATGACATAAAAATAATACATCAAAAGTCGAGACATACAAATGAGTGAGGAGAGTCGCCGAACCGCTCAGAGGAAGTCGTCGATCTTCTCCTTCCCCGGGTCTCTTGTTTGCTGACGGACCTACACCCATCGTCACAAACTAGACGGTGAGTATAGAGATATTTAAGTACTAACTGGAGAATTCTATGCCACATTTCCAAAATAAACGATTGGTATTTAAACACATAAGGTAGCGAAATAAATTGCTGAAACAAGTAATGCAAGTAAATACCACAGTTAAAGACGTAGAGACATACACAGACTAAGTCGAGATGATCTACGTCTGGTCGACGGTGAGACCTATCACCTACCTTTTCCCACTACTATATGGAGCTGCGTTCAACATATCTCACATAAATAGCGGAGCTACGCTCTACGATTTCCAACATCAATCTCATGCTTGTCGACCACCCCGAATCATCATACCTCGTGTGTCGCGCAAGTGTAGTGGTGAGTGTCAGAACCCCGGTAGACCCATGTCCCCGTGAACCGGGCATCTCTCGTGCAATGGACACTAGATAATCCCTACTTTAATTTCAAAGACAAATAATTCCAAAATTCTAGGATACCAAGATAAGTTAGGCTACAAAGCCCAAAGAAAATCGAATACAAGTCCAATTACATCCAAATTATTCCTTTAGCATGCTTTTTATCAATTTTGTTCAAGAATGACATCAAGTGTAGGAATCATAGGCAACGAAACAATTCACAATGCATCATGTCACAATATTCATCCATGAATAGATACAAGAACAACATGATGTGCGAGTTCAAGTACCATTGTCTACCAATAGACCAATAAAGCAATAAGAGAATGAAATGAAATATAAAATTCTCACAGTTGTACTTACAATTCACACGCTTGTCCTAGTCTATCTGATCCCTCGACAAATTCGAAATGCGTGCTCAAACGTCTGACTTCTCCCTTTCGTTCCCTAACATTTAATAATGTATCACTTTATGCTAAATTGACATCGAGACTAATTTCTAAAAAAAATTTATTTATTTTCGGCCAATCAGCCCATTTCGCGCTTTTCGAGGTAAACCCCCGACAATTGCTCGTCCGAAATTCCAAATATTTTATATTTCCTAGAAATTCATTATTTTCTATCTATTTTGTCGAAATATAATTTTTCGGATTTTTTCCTAATTTTTCTGGAATTTCTCCCAATTTTCCTACATTTCTTTTCTATTTTCTGTTTTTTTTTATTATGGGTTTGGGTTGAACCGTCCGAACCGGTTTCGAACCGGCCAGGTTCACCCAACCCATCTTCTCATCTATTTTTTTTTCTTTGGGTCTGAACCGGGCCGAACCGGCCCGGTTCACCCATCGTCTTCATCATCTTCGATTTTTTTTTTTCTTTGCTTGGGTTGGGGTTCCATCCCCAACCCCAGGTTGGGTCTCCATCCCCAACCCCAGGTTGGGTCTCCTATGCAGGGGAGACTACTCCCCGGCCTTCTTCGAGCTCGGACGAACTTCGTCAACTCGAACAACAACAACAACCGACACAAACAACAACAACGACCGACACAAACAACAACGATGACAACTCACCTTGATCACCTTCAATTCGACTTCCTCGAGCTCTCCTTACGTCAAGCTCGGTCTCTCTCTCCTCATTTCTCCTCGGCTTCTTTTTCTTCTTTGCGTTTTTTTTTTCGCTCATCTGTTTCGTTCTTTTCTTTTTTCTTTTTTTGATTTGAGATAAGGTTGGACTTTAGGGGTGTATTTGACTTATATATATACATGTATATATATGATTCGGGTGGCTTGAATATGAGCCACACATCTCAACACACACACGTATCTTGAGGCACATCGGGTGAACTTGCTCACACCACTTGTCCCTTGTGTCACTCTCAAGTGACACAAATACTTAACACCCTTTCTCAAGATGTGTGTGTGAATCTCCATGCCTATCTAGTGGTGTATATATTTTACTTCCTTAACTTTACGCCCAATTTTTTTTACATAGATATTTCTAGTAGAGGTGGCCACGTATATACCACTAATTACCCAAACACTCACATTTTATTTAAATAACTCAAACTTACCCCTAAAATGTCGCTACCTCGGTCCCACGTTGACACGCGACTCGAGGCGCGTCCCCGCTCATCTCGATACCTGCATACACGTAAATGACTCAGTAGTCTACACATGTACAGTACACTAGGCATACAACACACAAATATAAAATGTACCTCTACCCTTGCCTCGGTAAACGGACATATCACGGTGTGGGTCCAACAGTACGGGTCATTGGGCCCGTGTAAAGACGTAAACACAATTAAAAATTTGGGCCGTTACACGATCCTACAAAAGCATACAACTAGGATTAAATTATTCTGGTTGTTACATCACGTCAGGCCCATGTCACGGTCTTGAGATTGCCACGTAACTCGGGTAGAATTTTAAAGTCTTTACAGGTTCGGCCTCGTAGGTCGAAATATCTTGTTAAAGAGTTGGTCAAAGCCCACCGAACCTCTAAATGGAAAGTCGGTTGGAGCTCATCGAACTTTTAATTGGAGAGTCGGTCTGAACCCCACGAACCTTTCAAATCGACAATTGTCAACAAAGTTTCACCAAAGAGGTTCGATTGGAGAAAACCGAACCTAAAAAATAAGTCTAGACCATATGTCATCGAACCTAAAATAGATGTATCAGTCAAGGTTTTGGAGTTGGTGGTTCGGTTGGGACGATGGGCTATTTTCATGATTTTAGTAAAAAAGGTCGGGGTGCCCTTATAAATCAAATTTTGAATTTGGGGTGCACTCATAATTGGACTGCCCTTATAAGGCTGGGTGTTTTTAGTCAGGCTAAAAAAAGGAGCGGCTAAAAGAACCCCGATTTTTGCTAAACGTACCCTACCTAAGCGAAATGACCCAACTACTCTATATAAAAAGGTTTTCACTAGCCATACCCCACTTGCCCCACTTACCTCATAGCCCACCCACCCCACTCAGCCATCGCATCTCACCATCAACTTGGATCCCACAAAATCCGAGCAAAACCACGTCGATTCGACGCCACGGGTGCATTCCTAATCTATTTTAGTGTCGATTTTGAAATTTTTTTGGATTTTTTTTTACTTATTGGAGTCAGTATTATGGAGGATTGATGTTGGGTTTAGGGCTTCGAATTGAGAGTTGAATCTTGCATTTTGAATGCAAAGTTTCGATGGAATCGAAAATATTAAATGATTCTGAGCAAAACGCACATTTTTTTTGGGTCATTTTCATGTGTTTTTTAGGAGTTTTGAAATTTTGTGTTCATTTTTGTTGTCTAGAGGTATCGACCGACTTCAATCGAAATTGCAAAAATAACTAAATTTCAGTGGATGACGGAGGAATCTAACCGAGACCTCTTTAGAGGTGTCGAACATATGTATCTGACACCTCTAAAGAGGTATCATGTCATGTACGTCCGACACCTCTTTAGAGGTATCGCCTATTTGTGTCCGAAACATCTTCAGAAGGTATGTTGGGGTGAGGGTGATGGTAATGGGGTACAACAAGAGTATTTTTGGAATTTCGAAAAAAAAAAAAAAAAAAAGTGGGTACGCTAAGTAAAAAGTGGGTACGCTAAGTAAAAAGTGGAGTATCACGAAGTAAAAATTTAAAAATAGTGTACGTTTAGCAAAAAACGGGGTCCTTTTAGCCACTCAAAAAAAAAAAAAAAAAAAAATCATCTTGGCCCAACACATGATTCGGATTCCCGAGTAAGCGAAACCACGTACGACTATGAGCCCCCAATGAACCCAAACGCATCGAATCACAAAGCCCAAATGCCGTCCACATCTTAAGCCCTAAATCCACAAAACTTCCAACTGCTCGAACTTGTCCACTTCCATTGCTGTCTGTCGCACTTCAGAAATACAAGCTTCTCTTCTCTCTCTCTCTCTCTCTCTCTCTCTCTCGCGCGCGCGCGGATAAGCGACCTAGGGTTCGTTCTTCCTTCCCCCTTTTGTTTGAGAATGTTTAATGCCTCTGTTTTTCCGTGTTGTCTTCACAAAATTATTGTTGAATGTATATGTAGGGTTGTATTTCTGTCAATGATTTTGTGTTTTCGTGTTACAAATCCGGTTAAAACTATTCTACGTCGTACTAGTAGAATAAGAAATATAGAATAAATTCAAAGATAAGTAGGAGTATGACCAATTGACACGGAGATCAGGGAATAACGGTTGTGTTGGTTTGGTTTGGACATCTCCAAAGACGGGTTACAAATGCCCTCGCTAGAAAGCTCTACTCATTAGAAATTGAAGAAATTTGATGAGGTAGGGGTAAACTGAAGAAAAAAATTGAGATGCATTAATTAGAAGGGATTTAAATGATTTGGAAAGTACACCATTAGTTGCACTAAGTTAAGCGCGATGGAAGAGTCTGATCCATTTAGCTGACCCTAACTAATTTGGGATTGTGGCTACGTTGTTGTGAAGGATTTGATTCTCAGTACTTGTTAATTATCCAAATGTTCCTCCCCTGAGTCGTGGACCAATTAGTGATTGAAGCGGAGTAGTAGGAATTTTATAATAAATGGAAGGAATTTACGCTGGTACTTTCTCAAAGGAATTATTCCATCTGGTGTAGCATTTCGTTGAACTTAGGCATGGATGTTTGTTCTCTATGTACAATGCATTTTAGGAGTGCAGCTTTTGATGCATTTACCAGATCTAACTTTTTGTGGTTTGAAAGTGGGAGCGCCTGGAAGACTAAAATAATGTAAAATGGATCCTTTTTTAGCTGGTCATCTGTTCTTCTTGATTTCAGAATCTCAGATGCTCCATAGGGTTTGTCTAATTAACCATATTTTTTGTTTTGAGTATTTTGAATAGGTTTCAATGCATTATGTGATTTTGTTTTTTTGCAGGAATTTTTTTTTTTAATTTCAAATGATGAAATTCTCTTATAAACCCATCGAGTTGCGGTGAAAGGTAAACCTTTGGCTCAGTTTAGTCCAATACATTTATTTTAGTGCCGAAGCTTGTAGGAAATTGGATGCTTTATCCCCTTTCTAGAGCTTTTACTTATTCGTTGATCCAATTTATTTGTTCTTTTAATAATCTGCCTCAGATCTTGTCAAGAAAAATGAAAAAAAATGAGTTATGTGTATAACTATAACCGATAGCGTACTTTGGTTTCATAATGACCAGTATCTGTTTTTCTTCCTTTTTTCAGCGACATTTATTGGGAAGCAATTCTACCTCAAAAATTTTGTATGTTACAAAACAACTTCTATACCTGTTGGTTAGGAGTTCAAATGCAGTTCTTTTTGTCCTCAGCATAATATATTAGTGTAGAGCTAATATCTTTGAGCAGGATGAGCAACATTATCCGGAAAAAAGAAAAATACAAAGGTAGTGCTGAGCTTCCTAGGGATGATGTCAATGGCGGTACTGCTGCCAGGACAAGACCTTTCAGCTTTCAGGAAATAATGCTGAGAAGGAAAAATAAGAAACTTCATGCAGATGCTGATGGAGATCCGCATAATAAAGAGACAGGTGAAAGTGTCTCTAACAGTGCTGAACGTGATGGAGTTTATGGTGGTAAGAACTCTCTCATAGTTGTTACAAAACATACTTCAGGGGGAAATGTAGACAGACATTCTAAGAAAAAAGAAGAAATTACCACTTCCAAACAGGCTAGTTCTTTAAAAGGGAAAGGTAAAGAAACTAATGATGTAGAAGCTGATTTAAACAACGTATTAGACAAGGGTAGAAGCGCTACAGCTAAAGAGGAAAGCAAGATTGAAAAACAGAGTCATGGAAGGGGCAGAAATAAGGAACATTTAGTTAGTGGAAAAGAAAATGGGTACAAGATGAAGAGGTCGGATGATGCTAATGGGAAGGAGAAATATCGAGACATTGAGCGGGAAAATTCTGCAATAGAAAGCAAAAGAAAACACCAAATCAGAGACAGAGATGCTAAGAAACATAGATTGGAGAAAGATGAAGGTCCTTTAAAGAGACATAATTCTGGCAAAAGTTACATCTCTGAACCGGCAGAAAAGAAATCAAGGAAGAAAGTGTTATCTCCTCCCCGTTATGAAGAAGCAAGACCAAAGAAAAGGAGATCAAGGAGTCTTGAAACCAGGGACAGAGATAATAGGTCCGTTTCATTTTCACCAAGATCACTTAAGCATCCGTATCATGGCCGGGACCAGGGCAACTCTTCACATCATTTTTCGAAAGAAAAGAGACAGCATTCTGAAGACAAGAAAAGAATGTCAAAAAATGGTGGTTATGCAGACAGCCACCACCGGAACCACAGTGACCATGAAAGCAAGCTAGGTGGATATTCACCCAGGAAGAGAAGAACAGAAGCAGCTGCTAGGACCCCTTCTCCCACCATTCGCTCACCTGAAAAGAGAACAGTTGGATGGGATCAGCCACCTGTGGGGACTGGTGTCATCTCTTCTGTTTCCATGATATCCATTTTTCAGTCATCGAATCAGACTAGTTCATCAGCTGGACATGAGTTCTCTGGCCCTGCTTTTTTCTCACCAAATGTTTCAAAATCATCTGGAGTTCTTCCACATGTTCCATTGATAAGAAAGGATGTTTCTATCGACTCTATTCAACTGACCCAGGCAACACGACCTATGAGGAGGCTTTATGTGGAAAGCTTACCTGTTAGTGCGAGTGAGAAAGCTTTAATGGAGTGCCTTAATAACTTTCTGCTGTCATCAGGTGCTAATCATATTCACGGAACTGAGCCATGCATCAGCTGTATTGTGAGTAGATGATTTGTCTTGGGTGGTTTTATTAATTAATCCCCTCTTATTAATATGGAATAGAATGAGTGATTTTAGCAGGTATATAATATAAATTTCTATATCTTATTGCAGGTAAATAAAGAGAAGGGCCAAGCAGTTGTGGAATTCCTTACCCCTGAGGATGCTACAGCAGCTCTTTCTTTTGATGGAAAAGCTTTTTCTGGTTCTAACCTTAAAGTCAGACGCCCAAAAGATTATGTAGAAACAGCAGTAAGATGCCTATTATCCTACTCCTTTTATATTTACCTTCTTGGAGCAATACTTATAATTGGATGTTACAATTTTTTTATTTTTTTCATTCATCGTCTCATAACATCAATCTGAGGTGAATTTGCATATAAAATATTGTTTATTTATTATAATCCGTATGGCTATTTGGTCTCTATGTATCATAATTATTTGAAACTTTATCCTTCTTCCATCTTCTTTCCTTTACTTGTGCACCTAGTACCAAATAGAAATAGGTGAATTGTTTATTACTGTCTGTAAGCTACTATATTATAAGTATGTAAGTGTGTTCATAGAGGAAGGGGCAAGAGAATATCAGTGGCAATATTGGCATCAAATAGTTATTGTTAGTAATTGAGATTTGCTACAAGTCTGTTGTCGCTGATTATAGGGGGACTGTTTTGCATGCATGAACTTGGGAATGTCTATATTGTAGGTAAAAGAGTGTGTTTACAATTATCAAGGTAAATTGATGAAGTCAATTCTTAGTCTTAGTTACCTTAAAAGGAAGATGGACTTGCTGTGTTGTCATGTTGTAACTTTACCAAATGCTGTCAAATCCGATTTCCAGGCAAATATAGTCGTGCAATTTTTTTTATTTTGGATGTGTTCCTGTATGTTGTTTCATGGTCTTGCAAGACACGCTTGTCAATTACAATTCGGTTGTTGCAACCTGTTTCAATATGTGACACGTGTGTCATCTAAATTGATTGACGACTGTTGATCAGTGCATACTGCCATACCCTTCTAAAGAAATTGTCATCTTAAGTATGCAACTAAATTGATATTTTCTGTAGTTGCAGTTGCAGCTAATTTTTTGTTGCATAGAGAAGCTCTTGCCTGACTGTTCATCCTCTTACCCTGTAACTTACCGAAGACTTTACATTGTAATTGGTTGAACTGTTGGACTGATTTTCTTATGCATGTGTTAGAGCACGTACTTAATCATTTAAATTTCCATCAATGCATTTTAGTTATTTGATTATTGATTAGTTTATGTAATCTTACATTTGAAATGACCTGCACTTTTTCTATTTATTTTATCGGAGTTATGATTTATACACATTGTTCCCATTTGCCACTAACACACAATCACATGTTTAGCAGGGTGAATGTTTTACAATTAGATAAATCTCAAACGACTTTACGACCCTTGATCAACTTGACGACTCCTGAATTTTTTCTTGATTAGTTATCATTCTTCATTGAGGTTTTATTTTATACCTTAATCTGGACTTACAAGTCGGGAGTAACCTTGTTAAGCTTGTGCAGTATTGGGTGATACTAGGCCACTGGTATCTAAGAGATTTAAGGCTATTCCCAATCATTAATGTGTACTATAAATCTTAGTTTTCTGTTTGTGCCATTGCTTTGGTGAAGAGAGGATAAGAACAAGAAAAAAGTGGTTGATTTTTAATGTCAGCCGTGAGTCCGTGACTGAAATGGTGGGTTGTGGATCTTGTGATTGTAATATCTGGGAAAATGTTTGAGGCTGGTCACTAGAGGGAGATAGGTAGAATTGGTTCTCACGACCCTCATTAGCTGCACATGGAGATTGGAGTTAGTATAATTTTATTCATATAATGTCACAATAATAAACTAAATGATAGTGTGTATTTAATGAAGGAGATTAGTAGCAAATTACATTAGTCTTATAAATTTAACAATTTGCATTGTTTTGATAAAACTGGTCGAGTCTCAATTTGATGAAATTCAAAATTTTCGTTGATTTTCATTGTTCTTGTTTCTATTTGCTTGGTTTTCTTATAATCTGTAATTGGACAACTAAAAATTTGATAGAATTTCTCCGACTATGCTATATTTTCTTTTCTTTTTTTTGTGTAATTTTTTTTTTTCTAAATAGACAGTTATTATTATGGTGAATAGTGTTAAAATTCACCGATGCCAAAATTGTAATTTTGCCTAATTCTGAAAATGGTGTAGATGAACGTGAAATTTAACTTAAGAGGCCCTTTTCAAGGCAATTAGGACCTAAAAGGGCTAGGTTTCAATCAGTCAATTGCCTGATAATTTGTTCTAACCTATTACTGAACTGCTTTTTCTGCTCTCTTAAGATGGGGTTTGAGCATTCCGAATTGGAAGTCTAAGAAGAGAGCTTTAAATTGGCAGCAGGATTTCATGTTTGGTGACACTAATGCAGACATATCTCACCATGTTGTCTATGGATTCAATTACTCAACTCTGACAATACATGTTTACTTACTTTGCTAGCTATTGCGCAGTGACATTCTAACAAGTATAGCTTAATGTAGTAATTATTAACTGTTTTATGGGGGCACCATCTGTAAATTATTCGTGGTCCTATGGAAGTGCAAATTTTTCCGCGTTCCAAATACTTGCTTTCCTCCTATTTGAATTTGACATTTGTTTTATTGATTTGATTTTCGAATGTAGAGAAGTCTCAATTTCCATGATAACCACTGAGCTACAAAAAAAGACTCATAAAAAACATGGGTGTTATGTGAGGTGCAAGAATTGAATGCATGGAACTCTTAGATTATGTGTCCTTGGAATTTTGTTGTTTTCGTTGCATCAACTGACCTTTGAACAAGATGTGCTTAAATCAGAGATAAGATTAAGCAAGCTACTAAATGTTTTGTCTTGTCTTTTCTTCTTCGCTGAAGTCATTTGATTTTTTTTTTTTTTTTGAAGAAATTCATTTGATATTGGGAAAATTATAGTAGACAGTTTTGTCAAATTTTCCTGTTATAATTAATTTTGTTTTTTAAGATTTCATTTATAAGACATGATGCTTGTCTCTAGATACGATATTTTTTTTTCTGACTTCCATATTGGAATCTCTCTTAAATAGGGTGTTTGTATTGGGTATTTCATAATTCACATTCAGGATGGTGAGGAAGCTGTGGACTTCTAAAAGAGGACTTCCAAGGTGTAGTGGCAACATCAACGTGTTGCAGCTTTCTTTTCCAGAATTGATTTTAATAATTGATGCTGGCATAGAAACTGTTGTTTATGCTAACATGATTACTGTGTTTGCTAAGCAAACACTACGAAATGAGGAGATGCATTCTTTCAGGATATTGGCATTGCTCTCTGTTTAATAGCTTCAGTGCTCTCATTGGTTCACCCAAGGTTCTACTTGACTTAGTCACAAGTTATCAACTGAACATGTTGTAATCTAGATGTTGTAGTTATGCTTGGATTTTTTTTTGCCCGTACATCTGGTTTTTCAAATGGTAGGTTCTATTTCTTCTCCTAGAGCATTTATATAGAACAGATACTATTGCAGTTGGCTTTACTTGCTCGTCTATATTTCCTTCAAAGGATTAACATTTACAATTGACTTCCTACCTTGCTATAACTTCCGTTATCAAAAAAATTAAGTTCCTACCTTGTTGGTGTCGAAGTTGTTTTTGATCATTCTTTCCTCATATGTGGTTTCCTGCTATGTTTCTTATTTATTGGGCAGTTAATGGTCAGTCGATTACTTGGGGCAGTTCCTTTTTTGTTTAAAAAGAGATCTATCATCTGCTAAAATGGTCCATAAGATTAGACAAAATGAAAAGGGATTTTGGGCTACATCATTGCTCTTGCCATTTTCTTTGAAGAATTGTTTGTCCTTCGTTCAAGAATCAGGTTATCCGAGTGACTGGTTTTTAGAGCGTTTTTCAAAGCTATTGGTCATTATCTTGTTAATACATAATTACATTTGTATTCCTAAATTGAAGTACTCTTAACTTTTTGTAGTTGAACTCCACCTATGTAGGACATTGGAGCGTTTCTTATGCTCTACGTAGTGGTTTCGAGTTTGGATAAAGGAGGAGGGTTGCGATAGGTTGACAATTGCGTAAATTAAAACATCTGCCACTTATGAAATGGATCAAACATATATAAACTTTGGGGAATTGAGCTGAGTGAAAGAGTTTGATCCATATAGCCGAAACCAACTAGTTTGGGTTTAGTCTTTGTTGTTGTTTCCTGTTGTTGTTAACTTTTTGCACTGCACATTTTCTTTTAGAGTTGCGCTATAGGCACCCCAGCTTTAACTGAGGGCAGCTCATTTTTTAGGCACCCATCGATTTTGTGAGGGCACTCCAACTTTTTACCAAAATGCCCCAACGCACCCTACCACCCAAAAAACATAAAAATGAACTCAAAATCCTCGTTCTCCTCTTTCGTGTCACACTTCTCTCTCGCATAGCAAGCCCTAATTCCTCTCATACTCATGTTCATTGAAATTTAGCCATCACATGATGGTTTTTGTGATTCCTGTGTTCGGTTACACAGGGTTGAGAGTCATGAAGTGGTCTTGGTCATGTTTTGCCGGGACTCTATTAAAGTATCGGTCTATACCAATCGACACCAAATAAGGTAGTCAGACACCCAACTCAATGGGTGACCACTAAGACTATAGAAGTGGTCTCGGTGGCCTTGTGCCGAGACGTGTGTATATCTCGCTTGACACCAATCGACACAACAACCTATGTCTTGGTCCTTTGTTTTCGAGACCATAGGTTCGGTCATTTCCCACTAAGAACTGAAACATAGTGTCGGTTGATGATAATCGATATAACGACCTATGTCGAAAATTAGTGTCACGCTATAGGCACCACAACCTTGCATAAGGGCACCCATTGTTTGAGAGGAATATGTCATTTCCATTGGGAACATAAACTAATTAAAAAATGGTGTGCCCTTAGTCGACGATGGGGTGCCTATAGCGTTACTTTTCTTTTATAGGTTCTAATGACTTGGTGAGTGAGCAGGAGTTGAGGGCAAGTAATATTAGTTGCCCTTACGGATTTTGAACTTCTAAACTTTCATTATGGAACTACATAGACCTGATTCTTCATGTCTCATAGATATTTTCGCTAGATTGTGAGACTTCTTTGTTTGAGTGGTTAGCCGATATGTGGGCCAAGCTCCAAACATTCTTTTAGCTTTTCGTTTTTTTTTTTTTTCTTTTTTTTGTTTTTTGTTTTGAATAAATGAAGGAAGATGAATTATAGAAAGGAAAAGAGTGTTCTCTCAATTGTATACGTTTCCTTATACAAGGGGAAAAAACTCTTAAAAGGAGTGAAACTCATCTTTGGTTGGTTGTTTGTATGAAAAGCTCAAGCTCTTGGATGAATTTGGAATTGTTATTATATATTTTCTTGAAAAAAATTTTAGTTTCTCTTTTGGTTTCAATTCCTACTGAATTCATTGATTACACAACTTTTTTTCGAGACTTGTTGATTCTATATGTTCCTATATGTTGTTGGCGTTTGCTCAAATCCTTACTTCTAAGTTAATAGTACTCGTAGTGCTACAATCCACCTCCGTAATTTAGATTCCATGGTAGGGTACTGAAACTAGGGATCGAGGCGATTTCTGATATTGTTGGGCAATATCGGGCAAAAAAGGCCTCGAAAAACTGTGTACATTCTTTTCCTTACGAGTTTTCATACTTCTTATAGGCATTGGGTGTTAATAAATCATAAGAACTGTGCATTTTTTTTTTCTTGGCAATCTTAGGAACTTATCTGTTAAGGTTTAGCATAAAAATGGAGAAAAAGATTCAGGTTGTTTGTCTTTAGTCTCTGTTTTCAGTTACAAATTTCTAAGAAATTTATGATTTGATGGCATTTGTTCTTGTGGATAAATTTGTCTGCTCATCAAGTACTATGTTGGGCTGCCTTGTGATAATTGAATATTTCTGCCTCTGCGGTTCATGGTTCACAGAAAGAATGGAAATGTGCTTACCTCAGACTACATATGTATTGGCAGTTGCATATTTTGTAAAGAAGTGAGCCATGTCTCATTTTTAAGTGATATATATGGTTACATAAAGACGGATTTCTTGTTATCTCAAGAATCAATGTTGTCATCTTTTTATTAATTTTAGGCATACTCTTCATACTTGTTTGTTTGTTTCATTGTCTAGTTTGAGTAATTCTTGCTATTATTGCACCACTCTACATTATTAGTCAACTCTTCAGAATCCTTGAATACTACAACTTTCTTTCAACTTTATGTCTCTTTCTAACCGGTGGGAGATAAGTTCAACCTTTCAACAGTTCCATTACACGCGTTGGAATATGATCCATAGTTCTAACTTATTGTTCCAATCATGATTTTAAACTATTGTGAATCTAATGTTTTAATATTTCTCGGGTGTGGAATGTGGATCATTTGTTCCTAATTTTTCTTCTCATATTTACTTTGTTGTCTCTGTAGTTTGTAGTCTCTGAGGTATATTGTGGTTATTATTATGTAGCAGGTTTTCAGAAATTGCTATTTTCATGCAGACTGGTGGTCCAGAGAAATCAGCTGTACCTGTGGAGGCTAGTAATTATGCAATATCTAACCTTGTGAAAGATACACCATATAAGGTACGCACTAGGGAATTATGTCAATAATTTTGCAAAATCATATTACCACTGAGGCCATCTTGGATGCATTACCGGACTACCGATCAATAGCTTGTTACAAATGCATTCCTTTAGCCTTATAGGCACATCATACACAAAACGTAAATTTCTCTTAAATTGGGATTAGGTTTTTACTTATTTATTTATTTGTTTATTCATTTATTTTGAGCCGGATTTGAGTTGCTAGTGAATTGAATTCCTGATTGAATGCAAAAAAGAGATTTGCATGCATTTATATGTTACGAGATTATTTCTATTATTTGATATAATGCATGTATCTTTTATAGCTGTATGATCCTTTTTTATGACTATGGGTATCCGCGCCCTTCGGGTACAACTAATCTTATAGGGTCAAAACCTATTGACCGGGAGAAACCGCCAATAAATGGTTTAATTGTCGACACAAGGACTTGAACACGTGACCCCCTTCCATGTGAAGAAACCTCCACGTAGTACTTGCGCTGCTCCGCCACCCATGCCGGGTGGTTGATGATCCTTTTCTTTTTGTTCTCACGACATTGAATAATTTGAGATGCATTAGTTATGAAGCATCTAGAATACTATCAAGGGACGTGATCAACTACATCAAATTGAGCTAGGTGGACGCATTTGATCCATGTGGCCAACCCCAACTAATTTGGGATTGTGGCCTTGTCATAGTTGTTGTTCGTGCAGGTTAATCTTTTTAGTAGAGTTGATACAATAAGATTCCAGATTTCTTATATTCATTGAAGAACATACTAAAAAGTTCAACATTTATCCACTATCCACATAGTTCAAAAAAAAAATCCTATCAACGATAAATGTTATCCAAGCCAAAATTCAACCCTAATCTTTCTATTTAGGGTAATCATATTGGAATTTCCATTTTATCTCAATTACTAACTTTGAGCTTTTAAGCATCACGTCTTGCAGTAATAGTCCAATTCTTTATCTAGGATTTTTCTTTAGTGACACAAGTCTTTAAGTCCATATCTATTTACTTTAGTTATGGATGAACTAACTAGACATATTCAAGAGGATATACCATGATGTATGCTATTTGCAGATGATATTGTTTTAGTGGATGAAACAAAAGATTGAGTGAATAAGAAACTAGAACTCTGGAGGAATACATTAGAATCTAAAGGCCTTAAGTTGAGTAGGACGAAAATTGAATACATGCAAGAAACACTAGACATCGAGATGATGTAGTGGTAAAATTAGGGGAAGTAGAAGTTCTTAAGGTGAACCACTTTAGATATCTAGGATCAATCATACAAAATGATGGTAATATTGAGAATGATGTCACACATAGAATTCAAGCTGGATGGAAGAAATGGAGGAGTGCAACAGGGATGATTTGTGATGAAATGTTTCTACTAAGTTAAAAGGAAAATTTTATAGGACCGCAATTAGGCCAGCTATGCTCTATGGTAGTGAATGTTGGGCGGTAAAGCAACAACAATTACATAAAATGAACGTAGCAGAAATGAGGATGCTTAGGTGGATGTGTGGTAAAACTCGTAAAGATAGAATAAGAAATATAGAAATTCAAAGACAAGTAGGAGTAGCAGCAATTGATATAAAGATTAGGGAAGGGCGGTTGCGGTGGTTTGGTCACTTGCAAAGACGGCCTACAAATGCCCCCACTAGAAAACTTGACTCAATAGAAATTGTAGAAATTCGACGAGGTAGGGGTAGACCAAAGTTAACATGGGATGCATTAATTAGGAGGGATTTGAATGGTTTGGAAAGCTCACCATCAATTGCACTTAATCGAACACAATGGAAAAGCTCGATCCATGTAGCCGACCCCAATTAATTTGGGACTGAGGCTATGTTGTTGTTGTTGTTGTTGTTGACACAAGTCTTTCCTTTCTTAGACCCACATCTCTCTTGTTGTTGCTATTCACATGGGACAGTTTATACTCTCGATACATTGCTTTAGTTTAGATTGTTGTTGTGAATGCGATGACGAGTTTTTTTTTTTTTTTTTTTTTTGTAGGTTTTCATTGGCGGAATTTCGAAGCTGTTGTCTTCTGATATGGTAATTTTCTAGAAGTCCTGCTGTTTCGGGCAAATCGAGCTTTTATTCATCTTGCAATGATGTAATTATCAATCCATCTACTTCCTCTGATACTAATACTTGTCCTGTCATTCTTCCTCCCAGCTTATGGAGATTGCTGGTGCCTTTGGGTCTTTGAAGGCATTTCACTTTAAGTTTGATGCAGACCTTAATGAACCAGTCGCATTTCTGGAGGTACTAAGCTATTAGTTTTGTTTTCATTTCCCTTCAATTGCACTAAATCGAGCACAATGGAAGAGTTTGATCCATGTAGCCGACCCCGGTTAATTTGAGACTGAGGCTATGTTGTATAAATATTAGTGTGCGTGCAATCGAGCATAGTGGAAGAGTTTGATTCATGCAGTTGTACCCCAACTAATTTGGGATCGAGGCTTTAATAGTAGAACATGTTATTTCTTACAATTTCCATGGAATCTTTGATATTTATTTTAAATTGAACTTTTGCTTATCTCATAGTACTGTTTAGAGTGCACTGCAGACCCTTTTTTTCTTTGATAAGAAACATTTCTACCTAGCCTATGTAAGCCCTCTTACCATTGAGTTCTAAGCTAACTATTCAGTGTGACCTAAAGGTTGGTAAGATGTTCTTCAACCTTTGGGTTGACAGGCTTATACAAGGTGGTTTTTCTGTCAGCCATAGAAAACTTGTGGAAAGAACTGCGAGTTTGAATGGCAATCAATGTCCATACTCATAGCAGAGAGGAGTGGAGCAATTGCAATTGAGAGAAACTGATGATTGTTGAGAAGTAAGGTGGAAATGTTAAGAAACAAATTTGGTGATAGAAATAGAGAGGGGAGTAAATACAACCACAATATAGCCTCAGTCCCAAATTAAGAGAGGGGAGTAAATATCATGGAAAAAATCAGAGGAGGACTATAGGGTATGAGAGGTTGTTGGATTGGGGACTTTGAATTTGTTAACTCCCTCTTGAGCAGTATTTTTTTGGTTGAAGAAAAGTGCATGGAAGAAGTAGTTAAAGCTCTTAGAAAAAGGTGCGCAAGGAGAGGAGAGAGCTGGGGAGAAACATATTTTTCTCCAATAATAAATTCTTCGTTCAAATCTTCATTGTTTTATAACTTGGTTAACATAGACTAAATAATCACAATCTTTACTTGAAAAGTCTAAGATATATCTCAAACAAATTTTTTTGTCTAAATCATCTATTACTAAGCTTTTCGGTCTCAATTTTATTTCCAAGTGAATTGTAGAACGATTTTTCTTCACATGGAATATTAAATTTGATAAAGGCAATGCTGGGCCTGCAAAGAGGAAAGGGTTGAAAGTTTTTTGAACAAACAACACAATATTCACCACCCGTATTACTAAAGGACTCTCACTCCAATAATTGAACAACGCAATCTATTGACACGAAGTAACCAGTTTGTTTAGCTCAAGAACATCAAACTCCAATCAATTAAGCATGCAGAGAAAATCCTAATGCCTTAAGGAAGTGAACGCTCTCTAACCTCTACATAAAAAGGAGTCACCTCTGATATTCTTAATTCATATGGGTATAAAATTGAGACCGAAAAGCTTAGTTCAATATATATATATATATATATAGTTTAGACAAAAATTTTTGTTTGGGATAGGTTTGAGGTCTGGAGTAAAGTTTGGAATTATCTAGTCTATTAACCTTATAACTTAACAGAAGTTTAGAATCTTGATTATGGGAAAAAGCTATCATATGTAGAACCAAAAGATGAAATGGTAGTTTGTCTGTATACATGTTTAGGTTTGGGACGTAGCCTACTTATTGAAGTTCCTGCCCTCTTTTGGTCTTGACACACTATCCAGTGACTAGTTCGAACTTCGCCGTTGAGCTAATTGTGGTCCCATAAAAGGGTTTAGAGCTCTCACAACGATTGTTTGTTTTGTACATAAGACTTAAACTTGAAACCTTGCTCGAGAACTTTTAGCACCTACCACTCGAGGGTTTAGGTCCCCTTTTACATAGACCGTTGGAGCACTTTGGCTGCTGGGAAGGTGCTTGGCAGTTGGCTGAACATTTGCTCGTAAATCAGTTTCGGAAAACCTCGCCTCATGAGTAATTGTTCTTTCCAAGCTCTTGGTTGCATTAAAGGCTTAAAGCCATTTTGGGTCATCTATCTATATATTTATTAAAAAGTATTGAACAGGATATTGGCCCATAAGAAAGGACAGCGATATATTGTAAATCAAGCTCCATTTTAGTATATCATTGTAATGTTTTGACCTTTCTGTCAGGAATGGTCCGAATGGAAGCATTGAGTTATGTATCTTTAGATGTGAACATTCATTGAAGATTTGGCTTCAATGGATGGAGGACACGAGGAGAAATCTGAAATATTTTTATTTGTATCCTATGTCAATTGGATTGATGATAAAGAGCTTGCTGATTGGGTTAACCACCAAGTTTCAATGGTATAGTGGAGATCGCTAAAAGTTTACTACACATAGGTCAGTTTTCCTTGAAACACAAGGATTTTTGAAGATTCAAGGTATAGGGGGGACAACTACATTTACTATGTTATGGTCCATTTTTCTTGCCAGGAATAAGAGGATTTTTGAAGGTAAGATGTAGAGATGGGTACAGGTATGGGATAGGTAAAAACCTTGGCTTGAAGATGGTTCTAATGATAAGTTTAGGATATATAATACCTTAGTGGTTGACAGAACGTAACAATTTTATGTAAGGTGTTGTTTTATACAGGCTTACATGCAAGTCTGTGGGAGTATATAGCTCGGAGGCATCTGATTTTCCTGGATACAAGTATGAGCTTGTAGGAGTATACATCTCAAAAAAAAAAAGAAAAAAAGAAAAGAAATGCATTTTAAGCTTTAGAAAGATGTGTAGACGTATTTTGGTACTGAACATGGCTGGGGTAGTGAAAGCAAAAATCACTTGATGAGATGAATGAGTTAGTAAACATGGGTGCTTCCCAAGCTAATTATCTTGAACGCATTGCTTATTGAGCACCACAAATCAACTAATGACCAGTTTTAGAAATTATCGAGTACTCTTATCAATGCAAGAATTGGAGGAATCATTTTTCGTCATAAGGTTGTCATTATGAGATCCTTCATGAGATGTGCAAGGGAGCTTATGGATTAGATTAAGTAGAGTTTGAAGTGTAAGTTTTTTTTTTTTTCTTTATTTCTAAATTGAATTGGAAGTCTCAAAAAAAAAATCTAAAGTCGAAAAGAATGACAGAATGGAATAATTTTATTCACCATTTTGGCGTGTTTAAATAGAAAATTACGAGTAAATGCTTTACATAAAAATAGCAACTAATTGATCCTAATTGATCCTAATTGATCCTAATTGATCCTATCTTATCAAAACAGATTTACACTATTAAAAACGATTATACACTAATTACTTCTAATTCTAATTAATTACAAATAGAATAAATATACTAAATAACAATCCTAATAATTATTGTTAATATTCTCGACACCCTCCTCAAGTTTGGAGAATAGATATCGATCATTCCCGACTTGGATAGAAACCCTTCGAACATAGCGGTAAAAAGTCCCTTAGTAAGAACATCGGCGAGCCGCTCGGATGATGGAACAAAGGGTATGCGAGATATCGCCGTTTTCCGTTTCTCCTTGATGAAATGTCGATCTATTTCGACATGTTTTGTCCGGTCATCTTTGCACGGATTCGAGCAATATTGATTGCCGATTTGTTGTCGCAGAGACAACCTCATCGGTTTATCTCCTTCAACCTTCACTCCTCTAAAGATCTTCCGAAGCCATAACAACTCACATACTCCTTGAGCCATAGCTCGAACTCGGACTCTCGCATCGCTTCGAGAAACAACTGGTTGTTTCTTGCTCCTCCAAGTAACTAAGTTGCCCCGGACAAAGGAGCAATAGCCGGTGGTAGATCTCCCGTCTCGTAGAACTTCCGCCCCAATCGGCATCGGTGAAGATCTCCACTCTTCGGCTCCCATTCTTTGAAAACATAATTCCTTTACCCGGCTTCCTTTCAAGTAATGAAGAATCCGATGAACGACCTTTGAGTGTTTTTCGATGGACAATGCATAAACCGACTAACCAAGCTCACTTTAAAACGCAATATCTCGGCCTTGTATGCGCCAAATAAATTAGCTTCCCCACTGACTTTTCTTCGATACTGGTTCTTGTCCACACCTCGGCACCATCTTCTTTTTCGAGTTTCGATTCGGATCGACAGGAGTTGCCACCGGTTTACATCCGAGTAATCCGGTCTCTTTCAAGAGATCAAGAACATATTTTCTTTGTGAGATAACTATTCCTTTTGAGGATCTAGCCACCTCCATTCCAAGAAAATATTTGAGTCGTCCTAGATCTTTGACTTCAAACTGGTTGGATAAGAAGTTCTTCGGTGACTCCAACTCTACTATGTCATCTCCTGTCATCACAATGTCATCTACATACACAATTAAAATAGCAATTTTACCATGATTGTGTTTGTAGAACATCGTATGATCTCGAATGAGCTTGAGTGTAACCACATTGTTTCACGCTTCTCGTGAATCTTTCGAACCATGCCCTCGGAGATTGTTTCAATCCATATATGGATTTCTTTAGCTTACATACTCTGCATCCTTCTTTAGCTCATCAAAGCCTGGTGGAGCTTCCATATACACCTCCTCCTCTAGCTCGCCGTTTAAGAACGCGTTCTTCACATCAAACTGTACGAGAGGCCAATCCAGTTTAGCGGCTAACGAGAGAAGAACACGTACGGTGTTTAGTTTGGCCACGGGAGCGAAGGTTTCCTCGTAGTCAAGGCCGTATGTACGAGTGAAGCCTCGTGCTACGAGTCGAGCCTTGTATCTCTCAACCGAGCCATCGACATGGTATTTTATGGTAAACACCCACTTGCTTTGCCTACACATTTTTTCCTTCGGGTAAAGAGGTAAGATCCCACGTGTCATTCTTCTTCAGGGCCTTCAACTCCTCAAAGACCGCCTCTCTCCATCTCGGAACCTCTAGAGCTTCATGTATCGACTTAGGTAGTTCATCATCCATAATCCTGGTGGAAAAGGCTTTGAAATCTGGTGAGAGCTTATGATAAGATACGAAATTGGATATTGGATGTTTTGTGGTACATGATCTGACACCTTTGCGTAAGGCTATGGGTTCAAAGAAATCAGAGAAGGTTCTAAATTTGGAAGAGAAGTAGGAGAAAGAAAGCGATCGTACCTTGGACCTCGGTCGAGTCCGATGATTGGCCCACCTCGGGAGCTGGTGGAATATTACTTGGTTGAGTCCTCCTTTTAGAATAAACACGAAGTTCAGTAGGTGGTTCCAAGTTGTTTTCTACCTGGGTCTCACGAGGTTGTGAATTTATAGGTTGTGAAATCCTAGGATTAGTTACAGAAATAATTGATTCCACTGAACTATTTTCAACCGATTTTGGCAAAGATATTTGTTCCCAAAAACTCATTTCAGAATCATTCTCCCCCGGAATTGAGTTTTTTTCAAAAAAAGGTTGTTTTTCAAAAAAAGTGACATCCATACTCACGTAATATTTTCCAGATTTAGGATCAAAACATTTATACCCTTTTTGTGTTGGTGAAAAACCAAGAAATATGCATTTATGTGCCCTGGGGATCAAGCTTTCCTCTATTATGGCCGTGTATATGAACAAAAGCAATGCAACCAAAAATTTTAGGTGTTAAATCGGTGAACGATCTATTTTCGGAAACATATTCTTTAGTGCTTGCAAAGGAGTGATGTAATTAAGAACTCTTGTAGGCATTCGATTAATCGAGATAAGCTGCGATTAAGAGCGCTTCATTCCAAAAACGATTAGGAACATTCATAGCAAATAATAACGCCCTGACACACCTCTAATAAATGCCTATTTTTCCTCTCAGCCACTCCATTTTGTTGGGGAGTATCAACGCAAGAACTGTGATGAATAATTCCTTTTTCTTTCAAAAAATCACCTAAGATTGCATTAAAATATTCTCGGCCATTATCGGTTCTAAGAGCTTGAATATTAGTATGAAACGAGTATTAATCAAAGAGTGAAAATTTTTGAAAACATTTGCGCCTCGGATTTTTCCTTTAGAAGATAAATCCATGTGACTCTAGTGTGATCATCAATGAATGTGATGAACCATCTAGAGCTGAGGCAATTTTTACTCTTGAAGGACCCCAAATATCACTATGCACGAGTGAAAAAGGTTTTGATGGCATATACTTCAAAGAAGGATAAACAGATCTATGATGTTTTGCCAACTCACAAACTTCACAACAAAAAGATGAAATGTCTTTATTTTTAAAAAGATTTGGAAACAAATATTTCAAGTAATTAAAACTGGGATGGCCTAACCTATAATGCCACAACATTATGTCATTCTCGCAAGACAAGGTAGTTAAACATCTTGGTTTCTGAACTTGTTCATCTGAAGGATTTTCCGAGACCAAGTGATAGAGTCCATCAACTTCCTTAGCATTGCCAATCATCTTCCCCGAACAAGGGTCCTGAAATTCAAATCCAGCAAATGTTATTGTAGCAATACATTTGCAATCATGAATAATACGACTAACGAGTTGAGATTGCAAGAAATCTTTGGAACATGTAGGACATTTAGTAATGTAAGAGATGGAGACATAATAATAGAGCCTTTTCCAGCAATAGAGGTTAGAGAACCATCGGCAATTTTAACTTTCAAATTTCCAGATAAAGGATAATATGAAGAGAATATGGAGGAACTACCAAATATATGATCGGTTGCCCCGAATCTATGATCCAAGGGTTTAATTTTGAGCCACTTTGTGAAAGTTGTAGGGTAAGTACCTTTTTGAGCTAAAGAAGAGGCAATGTAAGATGATGAGTTAGGAGTGTTGGATACAATTGAATGAGAACTCATTAGTTGATACAATTGCTCTAGTTTGTTCTTTGCTGAAGGCAGACGTCTCTGAGGCAGATTTCGGCTCTTTGGAAGTGTCTTCGGATGAGGCATGAAAACCCTTTGAATCACGAGGATTCCGGTTAGATGAAGGGTTCTCGGTGGCTTTCCATGCCGCTTCCAACATTTGGCCTTAACATGCCCTGGCTTGTTGCAATGCTCGCAGATTGGCCGGTCTTTATCGCTGCGACGGTCGTTGCGGCGTGGTGGCTGACTAGAGAACAGGGCAGAAGGCTCGGTGGGAGCTGGTGAGTGTCCTCCGAGCATGACGGTCCGCCGGCTCTCCTCTCTCTTCTGACCTCGGCAAAGACTTCTCTAGTACTCGGCAGTGGATCACGACCAAGAATGCGTCCTCTCACTTCATCTAATTCCTTATTAAGGCCGACGAGGAATTCGAAGACACGTTCTTTTTCCACCATTTTCTGAAACAAAGCCATGTCCTTCGCACAGCTCCACTCATAATCGCTGAACATATCTACCTCTTGCCACAAGGTTTTTAAGTCGATATAATATTGAGTGACAGCTTTTCTCACCTTGTTTTAGCCTCCATAGCCGAGTTTTTAGCTCAAACCACCGTCCCGCATTCCCGAGATCGAATAAGTCTCGTTCACGGCGATCCAAATGTCATGAGCGGTAGGTAGGAAGAGATAGGTTCTTCCTACACTCGAGTCCATAGAATTTATGAGCCAAGACATGATCATCGAATTCTCTCCTCCCATTTTTCGAACCTTCATCTTTCTCGGTGGGTCTCGCATTGGTACATGTAAGATAGTCGAATTTTCCACGGCCTCGAATGAATAGTTTCACCGATTGGGACCACTGTAGGAAATTGTTTCCATTCAGCTTGTGAGAAGTGAAGGAAAGGTTTTGGAAAGATTCAGTGGTGAAGGGAATTGAGGGTGAGCGAATAGAGCTCATAGAATCGATACCAGAGGTATCATCAGAGGGTTTAGCCATTTAGGCTCTGATACCATAAAGTCAGAAAAGAATGACAGAATGGAATAATTTTATTCAGCCATTTTGGCGTGTTTAAATAGAAAATTACAGAGTAAATGCTTTACATAAAAATAGCAACTAATTGATCCTAATTGATCCTAATTGATCCTAATTGATCCTATCTTATCAAAACAGATTTACAACTATTAAAAACTGATTATACAGCTAATTACTTCTAATTCTAATTAATTACAAATAGAATAAATATACTAAATAACAATCCTAATAATTACTGTTAATATTCTCGACAAAATCATATTGGAGAAACATGTCATATTGTCAACTTGCATTAAATCAAGTTGAATGGAAACAACGGGTTCATTCAGCCTACACTAACTAGTATTTGGGAGTGAAGTTCCGTTGTCTTTGTAAATGAAATTGAAGAAACTCACGTGCAGACACAAAAGAAAACTTTTGAATTTACCGCAAGATATTGAAAGCAGTAAATTATTGTTGTTGTACTACTTTCTCAATAGGTTAGATGCCTTGTCTATATCTAGTTTGTATGTGATATGCCAAAATTGTGAATTTAGAAATACTAAGCATTGAGATGATAAAGTGGTAAAATTAGGGGAAGTAGAAGTTCCAAAGGTGAACGATAGAATCTCAAGTAACATGATCAAAGCTTTTAAAGGGCCGGTGGTTATATTAGTCATTTTCCTATTGTCAAAATGTATAAATAAGTATGTTAGGGTGTTTTAAGGAGCAATGAGAAAAGTGTTAAGAATTAGGGTTCTACTCTGGTGAGTAGTTGGGGAGAGTCAAGCCTCTCGAATAGTTTTGAGTTTCTTTCTCTTTATTGTAATCAATAAAGTTTCTCGCCTCTCTCGCATTTGATCTATTTATCTTTCAATTCATTGTTTAACGTGTGTTTATCTGACTTGCTTACTTTGATAGAACTAGAGTTATCAAGAACCAATTTAGATATCTAGGATCAATCATACAAAATGATAACAATATTGAGAATGACGTTACACAAAGAATTCAAGTTGGATGCAAGAAGTGGAGGAGTGCATCAAGTGTAGTATGTGATCGAAATATCCCAAACAAGCTAAAAGAAAATATCTTATAGAACGCAATTATGCGTGCTTTGCTTTATGGAAGTGAATGTTGGAGGGTAGAAAAACAATAACTACATAAAATGTGTGTAGTGGAAATGAGGATTCTTAGGCGGATGTGTGGTAAAACTTGTAAAGATAGAATAAGCAATACATAAATTTAAAGAAAAGTAGGAGTAGCTTTAATTGACGCAAAGATTAGGGAAGGGCGGTTGCGGTGGTTTTGACACCTCCAAAGATGGCATACAAATAGCACTGCTAGAAACTCGACTCAATATAAACTGAAGAAATTAGACGATGTAGGGGTAGACCGAAGCTAACTTGGGACGCATTGATTAGGAGGGATTTAAAGGACTTGGAAAGCACACTATCAATTATGCTAAATCGATCGCAATAGAAGAGATCGATCCATGTAGCCGACCTGAACTAATTTGGGATTGGACTTTGTTGGTGTCGTGATATGTCGAAAAAAAAATTTCCCTTTTTTCTTTGATTTCTTTCTCAAATTCTTCCCATGCCTACTTGCTCTTGTTGAAATGAGTTTTGTATCAGAATGCAAGTTTGCTTTCTACGTGTCAGTTCCTCATAGACACGTGTTTAACAAGCTATAGTTGTCTTGTACATGCCCCCCATAATCTTATTCGTACGCATCCTATGCATGTAATGAAGTAAAAAACTCACTTAAGTTATTACTTTATGTTCATCATCTCCTTCTTTGCCCATTGGCATCTTCCCTCTCGCCGAGTTTGTGTTTCCTTTGATTCGACAACTAGGGAAGAAAAGGAGATATGTTTTTCTTTTTTGATTTGAGCAAGTTTCCCTTTTGCTGTTTCTCATAGTAGGTTTTCTTGGTCCTTTGATTCTGTGGAATTGGGTTTTTTTTGCTAGTTTGAGCATCTGTCATCTATTCAATTACTTAATTGATTTAGGATACAAAGTGAAGCTACACTTCTGGTCATTCTGAAATTATTAGTTTTTTTTTTTTTATGAACTGATAAATAGCTTCATTGTCTTGGTTTCCCACTCCATTATTTGAATGTAAAAAGCAATCATTTGACCTAGAATTTGGTGTTTTGCTATGTAATAATTCTTTCTCAGTACATGGATTCATCAAACGCTAACAAGGCTTGTGCTGGACTGAACGGAATGAAGTTGGGAGGGCAAGTCTTAACCGTGATGCTAGCTGCACCTGGTGCATCGTTTGAGGTATACATATGGTCTTTCCGTAGCTCTTTTTGTCCTCTTGTTGGACTTAATATTGCTTTATTTCTTCTTAAATAATAGGGGATGAGATGGGGGCTCATTCTGTTTGTTCTTTTTTCTTGATTTTGTTGTGGATTTTGATGTACTAACAAATAGAACTATTCAGGAAAATTCTGAAAGACCTCCATGTTATGAAACTCCAGATCACGCCAAGCCATTACTTTCAAAACCAACAAGGGTTTTGAAGCTTAAGAATGTGGTACATTCCACGACCTTTTTTGTTCTTTATTCTTATTTCTTTTTGTCCCATTTGGAGATACATGTTGTAGTCCCTCATAGTCTCTGTTAGCACGGACTTTGAGGTAGCGAGGTTTGGGTTTAATTGTATAAACTTGTGCTTTTCATATCGAGTGTTCTTAGTCATGGTCTTATTATATCATATTGTATTGATTGATTAATATGTTTTATGCTATATAGTTCAACGAAATGGACCTTTCATCGTTATCAACAGCTGAATTTGAAGAAACGCTAGAAGATGTACGGTTAGAGTGTGTCAGGTCCAATATGAACCCTTTACTTCAATTACATTTAAGTTGTATACTATGTAGTTCTCCTTCCCTCGTGTTGGTTAAAGTTGTATGTGTTTTGCAGGTTTGGCACTGTCAAGTCAATCAATGTCGTGAGAAATGAATGTAGTTTGGCTGCCGCTCCCCAGTTGTATGAAGTTGCTAATGAGTGCAATTTCAGTGCTTTGCAAGACCAAGAGAGTGAAAGTGTTGAGAGATCTAAAACCACCGAGGAAGGCACTTACCGGGCAGAAGTCGAAGTACCAAATAATTCAGAAAATGGCCGAGATCTTTCTGAAAATGTTAATGGTTCAGTAGAATATGGAGCTGGCAATGATGAGCCTGGCAACGAACTCGTTAAGGTTGGAATGGATAATAATAATGACAAACCAGACCATGAACTTGCAAAGGATGAAACTAGTGTTGATAATGACAAACCTGATCATGAACTTGTGAGGGTTGGAACAAATGAACTTTGTCAACAGGACAGCGGCTTAGCTCCTGAAGTTCCAACAGAAGAGCGTGATGCTGTTGTCAATCTTGATGAATCCTCCAAGCATGATGCCACTAAAGATCAAATTAATGACACCATCGAAGCTTGTCAAAGTGAGAACTCCGACATGGAAAGCGACTTGATGGTTGAAGAAGAACGAGAACCAGTAGGTGATGGTTCTCTTCAAGGCGGTTCTCTTCACCCAAACGGTATTGTAGAAAACGAACCAAATGTCATTGACGAATGTCTAGTGCAGGCTACCAATGACGACAATGTATTTGAACATGGGTGCATTTTAGTGGAGTACACACGATCGGAGGCAGCATGCATAGCAGCGCATTGCCTGCATGGTCGGCTTTATGGGGATAAAACGGTAGAGGTGTGCTATGTTGCTCATGATGTATACTTGAACAGGTTTCCAAGGTGATCTGCCAATCTAAATCAAATGAGGAGGTCTGTGGCTATGCCATCTTCAGCTGGTAAAAACTCTCAGTTGATTATTCTTATTGTCGTTGGAAGCATTCATTGATCGCAGGATTAGCTTTTTAAAGTATTGAAACCGTTAAGAGTTGATCTGTAGCGGTTAGGTGAGAGTGCTTACTCCCATGTTGTGGTATTATGTCTTGACACTGTAGTTTATACAAGGTTTTGACTAGATTTAGGATAATAAGTTTATCTACTTGGTGTCATAGATAGATTAGGTCAAATTTCATAGTTAAATTCTTGATGTAAATTTACAGGTAAGTTTTTTCATTTGAATGCGCGGGTAATTGGTGGAGGTTGGCAATGTTTAATTCCAATTTTTGCATTGCATTTGTTTTTGTTTTTTTGGGCCGTTGTACTTGAAGGCGGATAATGGCACAGTTGAATTTGTGGGAATGATTTTGTAACCCAGGAGCGATATGCACAAAAAACATGTACTTGTATGCGTTCCTTGATTTTTGTCGTTATGTGAGTGCGCACATCTTAATGTGCATCGAAGGGATGCTCAATAGAGTATGATCTTGATGTGCATTGAAGAGACACTCATAAGTGTGTTATTTATGCATGTCTTTTCGAGTTATAATAGTAGGGGTCCGTCCTGGGTTACAATAAACCCAATAGCAAATGTCTGTTGTAAAGTATGTGTTTGTGTGTTGCAGGTACACCTTTTAAGGCATCACTTTTTTTAGGTTGAATTTTTTGATTATGTGAATATATATTATGAATGGAAGTTGCTACGGTAACTCACTTTGGGCATCGATTTTGAGCATTGACTTAGTCGGTTGACGTGCTATATACTTCAAGATGTATGCATGTGCGTCACAAGGTGTATCCCGCTGCAAATCAACTGGGTCGTCTCTCAAGTTGGTGCCCAAAGTGTGTTACATGAGCATTTTGCATTATGAATTACTCACATTTGAGAAAACTTTATTATATTGCCAAGTCAAGCTTTGATCTTTCAATCAGTAGTGTAGCTATATTGCATTGGAATCTCAACATTTAGGTGTACTTCCGACAAAATAAACTTATCTAGAAAGCATTGATTAAAAATAATTTAAAAGATTTAGAAGCACATTATCATCGCCATTGAATAGAGTGAAAATAAACTTATCTAGAAAGCATTGGTTAAAATTAATTTAAAAGATTTAAAAGCACGTTATCATTGAATTGAGTGAAGTGGAAGAGTTTGATCTATATAGTTCACTTTAACTAATTTGAAATTGAGGCATAAGTTGTTGCTAATTTTGTTGTCCATTAAGCGTAGGCTAGATTTTGACTATTATAATTATTGAGGGCCGCTAAGGGCACCTCACCTTTTCATGAAGGCACCCAACTTATTTGTAAAAATTTCAGCAAAAATGGAAAAGACCATTTTGCCCCCGTATATATAATGATTCAAACCCCACAAACCATTTTGACAAAGAAAAAGGGCACCCCACCACCAAGCTTGAACCACAAAGCCACATTGCGTTTGGCGAGCGTTGATCGATTCTTGCGGATTGACATCATCCGACAGCGAGGTAACAATGTTTGACAACCATATGATGGTTTTTTAGAACTGTTTAGTTGTGTAAAACTGTGAAAATGATGATTTGTTTGTCAACGTAGGGTTTGGTAATTTCTTCAAATCCGAACTTGTTTCCACTATATAATGGAGGATTGTACTGCTTCGGTGCAAGAGGAGGTCGCACTTGAGGTAATTTTGCAAATTTATTGTGTTTTTTTTGCGTAATCCGAAGTTTACGTCTGGGTGCGCGATTGTTTCGGCCTCGCAGACCGAGATGTATAGTAATGTCTCGGTCATAGAGGACCGAGAGGTTTCACGCAGTCACGGTATGGTACGACCAGAGTTATGAGTAACTCTCGGTCGTACGTGGCGAGACTCGAATAAAGTATCGGACCCAGTACAACCGAGAACTTTTTTTTGGGGTGTTATGGTGATTGTGTTGTACATTTTGGTTGATTATAATGTTACACTTGTTTGTATTGCGGGTAATGCCTATCTAGTAATTTTCCGGACTACAAGGACACTTTTACACCTCGTAAGTCATTCCCCTCTCGAGAAGCGGCTATTTCATGGCTTCAAATGATTAGTGGTGAGAACAAGTTTGTGTTAGTAACGAAGCGCTCGGATGTCGGGGGCATTAAGCGCAGGGGAAGGGTGAAACTTGTCTGTGAGAGGTCTGGGACATATAGGGGACCGGCTCGAGAGAGTAGGGAAGGGGAAAGCGGCCAAAATTTTAAAGAA
The DNA here is from genome assembly GCA_039657325.1 of Stephania cephalantha. Taxonomy (NCBI): domain Eukaryota; kingdom Viridiplantae; phylum Streptophyta; class Magnoliopsida; order Ranunculales; family Menispermaceae; genus Stephania; species Stephania cephalantha. The sequence goes on from CM077579.1 coordinate 9,155,413, forward strand.
ATCAAGAAATGATGAAAATGCGAGGACTCCAACTGATACGAAGAAATGTGGATGCCCTTTCCTTATTAACGTAAAGGAAAATGTTGACTCCTTATGGTATGTCAGCATTATATGTGGGAGGCACAATCACGACACCGCAGGAAGATTGGATAAGGGGAGCGGGAAGTTGAGGATGCGGGTGGGAGGACTGAAATTCAAAGACTCGGGAGATTAGTCCACTGCGTCTTTTGTGGAGTGCGAGCGGAAGTTGAGGATGCGGGTGGGAGGACAGGGGTCTCCAATCGGAGGCAAGGCAGTGTCGAAGAGAAAATAAGTTGAGTCCTCCCACTCCACAAAAGAGGCATCCACTTCTAGGTAGAAGAAAGGCAAGGTTGTTCCACAAATGCGTCGTGTCAGTCGACGCACGCAAAGTGGATCTAACATGGCTTATGGTCATTGCTTAGAACCGGATTGGTTGCCATATGTTGAGGGCATTATCGATGTGGTTTCCGATGGAAATTGTGGATATCGGTGTATAGCCTCTGGGCTTCGACTTGCCGATGTAGACGGGTGGAGGATTGTGCGTAGAATGATGTACGATGAGATTATCGGGTATGAAGACCTTTGGCGGGAAGTGCTTGGCTCGAGTTTCGAGACTGTCAAGAATGCGGTGCATTGCCCAGAGAAGCAAGTGGGAGCATCTTTCAAAGAATGGTTGACACTTCCGGACATGGGATTGTTAGTATCACCGCATTCAATGTCATTCTCGTCAACCTCTCGCATGGGAGTGCCTCCACATTCATACCTCTACGTAGTGCTCCACCGTCGTCGTTGCACAACAGACTTATCATTGCAATGACAAATGAAAGGAATATCCATTGGGTTAGGGTAAGTTCTATGATTTTTTGTGAATTGTTTTGTTTCCCCTTAATCGGGTTTGTGACAATATCTTCTTTGTTCTACTGTTCACTTTGACGGTGAAGTTGCGTGTGAATGCACCGTTGCCATCCTTATATCCATCGTGGGATCGGTACGTTGAGGATCACGCCAAAGGTTGGCGAGATGGATTCGTATTTCGAGACATCGCGCCCATTGCAACCGCTTATGAAGCCACCATACCATTTGTAGATTTAGATACACCGTAGTGTAAAGCTTGTACCTAGAAACCTTAATGGCTAAACATTTAGAAATTTTGCAGCATTACTTCGAATGTTCTATGGATATACAAATGTTGTCTTTGTATTTTGATTGTTGTTTACTTATGGATGGACAAAAAAATTTACAAAAAGTAACGTTCAAATTCATCCATTTCGATGTCTCGGTCAAGCAGGTTCGTGAAACAACCCATATTTTCGGTCACCCATGACCGACAAGGAGTCCAATATATCGGCAGTGTACAACCGAGTCCAATAGCAAGTTCTCGATTGTACACCACCGAGATGGATTGACCATCTCAATTCGCCTTACTCTCGTTCTATGACGACCGAGCCTACTGAGCCCCTCTCGGAAGTGTACAACCGAGAGTAGGAGGAAATTCTCGGTTGTACACCACCGACGCCACATTACCTATCACTAATTGTAGCCCTCGTCATGTCGCGACCGAGATAACTGAAGTATTATCGGCCATGCGTAACCGAGACGCTGTTAACTCTTCCGGTCTTCGTGGCCGAGACCGCGAGTTCCCAAACATATTAGCTTCCGTCTCGGCCATGCTTGGCGTCGAGACAGCTTGACACGATCTCGGCTTTGTGTGGCCGAGAACCACGATTTCCCAATTTTTTTACAATTGAACAAACCGCCACACACACATTACAACTACTCTACCAAATGTAACTTAATTCGACGATCTTCAACCGAGCCCTAATTTGGAGACGAAATCGGCTCACACCCCCGACCCTACAAATGCGAAAACTCGTACAACGAAGGAGAAACACACGGCGAGGGACGGAGAACACGATTTCGGGGGGATTCCTCTCACTTGGTCGGTTCAAAACAAATGGATTCTTCCACAAGGAGTTCGGTGAAGGTGGTGGTGGGGGTGGTGGGGTGCGGCGGGATTTCCACGAGGGTAGTTTCGGTATTTCGGGTCTAATTTTTGGGTGCCCTGTAAATTGGTTTGTGCCCACATTAACTGGGTGCATTCATGAAAAGGTGGGGTGCCCTTAGCGGCCCTCTAATTATTCTACCGTCATTATGGTGTCTAGTCCATGATTAGAGATTGTTGAACACTTTTCATTGTGACTCTACTAACCTAATTTTTAGAATTAATTCTACTCATAATTTACCCTTGCTTATATAAAATCGAGTCCCTAATTACTTATACCATTATGATAAGATCTCACATAGAGTAGTCAGATATAATTAGTGAGAATGAAACACTATAAATAGGGGTGAGTTAATTAGATAAGACATTTTGAAAATTGAATTGTAATTTGGCACTTTTCGAGTAATTGGGGTTGAGAAATTTTTAAGACTATTCTCTGAATTACTTTTGTGTTTGTGATCGTTGTTGTTTCTCTCAATTCAATCGATCAATATTAGTGTTCTATCATTGGTATCATAGCAAACTCGATGGGCCAAAAGGTAGATGCCCAAGTTGACGCTCGTGTTGATTACCTGGAGGAGCAGATAAGGACGATTACAGTAGAGTTGCAGTGGATCTCGGCACCGGAGAGTTTTATCGGGGAATTGAAAGTTGAGGTTTAAGGTCTGATGCATCAGATCCAGAGCATATGCCTTCAACAAAGCTCACCGGTTTCGAAGGTCGGTTAGATCAGAGATGGCAGCGACCAAACGCATCAGATTCAGCCAGATCCACCAAATATGGATGATCAGATGAAGGCTCGTTGGGTGGGTCGCCCAGATCTGACAATGTTTGGGATGTTTCAAATCATTGGTGTTCCACATCCAGTACAATTTTCCCTTATGCAACACCTTTTTCAATTTTCTCCAATGAAGATTCGATTTTATCTTGTTGAATTAGACGTCGAGAAAGTTTCAACATGGCCAGATCTAGTTTCATCATGGCCGATTCCAATAGAGAAGGTCTCAATATGGCCAGATCAAATTTCATTGGAGCCGATTCCAACATATTTGCATTTCGTAGTCATCAATTTGGATTGTAACAATATGTTATTGGAGACTATAGAAAGTCACGTTGTCATTTTGATCAAGATTGGAGCCGAAATCACCATTGCACAATGAATTCCAACAAATCTATAGGTTGGTGAAAATCTCGTTTCATTTCACAACGTTACGTCCTTTATCGTGGACTCCATCTTCTTTTCACTCATCATTGATTTCCACCTTCAATCTTGATGTTTTCTTATGTTGTTAGGTTGATTTTCTTGTTGTTTTCTTGTGTTGGTGGGCTGATTTTTCAAAGATCTTTATATCAACCGATATTTGGTTAACGACGGAGATTAGGGTAGACGAATTAGGGCATAGGATATTAGATGATTGATGGGAGTCTCAATGTGTATGGATTATGGGAAAATTATCAACACGTGAGGGTAAGTGTTTCCTTACAAGTGCGGTACGTCCGATATGCACAAACAACATGCACTTGTGTGCATTCCTTGATTTTCGTCGTTATGCATAAATGCACACATCCTAATGTGCATTGAAGGGACACTCAATATAGCATGACCCATATGTGCATTGAATAGGCACTCATAAATGCGTGTTGTTTAGGCATGTCTTTCCGGGTTACAATAGTAGGGGTCCTATGACGACCTCAAATTCCAGGCCGCTTTGGGACTCGCCATGTCGCATTCCACATCACAATGCCCTGCTATGCCTGCTTATCCTTAACCCATCGCGACCTAACTGGTTGTTTACACCTTTACATCTAACACTAGTTTCGCTAATTAATCTCCATATAAATATTAATGATTCCATTAGCCAGTTAATCAATTTATCAAATTATTTTACAATTTTACAGTAGAAGTCTTTAATAGAGTAAGTTATGCAATATTTAACATTCCTAAGTAGTGGAAGACTTGGTAAGAAGATATCATGTATATATCAGAGGCGAGATAAGTACAACAAAATATCCGTATACATGTATTTAGTGCTCTACAGTCCCCAAAATCCAACAAAAATTTAAATGCATACATATTGTAGTCACACATGAACTGGCGTCACTATCTCGGAGGTAGTCGTCCAATACCTCCTTGCCTTTGTCCTTACTCGTCGAAGGATCTGCGCTTGGTCACCCAACAAATACAGTGATGAGTCTAATGAGTAAAATCTCAAGAGAAGTCCACACAATATTCATGAAATAAAATTTATAAGCTACGAGACATGCGAATATGACAACTGACGAAAGTAAATCATATTCCTACGAATGTAGACAACACACGACAAGCAAAATTAGTAGCGTGAAATAAATAAACAACATATACGAATTAGACATGCTTGGAAATAAACAATGTAGCAACTAATGAGGTAAGGAAAAAAGTAAACATACAACCGTTAAGTTAATAAACGCATAAATGTCTCCGATGAAAACCCAAGAATGTGTTTCGTGTAGCAAACTATACAACACTTCAGAGCTAAGGACCTCTCCAGTGGGCTTCTCCAACAACTTCCACTTTGTCTCGTTACCTTAGTCCTCACGCACTTTGGGCCTATATCATACGTTACACTGACACGTGCACCTTAGTGCAGCTTGGGTTGCAATTCACCGAGGGCCAAATCACACGTGCTTTAATACAATGTGCCCAAATCCGTCCACACATTCCGGTATGAAAAACTCGATAAAATCAAATAAGAACTGCGTATATACTTACAGGCTTATAGTGACTAAACCCCAACTACGGTTACCGGATGAACCATTCACAACGCTATTTCAAGTCAAGGGAACACCCTGGCAAGTATATCCTACTGTCGTCGACACGAGCACTGAACACAAGTAACTCGTGCAAGCGATTTAGCCATAACCAATATATACGCAAATCGAGATATGAGTGAAACCCCATATGTGCCCACCAGTAGTCACACATGTAATCTGATACCGATAAAACAAAACTATGAATTATGTGAGGTATTCCAATGGGTTTACGCACTTCAAATACGCGCTTCAAAACGTTGCTTGTGAAGCCCCTAAACTGACCCTGACCTTATTCCCTAAACTGACCCTGACCTTATTCCCGACACCCGTCTATCAACTCCTAAATCACTGTATCGATTTGATAAATGTTTGGTGTTTAAATATCCATTTTATTGCATAACTGATATAAAATTATAATCACAATTCTTGTGGTTTCAAACGTCTCTATGGGTACATACGTCTCTGTGACGTCTCTCGCGAGTACATACATTTATGTGAGTATAGACGTCTCCGTAGGTACAGACACTGTTCATTATCTTTTCCAACAGCCCATTATGCACGAAAATGACCATAATCTAAACATCAAAGCTCGATTCGAAACGTGAAATTCTTGCTCCCCATGAGCCTATTTGACCTCAATTACTCCCAATTAACCCAAGACGGCTATAATGACCATCTATATTGATAGAATTAAAGGTTTTTTAACATGTATTTTCATGAAATTGAAATTGAAGAAAGATATGAAATTTATACCTTGTAAACGTCTTTGCTAGCTTGAATCCTTAGCTTGAACTCACCATCAATATAACTCAAATCCTCACAAATCTCAAAATCTCAGCCACCAAACCCTCTCTTTCCCAAGAAATCATAATTTTTTCTTTAGAGTGTTTGCATGTGTTGATCAACTCATCTTATATATATATTAAGGTGGAATTTATTTCTAGCCGTTGATCTTCACATGTTTACGTATCTCGAGACTCGTCGATCTAATGGTCCACACCTTACCACTTATACCACTAACTCCCACAAACTCAATCAAAATGATTCTAATTCGTTACTCCCATAGTTCATAAATGTGCCAACACAAATCTCAAGGAAAATCATATGATTTCAATTTAAATAACTAAACTATAGGTCTTGATTTATTCGATCTAATTACATTAGCTTAAGCTCATTATAATATCTATGATTAGTGTTTTTATTCACCAAAATCAATAAATTTTGTGATGCCACTAACCCTCAACTACCCGTCACCTGGTGCCCCGCGTTTCGACACACATTTCAAGGTATGTCATAGCCTATTATTTTTAATTTAATCAACTTAGCATATGGTTACATTACCCATCTTAATTGATTAACTAGTCATTTTAATGTGAATTAGTGGAGTTTCTTAGTAGTTTGCCTACCCGATACCCGCATTGACACGCATTTCGAGGAGAACACCCATCACATCAACTCGCCCGATAACAACATACACACATGTGCTGCAATATAATTTTAAACACCATATATACACAACCATCATCCATAAATAACATATTACATTGGTTCTCGTGTCCGAGTCAACCGAGTTTTTCCCTGTAACGCTCGAATTACGAACGTTAATCCCCGATATTAACGTTAATCCTAGTTTAATAATTTAGGTCGTTACATGTCCGTCCTGGGTTACGATAAACCCAATAGCAGATTTGTGAAGGCCTGGGTCACTGCCTAAGTCCGTAACTCCTACAGCCATGGGCGTAGTTTTTCGCCTCCCACGATTCGAAACCGAGACCTGGAGGCTTAAGTACTCGATTTTAGCGAATCGTGTACCACTGAGCTAGTGAGTTTCGGACTTAGGCAGTGACCCAGGCCTTCACAAGATGTCTGTTAAAAAATTGTGCTTGTGTGTTGCAGGTACTGTGACGGCCCCTCTCCTAATTTAGGGTACCACCCGGCCTAATTCTGTAATTAAGCCCTAATCATATCCATGCAGGACTTAACTACGTATTAGTCAGCCTTTACAACCTAGACGCCTCTTTTCTCGTGTTCAGGATAAGTAATACACTAGTCCTACCAGTTTATAAAATTTAAAGTTAATTAATTTTTTTATTAAATTAATTAATTAGCGGAAGCCTTATCGATTATGCAGAAAGCAATTAGTAACTTATGCAGAAGCCATTTATAAAATCCTAAGTGTGGAAAATCAGGAAATAACATCACATATATAAAGTCCTCAAAATGCAGTGAAACAGTAAAATAGTCTAAGTCAAGTCGAGGAAACTAACGCTCAACCCAATATACAACCCCAAATAGTATCTGAAAGACATATATAACATATACAATCAAAATACCAAAAGAATACCTACAATCGATGCAATGACGCGCCGCGGGCTCAGGGATAATTGCCGATCTTCTCCTTGGCCGGCTTGCTGGTAGAAGGCTCTGCACCCACCGTCATAAAAAGGACGGTGAGTACAATAATAGAACAGTAATCCCCGATGACAAGTTAATTTGCATTTCCAAATATTCAAATGGTATTTAAAAGCATATAAATGGCAAAACTAGAAAATAAACCATATGCGAGTAAATGCCAGAGTTAAACAAGTGATACTGACACTAGGCTAAGTAGTGGTGATTTAGGTCCGGTCGGCAGTGGAACATGTCACTCCGACTCAATAATCGTATAGCACAAGGGACTCTAACCCAAGTGTTACCAGGGACTCTAACCCCTGTGTAGACCACCTCGGGGACTCTAACCCCGAGTGTCATACGATGTCGAGTAACATGTGCCGACATCCCCAGGGACTCTAACCCCATGAGTCGCGCACACCTCGATCGAGTACGGGACCTAAATGCGAAAACTACTTTTTAAATTTCAAGAAATATCAAGTATGGATTGTCAAGGCATAGGCACATCTACACACCTAAACAAATAAGGAATACAAGTCCTCTTAAACATTTATAAGATATTCACTAACCTAATAGCATGCTATTTATCATTCAATTCACATTTAAAACAACAAGAATATACATAGCATGTGATAGAATCAATGAATCAAATCAAATGAATGGATATCATGCAAACTAGACTCATCAAGTGAGCATAGACACAAAGAACAAGTGATATAAGAATACAAAGGCAAAATAGTCAAAAGGACTATGCAAGGAGTACAATTAATAGAAATGAAATGCCAAGTAAAGTTGTCATTGGGTATACTCACAACAACAAAGTAATGTCCTAGCTTTACTGGCCTCCCGATACTCCAAATCTTGTATTTGCTCTCCGTATCCTTTTCCTAGGTTCCTGAGTTTGGTGTCACATTAGTTCAAATATAGTGGGTTTAAGCTCAATTTAGTGGTGTTTATAGTGTATTCAAATTGGTTCAATAGACTTTAAATCAATCTTCCTAAATCAGCTCCTAAAGACTAAATTAAGTCTCAATTTCAGTCCTACATTTTAATGCACTTTTAGGCATGAAATGGTCAAAATATCGAAATCCTCCATCAGTACAATTATTGTTGGCCTCTCTCTTAGCTTTCTGGGAAGGTATTGTTTTTAAAATTCCAATTTAAAATGAAAGATATGTCATGATTTTACTAAACATAGGTCTAATTGGAATTTAATCCGACCAAATGGATTTAGAAAATCTATTTCTCCTAATCTATAGTTCCTACAAATCTAATATTAGGCCACATGGTATAACATATACCCAAATACAACATACTAGAAGATCATCTTATTTGAATAAGTAGTTAGGGAGTTATTCCCTTAACAAGTTTAGTTTCAAAACTTTCCTTTTTAATTCCAGTACCTATTTGTAGAGCATGTTTGGATATAAAAACATTTGAATCAAAATAGCTTTAGTTAAGAAAAGTTATTCCCCTTTAAATAAGCTTTCAAATGCCACTAGTTTGGATCAATTTGGATCTAAAATGGCAGATTATGACCAAATTACCCAGGTTGATTCCTAATACAACATACAAAATTCTGTTTTGGTGTTGCAACTTCAAAAATTCATATCTTTATGATTTCAAAACCAAATTAAGAACTTCAATATAGCTGGATTATCAGCTTGAAATGAGGAATCTAAATATATAAATCAATTGTAAATACTTAATCATCTACCATCTGAAATTAGCCTAAAACCATAACTTGTTCTAATTTCGACTAAAAAGATGTGTACCTAGTTGATGTAGCACCCTAGCTTGAGAATTTCTCACCAACTCCCATGGATTCCTTCAACACCTTAATGATTCACTCCTCTCCAGCAATTATTTCTTCTTCTCCAGTAAAAACGAATGAGTGATTTTGTTGCATGTTGTTTGATCACTAATATTATATATTAAGGTGATGTTCCTTCTTAGCCCTGATCTCTATGGATTTATGTATCCCGAGGAACATCTAATGGTCCACCTCTTGCCATATATCCCACTAACTCCCACTATCTCAACCTCAAGTGACACCATTTCATTACTCACCTAGTTCCTAGATGTGCCAATGTGTATCTCTAGACCAATCTTATGCTTTCCATTTAATTTACTCAATTATAGGTCTTTAATTTGATTTACATTAACAAACACAACCATAGACTTATAAGTAATTCCTTATTTCATATTATTATTAAATAAGACTTACCAAAATGCTAACTACCCGGTTCCCCGGCTCGCACGCTACTCGAGGCGTGTCCCCGCTCTCGTCTAGACGCCTACAACTGTACAAACCGACTTAGTAAGTCTACACAATACATAACACTAGGCATACATCAATACAAAAAATTCAATATACCTCAGCCACGTGCCTCGGTCGGTGCACGTATCACATAGAGGACCCACGTCAAGGGTCGGTGATCCTGATTAAGGAATTAAAACGGGGGTAAGAGATTTGGGTTTATGACAAATATTCCCAACAAAATGAAAATTTCGTCCTTGAAATTAAGTTTAAGTCACGGTTCTACCTGACTCGAACAGGTACGGGAATCTATCTCGCATGCAGTCCTCCCGCTCCCAAGTGAGTTCCCTGTCATCGTGGAACTGCCACTTGACAAGTACCTTCGCGATGGACTTGCTCCTCAACTGATGTACCTTCCGATCTAGGATCTGAATGGGTTGCTTCTCGTAAGAGATGTCCTCGCTCAGGTCGATCTGACTTAAGTCAACTGTCGGTCGCACGCCGGCCTTCGACTCGGCTAGTCGAAGCATCGAAATGTGGAACACTGGATGGACACCTGACATCTGTGGAGGCAACTCAAGCTCGTATGCCACTTTCCCGACCCGTTTCATAATCATGAAAGGCCCGATGTACCTCCATGCAAGCTTGCCTTTCACCCCAAATCTCTGAAGACCCTTCCGAGGGGAAACTTTTAAATAGACAAAGGCTCCCTCAGAATATGCGAGATCACTGCGATACTTATCGGCATATCTCTTTTGTCTTTCATGTGCTCCTCTGAGTCTCTGACTGATCAGTTTGACCTTTTCCGTGTGGTCAACAACAATTTCAGGCCCCACTATCTCCCGGTCTTCTAGTTCAGCCCAACACGATGGCGAGCGACACGGTCTGCCATACAAAGCCTCAAATGGCGCCATCTCAATGCTAGCCTAATAACTGTTGTTGTAAGCGAACTCACACAACGGTAGGTACTCCGCCCAATATCCGCCAAACTCCAACACGCATGCCCGCAACATGTCCTCGATGACCTGAATCAATCTCTCAGTCTGCTCGTCGGTCTGAGGGTGGAAAGTTGTACTGAACTGTAGGCGCGTACCGTACTGCTCTTGCATACTCCGCCACATCCTGAGACGTATACGTAGCATCTCGGTCTGACGTGATCGTTAATGGTACCCCGTGCAGCCTAATAATCTCTCTCTCTCGAACAGTACGCTCAGCTGATCGAACGTGTAATGCGATGCCACTGGCAAGAAATGAGCAGAATTCGTCAGTCTGTCAACTATAACCCAGATTGAGTCATGTCTCCTCGCGGTCCTTGGCAATCCTCGGACAAAATCCATAGAGATGTCTTCCCACTTCCATCGAGGAATGGGAAGCGGCTGTAGTAATCCCCCGGGTCTGCGATGCTCGGACTTCACTTGCTGACAGATACCACAGTTCCTAATGAATCTAGACACGTCTGCCTTCATCCCAGGCCACCAGAAATGTCTCCTCATGTCGTGGTACATCTTAGTCCTGCTTGGATGTATGGTAAATTTGGAACGGTGCGACTCCTGAAGGATCTCATCTCTCAGATTCGGTACCTCTAATATCCACAACCTGCCCCGGTATCTCAGACACTGATCTGTCGTCTCGCCCAATCTGTACACTCTGCACTATGCGCTAACTGGCTGAATCTCGAGTACAATCGGTCAGTCCTCTGACCCTCTGACACTCGCTATGTAGACACGGTCTGTAGTCTCATCTGTGCGCAAATCATCACTTGAGTATCGGTAGGAACCTCTGTCTGACATGCTGTCGCCGCTGCCTCGAGTAATCCATACTCATGCATCATGTGACATCTGACCACCTCAGCATCTCTACTCGGTCTCCTACTCAGCGCATCTGCGACTACGTTCGCTTTTCTTGGGTGATACTCTAAGGAAAAGTCGTAGTCCTTCAAGAACTTCAACAATCTGCGATGTCTCATGTTCAGCTCTTTCTGTGTGTAGAGATATTTTCAGACTCTTGTGATCAGTGAAGAATGTGAATCTCTCTCCATACAGAAGGTGTCTCCAAGTCTTCAGCGCAAATACAACCGCTGACAACTCTAGATCGTGCGTGAGGTAGTTCTTCTCATGTACTTTTAACTGTCTCGACGCGTATGCCACGACACCGCGGCCCTACATCAACATACAACCTAGACCCGTATGAGAAGCATCTGTGTACACTAGAAATCCATGTCCAGTCTCTGGTAGTACTAACACTGGCGCGGTAGTTAACGACCTCTTCAACTGAGTAAATGCAGCCTCGCACTTCTCAGTCCACTCATAAGCAACATCCTTCAGTGTTAGCCTCGTCATCGGTGAAGCGATCTTCGAGAAATCCTTCACGAATCTACGGTAGTATCCTGCTAACCCCAGAAAGCTCCTGATCTCCGGTACTGATGTCGGTGTCGGCCAATCCGTGATCCTCTGAATCTTGGCCGGATCTACTGCAATCCCTGCTACTTCAACAACGTGCCCCAAGAACTTGACCTCTGCAAGCCAGAATTCACACTTGCCGAGCTTAGCGAAAAATCGGTGTTCCCTCAATGTCTGCAACGTCTCTCTGAGGTGCTGCTCGTGATCCTCACGTGTCCTCGAGTATATCAAGATGTTGTCGATGAAGACTATCACGAAGCGGTCGAGATATGGTCTAAGTACCCAGTGCATCAAATCCATGAATACGGCAGGGACGTTGGTCAGCCCGAATGGCATGACTGTGAACTGGTAGTGTCCGTATCTGGTGTTGAATGTTGTCTTGGACCTATCCTCATCTCTGATCCTAAGCCGATGATACCCCGATCTCAGGTCTATCTTGGAGAAAAATTGTGCTCCTCTCAGCTGATCAAATAAACCTTCTATTCGCGGAAGTGGGTACTTGTTTCTGACTGTCACTCTGTTCAACAGCCTGTAGTCGTTGCATAGTCTCAGACTGCCATCCTTCTTCTTCACAAACAGAACTGGCGCTCCCCACGGTGACATCGAATGTGTGATGAATCCCTTCTCCCCCAAATCCTTAAGATGAGTCCTCAACTCCTCTAACTCCCTCGGAGCCATGCGGTATGACGGTATCGCGATCGGTGGTACCCCGTACTAGGTCGATGATGAATTCTACCTCTCATGGTGGCGGTAATCCAGTAAATCCTCTGGGAAAACATCTGGGAAGTCTCGAACAATCGGTTGTTCCTCTAGTCTTGGTCCCTAGCTCTCTGCTACAGCGTACGACGCTACCAGAGTCTCCATCTCTACACTAGATGCAAGCCGACCTCTCGTGGTGCTGAGTCTCGGTGTATTACCTCGGTGAACGAACATCGGACGTCCTGGAATCTCAAATATGACAGACTTACTGAAGCAGTCGATGTATGCGTGGTAGGCTGACAACCAGTCCATCCCTAGCAGCGCGTTGAACTCTAACATCTCGAGGACTCTAAAATCTGCCGGTAACTCTACCCCGCCTATCTCCAAAGTAGAAGGCGTCATCTGCGTCATCCTTCACCAAGTCTCCCGCGAACTGCCTCATGTAACCATATCGGTCGCGGTACATCATCACTGTCTCCCCCTCGGCCTGTCTCGAGCTCATAAACTTCTTCTTCAACCTCTGCAACATCGAAGCCAGAAAATACTGCTTGTAGAACTCCACTTTGAAGTCTACCCATGATATGAAACTGCCTCGGCTCCCCATAGTGCGCCACCAAACATCAGCACCCTTATCCAGGGTATAGTATGAAAGAATTGGCTGGAGTTTGTCCTCAATACCCAGTAGTAGATGCAGCTTTTCCTGCGATATGATCCACTTCTCGATCTTGTCGTGGTCCCTCTCTCCCGAAAAATACGTCGGCTGAGTCTAATGAACTTCTTCACTAGCTTGGCATCCCTCGAAAAGCCATTGATCTCGGATATAGCGGGTGTGGGCGTGTCTACTATCGCTTCATTGCTTGGTATTGTGACGGCCCAGTAGTCTTTGGTGGACGCGGTGCCACCGCTCTGCGGTGGTACTTGGTGTTCGTGCCTCTGCGGTAGTAGTAGTGGGCTGGTGCGATAGGAGTCTCGTGGTCGAGGTGTTGTAGTAGTAGGCTTTGTGGTGATAGGGGCGGTCGAAACCAGTGCAGTCATCTGTGCCGACATGTAGGCGATGAACTCGGCGATCTGTCTCTCCTGAGCGGTCATCCGGTCAGACAACCTCTGAAAATCATTAACTGATACGGTGGAAGGTTGACCGTCGCTAGCTCCAGTGTCTCCGGCATCAAGCGAATCCGCCATCGGTGTCTACATGTTGACAATTGTACGCGAATAAGCTACTATGAGACGTATCTTGTATTCCTATACATATACCAATTAACATGTATATAAAGAAAACACCCCGGCCCACCTTCACTCAACTCCCAACAAAAAGTTCCTAGGCAAGGATCATCTGGTTTCCACTTCTAAGGTTTGTGTTTTATACGAGTTCGTGCTTTTCTTATTTATCCCTAAGGTTCTAATACATATTCTCTGATACCAACTGTGACGGCCCCTCTCCTAATTTAGGGTACCACCCGTCCTAATTCCGTAATTAAGCCATAATCATATCCACGCAGGACCTAACTACGTATTAGTCAGCCTTTACAACTTAGACGCATTTTTTTTCGTGTTCTGGATGAGTAATACACTAGTCCTACTAGTTTATAAAATTTAGAGTTAATTAAAACTTTTTATTAAATTAATTAATTAGCGGAAGCCTTATTGATTATGCAGAAAGCAATTAATAACTTACGCGGAAGCCATTTATAAAATCCTAAGTGTGGAAAACCAGGAAATGACATCACATATATAAAGTCCTCAAAATGCAGTGAAACAGTAAAATAGTCTAAGTCAAGTCGGGGAAACTAACGCTTAACCCAATATACAACCCCAAATAGTATCTGAAAGACATATATAACATATACAATCAAAATACCAAAAGAAAACCTACAATCGATGCAGTGACGCGCCGCAGTCTCAGGGATAATTACCGATCTTCTCCTTGCCCGACCCGCTGGTAGAAGGCTCTGCACCCACCGTCATAAAAAGGACGGTGAGTACAATAATAGAACAGTAATCCCCGATGACAAGTTTAATTTGCATTTTTCAAATATTCAAATGGTATTTAAAAGCATATAAATGGGAAAACTAGAAAATAAACCATATGCGAGTAAATGCCAGAGTTAAACAAGTGATACTGACACTAGGCTAAGTAGTGGTGATTCAGGTCCGGTCGGCAGTGGAACATGTCACTCCGACTCAATAATCGTATAGCACAAGAGACTCTAACCCAAGTGTTATCAGGGACTCTAACCCCGGTGTGTAAACCACCTCAGGGACTCTAACCCCGTGAGTCGCGCACACCTCAATCGAGTACGGGACCTAAATGCGAAAACTACTTTTTAAATTTCAAGAAATACCAAGTATGGATTGTCAAGGCATAGGCACATCTACACACCTAAACAAATAAGGAATACAAGTCCTCTTAAACATTTATAAGATATTCACTAGCCTAATAGCATGCTATTTATCATTCAATTCACATTTAAAACAACAAGAATAGACATAACATGTGATAGAATCAATGAATCAAATCAAATGAATGGATATCATGCAAACTAGACTCATCAAGTGAGCATAGACACAAAGAACACGTGATATAAGAATACAAAGGCAAAATAGTCAAAAGGACTATGCAAGGACAACAATTAATAGAAATGAAATGCCAAGTAAAGTTGCTATAGGGTATACTCACAACAACAAAGTAAAGTCCTAGCTTTACTGGCCTCCCGATACTCCAAATCTTGTATTCCTTCTTCCGTATCCTTTTCCTAGGTTCCTGAGTTAGGTGTCTCATTAGTTCAAATATAGTGGGTTTAAGATCAATTTAGTGGTGTTTATTGTGTATTCAAATTGGTTCAATAGACTTTAAATCAATCTTCCTAAATCAGTCCCTAAAGACTAAATTAAGTTTCAATTTAGTCCTACATTTTAATGCACTTTTAGGCATGAAATGGTCAAAATATCGAAATCCTCCATCAATGCAATTATTGTTGGTCTCTCTCTTAGCTTTCTGGAAAGTTATTGTTTTAAAAATTCCGATTTAAAATGAAAGAGATGTCATGATTTTACTAAACATAAGTCTAATTGGAATTTAATCCGACCAAATGATTTAGAAAATCTATTTCTCCTAATCTATTGTTCCTAAAAATTTAATATTTGGTCGCAAGGTATAAAATATACCCAAATACAACATACTAGAAGATCAGCTTATTTGGATAAGTAGTTAGGGATTTATTCCCTTAACAAGTTTAGTTTCAAAACTTTCATTTTTAATTCCAGTACCTATTTGTAGAGCATGTTTGGATATAAAAACATTTGAATCAGAATACCTTTACTTGAGCAAAGTTATTTCTCTTTAGATATGCTTTCAAATGCCACTAGTTTGGATCAATTTGGATCTAAAATGGGCAGATTATGACCAAATTACCCAGGTTGATTCCTAATACAACATACAAAATTCTAGTTTTGGTGTTGCAACTTCAAAAAATCATATCTTTATGATTTCAAAACCAAATTAAGAACTTCAATATAGCTGGATTATCAACTTGAAATGAGGAATCTAAATATATAAATCAATTGCAAATACTTAATCATCTACCATCTGAAATTAGCCTAAAACCATAACTTGTTCTAATTTCGACTAAAAAGATGTGTACCTAGTTGATGTAGCACCCTAGCTTGAGAATTTCTCACCAACTCCCATGGATTCCTTCAACACCTTGATGATTCACTCCTCTCCAGCAATTCTTTCTTCTTCTCCAGCAAAAATGAATGAGTGATTTGGTTTGCATGTTGTTTGATCACTAATATTATATATTAAGGTGATGTTCCTTCTTAGCCTTATCTCCATGGATTTATGTGTCCCGATGAACATCTAATGGTCCACCTCTTGCCATATATCCCACTAACTCCCACTATCTCAACCTCAAGTGACACCATTTCATTACTCACCTAGTTCCTAGATGTGTCCAATGTGTATCTCTAGACCAATCTTATGCTTTCCATTTAATTTACTCAACTATAGGTCTTTAATCGATTTACATTAACAAACACAACCATAGGCTTATAAGTAATTCCTTATTTCATATTAGTATTAAATAAGACTTACCAAAATGCTAACTACCCTGTTCCCAGACTCGCACGCTACTCGAGGCGTGTCCCCGCTCTCGTCTCGACGCCTACAATCGTACAAACCGACTTAGTAAGTCTACACAATACATAACACTAGGCATACATCGATACAAAAATACAATATACCTCGGCCACGTGCCTCGGTCGGTGCACATATCACAGTGTAGGTCCCATGTTAAGGGTCGGTGATCCTGATTTAGGAATTAAAACGGGGGTTAGAGATTTGGGCCGTGACAGGTACACCTTTTAAGTCAACACTTTTTTAAGTTGCATTTTTTGATTATGTGAATATATATTATGAATGGAAGTTGCTTCTGTAACTCACTTTGGGCACTAATTTTAGGCACCGACTCAGTCGGTTGCCGTGCCACACACTTCAAGATGTAGGCATGTACGTCACGAGGTGTATCCCTCTACAATCAACTGGGTCGTCTCCCCAGTTGGTGCCCAAAATGTGTTATGAGCATTTTGCGTTATGAATTACTCAACATTTGAGAAAACTTGATTATATTGCTAAGTCAAGCTTTGACATTTTCCAATATTAGGGGTGGGGCAAACCGCGGTTTGGTGGTGAAAATCATTAAACCACAACCAAACTGGGGATTCACTGTTTTGGTGCTGGTTTGGTTGTTTTGCAAACTACCACCAAATCGCGAACCTTCAAAACTGCAACCAAACCGAGGATGTTTACGTGGTTTGGTCAGTTTAGTTTTGTGGTTTTCCTGTGACACATTTCCAAAAAAAAAAAAAAAAAATGCCGCACATTCCATACATGTCCATACATGTTTATCAACAAAACACGTAACAAAACATATAAATGTCCATACATGACCACCTAAAAACATAATGAAACAGATGAACTCAATCAAAATTATGAGTCTTAGTTCATTTTCAAAGTTCAAACAATATGAAAAAGGCTTCGACATAATTCCATTCAACTCCAAGTTTAGGGATGGTTTTACGTTAAATGAATTGCGATTTTTTATATGAAAACTACCACCAAACTGCGATTTATTTTTTATACCACCCCCAAATTGCTAGTTTTAAAAAACAAACCAGACCACATAGTTTGGACGGTTTGGGCGCTTTATGTGGTTTTACGGAAACCGCTGCCCACCCTAATAGCTATATTGCATTGGAATCTCAACATTTACGCATATGTACTTGCGACAAGATAAACTTATCTTGAAATGATTGACTAAAAATAATTTAAAAGATTTGAAAGCACATTATCGTCGACATTGAATCGAGTGAAGTGGAAGAGTTTGATCTATATAGTCTACTTTAAATAATTTGAGATTGAGGCTTAAGTTGCTGCTAATTTTTGTTGTCCATTGAACATAGGCTAGATTTTGAATATTATAATTATTCTACTGTTACTATGATGACTAGTCCATGATTAGACACTGTTGAACCCTTTTCGTTGTCACTCTACTAAGTACTAACCTACTCCCTCCATCCATTATTATAAGTAGTTTTGGAAAATGATTCCTTTCAAAATTATAAGCGTTTTAAGAATTTGAGAAAATATTTATTGCTCTCTGAAAAAAAAAAAGAAAGTATTTACTGCTCTGTTACCCATTATACTCTTATACAACTCAAACATTTATTACAATTAAATTTTTTCTCTTCATCAACTCATTATGAGTCAAAGGATAGATATGTAAATCAAACTAATAATTAAAGCTTTCTTAATTATTGTGCTAAAGCCAAAAAGACTTATAATATTGGAGGAAGAGAGTAATTTTTAGAATTATTTTGACTCATAATTTAGCCCTCCCTTATATAAAATTAAGCCCCTAATTACTTATATCATTATTAATCACATGTATTTTTTATTTTCCCACATAATATTCAAGAGAAGTGCTAGAATGACAACACTCTGCCACACCACAAGATACATTTGCACACAAGAGTCATTTATGTGCGCATCGAGATACGAGACATATACAGATCTCGATGCATAACAGGTGGATCGAGGTCGCATGAAAGGCTCTTTGTGAGACAATGTATTTTATGGTGTGATGTTGTTATTCTAGTATTTTCCTATATTCAAAGCCAACCATAAAGTACTCCACCTTCGAATACTGCCGAACCTTTTTTAATGAGAAGTCTTAGAATGACAACATGTAACACTACAAGATATATTGGCTTATAAAAGCCATTTAATTATGCGTATTTCGAGATGTAAACATATACAGATTTTAATGCATAACTCGCGAGTTGAGATTGCATAAAAGACTTTTATGGGCTAATATATTTTATGGTGTAACATTATTGTGGTCATTTTCAAACTCCAACCTTGGCAATGGGATGGAGTCATGCACCAACCGGTCGTCAGACTCGTCACACGCTTTGAACCTCTAAAACACCACAACCTACGAGACGGACAACTCAAATAGAAAAGAGATCTCTGAACATTTATTCAATAACAACCACCTCATACACGACAAAACCGTAATCTAGAAAATAAAAATAAAAACCTCAACGAGTCAACATACCATTCAATAACAACCACCTCAATAGTATTGGTATTAGTGATCAATCGTCTCTCTCTCGCGATTCGCAGAGACTAGAGAGAGAGATAGAGAATGAGAGGTCTCACCACGGCGTCGGCAACATTGCTCCTCCTCCTCGGACTCCTCCGCACAATCTCCGTCGACGGGTTGAGCGGAGGAGGCGACTACTCGAAACTCTCCGGAATCATAATCCCAGGGTACGCCTCCACTCAGCTCCGCGCCTGGTCGATCCTCGACTGCCCTTACTCCCCTCTCGATTTCAACCCTCTCGACTCCGTCTGGCTCGACACAACCAAAGTAATACATACTAATAATCCCAATCTCTCTCTCTCTCTCTCTCTCTCTCTCTCTCTCTCTCTCTCTCTCTCTCTCTCTCTTTGTCATCCTTGAATTTGTTTGGGTTTGCTAATGTGGGGTTTTTCTTAAGTTATTATATACAATCTATTAGTTTGAGTAGTAACTTTCTTTCTCTAACATGCTAAGGCGAATGTGTTTGAGTTCGAAACCTGCTCACTATTGAGTTCGAAACCTGCTCACTCCTTTCTCCCTCGGATTTTATCTTGGGTTTTTTTGGTGGTGGGGAAACTAAAGACTATGGAGGGATTAATTGAGTCCACTACGAGTCTGGTGTCGGAGGCTCGGATACCCTCAGCTATCAAAAAAATAAGTGTACTGATTTTTTTTTTTTTTGTTGATTTTGACAAAAGTTAACATCTTACGCATTAATTAGGAGAGATTTGAATGGTTTGGAAAGCTCATAACCAATTGCACTTAACCGAGCATAATTGAAGAGTTTGATCCATGTAGCCAATCCCAATTAATTTGGGATTGAGGCTATGTTGTTGATTTTCTTTGTCTATTTTGGCTTCCCATTGATAGACACATGATTGCTGAATACTGTGATATGCTTATTTTTCTTGCAGCTCCTTTCTGCTGTAAATTGTTGGCTTAAGTGCATGTTGCTAGATCCTTATAGTCAAGCAGATCACCCTGAATGCAAGTCGCGCCCTGATAGTGGTCTCTCTGCAATCACTGAAATTGATCCAGGTTATATAACAGGTAATTTGTATTTCAATATTTCTACTTTGTGTGGAGGAGGGAGATGGTTGTCAATATGGATGTAAACAGGGAGGGTGCTCATGGAATTTGTCCCTACCCGTTTCTGAATTCGATTACGGCCTCTGTCCCCTTTCCAAGGGTTGTACCTTGTATTAGAAAGAACCACTGGAGAATAGTCTTTCTCTTCCCAAATTGGCAAATATTCAAACCCATCCCAAACTCAATTATTATATGTATATAGATACCTATATCAGTTACCCCAAATCCGCGTGAATACCTTTTTATTGCTATTAAATAAATTATATAAATTAATATAAACAAGGATACCCGTTTAATTTGGTAAAGTTCCGGATAATTTTTGTGCCATTTTTCTCCATAGTTTTTTTTTTTTTTCAAAATTCTCAGTCGTTTCTGTGCTATGTTTCTGCATAATTTCTAAAAATATTTAAAAGAGCTATGAGAGATATTTTGAATTTTTCTTCTTTTTTGCCGAAAGGATTTTTCTTCTTTATATACAAGTTATTATTTTTTTGTACACAAATAGGGAAAAGGTTAAATACTTAGAGTAACTGTTGTTAGATTTGAAAATATAACACACGTATAATATAAAATTCAATAACCCTTATCATTTAGTCAATGTCTAAAAAATGCTCGGTCGATGCTTCGCTTGACAGGGAGAAGCACGGCATCACTCCTTGAGAACAACATTGGTGTAGGCCGAGTGAGCCAGAAATGCTAGTTATTTTGAAATTAGTCTTTGTACTGTTTCAATTAGAGAAACCTTCTATTTTTGGATGACGTAAGGATTAACAAGTGATGGAGTTTGGATAAGGCGGATTTAAACACGTGCATTTTATTTATTTGATAAACACATGTGCATAAAATTGGAAAGCTTATTAACCAGGCAATGAAAATTGTCTGGTTTATGGGAGCTTGAAAAATTACTTTTTGTGCAAATAAAAAATTGGTTAAATTTGGGTTATCGTTGTAGCTCCTAGGTAATTGCTTTGGTTTAATTAGGAGGGATATTAAGGACTATGAAAGCACATCATCAAGTAAGTTAAATCGAACTTGAGTGGAAGTGTTTGATCCATGTTGTCAACCGCAACTAATTTGGGATTGAGGCTTTGATGTTGTTGTCGTTTTAGCTCATAGTTTCACCTAAAGTGGGTTCCAAAATATGTATTAGAATTAAGAAGGAGAGGTATCTATAAATAATCCTAAACTTGCCACATTATTATTTAGAAAGAGTGACATTGAAAATTATTAGTAAAAACATACGACGGGAAAACAAAATATAATTTGCATTGAGATAATTGAGAAAGATATGAACACTTGTAAAATAAATATTGATCTAACCTAGATAGAGTGATGAAGGAAGCATATTCTTATTGCTCGTCTCATGTAGTTTTGAAAGGCTTTATCGAATTGGCTGGGTTGAGGAGTTTGGTTTGTCCTCTCCTAGCAACAAAGAAATGTGGCATTCTGGATCGTGCATTCTAGATCTTTTTAATCATTTGATCTTATGGAAAGGATTTTGTGATTTTTCTTTTTATAGATTTGTATATATATATATATATATATATATATATATATATACATTTTTTTTTCTTTTTCCCTTCAGTTTTCTCGCTGAAATAACAATTCTTGACTCGGGTCCTCTTTCTTCGTATGGAAGGAATGGGTTAAATGGTGCATTGAATTTGGTATTGAAGCAAATGCCATCCTTGCGGTTCCATATGATTGGAGGCTTTCACCATCAAAACTTGAAGAGAGAGATCTTTACTTTCACATGCTAAAGTTAGTAAGTCCTACACTATTTTGGTAGTGCGTGATTAAATATTAATTTATAGTGCATAAGTGAGAACATTTGGTTGGGGAGGGTGGTGCAAACCCGAGATTGATGTGGTAGCTAATGTAAGCCTAATGTTAGAATTATAGTATAGGAGGAGTGAAAGAACACACACAAACACCCAATCCATGGTTTCTCTATTCAATTCTTCAATTCATTAGATAAAAACTAACTAATCTATTGTGTTTGCACATATTTATAGCAAAACCTAGTACATTAATACTATATATTCCTAATATACCCCTGTTATATACCATACTATAATTCTAACATTAGGCTTAGATTAGCTACCATATCAGAGATTTTACTATTATACTTCTTAAACCTATATCCATATTGCAGTTAAAAAGTTATGTTATTCTTTATTTTTTCATGATAGTGTCTCTCTCTCCTCAAGTTTAGATGGACCAAATTCTTCCACTTCACTTGATTTAATGCACTGGATGGTGCGCTTTCAAAATTCTTTAGATCCTTCCTAATGAATGTGTCCTAAGTTATCTTAGGTCCACCCTTGTATCGTCGATTTATTTATTTATTTATTTTTAGCTATCTTAAGTCCACCCTTCTATTGTCAAAACCACCGCAATCACTCTTCCTTAATCTTGATTTCAATTGTTGCTACTTCTTCTTTACTTTGAATTTCCATATTTCTAATTCTATCTTTACTAGTTTTACCACATATCGACCTAAGCACCCTCATTTCAATACACACATTTTATGCATGCATTGTTTCTTACTGCCTAACATTCACTTCGAACTTATAGCAAATCCTCAATCCTAAATTAGTTGGGTTCGGCTACATGGATCAAACTCTTCCGTTACACTCAATATGGTGCAATTGACCGTGTGCTTTCCAAGTCTTTAAATCCCTCCTAATCAAAGTGTCTCAAGTTAGCTTCGGTCTACCTCTACATCGCCTAATTTCTTCAATTTCTACTAAGTCGAGTTTTCTAATTGAGTCATTTGTGGGCCGTCTTTGCCGATGTCCAAACCACCAGAATCGTCCTTCCCTAATCTTTGCGTCAATTGGTGCTACTTTTTGTTTTCTTATTCTATCTTTACGAGTTTTACCACGCAACCACCTAATCATCCTCATTTCTAGCACATTTATTTTCTATACCTGTTGTTTCTTTCCGCCCAACATTCACTTCTTAAAGCATAGCTGACCTAATTGTAGTCTTATAAAATTTTTCTTTTAGCTTGGTAAGGATATTTCAATCACATATCACACAAGTTGCACTCCACTTCTTCCATCCAGCTTGATATCTATGTGTAAAATCATTCTCAAAATTACTATCATTTTGTATGATTGATCCTAGATATCTAAAGTGTTTCACCTTATGAATTTTTACTTCCCCTAATTTTTCCACTCCATCACCTTGATGCCTAGTATTTCTAAACTCACAAAGTCACAATGCATCTATTTGATCTTCGTATTACTCAACTTAAAGCCTTTAGATTTTAATTTATTCATCCAAAGCTCTAATTTCCATTTATTCGATCTCTTATTTCGTCCACTAGAACAATACAACAACAACAACAACAACAACAACATAGCCTCAGTCCCAAATTAACTGGGGTCGGCTACATGGATCAAACTTTTCCATTGTGCTCGATTAAGTGCAATTGATGGTGAGCTTTCCAAACCATTCAAATCCCTCCTAATTAATGCATCTCATGTTAACTTTGGTCTACCCCTACCTTGTCGAATTTCTACAGTTTCTATTGAATCAAGTTTTCTAGTTGGGGCATTTGTAGGTCGTCTTTGCAAGTGACCAAACCACCGCAACCACCATTCCCTAATCTTTGTATCAATTGGTGCTACTCCTACTTGTCTTTGAATTTCTATATTTCTTATTCTATCTTTACGAGTTTTACCACACATCCACCTAAGCATCCTCATTTCTGCTACGTTCATTTTATGTAATTGTTGTTGCTTTACCGCCCAACATTCACTTCCATAGAGCATAGTGGCCTAATTGCGGTCCTATAAAATTTTCCTTTTAACTTAGTAGGAACATTTCGATCACAAATCACCCCTGTTGCTCTCCGCCATTTCTTCCATCCAACTTGAATTCTATGTGTGACATCATTCTCAATGTTACCATCATTTTGTATGATTGATCCTAGGTATCTAAAGTGGTTTACCTTAGGAACTTCTATTTCCCCTAATTTTACCACTCTGTCATCTCGATGTCTAGTGTTTCTAAACTCACAGTGCATGTATTCGGTTTTCGTCCTACTCAACTTAAAGCCTTTAGATTCTAATGTATTCCTCCAGAGTTCTAATTTCCTATTCACTCCATCTTTAGTTTCATCCACTAAGACAATATCATCTGCAAATAGCATACACCATGGTATATCCTCTTGAATATGTCTAGTTAGTTCATCCATAACTAAAGTAAATAGATATGGGCTTAAAGCCGATCCTTGATGTAGTCCTATCGTAATGGGAAATTCTTTTGTAGCTCCTCCAAATGTCTTTATACTCGTTACTACTCCATCATACATATCCTTAATAGTGTCTATGTATCTAGCATGCACTCTTTTTCTTTCTAGAACCCACCAAAGAACATCTCTAGGGACCCTATCATATGCTTTTTCTAAATCTACGAATACCATATGAAAATCTTTTTTCTTTTCTTTATATTTTTCTAACAATCGTCTTATAAGGAAAATCGCTCCATAGTTGACCTCCCGGGCATGAAACCAAATTGGTTCTCGATATTGTTGTTTCTCTCCTTAGCCTATTGTCAATTATCATCTCCCAAAGTTTCATAGTGTGACTCATAAGTTTAATTCCCCGGTAGTTTGAGCAACTGCACTAGAACAATATAATATGCAATTAACATAAACCACAATATATCATTTTGAATGTGTCTAGTTAGTTCTCCATAACTAAAGTTGAGAGATATGAGCTTAAGGTCGTTCCTTGATCTAGTCCTATAATGGGAATTTCTTTTGTGGTCCCTTCAAATGTTTTTATACTCGTTTCTATTCCTTCGTGCATATCTTAATAGTGTCTATGTAGCTAGCACGCGCTCCTTTCCTTTGGAACCCAACTAAGGACATCTCTAAGAACCCTATCATATGCTTTTCCTAGATCTACGAATATCAAATGAAGATCCTTTTTCTCTCTCTATATTTTTCCATCAATCTTCTTATAAGTTTGGAACTTTTAGCAATCTGAGTTTAATCAAATTGTTCATTTAATTTTCTTTTTGAAGTGTTTGTCCATTAAGTCATTTTAAAACCAAAGAGGATACTTTGGGTGATAAGTTTTTCACTATAATAGACCATGCCTACCCAAACACAGTGTTGCAACAAAGATATTAGGCTGTCCTATGCACAAATATCCAAGACCATCGATTCTGATGCACTTATGAGTCCGAATCTTGTGCTTGCAGCTGATGTAGGATGTTTGTGATACAATCCTGAACATGGTAGCTCAACATTTAATAGTGAGAAGCTGAAGACCCAAGAGAAATCAAGAACAAAGAAAGAGGAACTGATTTATTGAATGAAAGAATTGAAGAATTACAAAAGCAAGATGTAACAGCTTTTGAGAGGCTGCAACTCTCCATAATACCTTTTCACTTTCAAGACACCAGAATGTTCTCCTCACAGTAACTCCCTATTTTTTTCCCTACTTACATTTTCAGACACAACTATTTTCTCACGTGTCTCAAGTATTACTTAGCAGTGCTGCTATATTTCCTGTACTCAAACTTCAATTCTTTCAGCTGATCTTAAACTTGACTTCTGGTTTTACCCTTCCCCCTTTCCTTTTGTTCACAATCTTGATTGGAGGTTTATCATATTCATTCTCTTCCTAATTACTGTAGGCATTGAGTTAAGTCTAATAATAACTAATATATATTTTTTGGGTCCATATGTAGTTAAATCGTTTTCTTTTGCGCTTTTAATTATTATTTTGTAGTTTTGTTGATATTTTAGTAGTGATTTGGAATCGGAAGTTGTAGATAAACTGGGAACACAATGTGGTTAGATCTCTTTGCACGCACACATATTTTTTCTCAAGGAGATTATTTCGTTGTTTAAACATTTTCATTAATTATTGGAGTGCAATTTCATATTGGCTTCTTCGTTGGGTGGTTTCAAAGCAAAATATCAATTCATTTGACTTTTTCTAGTCTACGTTTTTTTTTTTTGCTTCAGTTAGAAAAATCATCAAAATTGAAATTAAGGAGTTTGATGGTGTAGGGATAGACCTATGAGGACTTTGGACGCATTAATTATGAAATAATTTAAGGATTGGAAAAACTCATCGTGGCTACATTAAATTGAATTGACCGGAAGTGTTTGATCTATTTAGCCACTCCCAACCAATGTGGATTGAGGCTTTGTTGTTGTTGCAGTTTGTGATTTATGCCCTTTCTACATTGTAGTCTTTCGCTTGTTTCATTTATTCCTCTTCTTATTGAGCTATTCTTATTCTTTTGTACATATAGTTTTCATCTTCTATCCCATCTTATGTTTCTACACAAATCTATAGTTATAAAAAACAACCTAAGCTTCTTCCCTATCCCATGCCCCACTTTTATGGTTTGAAAATTCTCCGAAGTTCTCCGAATTAATGTGCTTTTTTGAAGCACCAAATTATGAATTTGATGCAAACAAAATTTTAAAGAACTTCCATCTAAGCTAAAGAAAAATTAGAACTTTTCAAGTTTTATTACTTGTAAGAAAAGTCAAATACAATTGGTGTCACTTTTTGCTTGAAGATACTTTAAAGAATGATAAAATGTTAGAAAAAACGAGGTTACAACTCAATTTCACGTAGTAGAAATTGCATTTTAATTTCTAACAAATTATAAAAAAAATAATATCCAAAATGATTAATCACATCAAAATTGTAGTTTTGAAAACTTGGTTTGTATTACAATGCAAGATATCTAAAGCCTGTATTTACCCTAGTTTTGGAATGTATGCTAGATGATACTCCAAAATACTCTTCTTCGTCCAAGCTTGGTTATTGTTCACATCTGCATTTTGTCTACACATTCAAAATTGTTTCCTAATTAAATTATTCAAGGCATTATTTTGGGAATTTTATAAGGGTGCTTAAAATTCTAAATAAATAATTTATTTATTAAAATTAGAGGTATTGCAATTGCTCAATTGTCAACCATATTATCTTTTATTTTCTGGAAAGTCGTATTGCTCATTCTAGTTTAATTTGTTGCCTCATATTCCAGTGGAAAGATTATTGTCCAGTTCTTTAGTACAATGTACTGTCAAAGTTGAATTCTTCAAGGCGAGGAGAATTATTGTAGTATGTATTAATTAGGATTTTAAGTTTTGTATTGTTGTAACTTGGGAGTGAGACTTTGTTGTTGTTAAGAGTCGTCAAGATTTTAATTCATTGACAATTGTTTAGAATATGAAGTGCTAAATATATTAGGAGTTAGTTATTCATGTTAGTAGTTGTTGTGAATGACGAGTCCTTGATGTACTGGTGGTATAGTTAATAACTTAGTATTGATAGTCTTTATTGCATTAGAAGTTTAATTTTTCTTGTTTCGTTTCTGTATTTCTGAAGTATCAAATATGTTTGGTTGGTTTTTTTGCATCTAGTTTTGGCATAGGTTTAACTTAGGGTCTTTATATGTGTGAAAATAACTCAGTGAAGATAAGAAAGATGTCAATGTAATGTTTATTGCATTCATGACCAATGGATCTCCAATGGTCAATGGAGTAATGCATTAAATGCTTTTATGTATTTACGACCCTTTTTATGCATGGAATCACTTAGTTATTTTGAATCTTCTTTGTAGTAGCACTGTAGCACTAATGTGTAGATACATGTTATCTGAGGCTGCTTTCAAAAGGTGTTCATTGATTTTTTAAATTCAGAATTTAGATTTGCTACTCCATTGGCAGTTCTTTTACAGTTTTACTTCCGATTTGATCTCGACTAAGTAATCATCTGCTAGTGAATAAGATATTGGTAGATGAAAACTATGCAACAATCTCATAAAAGATGTATCGTATATGCAAAGTTGTGTCATTTGGAAATTCACAAGAAACCGATAGGCCTCCAATATATTTGAAGTACTCAAGGAAGCCCACGAAGGTTGCAAAGACACGTGGCAGTGAAGTTGAAGTGGCGGGACAATGAGAAACGCATTGGAGTGAATTGTAATTAGTGAGATCAGAGAGTATAAATTGGGAATATGTAAGAAAGTCGAGGCATGTTTTGTATGAACCATCATTGGAAGTGTTTGGGCAGCTCGAAGTGCTCTATCTCCTTCCATTTTCTTTCTTCTATCAATCAAAATCTCTTCCAGTTGGTTTGAGAGTTCTGCTTATTATTAAACTGTGTTCAGTGATCTTATCAAATTGGTATTAGAGACCTTCCGATCTTGCCTATGGGGGGTCCAAAACAACAAGACGCTAAGTTCGAAGCAATTGAGAAAGAGATGGAGCGAATCCGTGGAGAATTGACTCGCTTACCTACGATCGAGAAGACCATGGAGGGCTTGGTGCAAAACCTTGCTCAAGTCTTACAATCGATTGGTGAAACTCAACGATCTGTGCAGTCACTCTCGCGTGGTAAGGGAACACTTGTGGATGAGACATCTAATTCTAAAATCGGAATTGGTGTTGTTCGGATCGGTAGCGTCCAGATCGGGGGAGAACCAGATCTTGGTGGCGGCACGATAGATCGACATGGGAGGAGGCAGATCGATGATGATCCAGGGGGTAGTCATCCTTCTATGTATCGACCTTATGACTTTGCATCAATGGGTAGCAAAAGTGAGTCATTACTTCTGATGCTTGGCGTAGGGGTCAAAAACTTCAACTGCCGATCTTCAACGATTCAGATCCCGAAGGTTGGTTGTTTCGTGCCGAATTATATTTTGAGATTAACAAATTACTTGATGCTGAAAGGATTATGGCGACGGGAATTTGTTTTGATGACGAAGCATTGGCTTGGTTTCGTTAGGCGGATTCGCGAATTCCGTTTGTGAGTTGGTCTGATCTTCGTTCTCATCTGTTGCAACGATTCAACGAGACTCACTCGGGGACATTGAAGGAGCGTCTCTTGGATATCAAACAAACGAGTTCTGTGGCCGAGTATCGCCGGAAGTTTGAGATTTTATCTGCCTCTGTCCGCGGCATTCCGGAGGATATTTTGGAAGGAATTTTCGTCAAGACGAAATTTCAAACGAAAACTCGTTTGTTCAAGCCTGTTGGGCTTGAGGCGTTAATGGAGACAACCTAGCTAATTGAGGATAGTTTCACTTCTTATGGGCCGACCCCATGGAGTTGGTGTTTCAAGCCCAAAAGAGGCAGTTCATAAAACAGTGGGCCCCAGCCCAATGGTTTCTCACCCCAAATCAATTACATTAGGGTCTGCTGTACATGCTCCAGTAGTAAACCCTCCTATCACTCCTCCCAAGCCATTTCGTCGCCGTCTACAACTCACGGAGGCTGATTTTCGAACCAGACATGCGAAGGGGCTATGTTTCTCTTGCGATGAAGTTCAGTCCTGGCCACACATGCAAGAAGGTACTGCAGTTGATGTTAGTGGAAGATGACAATTCTGGCACGCCACTTAGCACTGATGTCGTTTAGGTAGAGCAGCCGAACCTGAGGAGATGGCCGTTGTCGACACGATTGAGCTTTCCATGAACATGGTCATGGGGTTGACCATGCCGGGTAATATTAAGATTCGAGGAGTGCTCGGGTTAAAGGAGATCACGGTGTTGATCGATTGTGGTGCGACACACAATTTCATCTCTCAAGAGTCGGTGGATCACATTCCTCTTTCTGAAACAGCCAGCTATGCCGTGATTATGGGCACTGGTAATGCCTTGAAAGGGCGGGGCATCTGTAAAGGGGTCTGGATTGTGATCCACGACCTCGAGGTTCTTCAGGATTTCCTTCCATTGCAATTGGGCAGCATTGATGCAATTTTAGGCAAGGAGTGGTTGCGGGAGTTGGGTAATATGGAGGTCAACTGGCGCACTCTCACAATGAGGTTTAACTTTCGGGGACAACTGTTTTTTTTGAAGGGCGATCCTAGTTTGTGTAAGACCAGCATTTCCCTCAAAGCTCTATCTAAGGAGTTGTTACATGATGGCCAGGGTCTTTTGGTTGAATTATGTGCCTTGTCCACCCCTGAAACACCTCTCGCTACTAATTTGGATTTACCTTGTTGGTTTGAGCCTTTTTTGTCACAATTTGCTGGTGTGTTTGCCGCCATTACTGAGCTTCCGCCTGAGCATGACATTGATCACGCCATTCCCTTATTACCAGCAGTTGGGCCGGTGAATGTGCATCCATATCGTTACCCCCATTTTCAGAAAACGAAGATAGAGCGATTGGTACGCGACATGCTGTTGTCCGGGGTGATCCAACCTTCCACTTGTCCTTTCTCCAGTCCCGTCTTGTTGGTGAAGAAGAAAGACGGAAGTTAGCGATTTTGTGTCGATTACCGGGCATTAAACAAAGTCACCGTTCCCGACCGGTTCCCAATTCCAGTGGTAGACGAGCTTTTGGATGAACTACATGGAGCGGCAATGTTCTCTAAACTAGATTTAAAGTCCGGCTATTACCAAATTCGGGTCAAGGCTGAGGATATTTCGAAGACTGCTTTTAGGACTCATGAGGGTCGCTACGAGTTTGTAGTAATGCCTTTCGGGCTGTCCAACGCCTCGGCAACCTTCCAGGCATTAATGAATCGGGTATTTCGACCTTACTTGCGTAGTTTTGTTCTTGTGTTTTTTGACGACATTTTGGTGCATAGCAAGGATCTTGTTACACATCAAGAACATTTACAATTGGTTTTTCAACTATTGTTGGCTAACCACCTACATGTTAATACCAAGAAGTGTGCCATCGGTTAGTCTTCGATCGAGTATTTGGGTCATTGGATTTCGGCTTCGGGGGTTCATGTAGATCCTTCGAAGATTGAGGCAATTCAAAAATGGCCGAATCCCACTAACCTTAAGGAGTTGCGCGGGTTTTTGGGTCTCACCAGCTATTATCGTCGCTTCGTGGCTAATTATGGCAGAATTACTTGGGCTCTTACGCAGTTGAAGAAAGATGCGTTTGGGTGGACTACGGAGGCAGAGACAACATTTCAGCTCTTAAAAAGGCAATGATCGTGTTCCGGTCCTCACCTTACCGGATTTTCACAACCATTTGTGTTGGAGTCGGATGCGTCCGGAACGGGTTTAGGGGCTGTCCTGATGCAACATGGTCATCCTCTCGCATACTTCAGCCAAGTTCTCTCGCCACGTAACCAATTGAAGTCTGTCTATGAAAGGGAATTGATGGCTATGGTGTTGGCTGTCCAAA
This sequence comes from Stephania cephalantha, assembly GCA_039657325.1. Classification (NCBI taxonomy): domain Eukaryota; kingdom Viridiplantae; phylum Streptophyta; class Magnoliopsida; order Ranunculales; family Menispermaceae; genus Stephania; species Stephania cephalantha. Next base: position 9,186,851 of record CM077579.1, read on the forward strand.
AAATGGCGGCACTATCTCTTGGGGCGGCACTTTATCATTCACACGGATTAGCGAAACTTGAAATATTTGCTTGAACAACGTATTGTGCAACCAGAATATCATAAGTGGGTAGTGAAACTTTTAGGGCATGATTTTGAAATCAACTTCAAACCAGGGGGCCTCCAATAAGGATGTCGATGCCTTATCGCGGGGTTCTCCAGTGGATGCTTCCCTCAATTCCCTAGTGACGCACCGGGTGTTGGAAGTGCAAGACATAAAGCAAGCTGTGGTCAATGATCCTCATCTTTCTCAACTTTTTTGCCTTGGAAGAAGGCTCTCTTCGCTCGGCTAGACTACAACATTCACCACGACTTATTACTTGTTCAAGTCCAAGCTTGTTCTTCCTAAAGGCTCCCCTTTTGCAGCGCATTCTCTTTGAGTACCATGACGGAGCATTGGGCGGGCACTCCGGGTTCTCGCGCACCTTTAAAAGGATAGAAAGAGAACTTTACTGGGTGGGAATGCGGCAAGATGTGAAACGCTATGCGGCTGAATGCGCAGTGTGCCAACAACACGAGTACCAATCCTTTTCACCCGTTGGCCTTCTTCAACCGCTTCCTATTCCGGATCAAGTTTGGGAGGATGTCGCTATGGATTTCATCGAGGGATTACCTCGATCCAATGGATTCTTGGTTATTTTCCTAGTGGTGGATCGTTTGACTAAGTATGGCCATTTCATTGCTCTTTCCCATCCCTTCACAACTAACTCAGTGGCGGCTGTTTTCATCCGTGAAGTGGTTCGATAGCATGGTTTTCTAAGGTCTATTGTTTCCGATAAGGACAAAGTGTTCGTTAGCACCTTTTGGACTGAGCTTTTCAAGTTACAAGGCACACAGTTACATCATAGCACGACTTATCACCCTCAAACGGACAGGCAATCCGAGGTGGTGAACCATTGCCTTGAAACTTATTTCCGTTGTTTCGCTTCCGACAAATCCAAGTAGCGGAGTGGATGGCTTGCTTGGGCAGAATTTTGGTATAACACCACGTTTCAGGCTTCGACAAAGATGACACCGTTCAAGGCTGTTTATGGATGAGACCCACCCCCAATCATCCGTTTTGGGGCATATGCGACGGCCATAGCAGATTTAGAAGATCAGCTGCGAGCCGGTGATGCAGTTCTGGATGAGCTGAAATTTCATCTTAGCCGAGCCCAAGCAAAGATGAAATCAGCTGCTGATAGTGGACGGCGTGACGTCGAATTCATGATTGGTGACTTGGTTTATTTGAAACTGCGGCCTTACCGACAACAATCCCTTGCACGCCGCATGAATGAGAAGTTGTCTCCTCGATTTTTGGCCCGTTCCCAGTGATTGACAAGGTTGGTTTTGTGGCTTACAAAATCAAACTCCCTGATTTTTCTTCCATCCACCTTGTCTTTCATGTCTCCCAACCGCGGAAGGCAGTTGGGACCGCTGATCGTGTGCAACCCCTACCCCTTACGTTTACAGCTGATTTGGAATGGGCGGTGGAGCCGGCTGCCATTTTGGGTTTTCACTGTATCGAGACCGGTCGTGAAGTCCTTATGCAATGGAAAGACTTACCGCATTTTGAGGCTACTTGGGAATCTGTGGAGGTGATCAAGAAGCAGTTTCCTTCCTTTCCACATGAGGACAAAGTGGTCTCTTGTGGCGCAGGTATTGATAGGCCTCCAATATATTTGAAGTACTCTAGGAAGCCCACGAAGGTTGCAAAGACACTTGGCAGTGAGGCTGAAGTGGCGGGACAATGAGAAACGCATTGGAGGGAATTGTAATTAGTGAGATCAGAGAGTATAAATAGGGAATATGTAAGACAGTTGAGGCATGTTTTGTATGAACCATCATTGGGAGTGTTTGGGCAGCTCGAAGTGCTCTCTCTCCTCCATTTTCTTTCTTCTATCAATCAAAATCTCTTCCAGTTGGTTTGAGAGTTCTGCTTATTATTAAAATGTGTTCAGTGATCTTATCAGAAACTCAAAATTAATGATTATGATTGGATGAGCATAGATTGCTGAAGTTAGCACATAGAACTAAGTCCTTCATAGACTGCGTAGTTGCTACTTGCTTGACAAATTATGTTCTTGGCGTATAAAAATGTGCTATTAAATCATGTACCCCCTGTAGATATTTAAGAATGTTGGTATTTGTCATGAGCTTTCCTCGTTTTCACAGGCTGACTTTTGAAACTGCCCTTAAGCTTCGTGGAGGCCCTTCAGTAGTTTTTGCGCATTCTCTAGGAAACAATGTTTTTCGCTACTTCTTGGAATGGCTAAAGCTAGAAATCGCACCAAAAGCGTACATCCAATGGCTTGATGACCACATACATGCCTACTTTGCAGTTGGTAAGCTGTTTTTATGTTAAACCAGCTTAATTTTAGAATTGGAGTACCATATTTGATTATGTTCATTAATTCAGGAGCTCCTTTTCTTGGTTCTCCTGGTACTGTCAAAGCAACTTTTTCTGGAGAGTCGTTTGGTCTTCCAGTTGCTGAGGTTTTCTCTTACTCTCGCTATTGATTGATAATTTGATATTATTAAATGCATTGTCTCTACGAGTTTTTTGTCTGGCTCTGTTGCTGTAATTTCTATTCTAAATCATAATTTTTGGATGCTAGTTTATTCACCATGTTAGTCTTCGTGTTGGATGGAATAAGCAGTTTAGAAAGAGGGAGTTAATATTTATGATGAAGTCCCCTGCTGGTAACAACCTCGAGGAGTAATGCACCGCTGCAGTTTGCACTACTTTTAGTTGTGAGTCTTGTGATTCAGTCAACTTTGATCCTGTGTCCTTCCTCTTCTTTCGCTCAAACACTTTAGTGGCAGTGAACCCGAGAACCTATCATTAAATTGGCTTAAGTCACTGCTTTGGTGGCTGTTGACATTGCCGAACCAATACCAAGTAGGAAAATTACCAATCCAGGGCAATCTTGATCTTCTCTATCTTTACGTCCTAACTGCCTCTATTCTAGTTCCCCATTCAGTAATTATATTTGAAAAGAAGCTAGATTGGTTAGTCATGGAACTCAAGATAGATAAATTTTGGCAGAAGATGCGAAGTCCATTTTTCTTTTCAAGGGAAAAAATGGATTACAGCGTATGATTTTCAAATAAACTCTGCTGGCAATAAACAACAGTTACTACACATTTATGAATGAAAAGTGTAACAGAAATGTGAATGTTAAGGATATATTGGTGGAGTAATTTTTATAAACTCTCTTTTCAACCGATATACTTGTATCATTGTTTTTAATGTTCTAAATAGGTGTCATCTTGAGAAACATGTCATTTGTAAACCAGATACATTGACATCTGTTTGTTGTTTGCCACTATGTCAGGGAACAATAAGGTTGATTTTTAACACTTTTGCCTCTTCAATATGGATGATGCCATTTTCCAAGTATTGTAGAGCTGATAATATACATTGGAAGCAATTCTTTGAGGGAAAAGAGAAGGTTCGCCACAAATATCATTGTGATCCGATGGAGTTTCAATCAAACTATTCTGGATGGCCTACAAATGTAATAAATATTGAAATCCCTTCAACGCGAGGTGCAATTCAGAGCCTTCTCACTGGACGGTGGTGACTCTAACTGTGCTAAATACTCATTGATCTCTTCATCTTCAGGTGTTGATACCTATCAGTCAATCTCAGAAGTGGCACGGGGTAATTTTTCAAGCATGGAATGTGGACTCCCTACACAGTTATCATTTTCTGCAAGGGAGGTGGCAGATGGAACTTTTTATAAAGCTATGGAGGATTATGATCCTACAATCAAGAGGCTCTTGTATCAACTAGAGAAGTGAGTACCATTCACATTAACTCTTTCCCTCATTTAGCTTCAATTTTTTAAGATGGTTTGTTATTGAGAATCTGTCTATCTGTATGGTGGATAAAAATGTGCAACTATTAGTCTATTTGATGGAGCTTCTAAGTTTGAGCTGGTAATTTAGGTTTTCGGGCTAGTCTAATTGTCCAAGTGAGCGTTTTAGCCACGATGCCAGAAATCTACTTAATTTATTATTATTATTATTATTATTATTATTATTATTATTATTTTTATCAAGTGCTGGATTCTTTTTATTAATTACTAGTCAACATGGCACGTGTGTTGCACGTGCAAATAAAGAGTATCTTAATAATAGAGATGTCGACCTCGAACTAGGAATAATATTATATGTACTTGAGATTGTAATTGTTGATGATTGCATTGATTGGTAATCTATATTTGACGTCTTCAAGATGTCATTTTGTTTTTGAAAAAAACATGTTAATTTTATACTAAAAAAACGTGTTTCATTTTAATATACATAATTCATGCAGACTTTGATTTCTGCCTTATCTAGCTCAGTTATTCATTATGTGTGATGATAATAGATAATCTATCAGTATAAATATACAATTTACAGCATCTATGGAAAAGTGATCAGGTTTGAACTAAAGAAGAGGCACTATTTTTATTTTTATTTTTGTCTAAACCACCCAGTATCCGGACTATCCGACTACTCCGAATTGGCCCTGAATCGCGCACCGTATTTCACCAAGGAAAAAAGAGGCAATACTCAATCTTTTTCATTTGTTATGAAATGGAAAAATCAAAGGGTACTTGCCTTCATTAGTGAAATAGAAATTAAATTTAATCACTTCTCTGATGTTTGTAACAGGAAAAGAAAAGGGCAAACAATACATTATTTCACAATCAATTAAGTAAATGAGAAGAAGATGATACACAATCCAATATGTATATTATCACAACTGAAAAAAACACGTATGTTATCACAGTTTTTTTAAGCCAGCAAAGACCTTTACTCCTCATATTTAATATATTCTATTTAAAAACTTTGTCCCTAAAAAAAATTCAGCAAAGCACTTTTTTGTTCAATCAACCACCATATAATGTATCTTTAGACGTTACACAATCAGAAAAACTCGACATGGTCATTTGCCAAAAGAATACTTTGTTCCTTCCCTTCTTAGTCGAATAACCTCGATCTCGCTCTAACTCAGTGATCTCCTAGGAAAGGACGACACGAAGATACATTTTTTTTTTTTTATGAAAGGAGGCGATACTCCATTAATTTAGTATATACAAAAGAACAATTACAATAACTAGGGTGTATAAAGGAAAAAAAGTTGATATGTGACTTCATCCCTAACCTTTCAATCTACTCCCTAGGACCTTAAGTACAAAATGGGAGTGAAACAAAAACCTAACCCAACATTCAGTACACCAAGTCTTCATACATGCAAAATGGGGGTCACCTATATGGTTCACACCCTTGACAGAACCCCCACAAAAAAATATCAAACGTCCAAAACGAAGAACCACAATAGGCATGAAAGAGCCATACGTAAGGAAGAGCCCCTAGCATAACGTCCATAATTAGTGACAGAGAAAGCATGTTCTTCAGGCTCTTCCTGATTCTCCACAACATGTATCCACACCATCCAAAATCCATAAATCCCCAGGAGCTTCTATGTACTGTCTGCAAGGTTTAAAAAATTGACAAACTTCACCGAAGTTCGGGTGAAGTTTGTCGATTTTGAGGTGAGCAAAGCGAAGTTTAGAGGCAGTAGAAAAATTGCAAAAACTCGACTCAACTTCGGCTAACTTTGAACTTCAAAAACATCGATGGAAGTTAATAAAACATGAAGTAAAATTGTTATGTTTCGTGGAAGTTGAGCAAACTTCAACAGAAACTTCGACTGAAACTTCGCCTATGCTAGAAATATACTTAAAATTCGGAATATCCTCCAGTGACATGAGTTTTATGCATTATTGTTGTATGATTAAGCATAATTCTAGCATCTCTACGAAGAAACTTGAGTTTTCTAGCATTTAAAATTTAAAGTGAAATTTCGTAAACTTTTGCACAACAGGCGAATTTTTGTCAAACTTCCATCGTCGAAGTTAACTTCCTCGAATTAATTCCGAATTTTAAGTGAGCGAAGTCATAGGCGAAGTCGAAGTTTCGAACCTTGACTGTCAGGAAACACGAAAAAAAAATAAAAATTAAAGCAGGACGTTGGAGTTAAAGAAGAAAATTATTCAGATGTGCTGGGCAAGAGAGACTCATCATGATTTCTATATCTAATCTCTTTATACCTTCATTTGGTCGAAGATTAATTCGCATGGTGCATCTCAAAATAAGAAGACCAATTAAAAAAATGCAACAAATAGACTCACTGAATTAACACTTGGAATGGGATATGATTAGGAGATGTGGAGTTGCAGAGACTGCATAGTGCATCTCAAAAATCAGTTGCCTCCCACTGCTACTTTTTCCCATTGATTGATCAAATTTGGTCAACTAATTTTCACTTCCAATTGACTAAAAATGGGAAAATGTCTTGCGGTTTAATAGTAGTGCTTTTTCGGTTTCGTAACTGATATGCGGTTGAATCTGCTTCAGCCTTTTAGGTTTAGAGAACTCCAACGTGAGAGAGGGGAGCCAGCGAAAAGATTAAGTTAGAGAGCGAGAAGATAGCGAGTGGAGAGAAAAGTTAGCATGAGAGTTGGACATGTGTGGGAGAGAGAGAGAAAGAAGGATAGGGATGTTAATTAGAATGGAAAAGAGGACTTTTATACTCATTTAAATTGTCGATTACCTATATACCCTCACATAGCTTTTTTTCTAGGCCTCGTGTAGTCTCTTTTAACTTGAAAACATAGAGGGCATTCTTGGCAGTTTCGTGGCCAAATAGGCTTAACCGTCAACTGCCGAGTTTTGCTATTATATTAGTATAGATTTTATTCTAGAGAGATAATTGTCATTATAATTCATTTATCCTTATTGAAACAAAATAATTTGCTAAACAGTGGCGTATCATAAGGCTGCACAGTTTCTTTGATTATTTAGTGTTCTTGAAGTTTTCTTAAGAATTCTTCTTGAATTTTAAGAAAAAATCTTGATGGTTGATGCCAAATTTTTTTAATTATGAATATATTAACAGTACACCATTGTCTATCTTAAGAACTTCTTGTACCAAAAATTCATTAATAAATGGAAGTAATTATTTCTCATATAAAGAGAATGGAAGGATTATAGATGTTACCGTGTGACACAATAATATGTTAGGGCATCAAGCCCACCAATCTCTAAGGTCTACTATGGCACATCATCAATTGCACTAAATCGAGCGCAATGGAAGAGTTTGATCCATGTAGTTGACCTCAGCTAATTAGGGATTGAGGTTATGTTGATGTTGAAGAAAAAAAATAGTGCTCTTATTGTTCTGCTCAGCCCTGAATTATTAGCTTGATTCTGGGACGCTACTTCACATACAAACATCAATACTTAAGGATTTGCACAGATCCATAGAGATCCATCTCTCTATGTACAGAAAGATGGTTGTGCGCACAAATTAGTTATGCCGTGAATCATTTGTCTTAGATAGTTCACTCCATTGTAAAGTGTTATAAGCAGAGAATTGTAATGGCTGCTGTACTGGACAAACATGTGTTAGACCAGTAAGGTTTGTCTGTAATTCATATCAGTTTTCTTCTTTTTATGTTGTCCAAGTCTAAGAATGTGCAGCTTTGCTTGGTGAACACGAAACTTTATAGACAAAATATTACTTACATAGGTCTAAATTTAGATCGCTGAATATTTCAGGTATTATCTTGGCGATCCAGTTTTGAATCCTCTTACACCTTGGGATAGGCCACCATTGAAGAATATATTTTGCATTTATGGGATTGATTCAAAGACAGAGGTAAAGATGGCTCTCTAGAACCAAAAAAAAGAAGCATCCCTTTGTTTTAAGTGTGATTTCCAGCTTGATTTCTTCATGCCATTTTGATTATTGCATGTACATCCTTGATTAATATTCTTTTGTAGCTTTCTGATTGGTTTTGGTTTTACTTCTTTTTTGGTACGAATACTGGATCTTTTTTTCTTTTCCTCCTAGCTTTTGAGTCATTATTACAATGTTTGAATATGGTTTGACTATATAAGATACAAGAAGAAATGGAGGGAGGCTAGGAACATCAAGGATGTAAAAACATATTAAGTCTTAACTTGGAGTTATTTTTAGAACAAAATATCAGAAAAAGAAATCATTCAAAATTGATAAAATATTTAAAACAATAATTGAAAACTATTCATTTTGGTGCATCATTGACATGAACTTTGGATTTATTTCTGTCTCAATCAGTAATCATTTATGTTCATACCTGACTTACGAGAATTAGAGAAAGATTTTTTTATGCATTGGTAAAAGCATGATAATAAAATCCTATGTTGAATTTATGTATCTTTGAGTTGCATTAAAACCCAGAGGAAATTGATCCAAATCTCTTACATGAAGCCCAATGCTTTTGAATTTCATACCGAACCAAAATGATTGAAGAATTGTATTATTATAAATTATGATTTGATACTATGATCTATGGTTCCTGTTCTATGATTTGGGCTTCCATAAAGGCTTTTCATGAAAGAAAAGAAAAATGTATTTATAGATAACTGATTACAAGTATTGCTCTCATGAAACTCATATGATATTAATGATAATTCTATTATTGTAGCTTCATTCATGAATATAAACTAAGATCAAGAAGAAAAAGTATATTGAGAGTGACTTATGAAGTCCACATAACAAGGGGGTGAAAATGTTTGAAAATGGCGATACTATTAGATTTACCTGTCATTCATATTTATCTCCGAAATCCCTTTGATTCATTAATCTGAATCTCATTTGATTTAGCAAGACCTCCACCAATTTATTTCCAGGTCGCATTTTCATCCACGTGTAAAAGTTGTTTCATTTGGTCTCGGTTTCAATTCTGGATAAAATTTCTCTGTGGTGAATGAATAGATTTATGCATATTGACCTCTCCTTAAATAATTTAACCTTTGGCATTATGCAATTCCATGTTTTTACTGTTACGTGATAAAGGGGACTAAACTGTTGAGACGAATGCGGTACATAATTTATTGGAAGATGATAATCTAACATTCTAGGAGACATACATTTGCTACACAATGGTGTAGATTTGATTGATATGTGTGGACCCCATAAATTTTAAGGGAATCTACACCATTGTGTAGCAAATGCATGTAACAAAAGAATGTCAAAAAATCATTTTCCTAATTTATTTATAAATTAGGCCATAGTAAATGTTTATCTTGGTGCCTATTGACAGTGGTGTCTGATAAGATTGAACATTTAGAATATGTAAGTGGGTCCTCATGTTTGTTTTATATTGTTCTCAATTTCTTTGTCTCTTGCTTTATGTCGTGCACTTACACAGTACATTTCATGTTAGGCTTTGGGTCTGCGTTTCATCTCAGGGACACTTGAACCGTGAAACTATGAGTAGCTGACTTAATAGCATTAGTTATTGCATTGTAAGCATTACTATCTCTATGAAGAGTTTCATCAAATAATTCACTTTTACATCTTGAACTTGGATATAAAATAGTTTCAGTTCAAGTTGGCAAATATTGGATTGTCCTTGATGCATATTGGTTATTCTTCGTTTGTTTAATTTTTATTCTCGTTGTTGTTCCTAATGTCTTATAATTTATGTTGGAACAGGTGGGATACTATTTTGCTCCCAGCGGCAAACCTTACCCTGACAACTGGATCGTAACTGATATCATTTATGAGAGTGAGGGAGCTCTGTTCTCAAGGCAAGTCACATCGAACAAGTTATTAACATCTCTTTTAGAGAAAATAGGCTGTGGGCCATTGTTAAATTTTCTTTGCAAAAGAAAAATGTTTGGTAGATTTGAATACCTTAAGATTGGTAAATTTCCCGATCAGAAATTTCGTGAAAAAACTCATCTTTTCAATGCTAATTATCGTATTGGTTTTGTAGAACCAATGTTGCAAATGTGAGTGATTGTTTTGCAAAATGAGTAACATTGTCTACTTCTTGATAAAAAATTTCCAAAATCTATGAAAAATGAAAATTCGACCTGCCCAAGACTTCTGTTACTTCAGAATTAATTCAGGAAATTCTAATTCAACCTAGGAAGTTCTGTAATTGACATCATGGAAAGATTACAAATAGCTCAATTTATGTGTTCAAGGATTGATGTTTTGTCAACGCGTGTGGAGAAACATGAATATCTATTCCAAATGTATTAACTTATAATGACGGTTTAACAATAAGATTTAACATCTACAAGACTACATCATTAATGAATGGATGACTTGTAGTTTATTCTATTTCACGTGTCTTCTCTTTGTAATTATAATTTTAATGATATAGCTAGGACTCCTAGTAAGAAATTTGGACCTCTTGGATATTTTAGCTCTTCTTGTGTTTTTTGAATTCATTGCTTATACACAAGTTGATTTATTGATATTATTGTTTATCTTCTTAGCCTATTGTCAATTATTTGTTGGGTTTTGGGGTTCATACGCAGCGGAGATTACAAAACAGTTTTGATAAAAACCCCAATGATCCGAATCTAATTCCATTAAAAACGTTTAAACCATGAAAAACTTAATCATACCTCAATCGCAATATACCTTTCGAAAGGTTGATCGATCTCTAAGGCGTTGCCAACGATTTAACGCCTCTCTATCACCAATTGTCCACACACGAACGGCGGCCGAGATTTGAAGTGCTAGCTTCGAGAGAATATCAAACCTTTTTGTTTCTCTCCAAAACGATCCAGAGCATACCAAAAAACCCTAAGTCGTTTCTAAAACGAAAATAGAGTTTCGGCCTTTTTTCTTTCGTATCTGTTCTAACTTAAAGCGTCTATTTATACAACCCTTGTATATAGACGGTTAAGTAAATTACACATATACCCTTACTTAAAGAAGTATAAGTGTAATACACCACAATGACGTTTCTGTCATGAATTTTATCACATGAAATTCATTTTTCTGAATCATCTTAAAATCTCGCAAAACCATTCTTAGTGTGCGACCCAATAGGCTCATACAATGTTGGCAGTGTACCAAAACACATTTTGGTATACAAGTCATAAGCAGTCTCTAGCAAGACATTATGATTACCCAAGTTGTACGAATATCAAATCGATACAACCTAATCAATAGTGTATATAACATCCTTTTGTCACACGATATCCTTTTGATCAAACATAAGGCATGGAATTGTCATCCAACATGTTCAATCGTACTAGTCTCGATCTCTAGGTAGACTGAAAACATCCAAGTGACATTGATCAATATCAATTCACTTAGACTAGGCCTTTTAACAGTCTAACACATCGAGGGATCCACTAGATATCTCTCTTTATATGAGGGACAAATTCTATCTCGATTACACAACTTCATCACATTGTTCACACAAGAACCAATCACAACCTTTATAATCGTCCTAAGTTAAAGACAACGTTTGATTGTGTCAAATTACTTGTGTTCCTAATGTTGAAGTCTCAGCAATCTCAAGTCGAGGACTGAAAAATATACCTATCATGAGAAACAACTATGACTTAATCCATGTGATGTTCTCATAGCGGGTCCTGGTCCAAAGATTTGTTCCCTAACAAGTACTCGTGATCTTGATTCGTATCCCTATACGTATAATCATCATATGATCATCAATCAAGACTCACACTAGTCTTAATTCATTATAGTTCCCAGTATAATGATCGACTATGGACATTTAGGATATTTATGTAAATATCCATGGATCTTATTATAATGTAAACATGCAAATTAATTATAATAAACATCAAACGAAATCCTCTATTTTATTAACTAAAAGTATTCATAAAGACAGTTAATGGATTGACCTAGGGCACATGCCCCATCATCTCCCACTTGCACTAGGGCCAATCATACATGCATCTAATGCCTAATGATCTAACATGACCATCATGTTTTGCTTGTGGAAGAGCTTTTGTCAATGGATCCGCAACGTTGTCTTCGAGGGTACTCGCAAATCTTTACGTCTCCCCTCTCAATAATTTCTCGATGAGATGAAAACGCTGAGTATATGTTTGGATCTGTGGTGTGATCTAGGTTCCTTGGCTCGTGCTATTGCCCCGTTATTGTCACAATACAAACAAACAAAGGGTTAGCAATACTTGGAACCACACCTAGTTCGAAAATGAACTTTTTGATCCAAATCGCCTCCTTTCTTTCGCATCGGACGCGCAATATACTCGCCTTCGTTGTAGAATCTCGCCACGATCTCTTGCTTCGAACTTTTCCAAACTTACCGCACCCCCATTCAAAGTAAACACATATCCAGATCTGCGATCTAAAATCATCTATATCGCTTGAAAACTTGCATCTCGTGTAACCATTTACAACTAGATCATTTTCAAAACCTCCATAGACCAAGAACACTTCCTTAGTCCTTCTTAAGTACTTAAGGATGTTCTTTACTGCTATCCAGTGACTCTCACTGGATCTGACTGATATCTGCTTGTAGTGCTCAAAGCATATGATACATCAGGTCGAGTGCATAACATGGCATACATGATAGATCCAATAGCTGATGCATATGGAATCTTATTCATACGGTCTCGCTCATCATTTGTCTTAGGACATTGAGTCTTGCTGAGACTTATGCCATGAGACATTGGCAACAATCCTCTTTTAGAGTCTTGCAAACTGAACCTATTCAGCACCTTGTCTATGTAAGCACTCTGACTTAGACCTATTAGCCTCTTAGATCTATCCCTATAGATCTTTATCCCTAGGATATAGGTTGCATCTCATAAGTCTTTCATTGAGAAACACTTCCCTAACCAAGACTTGACATTTTGCAATGTTGGGATGTCATTTCCAATGAGTAATATATCATCAACATACAGGAAAAACAACTACACTCCCACTGACCTTCTTGTATACACAAGGCTCATCTTCGTTCTTAATAAAACCAAAATCCTTGATTGCTTCATCAAAACGAAGATTCCAACTCCGAGAAGCTTGCTTTAATCCATAAATGGATCTTTGAAGCTTGCATACCTTCCTAGAATTCTCAGGATGTACAAAACCTTCAGGTTGTGTCATATACACGTCCTCGCAAACTTTCCATTAAGAAATGCTTTGTTTTTACATCCATTTGCCATATTTCATAGTCATAATATGCAAGAATGGCAATTAAAATTCTTATGGATTTAAGCATGGCTATCGGCGAAAAAGTTTCATCATAATCAACACCTCGAGTCCGCTGAAACCTTTTGCTACAAGTCTTGCTTTAAAAGTATGCACTTTGCCATCCATGTCGGTTTTCTTCTTGAAAACCCATTTACATCCAATGGTCTTACCACCTTCAGTAAATCAACCAAGTTCCAAACTTGGTTATCATACATGGATTGCATCTCGAGTTCATGGCACTTAGCCATTTATCCGAGTCCGGTCCGTACATAGCCTCCCGATAAGTGGTGGGCTCATTTTGGTCTATAAGCAACACATCACGACTATCGGTAATGAGAAATCCGAATCTCTCTCGGCTCATGTCTTACCCTACCATTTACGTGGGCCTTGTGTCACTTGCGGAGGTTCAACCGGTTCGAACGTTGTTGAACTTCCAAAGAGCGGTTTAGTGTTTATCTCGTGTTTTTGAACTTCTTCAAGATTTATTTCTCTCCCACTAGTGTCTTTTGAAATAAACTGTTTTTCCATAAAGGCACCATACCGAGCAACGAACACTTTATTCTCAGCGAGATTATAAAAGTAATATCATTTTGTTTCCTTAGGATACCCCACAAATAAACACTTATCAGATTTAGGTGCTAGTTTTTCTGAGACTTGTCGCTTTACGTAAGCCTCACAACCCCAAATCTTAAGAAAAGACAAACTAGGTCTCTTCCCGTACCATATCTCATATCAACCGCTTTAGAAGGAACTCGATTTAGAGTGAAAGCTGCAGTTTGTAATGCATAACCCCAAAAGGATAATGGAAGATCTGCATGACTCATCATAGATCGAACCATATCTAATAAGGTTCGATTTCTCCTTTCAGAAACTCCATTCCATTGTGGAGTTGCTGGTGGAGTCAATTAGGAGACAATTCCACAATTTCTAAGATGATCATCAAATTCTTAGCTTAAATACTCACCACCTCGATCTGATCGAAGTGTTTTGATAGTTTTACCAAGTTGATTCTGCACTTCATTTTGAAACGTTCGAAACATCTCAAATGATTCAGCTTTATGTTTCATAAGATATACATAACCATATCTGTTGAAATCATCAGTAAACGTAATGAAGTACTGATAACCTCCTCTAGCCATTGTGTTTATAGGACCGCATACATCAGTATGTATTAGACCCAATAAATCACTTGCCCTTTCACTGTGTCCAGTAAAGGGACTTTTAGTCATCTTGCCCAGTAAACAAGATACGCACGTTTCATATGTTTCTAAATCAAATGATCTAGAAGCCCATCTTTATGGAGCTTCCTTATGCGTTTCTCGTTTATGTGTCCGAGACGACAATGCCAAAGATAGGTTTGATTACAGAAATGACAATTTTCTTCCTTTTCTTTTGGGTGTTTTGAAGCGAGAACAGTGGGGCTTAACTTGTTCCATAAGGTTTGCGACAAAAAAGAATGTTTGGCAACTTAGCCTTGCCTTTGCCTTTCTTCTTCATTCCCTTTCCCTTTTGAACCATCAACACATTACTAGAGGGTTTCTTGATATTTTGTTCAGCGAGTTTTGAGCATCAAATGCAACTCGAAATTGATTTCTCCATATTATTCATATTGTAGTTCATCACAAATTGTGAGTAACTTTCCTAATGAATTTAGGATCAAATCCGTAGCCAACTCTTGGCTTATGGGAAATCCGAGTCTATCAAGTCGGTCAACATAGCCCTTCATCTTCGAACATGAGGACTAACGACGCACCCTCGGTCATCTTGCAAGAATGTAGGTTCTTGACTGCTCGAACCTTTCTTGCCTAGCTTGCTTTGTTGGAACATTTCCTTCGAGTGTTATAGCCATGTCGTAGGCTTTCATTAGTTCCATGTCCTTCGAAGTTCAGGAACCATAGTTGCCAGCATAATACATGCAACATCAGTAGAATCGTTGACATGCTTATTATGCGCATCCTTCACAGCTTTTCGTAGCATTGGCTGGTGGGTCCTCAGGGATTGGAGCATCCAGGACATACAACTTGCGTTCATGCTTAAGAACAATTCTCAAGTTTCTAAACCAGTCAAGAAAGTTAGTCCCAGATAGCTTATCCTTCTCAAGGATGGATCGCAGTGACAGGGGATTATTGTTACTTGAAGAGGCCATTGATCTACAATAAAGATTATGCAAAGTTTATTTTAGTATAGAGGAATAGACTCCCACTAAATTAACAACCCTCCTAAAACGTACTGTATATTTAGGGGACTAAAATCCATATTTCACATAATTCTGTGACAGCTATGGCATGAAACACGAACTAGATTATTTAGGTAGGTAACAATTACCAATTACATCTTATGTAATTTTTAGATCCTTTTATGAGATATGAGACATCTTATGTCTTAGCATGTTTTTATCTCATCATTTGCCTAAAGCTCAAAACTATTTTGATGGCTTTATTAAGTCGGACCATTTTAAACATTTAGGTAACTCTTACCCAACTTGTCTCACCAAGATAACACAATACACCCAAATTGCTATGGTGAAACCGTATTAGTGTGATCGAGGCCTTGACAAGTGTTTAAAATGGATGGCGTGAGACTTAAAATTTAATAGAGGGATTTTATTCGCTTTT
The DNA here is from genome assembly GCA_039657325.1 of Stephania cephalantha. Lineage (NCBI taxonomy): Eukaryota > Viridiplantae > Streptophyta > Magnoliopsida > Ranunculales > Menispermaceae > Stephania > Stephania cephalantha. The sequence goes on from CM077579.1 coordinate 9,202,519, forward strand.
AGTGATTTTATGTAAACAATAAAATATCATATATTTTATTGATTTCTTAAATCACTAAACAATTTGGAGATTTTTATACTGTTCACTAATAAAAGAATTTATGTGCGCTAGGATTAGTTAGATCATGCGGTCCCATTGGCCGTCAATGGCAAGGGGTAAGTCTGAGGGGTAGCGCTTTTTTTTTTTTTTTTTTTTTTTTTTTTAGAAGACGAATCTCAATTCCGAAAATTAAAATTCGCTATAGAAAATCATAATTTTCGCTGATTTTATTATCATAAATTAACCCCTTAATTTATCCGAAATTAAGTCAATTAAAACATTTTAATTAACCCGCTACCACATCTAACTAATCATCTTATCCTAATCCAATTAGGATTTAAGATATTTGAATCCTAATATATCACCAATAACAAGATTTTTGATATTTATCTCCTATTCTAATTTGTTATCTATCTTTATCAAATAGAAACTTCATAACAAAATATATATAACAAGATAAATAATTAATTTCGAAAATTAATTATTTATTTTAGATTTAAGATATTTGAATCCTAGTATATCACCAATAACAAGATTCTTGATATTTATCTCTTATTCTAATTTGTTATCTATCTTTATCAAATAGAAACTTCATAACAAAATAGATATAACAAGATAAATAAATAATTTCGAAAATTAATTATTTATTTTGGATTTAAGAAATTTGAATCCTAGTATATCACCAATAACAAGATTCTTGATATTTATCTCATATTCTAATTTGTTATCTATCTTTATCAAATAGAAACTTCATAACAAAATAGATATAACAAGATAAATAAATAATTTCGAAAATTAATTAATTATAAATAAATAATTTCGAAAATTAATTATTTATAAATAAATAATTTCGAAAATTAATTATTTGCAATTTTGGTCCTCATCCAAATAATCAAACATGTAATTGAATCATGAACTACTATCCCAATCGAACCTAATGGTGTCATGGATCATAGAACACGAAACTCAATTCATTAAAATTATTCGAATTAACCTAACATGGTTACTAGCATGTACGAAACTAATTTCAATTAAATCACGAATATATGTATCATATACACAAAACATGATAATAAATCTCACAGAAAACTTATGTATATCACATATACATTAACTATTAATATGCTTTCAATCATATATCATGTATATATCGAAGAAAACATGCAATGAATTTAATGGAATCGAACTCGAAGGCTCTGATACCACTTTGTTGGGTTTTGGGGTTCATACGCAAATGGATATTACAAAACAATTTTGATAAAAACCCCAACAGATCCGAATCTAATTCCATTAAAAACGTTTAAACCATGAAAAACTTAATCATACCTCAATCGCAATATACCTTTCAGAAGGTTGATCGATCTCTAAGGCGCTACCAACGACGAACGCCTCTCTATCGGTACCGTCCACACACGAACGGCCGAGATTTGAAGTGCTAGCTTCGAGAGAATACCAAACCTTTTTCGTTTCTCTCCAAAACGATCCAGAGCATACCAAAAAACCCTAAGTCGTTTCTAAAACGAAAATAGAGTTTTCGGCCTTTTTTCTTTCGTATCAGTGTTCTAACTTAAAGCGTCTATTTATACAACCCTTGTATATAGACGGTTAAGTAAATTACACATATACCCTTACTTAAAGAAGTATAAGTGTAATACACCACAAGGACGTTTAATCATGAATTTTATCACATAAAATTCGTTTTTCTGAATCATCTTAAAATCTCGCAAAACCATTCTTAGTGTGCGACCCAATAGGCTCATACAACGTTGGCAGTGTACCAAAACACATTTTGGTATACAAGTCATAAGCAGTCTCTAGCAAGACATTATGACTACCCAAGTTGTACGAATATCAAATCGATACAACCTAATCAATAGTGTATATAACATCCTTTTGTCACACGATATCCTTTTGATCAAACATAAGGCATGGAATTGTCATCCAACATGTTCAATCGTACTAGTCTCGATCTCTAGGTAGATGAAAACATCCAAGTGACATTGATCAATATCAATTCACTTAGACTAGGCCTTTTAACAACGATCTAACACATCGAGGAATCCACTAGATATCTCTCTTTATATGAGAGGGACAAATTCTATCTCGATTACACAACTTCATCACATTGCTCACACAAGTAACCAATCACAACCTTTATAATCGTCCTGGTTAAAGACAACGTTTGATTGTGTCAAATTACTGTGTTCCTAATGATGAAGTCTCTGCAATCTCAAGTCGAGGACTGAAAAATATACCTATCATGAGAAACAACTATGACTTAATCCATGTGATGTTCTCATAGCGGGTCGGTCCAAGATTTTTTGTTCCCTAACAAGTACTCGTGATCTTGATTCGTATCCCTATACGTATAATCATCATATGATCATCAATCAAGACTCACACTAGTCTTAATTCATTATAGTTCCCAGTATAATGATCGACTATGGACATTTAGGATATTTATGTAAATATCCATGGATCTTATTATAATGTAAACATGCAAATTAATTATAATAAACAGCAAATGAAATCCTCTATTTTATTAACTAAAAGTATTCATAAAGACAGTTAATGGATTGACCTAGGGCACATGCCCCATCATTATTTTCTTCCAAAGTATCATAATGTGACTCATAAGTTTATTTTTTGGATAGTTTGAACAGCTTTGAATATCTCATTTGATTTTGAAGATTGGTACAAGAGTGCTTCTTCTCCAATCTGTTGGCATTCGTTTTGATCTTAAAATTTTGTTAAAAAGTCTTGTTAACCAAGTCAGTGCAATTTCTCCTAGCACCAACTTCTAACATTGTTGCCATTTTAGCCCATCAGGGAGTTAGGTTGAAGGGTGCAGATGTAGCTGGAAATTTTTTGGTGAACTGCTAATTAGGTTTAAGAAGTACAGTTTAGGGTGGCGACATCAATACTGACTAAACTTTTTGTACTACATAATTATGTACAGCCACTTTGAACTGATGGGTGATTTTCAAATAGCATGTCTAAATTTCAATTTCTTATTATCAGAGTTTGGATCATACTTCACTAGTTGTCCTTGAAGTGGCCATCCTCAACTCTTCTTGAATCGATCATGCATTGCACCAACGTTTTCAATCCGCATTAATGCCCTTTAGCCCCTAACCCTCGTGCGGGCAAAAGCAGCAAGACCTAATAGTTGATGCTACATTTGACACAATTTAGAGTTCATGCTATTTTTTGCCATAAAAAGAAAACATAAAGTTTGTATGTTTTTATTATTATTATGAGCCATTTCAGTTCAATGTTGTTTTTAAAATGTAATTACTTCAATGAAGTTCAAGGAAGTTTTAAGAATTTTATACTGTGATCTGTGAAATATCTACCTTTTACCATAAGTGTCTCATTCGAATGGTTTGGAAAGCTCACTATTAATCGCACTAAATCGAGCACAATGGAAGAGTTTGATCCATGTAGCCGACCCCAATTAATTTGGGACTGAGGCTATGTTGTTATACCATAAGAGTCTCATTACAATATTCCTTGAATTTCTTTCTTTATGAATGTTTTCATGCTGACTTGTTTGTTTGATTTTGATGCAGAGAGGAAATGAGGATTTTTTTTTTTTTGTTTTTTAAGTAATCCCAGTGGAAAAGTATTTTATAGTTTAATAGTGTCTTTAATTTTATTTGTGTGGCTTCCTAGCACTTCTCATGTTTGCCGCTGCTCCCTTCTCTCTTATTTTTTCATTTATTTAAATGCTAATCAGATCAGGGCACTTAGTAAGTGGGAATCCTGGAGTTGAAAGTGGTGATGGAACGGTAGGCTAACTCTGGTGTATCAATCATTATTTTCAAATGTCAATCTTTCTAGATTATAGCAATGGCATTTTTGTGAGGCGTTCTTTCTTTCTTAAGTTTTAGCAGTTTTTTTAATATATATTTTATTTTTTGGCAGGTCCCATATCATTCCCTATCTTGGTGTAAGACTTGGCTTGGGTCTAAGGTGAACATAACTAGGACTCCTCAGGTACTGGTCCAAGAAGTATTTTCAAAAATATTGTTATTGGTAGTAATTGTGGATTATCTGCATCACATTCACATATGCATTTTCTAATTTCTTGATGTATTATTTTGATGTGATGTTTTGCCATCTTGTCGGTTGTCACATGGGACATTGTTATTTTTTGTAATAGACCCAAGTCCAAGGAGAGTGTAGGAATGACTAGTTTAATAATGAGTGGGCTTTAGTTTAGAAGTGGGAGAGTTCTCCAAAATGCCTAGGCAAGTTGGAGTTCCCACTTCCAAACTTATAACCTTTGAATTTCTTTTCAACTAGTCCATATGTGATTATTCCCTTATCTCCAACACTCTCCCTCAAGTCCAAGTGGTCTAACCAGTTGTGACTAAGGATTGCAAGGCGTTAAAGCGATGCCTAGGCATTTTCCTTGCTAAGACGAGGCGCCGCCTAGGCGTCGTCTAAGCGAATAAGAAATATTTATTTAGAGGCCCCTGAAATTAATTTAATTTTTTATATTTGTATGTCTGACTATAATACTACTATTCATTGTTTGTCTACTACATCATAAGCATTAATATTAAAGCTTCATTCTTAAAAACAATTAAAGCTTCATACTTCAAAAAATATTAACTTTTTTTGAAAAAACAAAAAAAATACTAACTTAAGACACTTTGAAAAATCAAATGAAGCATGCATTACCACATACAAATGAATGAATATCCCAAGACCTACCATTACCATAAGAATTCAACTTCAAAATATTCATTTAATAGTCATCTAAGTTCACACTTCAAACAAGCAACTAGCAAAATCATCAAATTCGGAAGAAGCGATCATAAACCATCATCATGCAAGTCAATCAAAAATTTGAAACTTTCTAAAAAAACAAAAATTTTGTTTTCATAAAAAATAAGAAAAAAAAACAGAAATTTGTTTTCTGAAAAAGAGTAACTAATTTAAAAAAAAACAGAAATAAATTATTTTTTCAAAAAAATTGGAAGTAAAATAGAGAATAAAATATTAATTGGAGTTGTCGGAGAGTCGTGGAAACTTGTCGGAGTGTCGGAAGCTCACCGGTATCCTCGTCGGAGATCAAAAAATGAATGGTTGTAGGGCACAACTAATGGTGAGGTGGGGTAGGATTGTGAAAGTGGTGGGGACTAGGGTTAAATCTTGTTGTTTATATATATAAACATTTAATTATAAAGAGATTTCTTATCTTTATAATAAAACTTTAAAAATGTGCTAAGAAACCCCCCATCGCCTAACTCATCCCTAGGAGTTTTTGCCTAGAAACGTCTAAAGATTCACCTAGGCGACGCCTTGCAATCACTAGTTGTGACTTGCTTTGAATTTGGTAAGTCTGGGATTGTGTTCTTTTTGAATCTCATAGGCCTCAAGTCTTCCAACATTTGGTAAGCCTAGGCTTGTGTTTTTTTCGAACCTCAGAAGCCTTAGGTCTTTTGACATGGGGTTAGCATCATCATTTTTGTTTTTTCTAGCCTTTTTATTTTTAATTTTTGGACTTTGGATCTTTAATTGGTTGGTAGGCCATTTTTGGGCTCTAATACCATGTTATTTTTATATAATAGGACTAAGTCCAAGTCATGAGAGTGTAGGAATGACTAGTTTAATGTGTGAGCTTTAGTTTAAAAGTGAGAAAGTTATCCAAAATCCCAAGGCAAGTTGGAGTTCAGACTCCCAAACTTCTAACATTTGAGTTTTTTTTTTTTCAACTAGTCCATGTGATATTATTCCCTTATCTCCAACAGACATCTATGGCTGATGGAAAGTGGTGAATTTTTGTGACTTAGCTTCTCTTTTCCTTCATGTTGGGATTTGGGAATACTAGGTGGCTTGTTTTTCTTGGTATTACGAAATATGAATTATGTTTTAATTTGTGATTAAGGGTTTGTTGTTGATAAAAAAGCCTCAATCCCAAATCACCTGTGGTTGGCTGCATGGATCAAACTCTTCCACTCTGCTTGATTCACTGCCTCCTAAGTTATATCAGTTTAGCCTATATCATTGAGTTTCTTCAAGTGTTTTTAACTTGTTGTATTTGGATGTATCCAAACCATTGCAACTGCCCTTCAAATTTTTGCATTATTTGATGCTACTCCTATAGTCCTACTTTTCTTTAAAAATTTGTACTCTTTATTCTATCTTTATGAGTTTTTTCACCCTAGACATCTTCATTTAATCATTTTATGCACACATTGTCGAATTTATTATGATTTGGCATTTTCCTGTGTTAATTTCATTAATCAACACAACATTATGCTTATTATGTGCAAATAGCATATAACATGAAACATACTAACATCATCCTAAAAATCCTCAGTCAAGCCATCCATTTCTAGTGCCAAAGATTGAATTCTTGGCTTCATCAAGACTTTGCGTGCTTAAAATCAGAGTTAATTCAAGGAAATTTAACTCAATAACTAAATATTTGTGAAACTTTAACATCATAGAAAAATATAAATAACTTAATCTATGTATTGGGTTAGTATGTATTTTTTAAAGGTATGATCGAATTATACAATATGATGGTATCAAGGAAGAATCTTGTCAGTATGATGATTTTTTTTTAGGTCTTGTCGGTATGATGTTTAATATACATTTTGTTGCAACAAAATTTTCATGACCTAATTTTTTTTTCTTTTTCTTTTTTTATGATAGTACATGACCTGATTCTTACAATCAATATTAAGTGGAAATAAACTAATTAGACATATTTTATGATTTTTATCACATATTCTCTCTTATTCTATATTATATATGATTTTAAGTTGTTTGTTTCTTTCTTTTTAATTCAATTGGATGGTCGTGGCCTTCAAGATATTATTTCTAGTGGTTGCAACACGTTTTGAGGCAAACCCGCCTAGGCAGGTGGTGTGGGCGTCCTAAATAAATTTTTAAAATTGAATGGGCCAATTGCAATTGAGTTTGGTGCTATGATACCTACGAAACAATAAAATTTTAACATAGTTAATGTTATATAAGGACCTAAAGGCTTATCAGTTTTCTTGAAGTATGTATTGAATGCAGATTATAGTGACTTATAAAAAATTATTGTTAATTAATGACCTATAAATAAATAAAAATTCAAGGGCCTCTAAACAAATATGTTTTGGCCGCCTAGGCTAGGGAATTCACCTCGGGATCGCCTTGGTGCCTTGCAATTCATGATTATTTTTTCTTTTAGTTTTTCATAATATAATTCGTTTCTTGTTCACAAGTTTGGCATGCTACTGTTCATTTCTTTTTCTTTTTTTTTTAAGTCATCAAGCAAATTTTTTGGATAACACAAATTTTGCCCTAGATGCGATAAAATTATTAAAAATTTCTCTATATATGATTCATAATTAAGTTTTGAAAGAAATATGTAATTATTTTAGAGAAGTTTGCAGAAGGTTTGAAGCAAGGTTCGAAACTTTGACTTCGCCCTTTAATTCGCTCAATTAGAGTTTGGAAATAATTCATGGAATTTCAATTTGACAAGGGGAAGTTGTGCAAAAATTAGTGGATGTAAGGAAGTCCATGGAATTTTATTTTAGAAGGTAAAAAAGTCAAATTTATTTAACAAGGTGTTATAAATAACATAATAATGCAACTATAACTCATTAAATTAACATGCAATTTGCGACATGTGTGACAATAGTTTTATATTTCTTTGTATGAATATATGCACATAGATCTATACATGTAAATAAGAAACTTATTTTTTGTAAACTAAGAAAAAAAAAATATTTTTTTTCTATAAATTTAAATACTTATGTTTTCAGGATATAAATGTAATCGTATGTAGATTAACTTGATTAGTAACTTATTTTATATTTTATTCACTTAAAATCTAATAACATTAAAAATTAGGCATCGTATAAACTTAATATATACATATGTAGTAGCATTTTAACTAAAAAGTGATGGGGAACACATAATCATTCCCCAATACATCAAAAATAAAAAAGTAATTAATTCAAAAACTCCATATTTGGATCTCGCACTTCAATCTTCTTTGTGGTCGTCTCTGCGCTGTTGTGGGTGCACTGCTCTCTTTTCGTCCTTGCCTTCTTTTTCACTAGTTTTGAAACTTCTAGTCTCTCCATTCTCTCTTCTTTCCATCAAAACCATAGATGGGTTGGGCTTGCTCTCTCTTTCGGTACTTTTCGCGCTTTGTTTCTTCTTCTTCAATGAGCTCAAAATGCTTCCGATTCGTAAATGATGTGATTTTAAGGGAACAAAGATAGATTTCAAGCTATTTACGTCGAGAGTGTGAACTTCTAGGGATGGGAGTGTTTTAGATGCGAGATTTATCTTTAATCTTAGATTTTATTTAACATTTGATAGGGTTTCTTCAAATCTGTAAAATTTCATGGAAATTTTCTAAGTTTAACAAATTTCAACGCTTTTGACATAACTTTGTGATTTATTGGCGAATGTTTTGCTGAATTTTTGCATTTTTTTAGCCGTACTTACTTTCGTGTCGCTACCTTGCTTGTCGACAAAATTTGCCCGAATTTCGACAAATTTGGTCGATTTTTCATAGCTTGGTTTGAAGACTTCCATAGAATGTCTTGTGCCTCCCAAACGTTTTTCCTTAATTTTGTTATAGACATTTATCTTATCTTGTAGGTGCAACACAATATATCTAATTTTTTGAAACGTTGAGTCAGAGAACTCTTCATTGCATGCAATTGCGATTTGCAACATCTTATACTACCCTTCAAAAGTTTGCATAGTATCAAATTAGGCCCGTCATAAATGAAAGAGCATGTGAAATTCCATGGCTCATGAGGAATTATTGTGTAACGACCCGATCCAACACGTGTCTAAGATGCTCGCTAAACTCCTGTAACACTCTGTGAGCCTTACGTGTGAGCCTTACGAACGCCTTAGTAAGCCTTTGTACCAGATGAACGACAACATGTATAGCTTGGATAATTGATGAATTTAAAACTTTTTAAAACAAAATGCGGAAACAACATAAATAAGTCAGTTTCGAGAAAAAAAAAATCGCTAACAAATCCATGATAAAAATACGATATTGTTTATCACTTCCACTATGTGGGCCACTCAATAAATTCACAAAATGTAGAACTACTAGGTAGATTCAATGGGGATTTTGCAACATACATCGAGGAGAGGCGACTAAACTCCCCAAGCCTTCTCCTTGTTGCGATCTAATGCTCTAGACGAGGTACAAGGAATATGTTAAGGGGTGAGCACATCAACATGCTTAGTAAAATGGGTATTCACTTGGTTATCGAGGATCCACTAATTAATACCTCATGCAGGTGACTATATGAAATAGTAAATAACTAAAGCATGGCATCAAGGAAATATATATAAGCAATAGGGGTGGGCAAACCGCGGTTTGGTGATTTGGTGATTTTCAAACCACCACCAAACCGCGAACCACCACCAAAACCACAACCAAACCGAACCGCGGTTTGGCGGTTTGGTCGGTTTGGTTTCGCGGTTTTAGGGTATATTTTTTTTTTAAAAAATGGTGGTCGGGAGGTGGCGGGGGAGGCGCGATTGGTGGGGAGGCGGCCACTCGTGGTGGGATGCGTGGTAGGAGGAGACCACCGGTGGCGGGAGACAATGGTGGGAGGCACAACCGGTGCGATGAGCGGCCGTGGGAGAGGCGGGATTGGTGGGAGCGGTGAAAGGCGACAATGAGAGGGGCGGCGGTGGGAGGCACAACCGAGAGGGGCGACTAGTGGGTGCGGCGGTAGGAGGCGGCGACGCGATCGGTGGCGGTGAGAGGAGGCGGCGAAGATTGGTGGCGGTGAGTGGAGGCGGACGTGCGGCGGTCTTGAGAGAGAGAGAGAGATGAACGGTTGAGGAAGAGAGAGAAACAATGGTCTTGAGAGAGAGAGAGAGATGAACGACGAAGAGTCTTCTCCTCATCTACCACTTCAAATTTGCTTTCCGAACAACAAGAATCGTTGCACTACTTTTGTTACAAATTATCCAAACCTCTCATTGTTACAAAACAACATCAACAACAAGAAGACCTCTAATAAAGCTCCCACAACGCCCCAAAGAATAGAAGCAATAGAAGCTCCCATAACAAAGAAGACTTCTAGAGAGAGAGATGAGAGAGAGAGAGATGAACGGTAGAGAGAGAGATGAACGAACGGTAGAGAGAGATGAACGGTAGAGAGAGATGAACAGTTGAGAGGAAGTGTAAGTTGTTATAACTTTATATTGTTAGGGTTTTAAGTAAATTGAGGAAAATTACTAAAATACCCTCGGTTTGGTGAAACCGCAGTTTTTCCAAATTGAAAACCGCGACCAAACCGCGATTCCGCGGTTTTTACATTTTTCAAACCGCACCCAAACCGCGAGTTTTAAAAACCAAATCAAACCGCACGGTTTGGGCGGTTTGGGCGGTTTTTCGAAAACCGCTGCCCACTCCTAATAAGCAAGATAAAATAAGCATGCAAGTCATTCAGTAGATTGGCATATACATTTGTGATGACTTAACTCAATGGTGGCCAATTTACCCATCCATTGCGGCCTCTTATACCTTTTACGAGTCCAACATGTGTTTCTACATTAAACACAAGTTTAGGTAGGTTAATTACTCTCTTAGATAGGTCTATACGAAAGTCTAGACCCTTAGGAACCCTTTCCTAAATAACAACCTTTTTGGTACTAGGGTTTGTGGTACCATCTGATATGGTAACTTACATTGTTGTCAAAACCCTTCTTTTATTACATTTGGTGAGGTAACATACACTATTGTCACAACCCTTTTGATAACAGAGCTCATGCTAACATTTGGTGTGGTAACATACTCTGTTGTCACAACCCTTGTGATAATAGGGCTTGTGATAACATACGGTGTGATAACAGACACTGTTGTCACAACCCTTATGATAACAAATACTCGTCATCTTCTCCAATGTTACCCGAACTTGGGTGCAAGTGTTGAGTGTGGTTATGCGTCTAAAGGTAGGACTTGTCTATTCTCTAATTTAAGGGCACTTGGACTCGACAAAAAATGTTTGAAACTTAAGGCACATATGCTTATATATATGTTATTATAATAGCTTACATACCCATATTTTTTTTTTCTCATTTTTTATTCTTATTCTACACTAGGAATTTCTTGTTACTTTTTTTTTTTTAATCTTTTGATACAAAGTGCTTTTAAAATGGAGTATCCATATCTTTTGTAAGTGTCAGACTTGTTTCAAGTGTCTGACACGGGTATTGTGGGTTAGTGTGAAGGGTCTTCTCTACAAGAACCACAACAACGACCCCGAACAACAAGGCAATTTGAAATCTCTTTCAATCCAAGCAACAAAAGGTTGATTTAACCTCTCAAGAATAACAACAATAATACCAAAACATCAAGAGAACCCAATTCCCTCTAATTCGGACCAAATAGAGGTTGGTCTAGCCTCATTCTCCCCCATTAAACCCAGACATTTAGCAACTAACAAGGATTGAACAAGAACCTTGAGTTTTATGAGAGAACCTCACTTAGGGCTTTCCAATGGTGGTTCTTTACGCTTGATCTTCACTTCTTTGACTCTAGCTCGCCTTGATCTACCTTCCTTGAGCCTTCATTCCCACCGATCTAGCAAGAAAGCCCATCACTTCTCACCACCGACCACACTTTTTGTCAAGCTTCCTCACATTCTCTCACTTGTTCAACATTGAGATGGGAAAGGAAGTGAAGACTCAAGTTTTAAGTCTTTAAACCCTCTCCTAGGTCCCCAAACCCGTATCCCAAGGAGAATCTAGTGGTTCATGAAGCTCCAACATCTTCAACTTACTTGAGTCATAACCCATGTCTTGTTGCCCTCCTAACTCGCATCTCGAGATCCAACCCAACGCCCTATTAAATCAACCACATGGACCATGTAAACTTCCAATTTCATTTCAATTTGATGCTACCACCTTATGTATAGACTATAATACACTTATAAACAACACACTAGAAGCATAAATAACATCGAAATACGCGTATTACCTCGAACTCGAGTATGCGGCGCATCATGCGTCGAGCTTAAGCTCTTAATGGCCTGGGGTTAGCACTATTATCTTAAATAAAAAATGTGGGCCTTTACACATTGGGCTTCTAATTTCGGGTAAAAGCTCTAGAACTATTTGGTCTTATCTTCTTAGGGGGTTGCAGTTTGGAACACGAGGCCTAAAAGATTGAATTTATTTTACATCTTTATGATTGAAATGAAAGCATAATCTGTCAAGTGAAGGAACTCGGAGTTGTTGAATTGTGTTCATTTAGTATAGGCCATATTTATGGATATCTTTTGAAAAATTGTGTCAAGGTCTTTTTCTTTTGATGATCCATAGGGATTATGTGAGGATCTCGATATTGTCTTGTTCACATTCTTAAATATAGCTTTTCTTATCTTGCCCTGTGGATTTTATTTCTATCACAATTTTGTTGTTCTTAATGAAAAGAACGAAATATAATTGGGCTTGTTATTGCATTATTTGTTTAACTGACTTTATCACTTCCTTTCCTTTAATTCCTTTTCAAAATTTTTTTTTTGATAAGAAAGAAACCAACTTATCACCTCAAACTTTCACACGAAAAGGCTCAAGCCTTTAACCTCTAGCATATAGGGTTGCAAGTAGGGCGGGGAATCCCACGAGGCCCCGGCCCGGTGGGGTGGGGGCAATAATTTCAATCCCCGCCCCTCCGCTTGCCCTGCCCCACTTGCAACCCTACTTGCATAGAGACCTCATGCCAAACCATTGAGCTACCACTTGGTTGGTAATTCCTTTTCACAACTTCAACACATCTAGCTTGATTGCTTTCTGATCTTTTGACTAGAAAAATTATTTTTCTTTGACTTATTGTCTTAACTGTTGAAGAACTCCTAATTAATAATTTACCAATATGGTCTATCACAAAATAACAAGAGAACAAAGATCTATAATTTCTTAACACTAGTTATGTTGTTTTCTGTTACGTTTCATACTGGTGAAGCAGTACTTATCAGTAGTTGATAAGTTAACATCTATTAAATTTATGTTTATTTTGTTTTTGAGTTTCCCAGGCAGAGCATGATGGCTCTGATGTACAGATAGAATTGAATGCAGAACATCATGGCACAGATATAGTTCCTAACATGACTAGAGCACCACGTGTTAAATATATATCTTACTATGAAGATTCTGAAAGTCTTCCTGGAAAAAGAACGGCAGTCTGGGAGCTTGATAAAGGTATGTTAGAAATTAAGATTTTTGTTTAGACATGCAAGTGTTGTGCAATTTTTAGGAGATGCTTGATTCATATCTCTTTGGATATAGAATTTGATTCTCATCATCCTGTTTGGTTAATCTATCCAGAATATGTGCTAGGAATGGCAAAAGGATTAATCCATGTATTTCCCATGTCATTGACTTTGAGTGCAATGTTACTATTGATTGTGGATTCGAGCTAATTTCTGTAGGCACTAGGCAGTATTGTTATTTTCTTGTTTTGTGCTCAAATATTGAACATTTTCCCAAGTTCTCTAAAAGTTCCATCCTCCTATCTAGAAAAGGCTAAAAACAAATTCCTCTTCTCTTTAGAAAATACGTCCGCCTTTTTTGTGTTTTAGATGCATCTTTTTGTATCTGGAAACAAAATGCAGTACATAAATTCACATATTTTTAGCCAAGTTGTAAAGTATTTTTATCAAGTTTAACCAAAACCTTCTGTCTTCAAAAAATAATGAAAGGTTGTTTTCTAAGTTATTTTTCGAGTTTTATCATTGTTTTTTGCACGGGTAACTAAGTTCTTCCCTCATTTTTGTCATGTTTTTCCTCTCAAGTGGCAGGCCATTTTCTTGGGTCCCCGTTAAAATCACTCAACTAGTCTTTTACTCTTTTCTTGAGCGTTAGAGAATTTCACTTTATCGATGCCACATTTTTGTAATTAATTTAGCAGCCAGTATTCTGTCAAACTTTGAGACTTTTGTATTTTATCAGGCTCAACATTGCTTTAAAGGGTGCAGATTTGTGCATTGTTTAAAACCTGAATCACGCTACATATTGCATTTTTCTTTATCTTTTTTTTTTTTCAAGTCCAAACTAAACCAATGGTCTTATACAACAACATTAGTGCAATTGATGGTGTGCTTTCCAAATCATTTAAATCCCTCCTAATTAATTATTTAATGCGTCCCAAGTTAGCTTCGGTCTACCCCTACCTCGTCGAATTTCTTCAATTTCTATTAAGTGGTGGTTTAATTTAGTAAAAATCTACAATGTGTGGTTTGTTTGGTTGTATAAGAGAGGAATAGGGGTAGCCTGGTAAGGTATAAAGAGATTGGGACTTGAGATCAATACTGATCTCCATTTTGAACTCAAGTCCTTTTTCTATTTCTATTCTCTTCGACAGTAAGAAAAAAGAAAAACGCTACACGTACTTGGTGAACACACTCCCTCACCACACTCGCTGCTTGGTATATGACACATGCCCTCTTCCCCATTTCTAACGAATAAATAGTTTATTTTTGAAAACTATTAAAATAACATTCCTTTGAGTCTACCCACCATGTTATGCATCTCGAAATGCGTAAGATCACATCTCAAGGACGTGCCATGTAGGTGAGTGTTCACCAAGTATGTGTGGCATTTCCCAAGAAAAAAAGTTGAGTTTGTAATCCATCTTCAAATGTTAGTGGTTCTACTAAGGATGTGAGCGAGTTCGTTGAAGTAGATAATTTACGCCTTTTATTTGACGCTTGTGAAAAATCCAAGAAAAAATAGAATTAACCTGAACCTTTTCTTTTCAGAGAAAAGCATCAAATCACTGAACTTATGTGTTGTATCTTGTTTGGGACTGTGTAGTCACTCTTCTTACCTCAACTATGCACATTAATAGGAATTAACATATCCTTGTCTTGTAGCGAGCCATAGAAACATTGTTCGATCTCCTGTTCTAATGCGAGAGTTGTGGCTTCAAATATGGCATGATATTCATCCTGATGCAAAATCAAAATTTGTAACCAAAGGTTGGTGCACTTTCTATTTGCTTTTTGGCACACTTTCTTCAACATGATGATTTCCATTTATTATGCTCCATTAAACAGCAAGGCGTGGGCCTTTGAGAAATGAAGACTGCTATTGGGACTATGGAAAAGCTCGATGTGCCTGGCCTGAACATTGTGAATATAGGTTACCGTTTCTTCATTTTCTTAATTTTCTTGCTACATTATTACTTTACTTGTTTGATGTTTTTTTTTTTAAGCAGCAAAAAAAAACTAATCTTTTGCTAGATATATAGGTAGGCTTTACGCCAAAAGGATGTGGCAAAAAATAATCTCCCAAGAAGACACAGAATACTACTCTCACCTGAAAATTGGAAACAAGAAAGCTTAGCCACTCTGCCAATTAGGGGTGCAAGGAATATTTACCCCCTGAAAACCTATAATGCCCTATACCTTGCCATTACCGAACTGATTTACAATCATTTGCTTCCTCAAGACTCCTTTGTCACCATTCTGCCCTATTTTTGATGCATTATTTTCAGGCTGAACTTTGCCGAAAATGTTAGCTATGTCTAGACACTAAAGCTGGCAAAGTGGGGAATGCTGGAATGGTTTTTTATTCTGTAATGACATCGTCATAGAAGTTGAAACCTTAGTACCTAACCAACAATATTTATATTTTGCAATGTTACAATGGTCTAGTATTCTCTTTAACAAAGCAATTATGGTACCTGCAATTTGAAAAGACTCATCTACAAGATAGTCATAGTGGGGAAGATCTTGGCACATGCACATCCATTCCTTCATTGTATCATCTACATCATCCCGTTTCTAGATGCTCTTTTTCCGGTTGATCAATTACGCTTTAACTTTTCTGACAAGTTGTTGAAATCTTTCAGGTATATTTTTGGAGACGTACACCTCGGTCAGAGTTGTAGACTGAAGAATACATCAGCTGATCTCCTCTTGCATTATCTGTAGGCCATCAAATCAAAAGCAGTGAAACGTAGCCTTTATTGATAAGAAGACAAAAGTTCCCAGAGAAAAAGAGACTCTCTCCTCTCAACCCAGACACTACAGTCTCCCAGGTACACAAAATTCCCCCCCACTACATGACATTACACTCCATATATACTCTCCCCACTGACTATCACGTACTAGGCGCGCTGGACCTCAGTTGGGCCCACATTTGGGAGTGTCATGGACTCCTTTGCCAGCGATCCCCTACTCCCTTTTGTCCTTCTAGTATACCACTTCTTGATAAGAGGCCTAACATTACTCCCCTCCTGAAGAACCAGCTTGTCCTCAAGGTGGAAGGAAGGAAAAGACTTCCGAACATGGCGAACCAGCTCCCACGTTGCAGCCGATTCCGGCAGATTTGTCCACTTGACAAGAACCTCAGGACTCGCCACAAGAGCACGATAAGCCAAGACACACTCCGGTTCAACAACCACCATCACTGAGTCAGGGGAGAGGTGGCAATTCGGGGCAAATGGGCACGGGTCCAATCACCTTTCGTAACTGTGAGACGTGAAAGACCTTATGGATGGAGGCGGTAGGAGGGAGCTCCAGTCGGTACGCCACGGGTCCAATACGGGCAAGGACTTTATAAGGGCCGAAATACCTCGGACTAAGCTTCATATTGGAACGACGCGCCATTGTTTGCTGATGGTAAGGATGCAATTTTAAGTATGCCAGGTCACCTACCGTGAAAGAGATGTCCCTGCGGTGCTTGTCAGCCTGGCGCGCATACGGTTACGAGTTGCAACCGATCCCTGATCTTGGCCATAATTAGATCCCGGGAGTGCAGCAGAGAGTCCAGATCAGGAAAGGTCGAGGTGGAGGAGAACCCATAACGGACCAGCGGTGGAGGATCACGACCGTATAGGACCTTGAAAGGCGAACATTGGAGGGAAGAATGGAATGAAGAATTATACCAAAACTCGGCCCAATGTAGCCAATCAGACCATTCTTTGGGTTGTTGATGAATAAAGCAGCGCAAATAAGTTTCAACACACCTGTTAACCACTTCGGTTTGGCCATCGCTTTGAGGATGGTAGGCGGAGCTGTGGTGCAATTGGGTATGCTGAAGACGGAATAATTCACTCCAAAATTGACTGAGAAACACCTTGTCACGGTCGGAGACGATATTGTTGGGGAACCCGTGGAGCTTAACCACATCTGTAATGAACACATCTGCGACAACACGAGCTGAAAAAGGATGTCGTAAGGGCAAGAAATGACCATACTTGCTGAAACGGTCGACCACAACAAGAATGGAGTTGAACCCTTTCGAGGATGGTAAACCCTCGATGAAATCCATCTTGATATCTTCGAACACCCCCGATGGAATAGGTAAGGGCTGAAGCAACCCCCCCCGGCGATAAAGTCTCGTGAACTTATTGCGTTGGCAAATGTCGCAAGAAGCAACGAAGGTTTTGACATCATTCTTTACTCCAACCCAAAAGAATTCCGCAGACAACTGCTTATACATTTTGAGAAAACCTCCATGCCCGCCGATGGGAGAGGAGTGGAATTCAGCTAATAAGCGTGCCTTAAGTGAAGATGAGGCTGCGATCACAGTGCGACCCCGAAAGTGGAGGAGGCCCCGTTAGATGGACCAACCCGGTTTCTCAAGAGAGCCCTGCTGGAGACCATGAAGAATGGGAGCTAAGAATTCATCAAGTTCAATTTCAGATGTGATGACCAAAGTATTAGCAAGAGAAGACACCATCAGAGAGTGAAGTGAGCCTTCGAAAGGAAAGCAAGAAAGAGCATCAGCAGCTTGGATGGAAGAGCCCGGTCTATAATGGATATCAAAGTGGTAGCCAAGTAACTTGATCAGCCAGCGTTAGTACTCCGGAGCGACTACCCGTTGCTTTAATAAGAATTTCAGACTTCGCTGGTCAGTACGCACCAAGAACTTGCGGCCCAAGAGGTAATGGCGCCACTTTTGTATGGCCAACACGATGGCCATCAATTCACGCTCATAGGCCGACTTGCGCCGAGCTCGGGAAGAAAGAGCTTGACTAAAAAAAAGCAATGGGACGGTCGTGCTGAGAGAGGACGTCCCCCACCCCTACGCCCGAGGCGTCTGTCTTGATCACAAAGAGAGAATGAAAATCGGGCAAGGACAACATCGACACCTCCTTCATAGCCTGCTTGAGGTGTTGGACCACAAAGGTAGCCTCATCAGACCACTCAAAAGAGACTTTGTGAAGTAGTTGTGTAAGCGGGGCGACCAGTTTTCCATAATCCCGGACAAAACGCCTATAATAGCCGGTGAGGCCCAGAAAGCCACGCAACTCCTTCGGGGATTTCGGCATTGGCCACGTATCCATGGCTCGGACTTTGTTCGGATCAGCTCGAACCCCCTCACCGGAAATAATGTGACCCAAATATTCCAGGTTAGTACGGCCAAAGCAACATTTCTTTAGATTAACACACAAGGAGTGTGAGTGAAGAATAGAAAGGACCTCCTGGAGATGGTCACAATGTGCGGTCATGGATGAGCTAAACGCCAAGATATCGTCGAAGAACACCAACACGCAACGACGGAGCAGCCCTTTGAAAATGGAGTTCATAAGAGATTGAAAAGTGGCCGGGGCGTTAGACAAACCAAACGGCATAACACGAAACTCAAAATGGCCGTCGTGAGCACGAAAAGCCGTCTTGGGTATGTCAGCAGTTTTAACTCTTATCTGGTGGTAGCCGGAGCGCAAATCCAACTTGGAAAAAATGCAAGCCCCATGGAGTTCGTCGAGCAGCTCATCGATGTTAGGGATGGGAAACATGTCGGGCACCGTCACGCTATTCAACGCCCTATAATCCACACAAAACCTCCAGCTGCCATCCTTTTTCACCAGCAACATTGGGCTTGAAAATGGACTGTTACTCGGCTGTATGATTCTCGAAGCTAACATCTCAGTCACCATTCGTTCAATCTCCACCTTCTGAACCTGGGGGTATCGATAAGGACGGACGCGAATGGGCTCAACTCCCTCCTTCAACACAATTGCGTGGTCACAGTCGCGAGAAGGTGGCAATGAAGTGGGCTCCTGAAACAGGGAAGAAAATGAATCCAACAGCTGTTGTAAGCAGGGTGCAATCTTTTCTCTGACTTGGGGGGAGTCGGAAGACTCTAAGCTACAACATTCCACTAGAAAACAGCCCACTCCATCATCGAAGGTACGTTGGAGGGCTTTACAAGAGACACAAGCTAGATGAAGAGTAGGGTCCCCGCGTAAGGTCACTCTCTCACCCGCAACTGTAAACGTAAGGGAGAGGTTTTGCCAATCAACTATGGTAATACACATAGTCTTCAACCATTTCATGCCCAAAATCAAATCATGGCCTCGCATGCCAATAGGAAAGAAATCAACCACCACCTTGAGGTTTTGGAAAAGCACACATAGATCCTTGCAAACGCCTGACCCCGTCAAACGAGCTCCTCCACCCACAAAGACCCCATACGAAGCTGTCGATGATGGGGGAATTTGTAGAGCACTAACCAGAGTTGGCGAGATAAAATTGTGGGACGCTTGGTGTCGATGAGCACCACCACATCCTGTTCCGCCACTCGACCACGGACCTTAATGGTATGTGGATCAGGAATGCCACCCAAAGCATGAGCAGACAATTCAAGGGTAGCTGGATCAGGTTGGAACTCAGCAGACTCGATAGGTGTATCCGTCGACGACTCCCCTTCCTCATCAGCAACGAGCATAACATTCAACACCTTCTTCGCGCAACGATGGCCAACAAACCATTTGTCGTCACACCGGTAGCACAATCCCTGTTTGCGCCGGATCTGAGCCTCAGATTCGGTGAGTCATTTATGCTTGGGTGGAGAAACGTTGGGCGTAACTGCAGCAGAAGGCCTTGGACTCGAAGATCCAGAGGAACTTGGGCTTTTTTTACCCCGAAGGCCCACTGGGGGTAGGCCCTTGGTTTGAAGTGCTGGAGAATCCTTGTTTGGGCCAGCAAGTGTGTGAGAGACCCAATGTTGGGTCCTGAACTCGGATCTGAGAGAAGAGCCCAAGTGAGGCGACTGGGCTTTGGCACTACCAGGCCCAATTCCCGTCCCATCTCTGTCGCTGAGTTTCTTCTCCAGTCGCACTGCTCTGGCGATCACAGCCTTCAACGACGACGGAGGATCGACCATGATCTCCACGAGGATCCGATCACACAAGCCATTGATAAAGACGACGATCTTGTGTACTTCAGATAACCCCTCCTGATGAAGAAGAAGTAACTCGAAACGTTCGCGATAGTCACTCACTATTGTCACTTGCTTGATTGAAAAAAATCTCTGGCAGAGAAACAATGGATCAACTTCTGTAAATCGCGATGATAGCTGTTTCTTCATCTCCTCCCAACTCGAGAACGGTTGAATCTGCTCCTCCGTCTGCAACCAGATCTGGGCCGCTCCCACAAGGCAGACTCGCGCCGCCCGGAGTTTCGAAACCTCCGTCATTTCATGAAGAGCGAAGTAGTGTTTAGCCTGGTTGAGCCAAACCAAGAGATCCGTGCCGTCGCATGTGGGCATCTTGATTTTTCGTACCTTCGGACCCCGAGCGATACGGTGTCGTACCCCGATCTGGATTGTTCGCCACAAAACCCCCTTCCCTAGAATCAGATTTGGCGAATCTGCCCCTTTTGTACCACTAGACGAGCCGATCTGAGGAGATCTGGCCAAGTCATCCCTCTGTTGCTGGAATAACTCTTCCATGCGGGACGACAACATCTGGATCTGGGACCGGAGATGATCCTGCAGCTCGGATCGCAACCCTTCAATCGACCCTTCCAGATCTTGTACTTTTCTCAACTCCGACTCCATCGCTTCCAGTCGAACATCCATTTTTGGCCCCATGACAAAGCTTGCTTTGATACCAATGTTACAATACCCAACACAACACCCTCAAAAGCAGTGAAACGTAGCCTTTATTGATAAGAAGACAAAGTTCCCAGAGAGAAAAGAGACTCTCTCCTCTCAACCCGCACACTACGGTCTCCCGGGTAGACAAAATTCCCCCCCCCCCCAACTACATGACAAGCACCTCATATATACTCTCCCACCGACTATCACGTATCCCCTAGTGTCATGGACCCTTTGGCAGCGATCCCCTACTCCCTTTTGTCCTTCTAGTATACCACTTCTTGATAAGAGGCCTAACAGTACCCTTTCCAGTTTTCACCTCTTTCAACGTCTCTCAAATCAATTTTATGAGCAGAAATTATACTCAAACACTTCGATCTCTTCAGTTGCTTCAAGAGGCAGACTCCAAGAAAAACCCAAATATGAACTACACTTCTCTTTGAATCACCCAGATTAAGCTTGTAAAGTTCTCTTCCCAACATAAGTTTACGCTATCGGAACATTTTTCTTTTCGACGACAGCATAAAGATAAACATAAACATAGCCTCAATCCCAAATTTTCTTTTCATATGAACAAAGTTTATTTTGTATTTGACTTAATGTTAGTTAGTGACCCTTTTGCAGGGGAAACTGATTGATTATTTGAATAACAGGAGCTGTACCATATCAAGTAGCGTATATTGCTCGAAGTGTTTCCTCCAACCATTCTTACTTCACTGGTGAAGTCACGACCACATTAGGTAAATACTTAGATTTAAACCCTATTTTTTGGGTGGCTTGTACATCTACTAGGGCCAACGTGATGTTGTAATATGAGTTTTGAGAAGCTTAGCCTTTTTGTTTAGGTGAATAATGCACAAAGGAAACAATAAACATCTTCCATTTATTTATTGTATTAAAAGCTACAATTTGCCTTTAAAAAAAGAAGCTACAATATGCCTTGTATTATAGTTGTTTCACTTGATCTATGTTCCAGGCAAAAAGAGAGACCTCTTTAGTTTCTTGTCTCGTCTATTTTCGTAGAAACAGCACCATCAGTTATAATCATAATTACGTAAAGAGAAATGCTATCTTAACACTTCAAACTTCAAAGAGTTTGTGATTGAGAATTTGTAGTTAGAATTGGAACTTTCATGCCAAACCTCATGATGGAGTTCGTACACTCAAATGCTACATTGAATTATAGACAACATTAGTCTTTAATTAGTGTACAAAGTTGATCAATTAGAGAGCTAGAGGGCTTGAATTAGTCTTGATGGAAATCGTTGAAGTACAAAAGAGTTGCGCGGTAAGAGAAACAAAATCAGATAAGAGAATTGCATATGGAAGGGGGTCGACTGTTAGGGATTGGGTATTGGTGAATGGTAAACTAAGTTTACGCACCTCTATACTAATTCACCTACATTATTATACATGAGATGTGTATGCATAACATCATGCATATTCAAAGCATTTTAACAACTTTTATGCAAATGAAAGTATCATTACCAAATTATATCTCTGTGCATACGTTATTATACATTGTGCATGCATTATTTATACATTGATGCATACATTATTATACATTTTGCATACATTATAGATTAAGCTAGGGAGGGGGACCCCTCACCCAGGCCTTCCCTCCACCCCTGATTTGTCGATTGGCCGTAGGCGAAGGCAGATCTGGGAGCTGTGTTCGAACTCTGCTAAAGGTACGAATACTACCATTGATATCAGCAGGGCGTGCCACAAGCTTCTCCTTCGTCGGCAATGGTGTGCCTCCAAAGCTCCTCGCATTTGTGGTCATTACAAAGCAAATTAACATTGCCAGAAGCGTGTACAAGAGTACATGATTGCTCATAAGAGCACCCATCTTTTCTAGCTAGTTGATCTTCTCCCAGAAACCAAGTATTTGGATTTTGTTTGGTGTTAGGCTAGCTTCTCATGATTATCTGAGATGCATGTGTTGATCAATTTTGTCTTTCAACATATGCAGACTTAAACATTTATATAGTTTGCCATGCATGGTGGTTGGGAAAACTTTTTTTAATTATTTATTTTTTGTTGTTGATTTTTTATTTTTTATTTTTCATCAACACAAACTGTTTGTTAAACAAGTCTTGTTTTGAAAAGCACTTCTGTTGTTGTCATTTCCACAAAACCATTAAGGGAAATGTTAAAGTAACTTGCTTTTGACACTTACGTTTATAACTTGTCGTCGTGGTCCTTTAGATAATACTTTGAAACACCGTCGCCCAGATCTTTATGCAAACCGGCGCCCAGATCTTTACGCAAAATTCAAAGGACCACACAGTTTTAAATATACGTGTCAACCAATCATATTTCATTTAGGATTTCATACGCGTGATGAAGGGGTTAACAAGGAGCTGTGTGAAAATAAGATAGTGGTCAAGCTACGCAGTTGAGTGACTTGAGTCGTACTTCAATTTTTTATTTTTTTATTTGGTTTTCTAGTCTTACTTCAACATTGAAATTGAATTCAAACATAATTAAAGAATGGAGGGTGCGAGAACAGGGGAAAAAACCATTAATGATGGACCTTGACCTTGAAGGACAAATCAAAATTCGGAGAAACAAAAAATATATAATTGATTATTATTATTTTTCAGTTAAGGTATTGAACTATTGATTAACTTTTGATACATAATATTCCATCCCTTTCCGAATAGTTGTCACATTTTTAGAACTTTTATGTTTCAACAAATGCGTCTCATTAGGAAATCAATAAAATATTAATTAAATACTTCATTTTCGTTTCTAACCTCATTCTATTTAGTTAATGACATTCTTAATAACTTCTTTTTACAAAATAACTCATAATATAAATAATGAATTAGTCATTTATAGAAAAATAATTTAGTCTTGTTATAAAATCTTAATGATGTGGCCTTAATGCTTGTGCACAAACAAAAATGTGGCATATACTGTGGAACGGAGTGAGTAACAAGTATATGCAGCAAGTGTATTTACCAATAAAAAATAACCTTGAGAAAAGCTTAATTAAGTGATTTTTTTTTTCTTTTTGCCAGCTTTAGTGATACTTTTGTGCATACATTTGCTAGAGTCCCTTAATTTATGCATCGTGATTAGAGGTGCACACAGATTGGATCCAATCCAATGAGGATCAATCTCTAATGAGATCCAATTATTATAGATTGAGAAATCACAATTCAATCCGGTTAATTTATTTTCTAGATCTGACTTAATCCAATTTACTAAATGTTGGCTGAATTAGATCAAGTTATGCAGATTGATAATTATAAAATTAATATTTATAAAATTATAAAATTAATATTTTAAATTAAAACTTATGCAAATCCTTACAAGTAACAAAAAAAAATTTATGATTGCCAAAGGATCTCTAGTGAGGTAGATAAGGTATCACTTATCAAAAAGCAATTTAAGGAGGTCGTGGGTTCGACTTTTACCCAAGTTTAAGAATAAAAAAAATTATGATTAGTAAGAAAAATGTTGAATACCAATCTTAATTCAAACATATTAGTTTCAACATTTTTTATATTTAATTGATTAAATAGCTTAAAATGTGTACTTGAATATTATATGAACAATTCATTTAAGTTGCAAAAATTTAAATTTTCAAGTGCATATTTATAAATAGTAGATGAATTAGTGGCATAAGAATGTTAATGCCGTCTAAATATAGTTCAAGATTTTAAAAGTATATGTCTAATGTAAGGTATATAAAAGTTAATTAGATCGGATTGAGGATTGGACCCATGGATTAAACTAGGTGTGCAATATGCAATTCAATCCGATCCATGCGGATTGCAATTTTTGCAATCCAACTCAATTTAACAAACTCAAATTATGAAGCAATTAGAGCTAAACAGACCAGATTGAATTGGATCCGTGGATTTCATGGACACCCTAATCGTGATCGAAGCATTCATATCAAGTTAAAAGAAAAATTTTAAACGATCGCAATTTAAGGCCAACTATGCTTAATTTATAGAAGTAAATATTGGGCGGTAAAGAAACAACTAGTATATAAAACGAATATAGTTGAAATGATGAAGTTTAGGTGATGTGTGGTAAAACTCGTAAAAAAAAAAGAATAACAAATACAATAATTCAAAGAAAAGTAGGAGTAACACCAGTTGACACAAATATTAGGAAAAGACAGTTGCGGTGCTTTGGACACCTCCAAAGACGCCCTACAAATGCCTCCATTATAAAACTCGACTAAATAAAAATTGAAAAAATTCAATGAGGTAAATGTAGACCATAACTATTTAGGTCCCATTGATACTGAGAAAATGATCAAGAGACACCATTTGGGAACCCAATTAAGTGCACTGATCTAGGTGCGCCGTTCGATACACTTCAATTACGTATCTTGAGGTGTACCGAACGATGCCTCACTTGACACCTAGGTCGGTGCACCTACTTGGGTGTCCAAAGTGAGTTCGTTTAGCATGTTCCTTAATTATAAAGGATTTAAATGCTTCACATCCACCATGGATCAACCCACGAGGTCCCTTCACATCTTAGAACTTGAAAAAGTATAGATCAATTCCATAGTGGGTTACCGTAGCAACTTCCTTTCTCATATGACCCAAAATCAGAAAGGAAAATACTAAGATGACCCGTTTCGAGACACTCGGAATGGACACTCGGTTGTTGGTGTCCACTGATTCTCGCATCGATGTTTGTGTGCACACAAATTAATGTGTATTGAATGGACACCAACAACCCACTGTCCATTTTAACTGTTTTAAAAAGGTCACTGTATCATCTTCCAATCAGAAAACCAAAAAGACAATTAAAAAGAGCTATACAGCAAACAAGCTAGAAATTTAAAAGGCACATTTTCATCATTTTCATGCCTTTCTCATGAGATTACTTAGTTAATTACATCCAAAACACTTCTTAAGGAAAGCAAAAGACTTAAATTTATCGTGCACGTATGTATTAAGTGGCTTTGCGAGTGCAGTGTTTCAATTAAGGCAGTACTTTTGGTTGTCATCTGGAATAGAGTTGCAGAAATCTGTTTTTACAAAAAAGAACAAGTAAATTGTCTTCTTTATTCGCTCTTTTCCAATGAGAGAACTTCTATACAAGAATATAGTGAAAAAATTACAAAAGTACATATGTATTTACTTTAAATGAGGTAAACGAGGGGATTTTTTTTTCCCAAAATAGGCAATAACGCCTAATCAAAAGGCGTTATCACCATGGATGACATTTTTTGCTGACGTGGACACATGGATAGCGCCTTTTCAAAAGGCGTTATCCATGTGTTCGAGCAGTGTAAAATTACACGAAAAGGCGCTATCTGTGTAATCTACGCGTCCTACGTGGACGGTGAGGTGGACAGTGAGGTGGAAGGCAATTGTATAGATAGCTCATTTTGAAAAGGAGCTATTTATACAAAATTATACACTCTATGAATGACTCCTTTTGAAAAGGAGCTATCAATACAAATTTTTTCCTGATGAACGACACGTGCATATGGAGATGGACGACCGCGCCACTCGCGTATGTCGAGGTAGACAACCAATGTAAACAACGCGCACGCATATCGATGCGGACAATCCATGCAAATGTCACCCATGTATGCCGAGGTGGAGATTTCATGCAAATGTCGAGCACGTCGTCGAGGTGGGCGACCCATGCAACCTCGTGCAACTCATGCAAACGTCACGCACGTGTCTCGAGGTGGTAAAACCAATGTAAACGTCGCGCACGTATCTCCCGGTTGACACCACATGGAAACGCCACGCACGTATGTCGAGGTGGGCGAGCCATGCATATCCACTACAGACCATGGACCCCATGCAAACGTCACGCACGTATCGCGAGGCGGACAACCCGGGTGAGTTGCATGCTTACTATGGATATGCATGGCTGGCCCACATCGACATACGTGCGTGGCGTTTCCATGTGTTGTCAACCAAGAGATACGTGCGCGATGTTTACATTGGTTTTACCACCTCGAGACACGTGCGTGACGTTTGCATGAGTTGCACGAGGTCGTATGGGTCGCCCACCTCGACATACGTGCCTGCCATTTGCATGAAATCTCCACCTCGGCATACATGGGTCACGTTTGCATGGGTTGTCCACGTCGATATGCGTGCGCATTGTTTACATTGGTTGTCTACCTCGAGATACGCGAGTGGTGCGGGTTGTCCATCTCCATATGCACGTGGCGGTCATGGGAAAAGAATTTGTATTAATAGCTCATTTTCAAAAGGGTTATCGATAGAAAGTATAGTTTTGTATAGATAGCTCCTTTTCAAAAGGAGCTATCTATACAAATTGCCTCGCCAACTCAACGCCACCTCACCGCCACCTCACACCCATGAAGCCTAGTCATATGATATAACGCCTTCTCATAAGGTGTTATCACCTAGATTTGAAAATAAAAAGTAAACTACCCTATTTTGTGAAATAAAATGTAAATGTCCCCCACTTTTGGAAAAACACCTATGAACTACTACATTTCAGCTTTTCAGAAATAAAAAACAAGGATGTTCATACCTCTAAATCTAAGACTTTTACCTCACCTAGCTCACCTAGAGAGATACAGAAACATGCATATATAAAATAACTTTAGACATTAGAGCATCTCGAAAATTCTCAATTCTAAAACTCTTTGAGAATTTTCTTCAATAATCCAAGCTTGGATCGCACCTCTTCAAACTTTGCCTTCGGAAGAACCTTTGTCTATGTGTCTGCAATTTGAATATTTAAACTGCAATGCACAAGATTGACATCTTCATTCTTCTTAGCTTCTCGATCCGATCGCATGAAACTTCACATTTATATGCTTTTGGTTCTTCCATATTGCACTGGATTCTTCGAAGTAGCAATGGCTAACTTCTTGTCAATCCAAATTGTAGCAGCATCTGCTAAACTCCTCTGCGACAATTTGATCCATGTAGCTAACCCTTATGCGTCAAATAACCGCACTGGGGCCTAAAACAATGAACTGCACGGATCCCGAGGTGCTCGCCGGTGCTCCCTCGTCTCACACTGCAAAACAAACCCGGAGTCGAGGGCATCCGAAGAAATCACTCTGATGCCTAAGTTAGAGAGGGAATTCGAGAAACAAAGGATTTTTGGGGATTTTGAGAGCATACATTTTGTCCCAAATTAATCTTGTATTTATAGGCTGGAAAACATACTTGGTCAAAAACTTGCCTTCTTTCTCTCCTTATTTTTTGGGATTCACAGTATTAGGTAAGCGTTCGGAGATTTGGGTTCATCGAGAATCCCATTTCTCCATACTTACCAAATCGGAAAATCTTTTCCTTAATTGCTTATGAATCCCCTTTTTCGAGGGTTTCCAAATTCGAAAAATCTTTCCTTTGTATGTCATCGAGATTCGCATACAACGATCTCGATTAAGGGTATTATATATACTATATCATATGCCCTCCACTCCTTCATAAAGCATTTAATGGAGGAGTACTATTAACTATACCTTTAGCTCTTAAAAGGTCTTGAAGATGGTTCAATATGCCATGTAGAAGGGTCATTGACCACAGCTGATGGCACTTTCAATGCCATTTCTCATTGCACTATCTGTGCTCAAAGTGCTATGAAGATAGGTCCTTGACCACGACTGATGGCATTTTTGGTGTCATTTTTTATGGCACTGTCTGTGCTCAAAGTGCTATGAAGATAGGTCTTCGACCCCGGTTGATGACACTTTTGGTGTCATTTTTCATGACACTGTTTATGCTCAAAGTGCTATGAAGATCAGTTTGTGAACACGGTTGATGATACTTTTGGTGTTACTTTTCATGGCACTGTCAGTTTTATAGTGCTATGAATATGGGCCATTGACCACGGTTGATGACACTTTTGATGTCATTTTTCATGGCATTGTCATGCTTAAAGTTTTATGAAGATGAGCCCGTGACCATGGTTGATGGCACTTTTGGTGTCATTTTCATGGCAATCGTTGTCAATTTTAAAGTGCTTAGAATATGGGTCCTTAACCTCGGTTGATGGCAATTTTAGTGTCATTTACATGGCACCGCATGTGCTCAAAGTGCTATGAAGATGAGTCCGTGACCATGGTTGATGACACTTTTTGTGTCATTTTTTATGGCACTGTCTCGTATATGAAGATGAGTCCGTGACCATGGTTGATGACACTTTTGGTGTCATTTTTCATGGCACTGTCAGTTTTAAAGTGCTTTAAATATGGGTCATTGACTTTGGTTGATGACACTTTTGATGTCATTTTCATGGCACTGTCTATGCTCAAAGTGCTATGAAGATGAGTCCGTGACCACGGTTGATGGCACTTTTTGTGTCATTTTCCATGGCACTGTCAGTTTTAAAGTGCTATGAATATGGGTCCTTGACCTTGTTTGATGTCACTTTTGGTGTCATTTTTCATGGCATTGTCTGTGCTCAAAGAAGTATTAAAAAGTTCGTTGAACCTTGTCAATTGCTTATTTCTTGGCATATTTGATGCTTCACTTCACTCGGTGAAACGTTTTATGTCACGTTCAATGCTTAATGAAAGTTCATGGAACCTATTCAATGTCATTTTTATAGCACTTTCGATGCTCAAACCTGCCATTAAAGACTTAATGACTTGGCACGATTTCCTGTTTAAGAAAAATCATCTAGTCGTCCTCGTTCGTTGTGCAACATTGGGCTACGTGCAGAGAAGGCTGTAAAATAGGTATGCCTCTCATTTGTAACTCGCAAACTTTGATTTATGTAGAGCTTTAACTATTAATTCCTTTAGAAGCTTTAAAGTTTTTTCACATTCTTCATGTTCTTCGAAGATTTCTAGGCCATTTAGTTGCTTTCGATCCGATTTTGGAGTCTTTTGAAGTTGTTTGTGGAGGATGTCTAAAGGTACTTATTCTAGCTCTCCTCTTTATGGTTCAACATCAAGTATGAATGGTCTTAAGTTAAATTCCTCTATAGATAAAGGGTGTACTTCACAAAGAAGTGTTAAGCAACCTAATCTTTTTGATGTTGTTTTAGAAGCCCAGGAGAAACGGAAACTCAAATCTCTTTAATCTTTTGATCATGTGTTTAAGCTAACTTGTCAAGATGCAGTGAATATGATATCTAGAGATTTTGGTATAAAAAACCTTATGTTTGTTTTGCTGCGAAACCAATGGATAGGTCGTGTAACGCATCCCCTAGACACTATGCATTCCTTGATTCTCTAGAAGGGGGTTAAGGTTTCCCTCTGACCCTTTCTATTCCTTGGTTCTGCGAAGCTATGACATTCATCCCGCCCAACTATCACCGAATTCTTGGCGTTTAATAACTTGCTTCATCGTCCGTTGCAAGAAATTAAAAGCCCCATGTAGCATCAATGTCTTTAGACACATTTTCTTGATTAGGAATTAGAGTGATCGAGTTGGTTGGATCAACTTTCGCCATCCCGCTTGCATAGGGAAATTAATAGATATGAAATATGTTCCCGCTGCATGTGAGGATTGGAAAGAAAAATATTTTTTTGTGGATTAGGAAGGCGGTGATTGGTCGAGCATCTTTCCCTTCTTTTGGGCTATTGCTGAAGATGTGACCTCCATGAGTGATTTTCCTTTAGATTAGTATGATGCAAAAATTCGAGATATACTATGTGGTGGAGGTTGAATAAAGGCTATTGACTTTCTTGATGAAAATGTGCTAGTTGAATTAGGCCTAAGCCTCTTGAGTGAAAATTGTATTCTTTCCTCAATTACTTTTTCTTCTATGTGTGCTTCTTTTCATTGTTGACTGTTAAGGAAACTGGTATGTTAAGGAAACTACCAGTTATGGCAACTCAATAATATATTCAGCAGTTAAGGAAAGTAGTATCTCTTGTAATTAATAGTTTTCATTTGTGATTGCACTTTCCTTTTGTATTCTACGCCTTGTACGTGTATATATAGATTACCTTGTACACAAGATCATTACACAATAAACTTATTCCCTTCAGAAACTCACATGGTATCAAATCCCTAATTGTGGGTCTCTCTGGTTGTGCGAGACACAACTCTGTCCTCTCTGGTTGTGCGAGACACGACTATGACATCTCTGGTTGTGTGAGACACAACACTGTCAAGCACTTACGCTGCCCATCTAACGACCACGCTGCTCACACCGGTCGGGAGGTAGTCCACACCGCCCGCCGCATCGAGAGGACAACCGCGCTTTCTCCGACGCTCCGCCACACAAGATCCGTCTCGCCCGCCGCCGCCATCGCCGCCGCCGGTCCTCACCGCCGCTATCATTGCGTCCTCCGCCATCAAACCTCGATCTTCGCGATCGTTCTCGCCGCTCGGATCCCGATCTCCACCGAGC
Organism: Stephania cephalantha; assembly: GCA_039657325.1. NCBI lineage: Eukaryota > Viridiplantae > Streptophyta > Magnoliopsida > Ranunculales > Menispermaceae > Stephania > Stephania cephalantha. Next base: position 9,233,692 of record CM077579.1, read on the forward strand.
CTTCCCGCCCAGTGCCGCTGCGCGCTTTCTCAGATATCGGCGCGCCATGCATCCCGATCTCCGCCGTTGCTTGCCACTGCACTCCATGCTGCTTCTGCATGATCAGGCGAACAAATCCGTGCTTGATATCGCCGTTGATATCTGCCGTCCCTGGTCCATTGCTGCTCTACCGCCGATATCATTGATCGATCGAACCGGCCCGCCGATATCGCTTGCTGCCGCTCCCACTGAGATCCGTTGGTGTGGGCGGTGGTGCCGCCGTCACCGCCCTCACTGCACCAGACACCGCATGATTCTGCCGTTGCCAGCCGTTCCGCCCCCGCACCCGTTCATTCCACGAGTTTTTCATAAGGCACCATTATCGTAAAGTTTCTACATCAGGGGTTACAGGCACAAACCTTTCAGACCAGCACGCCGCCGTCGCCCACGCACCAAATCTGTCATTCGACAATCGGACAAGTTTCTTATTTGATGGAGAAAATTGAAGTCTCACATCCTATCTCCATGATTTTTGATGGTACAAATTACTCACTTTGGTCCCAACGAATTAAAAGTTTTTTAATTGGTCGAAAACTTTGGAGAATCGTTACGGGAGACAATTCTAAACCAGAAAAGGATGCCACAGAGACACAAGCCAAGTTTCTTGACCGACTTGACGATTGGGACAGTAAGAATCATCAGATCATCACCTGGTTCTGTAACACATCTACTTCCTCTATTCATATTCAGTTTATTGATTTTGAGACGGCTAAAGAAATTTGGGATTTTTTGGCCGTTAGATACAAAACATCTGGTTTGGCACAATATTATCAATTGTTCACCACCTCGAACAGTTTGAAACAAGAAGCTGGTCAATCTATCAATGAATTTTTAGCACCCATTCAACCAATATGGAACCAAGCATACAACAGTAGAAATCAAGAAAGACCACCTTCATCTCATCCAAGTTCTCATGGCTCTTCGCCCTGAATATGAATCAGTCCGTGCGACCCTCCTGCATCGCGATCCACTACCTTCTCTTAACGCAGCTGTAAAAGAAATTTTATTTGAGGAAACTCGGCTTGGCTTGGTCAACTCGGCCCCTTCATCAGAAGTGGCCCTCGCGACTACTCAATCATGGCCTAAATCTGCCCCTTTACCTTTGTAAGAACTGCAGGAAAACGGGACATTCGTTTGTCAACTGTCCTACAATTGAGTGCCGATATTGTCATGAACGCGGTCACATAGTGCAGAGTTGCCCAAATAAACGATCTCGTCCCAAAGGCACACCTAAGTCTGCATCTGTCTCTAACACTGGTTTTTCTGTTGCTACTGCTGTATCTGATGGGCCACCTCCCTCTCCGATGTTCTCTATGAGTGACTTGGAAGCAATCATCAAACAGGTGATACCTACCCAACCCACTGCCCTATCTGTAACCTCAGGTAACTAATGGTTCTTTGATTCTGGGTGTTGTAATCATATGACACCAAATATATCTCTATTGTCTAACAATAGTCCTTCGCTACATTCCTTGCGAATTCAAACTGCAAACGGTAGCTCCATGTCTGTTACCCACTCTGGGACCGTGTCCAACCATAGTTTGAATCTCCCAAACACCCATTGCGTCCCCAACCTCACTCTGAACTTAATTTCTATTGGTCAATTATGTGACCAAGGCTTGACTGTTTTATTTTCTCCCACTGGTTGTCAGGTACAGGACATTCAGACGGGTCAGATTCTGGGAACGGGGATCAAAGTAGGACGATTATTTGAGCTCACGTCACTTCACATGCCCGCTTTAAATAAATTTCTGCAGCGAGTTTCCACCCCCTCGCTATCGCTGGCACCTTCGTCTTGGTCATACATCAGCCAGTAAACTCTGTACTCTTGTTTCCAGTGGGTCATTGGGTATTTCTAAATTTGAGTCTTTTGATTGTGTGCATTGTCAATTAGCAAAACAACCTGCTTCTTCCTTCAGTCTTAACGAGTCCATCAATAATACTTCGTTTGGGTTAGTTCATTCTGATGTTTGGGGTCCTGCACCTACTTCCACTGTGAATGGTTATCGATACTTTGTACTGTTCATTGATGACTATTCCAGATTCACTTGGATATATTTTCTAAAGCATCGATCTGAAATATCTCAAACATATATTGAGTTTGCTAATATGATCAAAACTCAATTTGCACGTCAAATCAAAATTCTTCGTACTGACAATGCTTTAGAATACCGTGATTCTACGCTTCTTCAGTTTCTTAAACGGCAAGGTACCATTGTTCAACGTTCCTGCCCGTATACCTCTCAACAAAATGGTCGAGCTGAAAGAAAACATAGACATATCCTAGATTCTGTCCGAGCCCAACTTCTCTCTGCGTCCTGTCCTGAAAAGTTTTGAGGTGAAGCTGCTTTAAATTGTCTTTACCATTAATCGACTTCCTACACCAGTGTTAAAGAACATCTCTCCTTTTGAACGATTGTATGGTACGCTACCCGACTATTCTCATCTTCGGGTATTTGGTTGTGCATGTTTTGTTCTTTTTAACCCCTCTGAACATACCAAACTTGAACCGCGTGCTCGTCTATGTTGTTTCCTCGGGTATGGAACTGAACATAAGGGCTATAGGTGTTGGGATCCTCTTTCTAGGAGATTACGCATCTCCACCCATGTCACTTTTTAGGAAAATACAATGTTCTCTACCTTATCCAAATTCGACAGTTCGCTATCATGTCCTCAACCATTTTTCACTAACCCCTCTATCGAGCTTTTTCCATCTCCTACTGCAGGTATGTCAGATGAGCTCAATGATCGTGATACTGTTCCCGCACCCGTCGTCGAAGAATCCGCCCTCGATACTCCCTGTTCTCGCACTGTCCCACCTCGCCGGTCTGCACGGGTATCTGAACCTCCTCCTTACCTCCAAGATTATCATCGTTTCTCTGCTATTTCTTCTTTACATGAGCCCTCCTCCTATCGAGAGGCTAGTTCTGACCCCTTGTGGCAGCAAGCAATGACAGAAGAACTGAGTGCACTAGAGAAGACTCATACTTGGGACTTAGTGGAGCTACCCTCTGGCAAAACTCCGATTGGATGCAAGTGGATTTACAAAATAAAGACTCGTTCTGATGGCTCTATTGAGCGGTATAAGGCTCGTCGGTTGCTAAAGGTTACACACAAGAATATGGCATTGACTATGAAGAAACGTTTGCCCTCACAGCCCGCCCGACCTCTCGTTCGAAGTTTACTTGTCAGTGCATGCTCGACATTGGCCTTTGTTTCAAATGGATGTTAAAAATGCCTTTCTGAACGGTGATCTTGCAGAAGAGGTTTATATGTCTCCACCTCCTGGTTATTCTCATCATCCAAAACAAGTTTGCCTTCTCCGTCGCGCATTATATGGGCTTACACAGGCTCCCCGTGCCTGGTTTGCCAAGTTCAGTTCCATTATTACACAGTTTGGCTTTCAGTCAAGTCCTCATGATTCTGCACTGTTTACCCGACGAACTGACAGAGGCATGGTTCTGCTCCTACTTTATGTCGATGACATGATCATCACCGGGGATGACTCAATTGGGATTTCTGACTTACAACAATATCTCAAAAGCCACTTTGAGATGAAAGACTTCGGTAATTTGAGCTACTTTCTCGGTCTTGAAGTCAATTCTACTTCTAATGGATATTATCTTTCACAAGCAAAATATGCCTCTGATTTGCTATCTTGTTTTGTTATCACCGATACTGATATTGCATCCACCTCATTCGACACGAATGTCAAGCTGACTCCGTCAGATGGTACACTTCTTTCAGATCCTACCTTATATCGTCAGCTTGTGGGGAGTTTGGTTTATCTTACTGTTAGTCGTCCGGACATTGCTTACGCGGTGCATGTTGTCAGTCAGTTCATGTCAGCCCCTCGTACTGCTCACTTCACTGCTGTTCTCCGCATGCTTCGATACGTGAAAGGCACTCTATTTCATGGCCTCCACTTCTCTGACAACTCTCCATTGGTATTATCGGGTTACTCAGATGCAGATTGGGCGGGTGATCCTACCGACCGGCGTTCCACTCCTGGTTACCGTTTCTTCTTGGGCAACTCGTTAATATCCTGGCGAAGCAAGAAACAAACAGTAACATCTCGCTCTAGTACCGAATCTGAGTATCGGGCTCTCGCTGATGCCACCTCTGAATTACTTTGGCTTCGATGGTTACTTGAAGATATGAGGGTTACACATGATTCTGCTACCATCCTGCATTATGACAATCAAAGTGCGATCCAAATTGCACACAATGATGTTTTTCATGAGAGAACAAAGCATATTGAGAATGATTGTCACTTCATCCGTCAGCACCTGGTTCGGGGCACTCTTCAGCTTTCCTCTGTTTCCTCCTCCAATCAAACGACTGATATCTTTACTAAAGCTCATCTTCCGGGTCGCTTTCATGCCTTGGTAGACAAACTCAAGTTGATTTCTACGAATCCATCTTGAGTTTGAGGGATAGTGTTAAGGAAACTGATATGTTAAGGAAACTACCAATTATGGCAACTCAATAATATATTCAGCAGTTAAGGAAAATAGTATCTCTTGTAATTAATAGTTTCCATTTGTGATTGCACTTTCCTTTTGTATTCTACGCCTTGTACGTGTATATATAGATTACCTTGTACACAAGATCATTACACAATAAACTTATTCCATTCAGAAACTCACATTGACTTTGTTAATAAAGCTTCTTTCTATTTTTTAGAGTATGCCATTATTGAGAAAAGGAAATCGATCGCGCCTGAGAATGCCCGGGAGAGGTGATAGAGGAACACGAAGAAATGAAAACAATAGAGGAGGTTGAAGTCATGGAGGTGGATGCTAAGTCTAACTTTCCTAATCCAGCTTCCATGCCAATTTCTCAAGGATTGGAAGAAGATTATGCTCCTAAATGGGGAGTAAAGTTAAATGATTCTTGCCTTGAAGACTCTCGTATTGCAGAGGACTTGATAGTGATGGGGAGCACCCCTTGCGACCGCAAGAAAGCTCGCTGTCATGCCCATAAAAGAAACATGGTCCAATGGTTTCCAAGTACTGGCTATGGTACCGTATTCGTAAATGTAGACCTTAACTTCTAATTATGTTCTATAAAATACCTTTCTTTTGGCAGGGTAACTTGTATCTTGGAGATGCATTGATTAAAATGCATAGCATGGCAGCGATGCTTAGTGAGAAAGAGAGAAAACGTGCTGCTAAGGACTCCCTTTTGGAGCTTGAGAAAAAAAATAAATGATTCTCTTGAATTAGAGATGTTATCTTCGAAGACTTCTCATCAAGCGGAGTTGAAAAACTGCATCAAGATCTATAAGGAGTCAATAGAGTGGCTTGCTAGTGCCAACAAGTTTGCGGTTGATAATGGGGACAAGCCTTTTCTCGCCGGATGGAGTCATGCTATAAACACTTTGCGCTTTAAATATAACATCAGCGAAGAAGATGGTATTGAGCCCACAGAGAAGATTTTGAAAGAGATCGAAGACGAACTGGGAATTAGTTGCAATGATCCAGTCGAGGGGAACAATGTCGCTGGTGGTGGTGGAGATGATAGACCTGGTTGGAATAGTTCAGCACCGCCAAATGGCATTTCAACTACTGACTATGGAATTAAAGACTAAGGAATTCGTAGTTCTGAGGCTTTCTTTTGTGATATTCTAACTTAGTATGTTAGCTTTATTTTTTCATAGCATAGTATGCTTCTTGAACTAGACAAAGTTTTATTACGTAGGTTTTTGTGAACATGCCTTGTACTTTTGATTATTGCCAACTTTTGCAACTACTCCTCCTTTTGTAGTAACCGTAATGGAAAACCTACCAGTTTTTTAATCTCATGTTTGGCTTAATAGAAATGTTCGTTCAAAGAATCATCTTAAACACCAATATATATAATCTCATTGGTCCAATAGATGTGTATCTCGAGGCATATCCGTGGCCTTAACTTATAAATAACAAGAAAATGGCTTATTGACTTTGTTTCATGGCACTTTTATATCTTTAATAAAGCTTGGATGGATAATTGATGTTCTATAGCACTTTTATATCTTTAATAAAGCTTGGATAGATAATTGATGTTCTATGGCGAAAGATGAACTTTATTAAATTAATAAGTGCTTGAAAAGAAATGGCCTTCAAGGCCTTACATTTGACTTACTGAAAATATTTACGCAAATTAGAAATATTCCATTTTGATGGCTGCCAAGTCGCTTCTTTCATCAATGAGATCTAAATTTTCCCTTAACGATGAGGAATTAGTTTCCTCATTGAAGACTTGAACGCGATAAGAGGGGATTCCAATTTCCACAGGGATGATCGCCTTAGTGCCAAATGCCAATTGGAAAAGTGTTTTCCCCGTTGAGGTCTTTGCAGTGGTCCGGTAAGCCCACAAAGGATTATGCAACTCGTCAGCCCATAGACCTCTAGCATGTTCAAGCCTTTTCTTTAATCCATCCAGCAAAATCCTATTAATCACTTCTGTTTGTCCATTCATTTGTGAGTGTGCCACTGATGTGAACCTTTGTTCTACCTCCAATTCCTTGCAGAAATTGCGAAATCTTGTGCTATCAAATTGTTTTCCATTGTCAGTGATCAGGACTCGAGGTATCCCATATCAGCAAATCCTTGATTCCCAGAAGAACTTCTGCATGATTTGTTATTGTGGCTAGTGCTTCTACCTCGACCCACTTAGTGAAGTGATCAATTGCGACGATGACGAATTTCTTTGTCCAGTGGCTGGTGGAAATGGGCCAAATATGTCCATACCCCACACAACAAATGGTAGAGGTGAATCAATAATATACATCTCCTCCTTTGGTTGATGTTGTATAAGATCATTTTTTGACAACGATCACACTTTTTGACAAAGGTGATGGCATCTTTCTGCATGTTAGGCCAATAGAATCCTTGCCTCAATAGCTTAAAAGCTAATGGCCTTCCTCCCCAAGTGTTGCCCGCATATTCCTTCATGTATTTCTCTCATTGCATATTCAGCTTCTGATAGAGGTAGGATAAGGCAAAGTAAATGATTGCTTATTTAGAATGTCATAAATGATTAAGTACCTACCTGAGTTCACCATCAACTTTTTCGATTTGGTACGATCATCAGGCAAGTGTCCATTTTCCAAATAGGCTTTAATTGGATCAATCCAGCATGGCTCATGCGAGATGTTGATAACCTATTGCACATCAATGCTAGGTTTATCTATGACTTCTTTTTTGACTTCTTTGGATATCGCCATTTTGGAAAGGGCATCGACCTTTGTGTTCTGATTTCTGGAGATATGATGAATTTGACATTCATGAAAAGGGGACATGGAAGACTTTACCATGTGCAGGTACCTCTTCATTGTAGGTTCTTTTGCTTCATATTCTCCTTTTGTCTGCATAACAACGAGTTGAGAATCATTAAAAATCTTCAATTTCTCTACTTGAAGTGCTCGAGCTAATCCGAAGCCAGCAATAGTTGCCTCATACTCAGACTCATTGTTTGTGGTTGAGAAATTGAACTTGATGGCATATTGGATTGTGAAACCACTCGGAGCTTCTAATATGAGCCCCGCTCTACTTCTAGAGTTGTTTGATGCTCCATCAATGTAAATGCACCAAAGATCTTTGTTTGGCTCTGGCTCATTGATGCAAGAATTTTTTTCAATTGAGTTAATGAATTCTACAATAAAGTTGGCTAAAACTTTACCCTTAATTGCACTTCTAGGCTTGTATATGATGTTGAATTCACTTAACTCAATCACCCAATTTAACATTCGTCTACTTGTGTTAGGGCTATGTAAAATTTTTCGAAGTGGCTTGTTGGTCAATACGACTATAAGATGCGCTTGAAAATATGGTCGTAATTTTCTTGCAGTCATGACTGCGACTAAAGCTAATTTCTCGATTGGTGAATATTGAGTCTCCGCTCCTTGAAGTATTCGACTAACATAGTAAACTGGACTTTGTAGTTTTGCTTATACTTTGATCCAAACAAAACTAATGGCCACTTCTGATACTGCAAAGTACATGAGCAGAGGCTCCCCTCTCAAAGGACTTTTGTCATTCATTTTCCCACTTGAAGCTCTGAGGACTTTTGAGTAGGCTGAAGAAGTGAGCAAATTGATCTGCTGAACGAGATAAAAATCGTCCTAAAGCAGCAAGACGACCTGTCAATCTTTGAACGCATTTGACATTCTTTGGAGGGGACATGTCAATAAGTGCTTTGAATTTTTCTGGATTTGCTTCTATCCCTCTTTTTAAAACCATAAAGCCCAAGAATGTGCTCGAAGGCACTTCAAAGGCACACTTGGCTGGGTTGAGCTTCATTCCATACAATCGTAAGATATGAAATACCTCTGAAAGATCGGGTTAATTTCACAGATGGTCACTCAAGATTACAATTCGTAACACTTTGATCACTAAACTTACATTTGTCCAAAATATATCACTCAACTTTACAAAACGTTTCAACAAAATAACTCCGACCACCTGCTCTGCTGACGTGGCGCCACGTGAGATTTCATGGGAGGTCACGCAAGTTTTTAAGTGATGACATGTCATTCAACACACACCCACCCACCCCCTCTTAAGTTCACCCCACACGAGCTCTCCCCTCCCCCCACTGGCTCGTCTTCTTCCTCGCTCTCTCTCTCGCGACCGCAACGTCGCGGAAGCCATTGCCAACATCAAGAGCTCGCTCAGCCTCAACTCCGTTCGCTGCCACCGCCGCCTCTCCGACCTTCGCCAATTCCTCTGGAGTACTCACGATTTCCTCCTCCTCCGCCACCACCGTCGCCTCTCCGACCTTCGCCTTCCTCTCCGACCTTCGCCTTCCTCTCCGAGACTCGGCGGAGCTCCGTCGTGACATCGGCGATCGAGTAGTACTTCTGCATCTGCAGAACCGAAATCCAGTTCAGTCTCCGCCTATGGATCGCCTGGAACACCGATTCATACTCCGATCCACCGGCCCCGTCCGATTCCGCCGCGTCGATGATCGCGTTCGCCGCCGCGAACTCTCCTCTGAACCACGCGATGATCGCATCCCTCGCGAACGTCTCCGAGATCTGGAACGGCTGCACTGGCACCGCCACTGGACGATGATCCGCGGTGGTGGTGGTGGACGGTGGTGGCGCCGCCGCCATGGCTGACATTCGATCGATCAAGAGAGAGCCTGCGAACGGAGTCGAGGCTGAGCGAGCTCTTGATGTTGGCAATGGCTTCCGCGACGTTGCGGTCGCGCGAGAGAGAGGTAGCGAGAGAGAGAGCGAGGAAGAAGACGAGCCAGTGGGGGGAGGGGAGAGGAAAGATCATCTACATGATTCCCTACTGAAACACTCTTTAACAACATATCATCAATGTGTATTGTTAGATTATCTTTTCCTAATTAATCTCTATTATATGTGACCCATATTATGTTATTACGTACTTCATGTTTTGGGCCCACAACTTGATGGTAGTTAGGGCATTAATTGTTTTGAGTACGGGGATTTTAATTCCCTCCCCTCTCTCTTCAAATTAAACGGACCCCAATAACTGTAAAACAATTATTGGGATATGATTTATTTAAAACCGCATTGAGATCTCGCCATCAAGTACAATGGTATTACGGAAGAAGGCAGAGGGGAAAAACATTCTTAAACTTATTGGCAATGGAAGGAGGTATGTTTATATTTTATGATTTATGATTGAATTAAAAATGTTATATAGATCAGAAAAGACAACATTGGTATCAGAGCATGGTTAAACACTTTTCATTCAACAGAGTGGTTTAAGTCGATGTTTAATTTCCGCATTATAGATCAATACTTTGATCGACTTAACTTTGCGTTTTGGGTATATTGCGTTTTTGGGTATATTGTATTTTCCTATTCCGATGCCGATATATTTGGCGTTAAAGAATTTGGATCTATAATAAATTGATATATATGCCGTTGGATTCTCGGATGAACTAAAAATTTGGGTTTTATTGATATACATGCGTTGTGTACTATTTGTTTGTTTTGGTACAAATTATTTCCTACAAAGTAGGTGCATGGCTTAATCTTTCCTATTTGTTAGTGTTGATTAACGTGGCAATTTGTTTATTCCTTGGTTAACGTCACGTTTGAGCATGACATTTGCCACGTTTGACTTTTGGAATTAAAACACTTACGTATGCCTTTAAATATTCATGTAATATGCACAGTACATATACATATTACATGATATTAATTGAAATTTGTGATATACGTATATATATTATTTAATATATGCATATTAATGTATGTCACATTATTAATTGATTAATTTATTGTCATGCATGTATGCATATGATTGGCATGTATATCTTGATTAAAATAATAATAATAAATTTAAAGTATGCTTAATTAAATGTTTATTTAATGAAAAGCTTGTTAGTCACCAAAGTGGCCTAACTTGAATAGATCTTAAATATTTAATTAAGACCAATTAATTATAGAGCGATGAGGTCACTCAAAAGTGGACCATTGCTTATAATTAATGAAACTTAAGAGATTTATCTTCATACTTAATTAAAATATGTATTTTTATCCAAAGATATCTTACTTATTTTCCTAAGTATGATTGATTGTCTATGAAAGTATGCTTATTCAGAATTTGATATAGCATGAATTATGTATTAAAGTATCACCCAAAGGTGAACTTAAATACATAATAAAAATATTGTATGTCTGAATCTATTAGATTTAACTCAAAGCATTAATGTGAATAATTTTGTTATATTTGCAGCGTCCTCTAATATGTTTGCCTTGGGTAATATGATGGTTAAGTTCAATGGGCTTAACTACAATGATTGGTCTGAACGGATCCAGTTCCAACTGGGTGTAATGGACCTTGACCTGGCAATCATTGTAGACGAAAAGCCAGCCCATTATCGAGGCCACCAGAAGAGGAAAAGTCTTTATATGAGGCTTGGGAGCGGTCTAATAGGCTAAGTTTGAATTTGATGCGAATGACGATTGCATAAAATGTCAAACCATCTATGCCCAAGACAAGCGACGCAAAGGAGTTCATGATCCAGTTAAAAGAGTACTCACAATCAGACATTGCTGATAAGTCCGTTGTGGGAAGCTTGATGAGTGAGTTGACCACTAAGAAATTTGAGTGGTCACAAATTTCATCCATGATCATGTGACTAGTATGTCTAACTTGGCAAATGAAGCTCAAAGCAATGGTATGGACGTGAGTGAATCATTTCTGGTTCAGTTCATTATTAATTCCCTTCCCCCTGAGTTTGGTCAGTTCCAGGTGAATTACAACACCATAAAAGAAAAATGGAACTTGCAAGAAATCAAGGCCATGCTCGTACATGAGGAAGGGAGATTAAGGAAACTGAAGGGTCACTCAGTTCATCTCACTATGCATGATGGAACTAGCAGCAGCAAAGCTATCCCAGGAAGGAAGGACAAAAAAGGACAAAGCCCCAATGAAAGTACATGAGGGTAGAATCCATAAGGAGCTGAGGTGTCACTTCTGTAGGAAGAGTTGACACTTCAAGAAAGACTGTCCGAAACGAAAGGCATGGTTTGAGAAGAAAGATATACATTACATTTCTGTATGTTTTGAATCAAACTTAATTGAAGTGCCTAATAATACCTGGTGGCTTGATACTGGTGCAACTACTCATGTTTCACATATTATGCAGGGATTCCTTTCAATCCATCCCATAAGCGGAACTGAAAAGTTCTTATTTATGGGGAACATAATGAAGGCACGCATAGAAGGGATCGGGACTTACAGATTAATCCTGGATACCGGATACTTTTTGGATTTAGAAAAGTGTATTTATGTTCCCGAATGTTCAAGGAACTTTGTTTCTGTGTCAAGATTGGAATGTGTAGGTTTTAATTTAAAGATTGGAAACAGTTGTTTTAGTTTATTTAAACACAAATACTATTATGGTTTTGGTATTTTAATTGACAACTTATATCGTTTCAATATTGATAGTATGTTTGTTGAATCCTTGTTTAATGTTGAGCATGTTATTGGAAATAAACGTAATGCACATGATGAGTGCTTTGCTTTTCTTTGGCATCAAAGATTAGGTCACATATCCAAAGAAAGAGTAAAGAGGTTAGTGAAAAGTAATATCTTACCTCAATTGGATTTCGTTGACTGGGATGTATGTGTGGATTGCATTAAGGGAAAGCAAACCAAACATATATCAAAACATCCTGCCACAAGAAGCAGTGATCCTCTTGAATTGATACACACCGATATTTGTAGTCCTTTTGATGCTCCATCTTGGAGTGGTCAAAAGTATTTTATCACCTTTATTGATGATTACTCACAATATTGTTATCTATACTTGTTGCATGAAAAGTCTCAGTCAGTGGATATTTTAGAAGTGTTCATTAATGAGGTAGAAAGGCAGCTAGATAGAAAGGTAAAAGTGGTGAGATCTGATAGAGGTGGCAAATACTTTGGAAAGTATGATGAAAGTGAACAATATCCAGGTCCATTTGCGAATTTCCTTAAAAGTCGAGGTATTTGTGCACAATATACAATGCCTGGTACACCTCAACAAAATGGTGTAGCTGAAAGGCGGAACCGTACTCTTATGTATATGGTTAGGAGTATGATAAGTTGTAACACTATACATTCATCATTGTGGATGCATGCCTTAAAGACTGCTGCATATATGCTGAATAGGGTTCCTAGTAAATCAGTTCCTAAGACTCCTTATGAACTTTGGACTGGTAGGAAACCTAGTTTGAGACATCTTCATGTTTGGGGATGTCAAGCAGAAGTACGGTTATATGATCCACATGAAAAGAAACTTGATGCAAGGACTATTAGTGGTTACTTCATTGGTTACCCTGAAAAGTCTAAAGGGTACATATTTTATTGTCCTAACCATAGTACGAGAATAGTTGAGTCTGGTAATGCTCGGTTCATTGAGAATGGCCAAAACAGTGGGAGTGAAGAATCACGAAATGTGGATATTCATGAAATTCAATTGAAAACTCCTACATCTAGCATTTCTCCTCAAATTGTTGTTCCTCTTGTTGTATCACGGTTACGCAATAAACCCGGACAACAAATCATTGTTCCAAATGAGGAAAATGAACTTATTGTTAATGAACCAGCTAATAATGCACAAGTTGTAAATGATCAAGTAGAGCCACAAGAAATAACATTACGAAGGTCTCAGTAAGACAAGAAGACCAACAGTTTCAAATGACTACGTGGTTTATTCACTTGAACATGAATGTGATTTGAGCATTGACAAAGATCCAGTCTTGTTCAAACAAGCCATGAAATGTAATGATTCTGAAAAATGGTTTAATGCCATGATAGACGAGTTGAAATCAATGGATGACAACAAAGTCTGGGAATTAGTCGAGTTGCCTGAAGGTGCAAAGCAAGTTGGTTGCAAATGGGTCTTCAAAACAAAAAGAGACTCACATGGCAATATTGAAAGACATAAAGCCAGACTTGTCGCCAAATGTTACAATCAAAAGGATGACATTGACTATAAGGAGACATTCTCTCCAGTTTCAAATAAGGACTCTTTAAGAATTATAATGGCTTTGGTAGCTCATTATAATCTTGAGCTTCACCAAATGGATGTGAAAACCGCCTTTTCTGAATGGAGACTTAGAAGAGGAAGTTCACATGGACCAACCTGAAGGTTTATTGACCACAGGAAAAGAAAACTTGGTGTGTAAATTGAAGAAGTCAATATATGGATTGAAACAAGCTTCCAGACAATGGTATATTAAGTTCAATAATACCATTACGTCATATGGTTTTGTAGAAAACACTGTTGATCGGTGTATATACATGAAGATCAGTGGGTGCAAGTTTATCATATTGGTCCTATATGTTGATGATATTCTTCTTGCTGCGAATGATGTTGCTATGTTACATGATGTAAAAGATTTCTCTCTATAAACTTTGAAATGAAAGATATGGGTGAGGCATCATATATGATAGGAATAGAGATATTTCGTGATAGATCGCAAGGATTGTTAGGTTTGTCTCAGAAAGGATATATCAATAAAGTATTAGAGAGATTTCAAATGGACAAGTGCTCTGCAGGAATAGTTCCAATTCAAAAAGGGGACAAGTTCAGTTTAATGCAATGTCCTCATAATGATTTGGAACGTCAGCAAATGAAATGTATTCCTTATGCGTCATTAGTTGGGAGCTTAATGTATGCCCAGACTTGTACTCGACCAGATATCAGTTTTGCTGTTGGAATGTTGGGTCGATATCAAAGTAATCCTCGAATGGATCATTGGAAAGCCGCGAAGAAAGTACTTAGGTACTTACAAGGCACCAAGGATTACATGTTGATCTACAAACAGTCGAGTCATCTCGAAGTGATTGGGTATTCTGATTACAAGGCACCAAGGATTACTATATTGATCTACACATGGATTTGAAGTACTTGTCTGTCAAAGAAGAAGTGCAAAAACAAAGAGTGTCTATTGAGCATATTGGTACTGATCTGATGATAGCGGATCCGTTAACTAAGGGATTACCGCCCAAAACGTTTATTGGCCATGTTGAACGTATGGGCATTATAGACAAGTCCTTGTTAACATAATATTGTGGTATGTATACATACATTTATAATTGTATTGCTCATATTATTGTCATGACACTTGTGAATTCAATTAAAGCTTTGTCTTTGCTTATGTACTTGTTACCTTCATTATATTTCAATGAGATAACATTATGGTTAGATGGTTGAATTATCCTTATTAAAGTTATACTGGTTGAGTTGATTGTGATACATGGAAGGAATCACGTCGATTAAATGACTTGTGACCGCCATGATCTAATCATTTTAATTCAGTGAAAAAGTGATTTGATAGATTCAATAAAAGTGCGCAATTATATTTTATTTTGAATCATCAAGTCATAACATGGGTCAAGTGGGAGATTGTTAGATTATCTTTTCCTAATTAATCTCTATTATATGTGACCCATATTATGTTATTACGTACTTCATGTTTTGGTCCCACAACTTGATGATAGTTAGGGCATAATTGTTTTGAGTACGGGGATTTTAATTCCCTCCCATCTCTCTTCAAATTAAACGGACCCCAATAACTGTAAAACAGTTATTGGGATATGATTTATTTAAAACCGCATTGAGATCTCGCCATCAAGTACAACAGTATTACGGAAGAAGGCAGAGAGGGGAAAAACATTCTTAAACTTATTGGCAATGGAAGGAGGTATGTTTATATTTTATGATTTATGATTGAATTAAAAGTGTTATATAGATCAGAAAAGACAACATGTACCTCCATTTTCGACCATATAAGGGGCTTAAAGATATAATTCACCAATCTCTGATATGTAGCTCCAACATTTTTCAAACCAAACGACATCATTTTATAATAATATAATTTGTGTTCAGTGATGAAAGATACTTTTGGCATATCTGATTCTTCCATCTGGATCTGATTGTACCCGCTAAAGGCATCCATGAACGTAATCAATTTGTAGCCTATAGTAGCATCCACGAGAATGTTTATTCTTAGCAGAGGAAAGAAGTCTTTGAGGCAAGCTTGGTTGAGATATGTGAAGTCGATACACATTCTCCATTTTCCATTTGGCTTTTTGACCATGATGAGTTTTGAAATCCACTCAGGATATTGGATTTCTTTTATTATATCGGTTTTCAATAATTTATCCACCTCTTCATCAATGGTTCTCTGTCTCTCAAGGGCGAATGATCTTTTCTTTTGCTTTATTGCCTTTCTCTTTGGATCGACATTCAGAAGATGAGTAATGACCATCAGGTCTATTCCAAGCATATCATCTATTGCCCAAGCAAATACATCCTTATTATCCCTAAAAGATTGAGTGATTTTGACAGATGTTTCTCGATCAAGGTTTGAGCCTACAAATGTGACCTTTTGTTGGTCTTCTTCATCCACCAATACTGGGATTAGATCTTCTATCAGAGTTGGCCTATGTTTGTTTGGCTCACTTGCCTCTAAAGAATAAACATCGAGGACTTTACCTCATGATTTTGACGATTTAAAGTCATAAAGTAGCAAGTCCTGACCATTTTCTGGTATTCTTTCACTTTCCCGATCCCTTCAAGGGTTGGAAACTTCATATTCAAATGATACGTTGAAAGAATGGCCCTGAACAAGTTCAAGCTAGTCTTTCCTAAAATGATGTTATATGCTGAAGGGACTTTCACCACCAAGAAATTAACCATGTGGGTTACTTGCAGTGATGCCTCCCCAAGTGTTATTGGTAACATTATTGTCCCTTCAGTTTTCACTTCTCCTCCATTAAAGCCATATAAGGGGGTGGCTGACGATATCAACTGAGTGTCCTCAAAGCTCATTCCTTTAAATGCATCATAATGTAAAACATCCACTGATGATCCACTATCGATCAAGGCCCTCTAGACTGTGAAGTTTCCAACAATCAGTTCAATGACCAGTGGGTCATCATGAGGAAACTCAATTCTTTCTAAATCTGCATCAGTGAAGGTTATTTCTTTTAAGATTTGTGCCTTCTTAGGTAATGTTTCTATCGTCAAACATTCTCTTGCATAGGCTTTTCTAGATGAGGAAGACATACCTGTAATTCCTGGTCCTCCATAGGTAATGTTAATAACACGCCCTTTGATTGTTTTTGCCTACTCAGCTTCCTTGTTATCAACTTTGGCATCTCGGCGATTTGACTTAGAGTCATTTCCTCTTCGATTATTACCATGTTTAAGGAATTTATCCAAGCGACCCCGACGAACTTGAAGTTCAAGTTCATCTTTCAACTGTTTGCGGTCTTCTGTATCGTGACTATGGTATTTATGGAAGCGACAATACAATGTTTTGTCTTTTTTGCAGGATTATACCTCATCGGCTTTGGCCATTTTATATATTGTTCGGATTGGATTGCGAACAATATTTGACCTCTGGATGTGTTGAGGGGAGTGTACTGGTTAACCCTGAATGTGTTTCCTGGTTTAGTATCCAAAGTAGAGTCTTGCCTGACTCTCTTATTTGATTCCTTGTTCTTGTCATCCCATGCTCCTCACCTTTTGGCTTCTCGTTCAGGTTGAATGACATCCTCAACCACCATGTATTTTCTTGCTGTCTCTTAGAGTTCTGCTATGGTTCTCGGTGGATTCTTGGCTAAAGAAACTTTGAGATGTTCGTTTGTAGTTCTATCAGTGAGAGCAACAACTGCAACTGATTGGTCCATATTCAGGACTTTTAGTGCTTCGTTTGTGAAACGAGTTATGTACTCCTTTAAGGATTCACCATTCCTTTGTCTAATGGCCATTAAGGAAGTAGAACTCTTTGGATGAGTTTTGCTCTTTATGAACTGATTTACAAATCTTTCACTCAGTTGCTTGAAAAAACTGATGGAGGCTGGGGTAACTGGTGATACCAATTTTGTGCTGGCCCTCTAAGTGTTTAGTGGGGTCACCTGTGCCATTGTATTTATCAATATTAGGCATCTTAAACCCTTTTGGGAGGGGTTCCTCAACTGTTTCTTGAATAAAGGGTGGTAGCCCAGTTTCGTAAGTAATCAACTCATTGGACTTCTTTTGAGGGAACATAACCTCCTTATGTGTAGAGACTTTGAGTCTATCTTGCAGTCTTTTCTCCATTTCTCGTTCGATTTTTGCTTCGATGTCTTAAGGGTTATGACCGTAGTGAGATCCATCAGAACTTGCTCTATTGTGTCGTCCTCCACTTAAGACATCAAACTGTTCCTGCAATTTGCTAAGTTTTTCTCACAATCCCTCCACACTTTCTTCTTCATTGTTTTGTGGGTCGCCGACCTTTCTCTTCCTTCTTTCTTGACGTCGTCGTTCCAACTTTTCCCTCAATTCATTCTGTCGACGTCCTTCTATCTCTTCTCTCAAGTCACGAGAGTTCCCCTGCGAGGGAGATCGCCTCAAAGGTTCGTGGGGGCTATTTTTAGGGACATGGGTTAGAGAGCGTCCCAAAAGTTGACGCCTCTCCTGTTGTTGGTTTCTTGCTTCAGAATTTCTGGTTCTCGCCATCATGATTGATGGCCCTCCTTCTAGTGCCAGATGATGCATCAACTAACCACACCAGGGCCTGAAATAATGAACTGCACAGATCCCCAAGCACTCGCTGGTGCTCCCTCGTCGCACTCTTCAAAACAAACTCAAAGTCGGGGCCTCCGGGGAAATCACTCCGACGCCTAAGTTAGAGAGGGAATTCGAGAGAAAAAAGATTTTTGGGGATTTTAAAAGCATACCTTTTGTCCCAAATTAGTCTTGTATTTATAGGCTGGGAAACATACTAGGTCAAAGACTCGCCTTCTCTCTTTCCTTCTTTTTTCGGATTCACAGTATTAGGTAAGCGTTGGGAGATTTGGATTCATCAAGAATCCCGTTTCTCCATACTCACCAAATCGGAGAAATCTTTTCCTTAACTGTTTATGAATTTCATTTTTCGAGGGTTTCTAAATTCGGGAAATCTTTCCTTAACTATTTATGAATCTCGTTTTCCGTGGGTTTCCGAATTTGGGAAATCTTTCATTTTTATGTCCTCGAGATCCGCATACAATGATCTCGATTAAGGGTATTATATATACTATATCAAACCCTAACTAATATGTTTGCATGATTGAATTTGAATCCATCTAAACCTAGTGTAGTATGTAGGAAGTAGTTTTTTGATGCTCCAAAACCTCTTTGAATTAATCTATCTCTAATAAAGTTTGCAAATTAATTAAAAAAGCATCGTACAAATTAAATCCAACGTTTTTTGAAGTAAAATATAAATTTAATTAATTATATATAGCTTGATACATGACCAGACATTGTTAACTGCCATAATAAAAGTACATTGACTTGCTAATCCTATTTGTTTACAAGAACGATCATGAAATTTAACTGTGAATGTGATCGTAATATTAAAACAGTAGCGTGACAATCTGGATACACAAATACCATTAGAACCACGTAATGAGAAATAAAACTTCCAACGAGGGAAGATAACTTAAGACCTCCAGCAAAGGAAGACAAAATCAAGACTTTTCATACAAGGGAAGAAAAAAAATTAAGACCACCTAAAAATAAAAATTAAAAAAGAGGACCAACCCCTGCCGCACAAATCCACAAACAATCGTTGAGTAGATGTTCCATACAAGAATGGATCATGTTCCATAACAAGAATGGATCAATCTCATCAATCAAAAGATAAGATAGGCGGTGATTCAAGATCTTGAATCGCGAGAGAAAAAAAAAAGAAAAGAAAAAAAGAAGAAGATATTTTAGGATTTAGAGCTTCCACACTTTTCTGATACATGTACTTAATAAATCCAATGGTTTTATTAGCATATAAATATAATCACTATTTTTCTTGATCGAAACATTTAACCAAATCGTGATATGCCTACATATATATAACTGGAGGAGCTTGGAGTCCTCGTAAGCAAAGTCTTCCACCATTCAAGTCTTATGAAGGCCATCTCAGAAGGATTAGCAGTGCTTACAACCAATATGATGATTGGCCGCAGGCGAAGGAGGACCTGGTAGAGCCCCACGGGGCCTGCTCAAGGTATGGATTCTACCATCCATTTCCACGCTCACCACTGGCTTCTCCTCCGTATGGACCGTATGCAATGGTGTTGCAAAGCTCCTCGCGTTTGTGGTCGCTACGAAGCAAATTAACATTGCCAGAAGGGTGTATAAGCGTACATGATTGCTCAATGGAACACCCATCTTTTACTATAAACCAAGCATATATTTTGCTTTTGTTAGACTCTAGAAAGAAAGTATATTTGCTTTTGTTCGGCGTTAGGCTAGCTATAGCTTCTCATATTATCTGAGATGCATGTGTTGATCAATTCTGCCATATATATACACTTCTACATTTATATATAGTCTGCAATAACTGTTTGTTAAGCAAATTGTTTGGAAAGCACTTCCATTAAGGAATTAAATATTGAAACGCGTGATTAGGTGGTTCGCAAGGACATGAGAAAATAAAAAATAGGAAGTGGTCAAGCTATGCAGTTGAATCTTACTTCAACTTAATTAGAAAATTCAAACATAATTAAGGAATGGAGGGTGTGAGAATGCAGAAAAAAAATGAATGATGGACCTTGACCGACAAAAAAATTCGGAGAAACAAAAAAAAAATAAAAGCGATACATACTAGGACTTTAATAAGTGAATTTTTTTCTCGTGCGTGTTTTACACGATGAGAAATTCAAAAAATAATGTTAATTTTTTATATGGTTAGGTGGGCAAATGCCTAAAATTACAAAAGCATATTCAGGGATTCAGCATTCCAAATTGTGATAGCCAACTACATTATATATGCAAAGTCTTGTGCAGTACTAGTACTACCCCTTCCATCTTCTTCTAACGTACATATCGATCTATGTGATTTGGCTAGGAAAGACGTCACAGGGTTGCCACCACTTGGACCAGTTTCTTTCAAGATGTCTAAAACAAACTTTCGTTGATTCAAAAAATAAACCAGCTGGAGCACGGGCAACTTTCCGAGAAAGTACTTTACGTACAAGATCCTTGATCCTGAAGCGACTGTCAAGATATCGTTTAAAACTTGCACATTCACTTAAGCTATTACCTACCAATAAGATTATTTCATCAACATATACTAGAATTCCAATAAACACATCCCCTTATGTGTACAAGAAAAGAGTAGGTTCTGCAGTTGATTGCTTGAAACCATATTGTCGTAAACCACTGCAAGTCTCGCAAACCAATTTCTTGGAGCTTGCTTTGTTGGATTAAAAAAAAAAAAAAGGAAGCTTGCTGGTTCTGGCGCTGAGCGCTAGCAACAGAAAACGAAAATGTGCGAGTTTTTTGAGTGTTTTTGGTCCGTTTTTTGTCCGTTTCTTCACACCAATTCGCACCAAAAGCTCACCTCTTGGTGGATAGACACTATATCCCTTAGTTTTCTATAAATTAGAGGGATCTAAAACGTACTATACACATTGAGATACATTGAAAGATTGAGACACATTGAAACACAAGTTTTTTGAGTCAAAGTGTGTGTTCTTGAATCCATAGCATCATTCTATCTTAAGTTCTTCAAAGAGTGTTCTAGGTTGGAGTTGTTACACACACATCATCCAATTAACAAGCATTAGAGACTTGATTGTATCCTGAAGGCAAGTTTCGATTAATCCCATTGTGTATACGCGGTTTCGACCGATAGGGAGAAATCTTGTCTAAAAAGAGAGCGATTACGCGCCTCAAGTCTTTGTTTGGTTTCCTCCATTCTCATCTTGATTTCTCCGTCCGAAGCCTTTTGTTTCAACAATTTTTAAACAAGAGTTTTCCTCTTCATCAATGGCTTCTTCGACTTCGGACATAATTCCTCAATCCAATGGGAATGGTTGTTCTTCATTGTCTTCAAAACTCAATTCGAATGGCGAGTTCATTCCTCACTCTATACAAATCATGAACCATGATTTGAACCGCCTTGAAAGGTTCGATGGCAACAACTTCACCCGATGGCAAGAAAAAGTGATGTTCTTTCTCACATCTCTCAAGTTGGCATACATCCTTGATGATGCACTCGAGACCCTCCCGAAACCAACTCCTGATGACTCTAATGAAGTGGTGGATCGACGTGTCGCGAGGAAAGGCGGATGACTATCTTTGCCGGGGCTACATCCTTAATGCACTCTTCGACAATGTCTATGCGTCACATCGAACCATTGAGTCGGCGAAGGAGTTGTGGACTGCGCTGGGCACCAAGTACCGAATTGAGAAGTCTAGCAATCGTAAGTTTTTAATTTCAAATTATTTGGATTTTAAGATAACCAACAACAAGTCTCTACTTACTTAAGTTCATGACTTGCAAAAGATCGTTGGTGATCTTAAAACGGCTGGAATCTCTCTTGAAGAAGAATTCCAAGTGGTTGTAATTATTTCTAAGTTGCCTACAAATTGGAATAATTACAAGAAGAAACTCATTCATGAGGAGAAGAGTTATACTCTTGAATCCCTCCAACGCCATCTTTGAATTGAGGAAGACTCTCGAAAAAGAGAAAGGGTTGGAGATGATTTGACTTTTGAATCCGGTTCAAGGGCGAATTTAGCGGAATCTCAACGTTCCAAGAAATTTAAGGCCAAGAATGACTCAAATTTCAAAGGACATGCCAATGAAAGCGCTTCAAACAAGAAAGGGAAGTGTTATTATTGTGACAGATTGGGACACTATACACGAGAGTGTCGATCCAAAAAGAAATTCTTGAAGAAGGAAGTGGTCAAGGCAAGTCACAATGTGGAGCACATGGACATGGAACTCATAGCAACGGTTTGCCAAGCCAATTCGGTTGCAAGTGAAGTGGGATGGTGGCTGGATACCGACGCAACCATACACATTTGCAAGGACCGTAGTCTTTTCAATACTTACAAAGATCTTGCCACTATTAAAGAAGTGCGCATGGCGAACAACAATTGCACCAAGGTGGTTGGCAAAGGAACGATGGATATCAAGCTTACTTCGGGAAAAGTTTTACATTTAATTAATGTTTATTATGTACCCGAAATGTATAATAATCTTGCATCCGGTGACCTCCTTAATAAGAGAGGTTTCCGTCTTGTCTATGAGTCGGATTTTATCTTGTCCAGAGGAGGTGTTCCTATTGGCAAAGGGTACTCATGTAATGGTATGATTAAGTTGAATGCAATAACAGTAAATTATTCTTCGTATATTGTTGATTCATGTTCTTCAATTGTTGATTCATGTTCATTATGGCATGGTAGATTAGGCCATGTTAATTTTCGTTGCATTAGAAATATGCATAACTTATGCCTAATTACTGATTTTAAAATTGATCATGATACAAAGTGTGAGATATGTGCACAACAAAAATCACAAGACAATCACACAAATCGGTTCAAAGATCTTCTCAAATTCTTGATTTGATACATAGTGATATATGTGATTTGAAAAGTCATGTTACATTAGGTGGAAACAAATATTTTCTCACTTTTATTGACGATTTTTCAAAATATTCATATGTTTATCTTTTGAAAAGCAAAGATGAGTTTTATGAAAATCTTCTTGTTTTCAAATCAAAAGTTGAAAATCAACATAACAAGAAAATTAAGGCTCTATGATCCGATAGAGGTGGTGAGTATTGTTCCAAGGAGTTTACTAAATTTTGTGAGACTAATAGAATTATACATTAAATAACGACACCTTATACACCACAACAAAATGGTGTAACGGAAAGGAATAATAGAACATTAGTAGAGATGGTTAATTCCATGCTACTAAGTTCTAACTTGCCATTAAACTTATTGGGGGAAGCCATTCTTTTGGCTCGTTTTATCCTGAATAGGGTTCTATTAAAGAACACCAATGCACCCCATATGAGTTATGGCTCAAGCGACAACCAAATTTTAAGAGACTTAAAGTTTGGGGTTGTTTATCTTATGTAAGAAAATCAGATCCAAAGAAACCTAAATTGGGAAATAGAACTTATAAATGTGTTTTTATTGGTTATTCAAAGCATAGTGTGACATATAAATTCTTGAATTTGGAAAGTAATGATATAATTGAATCTATAGATGTACAATTCTTTGAACATTTAAACAAAACACATGACATGCTTTTGCAACTGAATTTTGGGAATCTAAAGGATTTGCCTCAAAACTTATATAATGAACAAAGTCATGGGAATCTATAAGATTTGCCGTCAAATTCTTCTAATGAACAAACGAATCCTCCTACTAACGATGGTGAGAACATTGAAGTAAGGAAAAGTAAAAGGCGAAAGATTGATAAATCTTTTGGCCCAGATTTTATAACCTACTTAGTTGAAGGAAATAGATCTGATATTAAGGAACAAACAAAATTTGTCCTTAATGTTGATGATGATCTTATTTCGTTTCAACAAGCAATTTCATCAAGGGATGCTTCATTTTGGAAAGAAGCGATCAATGATAAGATGAATTCGATTTTGTCGAATCAAACTTGGGTACTTTCTAATCTTCCACCAGGATCAAAGGCAATTGGGTGTAAGTAGGTATTCAAAAGAAAATTAAATGCCGACGGAACAATAAACAAGTCAAAGCGCGTTTAGTAGCTAAGGGTTATAGACAAAAGTATGACATTAATTATTTTGATACATACGCACCGGTTGCAAGAATAACATCCATTCAGGTGTTGATATCTCTTGCTTATATTCATCATTTAATTATGCATCAAATGGATGTAAAAACGGCTTTCCTAAATGGTGATCTAGAGGAAGAAATATATATGGAACAACCGAAAGGTTTTGTTATGCCAGGTCAAGAGAAGAAAGTTTGCAAATTGGTAAAATCTCTCTATGGCTTAAAGCAAGCTCCTATGCAATCGCTTGAGAAGTTTGACACGATTGTGCAATCATTTGGATTCAAAGTCAATGATGCTGATAAATGTATTTATAGCAAATTTGACAATGATGTTGGTGTCATCATATGTTTATATGTGGATGACATGTTAATATTTGAGACTTCAGTAGCCTTAGTTGAAGAAACTAAGCGGTTCTTATCTACTAGTTTTGACATGAAAGACTTAGTAGAAGCAGACGTCATTTTGAGAATCAAAATCTTATGACAAGATAATGGTATTAAATTATCTCAATCTCATTATATTGAAAAGATTTTGAAGAAATTTGGTCATTTTAATCAAAAGTTAGTTTGTACTCCTATCGAGCCTCATTTAAAACTAGTAAAGAACACCGATAGGTGTTTATCACAACTAGAGTATTCTAGTGTGATAGGAAGTCTCATGTATGCTATGCATTGCACAAGACCGGATATAGCTTACGCGGTTTGTATGCTATGTCGGTTCACTAGTAATCCAAACAAACAACACTGGAATGCAGTTACCAGGATCTTTAGATACCTGAAGGGGACTTTGAATTATGGTCTACATTTTAATGGATATCCCCCAGTCTTGGAAGGTTACAGTGATGCTAGTTGGAATAATGTGGAGTCAGATTCCAAATCAACTAGTGGATGGATATTTACGCTAGGAGGAGCGGCTGCTTCTTGGAGCTCAAAGAAACAAACATGTATTTTTGATTCAATAATGACATCATAAATAATTGCCCTAGCAGATGCAAGCAAGGAAGCGGAATGGCTTAGGAACTTGTTACTGGAGATACCATTATAGAGCAAGCCATGCCCAGCTATATTAATCAATTGTGATAACAAGGCAACTTTTTATAAGGTCGCAAGCAAGACTTATAATGGAAAGTCTAGACACATAAGTCTATGACATAATCTTTTGAGACAGTTACTCAAAAATGGGGTTGTTATAGTTGATTACGTGGAATCTAACAAGAATTTAGCGGATCCATTAACAAAGGGTCTTGTTAGAGATATGGTGTCTCAGACATCAAAAGGAATGAGATTTAGGTTTGCTTAATTAGATCGTCACTTGATGGGAACCCAACTTAATTCTTGAAAATACAGAATAAGTTCAATGTGGTACTAACAAGTCAAGTGAAGATTACGAAACACTAGAAAATTTATATTATAAAAGGTCCCTTCTTGGTTCTAGTGATTGGTTCTGCACGATGGAGGTTGACAATTGGATCTTAATAAGTCGAATAGAGTGACTAGCATATTCACTTAAGTAGACTTACCTATATGGGTGTAGAAGTGTGGCTGCTTCTTGTGAGCCTAACCGACTCTAGAGTACTCAAGAAAGACATGATTTGCACAAGGCCATAATGTGTAATCAACATAACACTCTTACTTACATGAAATTGGTATGTGTGACATTTCTGGTTTTTGTCGCAAGGGACGAAATGTCTCTGGAGAAGAGACAAATTTTTTTTTAAAATCTAAGACAACAATAACAACATTAATAACAACTATAACTATATCAACAACCACATTAGCAACAATCTAACAAACACCACACCATTAAAGCTCTTATACTCATCCAAAAATCATCAATAAAATAACCACTCACCTTGATCTATGGAAGTCGTCGCGGAGCCGCCAAGAGGGAGAGACTCGCGAGAGAAACGATGAGACCGTGGAGTGTGATGAGAGCTTGGTGATGGATAGATTGGTGAGGAAGAAGACAAGAGTGGTGTGAGGAAGGAGGAGAAGATGAAAATCGTTTGGGGGGAGGGGAAGGGAAAAAATTGTGGGTTTTGTTTGGAAAGGAGAGAGAAAAACAAAAGAGAGAAAAGTGAGGGGTGGTATGGGGTGATGCGACATGTGATGTGACCTACTAAACCCTTGACTATCTCATACACCCGCGTTACGCGCACCCCGCGACATTGTACCCTGTCTTCAATACCCGCGCACAACACGACCAATAAAATCTCAACTAGTGCGACACAAATTAAATAATAATACAACAATTAATCACGCATTACACAAAAATAATTATTAATACCTTAGCTGGCGTCCCCTAGACTTGTCAGCAGTGTCCACATGGGTTCGAGCTACATGTCCTAATCTGTAATTAATAACTTAATTAAGATTAAATAATGCGGGTCGTTACAATCTTTCCAACTTAAAAGAATTTCGTCCCGAAATTCAAACTTAAGTAATAAGTTTACCTTGAAACAGTTGGGAGTATCGTTGTCGCATTATAGACTCTCACTCCCAAGTCAGTCATTCGTTCTTATGATACTGCCACCGAACGAGTACTAATGGTATTTCCTTCCTCCTGAGAGTCTGTACCCTGCGATCCACTATCTCGATAGGGTGTTCCTTGTACGTCACATCTGGTCGAACCTCGATCCTAGTCATATCGACCATCGATCTCGGTCCTGATCTAGCTAGCCGTAACATCGAGTTATGGAAAACATTATGGACCACTGCAAATCGACTCGGCAATCTCAACTGATAAGCGACCTCCCCAACTCGTTTCTCAATCTGAAACAACCCAATAAATCTTGGTGCTAGTTTCCTTTTGTTCCCGAATCTCTGCTGACCCTTCAACGGAGAAACTTTCAAATAGACCCAATCATCTTCCTCGTAGCTTAGCCCATCGCAGTACTTATCCGCATACTTCTTCTGTCTGTGTTGGGCAGCCAACAACCATTAACGAATCAGCCTCACCTTCTCTATATGGTCCACAACAATCTCAAGCCCCACGGCTGCTGTATCCTCGGGCTCTGCCCAACAAGTCGGTGATCTACACGGTCTACCGTATATAGCCTTAAATAGTGGCATCCAATACTGTCCAAATAGCCATTTTTGTAAGCAAATTCATAGAGTGGCAAGTACTCCTCCCAAGCCACCAAACTGCAACACACAGGCCCTGAGCATATCCTCGAGTATCTGTATCAATATCTCTGACTGTCCGTCTGTCTGAGGATGGAATGCAGAGTTAAACTGTAATATAGTACCAAACTGCTCCTGCATAGCCTGCCACAATGATGATGTAAGACGATTGTCCTGGTCTGAAACAATCGAAATCGGTACTCCGTGCAGTCGTACAATCTCTCTCTCGAATAATATGTTTAACTGTGTGAAGTTATATTTCATAGAAACTGGTAGGAAATGAGCTGATTTCGTCAACCTATCCACGATCACCTATATCGCATCGTATTTCCGCAAAGTCTGCGGTAATCCACAAACGAAATCTATTATAACGTGTCCCCATTTTCACTGAGGGATGGGCAACGGCTACAATAACCCTCCTTGCCTCATGTGCTCAGCCTTAACCTGTTGGCACACCTCATAACCCCTAACACAGGCGCCGACGTCCGCCTTCATCACTGACCACCAAAAAATTGTCGCATATCGTGATACATTTTGGTCCTGCCAAGATGTACTGTATACTGAGACTTGTGAGCCTACTAGAGTATCCCATCGCGTATCTCTGCTACTGCTGGAATCCATAACCTCCATCAGTGCCTCAAACACTGATCCACAAACTCGCTCCAATCTGGATGATCGGGACCGCGTGTCATCTTACTGAATCTCGAGTACATCTCGTCAGCCCTCTGACCCTCCAACACTCGCGGAATAGAAATAAACAGTACCCCAATCTGTCCACAAATCTGTGCGTCCACTGTAGCAGGAGCCTTTGTCAAACTCAGTATTGTCGCCGCCTCAAGTAAACCATACTCGTGCATCATATGGCAGACAATTGTCTCAAAATCTGGTTCCCTCCCGCTCAATGCATCTGCTACAACATTTGCTTTCCCAGGCTATTGTTCGATGGAGAAGTCGTAGTCCTTCACCGCAACTCTAGCCAGCGTCGATGTCTCATGTTCAGATCTTTCTAAGTGAATAAATATTTCAAACTCTTATGATCTGTAAACAATGTGAACTTCTCACCATAGAAGTAATGTCTCCATACCTTTAGTGCAAATACAACTGCTGCAAGCTCCAAGTCGTGCACTGGATAATTCCTTTCAAGGGTCCTCAACCGTCGAGAAAAGTAAGCAATAACGTTGTCTCCCACATCGGTACACAACCCAGCCCTGTGCCACAAGCATCAGTATGAACTATCAATCCTTTGCCTGATTTTGGCAATACAAGTAACGGTGCAGTAGTCAACCTCATCTCCAACTGTACAAATGCGTCATCGCACTCGTTTGACCAATCAAAAGGTATGTCCTTCTTTGTCAATTTAGTCATCAGCGCGGTGATATTCGAGAAGTCCTTCAATAAATCGCCGATAGTATCCTGACAACCCTAGGAAGCTCCTGATATCTGTCACTGTCTTAGGTGTCGACCAATTGATGAATGCATGAATTTTACTCGGGTCCACTGATATACCTCTGTCACTGATCACGTGTCCCAAGAAATTGACCTCTGATAGCCAAAACTCAAACGTACTGAACTTACCATACAATCAGTGCTCTCTCAGCGTCATCAATATCTGTCTGAGATGTTGCCCGTAATTTTTACAAGTGTTACTGTAGATCAATATGTCATCAATGAAGACTATGACGAATCTGTCCAGATATGGCTTCAATACTCTATGCATGAAGTCCATGAGCATGGTCGGCGCGTTTGTCAGTTCGAACGGTATCACTTTAAACTCCAATAACCCATATCTGGTGCTAAATGTACTCTTGGGTATGTTTCCATCTCGAATCAGAAGCTGATAATAACCCGATCTCAAGTCGATCTTAGAGAAGAAACGGGCTCCGACCAACTGGTCAAACAAATCGTCGATCCTGGGCAAGGGTAACGATTTCGTACCATCACCTGGTTTAACTTCATATAGTCAATGCACATCATCAAGCTACCATCATTCTTCTTAACGAACAGGACCGGTGCTCCCCATGGTGATGTGCTCGGGTGTATAAACCCCTTATTCTTCAAGTCTTCCAGTTGAGTCTTCAACTCATACTACTCCTTCTGTGCCATCTAGTACAGTCTGCTAGCTATCTGCTGTGTGCGCGGCACTAACTCAATAATGAACTCAATCTCTCTGTGTAGGGGCAATCCTGGTAGATCATCTGGAAAGACATCGAGAAACTCACTAACAATTGGGAGATTCTCAAGTCTAACCTCTAGTGTCTCGGTTGACTCTACTATCCCTACAACACCTCCATCTCTAAGGTCGTAGCCAATCTATCCCTAGTGGTCGGTAGTACACTCGCATCATCAGTGAAACTAAACTCTGGTATGTCGGGGATATGAAAAGTCACTGTCTTACGGAAATAATCTACCTGGGCGTGATACGACGCTAGCCAGTCCATGGTCCAAAATGCATCAAACTTTAAGAACTTTAGAACGCGTAGGTCGATAGGGAGTTGGTGTCCAGATATCTCTATCGTGCAACCTTCACAAATCATGTTAGGGTAAACCTTCTCCCCAGTTGTCGTGTCGAGGATCAGAAGTGTACTAACTATAATCGGTGCTAACCCTAACTCATCAACCATATGTACAAAAATAAATGATACTATGGAACCAGAATCAATAACTATATGCATAAAACGACCGCAAATCGAAATCATACCCTCGACGAGCTGTTTGGTGGCCTCGCGGTCTGGCTGTGCTACAGCGTGTACCCGCTCCCTAGCCTGAACAGGTGGTGTTGCAATCGATGCTACTGAAGCCATCAAACATTCATTCTTAATGTGTACAGGCTATCTGTATTTGAAACAAGAGGCATGTGTCCTGACCTTGGCTCTGACCACTGTCTGACCTTTGGCCCTGACTCTAACCATATTGTCCTCGGTCTTTGCCTCCCTGATCCTGGGTCGGTCTATGTCCCTACCGTTGTGCATAACTACCACTTGAAAACTATGCTGACTGTGCAGGTACTATCGCATGGGAAATGACTGCCAAGTGATCATCATGTCTGGGCTCTGTCCTCGTCTATCTCTATGATCGATGATCCTCTTCCCTTTCCTGTTAAACCTGGTGCCTCGCTGGGACGACCCCGATGCCAACTGTGGTATAGGCATCGCGATGCGAAAGAGAAGATATGTCTCATGGGCTAAAGCCCTCTTGTAGATTTCCTGCAGTGTACGAGCTCCGCCTGATGCTACTACGCTCGCAATCTCATCTCTAAGCCGACTCTAAAGTAGTGAACCTGATTGCGATCTGTAGAAGCCAAGCCCCCAGCAAACTGTAATAGGTAGCAAAACCTCTCCATATACTGGACCATTGTGCGATTACCGTGCCTAAGACACAAAAACTCATGTCTCAAACGCAACTATATCTCCCTCGGTATGTACTGGTCATAGAAAACCTGTCTGAAACCAGCCCAAGAAGTCGGCTCCCCGTGGGTCTCGATATGAGCAGTCCACCAAACTTCATTCTCTCTCTTCGGAGCATATATCCAGATATCCTGTCCCGAATGCTGTTAGGAATCCTCAAAAGGTTATGTAGCTTCTCTTGTGCAAGAAGCCATCTCACGGCTGCCTCTGGGTCTCCGCCTCCAGTGAAATATCCCGGCTGAAATCTCAAAAACTCCTTTGTCAGCTTAGCCTCAGCTGACAAGAAGGTCTCAAATGTGATCTCCTGTGGTTTGTGTCAGTGTCACTGCGTGTGTAGATGCCGATGTGATAACCTCGTATGAGTCTCTAAAACTGTAGTCGACGAGGTAGTCTCTCCATAACTGCAGTAACTGGCGTACCCTAGACAATCGGCGCGACTGCCGTCTCGGTGACGCTCGGTGTGATGGCGGCGGTAAGCGTAACGATAGTCGCCGTCTGAGCACGGAGCATGGCCATCATCTGCTCGAACTATCGATCATGTGCCGCGATCCGATCAAGTACAATCTGATCAATCGCGATAGGCGTAATACCACTCATCTGTCCATCATCCTTCGAAGGTGGAGTCGGCTGTCCGTCCATGTCGTATCTGCAATAGCAAAGGTCCGTATCAGCCTCATATACGCATATATACTATTACAAATCAAAATATATAACGTATAAGCCCTGGTACTACCCGCCCCATGTTCGCTTCCCAACTAAAGTTCTAAGTCAAGATCTTCGGGGTTCCATGTCTAAGTTCGTTTGTTAAGTTTTATTCAGTTTCATTAAACTTTTCCCTTAGGTTTGCTTGAACCTAGGCTTTGATACCAATTGTGACGACCCCAAACTCCGAGGCAAATTGGGTACCGCCACGTCGCCAAACACCTCACCAAGCATGCCACATCACCGCACACTTATCTTTGACTGCCTGCGACCTATACCTTTGTACGTATCTTATTCGCCTTAACTTAGTATTAATGGATTTTTTTTATGAATATTTACATTAAATTAACTAAGTTAAGTTGTTCGCGATTTATTAAATTAATATAAGTTGAATATCTAAGCGGAAGTCTTTGAAGCATGCAAATATCGTAAAAATAAAAAGTTTGCATTTTATGAACAACCCTATAGTGTGGAAACCCGGCATGAGATACCATGTATATCAAAGAGCGGCAAAAGTAAAAAAGATGAACATATATATGTATCAGGTATACAAGTCCTCCCAAAAATCTCATAAAAGCAGTAAATAAATACATAAAAATACTTACGCAAAAAGCTGATAGAGCTATCCTAGCTCAGAGGTAGTCCCCTAAGACCCCCTTGCCCTGGCTTGTCGTAGGATCTGCGATTTGTCACAAAAAACAATGACAAACCCTAGTGATTAAATCCCAGAGAACGTTAGCTAATATTCACGAAATCCAATAGCATGGCTACAATTCATGCAATTTAAATAAGGAACAAGAATAAAGTAATCGCATGAAAATAAGTCGTTGAGAAGTCAAATTTGGACACGAGTGTAGCGTGACAGAGAACTTGGTCGACATCCGGGAATCGTCTTAGCTAAACCGAGAGGAACCCATGACGATTACCTCGCCAAACATCACACGGTCAAATGAGAGGAACCCATGAACCCTGTCCAAACATATCTCGACAGGAAACCATGACGGAGACTTAAGTCTTCGTCAAACATCTCTCAACCAAATGGGTATGGCGAGAAATAGTCACCGCGTAGCCCCAGAATGGTCAATTACTCGAACAACACGGGGTAGCTAGCCCCGGGGTGTGAGTCCGTGCCATGCCCGACCCCGTCGACAAACACACTTACACACGTGGGAGTGGATGAATAGTAAATGGACAACAAAAATAGCACAATGGAATAATTGAAATGTGGGATAAAGCGAGTACCATAAATGAATTTTAACTAATTTTCTTGTGGGTTTACTTACCTCAAACAATCGCAAATCGCCCTAAAAACGTCTCGTACATGCCTCGAGATGTGCACCCGACACCTGACTATGGTATCTTAAGTCCTTGGTGTCCAATTATACCATTTTGATTATTTTAGTCACATTAAATGAATTTATAATTTGTGACCAAAATTTGGAATTTTTATTCCAACAAAGTTTAATTTTTTGTACACTTTTCGAATTATATCGGGGTGCCAACCGCCCGAAAAATCCTCGGAACTCATTTTCCTAGCTTTTTCTAATTTTTATATTTTTCAGGAATTTTTTTTGGAATTTCCCATAATTTCTATCTATTTTAGGTATTTTTATCTATTTTTCTCTTATTTATTTTATGAAAAATCAGTTTTTATTTAGTTTTTTTTTTAAAATATGGGTTGGGCCTGGGTCGAGCCGACCCGATCCGATCCAACCGAACCTGGGTCAGTTCGACCCAGTCCAACCGGACCCGGGTCAACCCGGGTCAGGGTCGGCCTGACCCATATAGGTTTGGGCTGGATCGACCCGGTCCACGAGCAATGGGCCTTGGGGATAGCCCACTTGGCTACCCCCCTCCCCATATTTGTTTCTCCAGAGACGAAATGTCTTTGGAAAAGAGACAACAGTTTTTTTTAAAAAAATCTAAAACAACAATAACAACATTAATAACAACTATAGCTATATCAACAACCACATTAACAACAATCTAACAAACACCACACCATTAAAGCTCCTATATTCCTCCAAAAAATCATCAACAAAATAACCACTCACCTTAGTCTATGGAAGTCGCCGCGAAGCCGCCAAGAGGGAAAGACTCGCGAGAGAGGCAATGAGACCGTGGAGTGTGAGGAGAGCTTAGTAAGGGAGAGCTTGGTGAGGAAAAAGGTGAGAGTGGTGTGAGGAAGGAGGAGAAAATGAAAATCGTTTGGGGGGGAAGAGAAAAAATTGTGGGTTTTGTTTGGAGAGGAGAGAGAAAAGTGAGAGGTGGTATGAGGTTATGTGATAGGTAGGTGTGATGTGACATGTGATGTGACCTATTATACCATTGACTATCCCATACACCCCACGTTACGTGCACCCCGCGACGTCACACCTGCATTACACGTACCCCGCGACGTTGCACCCTGTCGTCACTACCCGTGCACAACGTGACTAATAAAATATCAACTAGTGCGACGCAAATTAAATAATAATACAACAATTAATCACACATCACACAAAAATAACTATTAATACCTTAGCTGGCGTGCCCTAGACTTGTTAGCAGTGTCCATGTGGGTCCGAGCTACATGTCATAATCTGTAATTAATAACTTAATTATGATTAAATAATGTGGGTCGTTACATTCTTCAAGCCAAGAGTTTCTTTGTTCAAACCCCTGCAAAAGTGAGATTACCTCCGTATAACTTGGCATATGAGGTTTAAGCTTTGTGGTAGTGAATGATTCATATTTTTTTCCTAAATTAGCAAGCAATGAATAATTTTTTTTATTTGGAACTAGACTTCCAATAGCTGCAAGACTAGATACTCAGATAAAGATTGATTTGGATCTTTCCGGAGGTATGTCAATTGTTGTCGGAGCATAAATTCGCGTTCTTGTCAATCCTGGGCATATGCTTATTTGAGCGCATGCTAAATTTGATGTGATGTTTTAAGACCTATAACCTGACCTAGAGCTTCTTGACAGCGACTCCAAGTGTACGACAATCGACAAAGTAATAATGGCACCAACTCGTGTTGGTGTCGGGTATATCGTATCCACAAGGACGGTTA
Source organism: Stephania cephalantha (assembly GCA_039657325.1). Taxonomy (NCBI): domain Eukaryota; kingdom Viridiplantae; phylum Streptophyta; class Magnoliopsida; order Ranunculales; family Menispermaceae; genus Stephania; species Stephania cephalantha. The sequence continues at coordinate 9,268,064 of CM077579.1, forward strand.
TGTGCTAATATTTATTCTAATTAAGAAATAGAGTTAGGCACATAAAAGTTGGGTTTCGTAAAAGAAAACTAATACTTAAATTAATCTAACTAAACGCAAGTTATTAAAAGATGTCTTAAGCTGTGGAGAAAATAGTCCTAGGAAATTTAATTCACCCAAATTGTATCCTTAGAATCCAATTCGATTATAAAGTCTCCCAATTCATGCAATGATAGGCGAATCTCCTAAAATTCACTCTATCCCGAGGTTTCAGTGATGGAGATTCTAGTGTCTCACTCGCACTCCGCCGGTCGGCGTGAATAACGTAAGTGGGATACCGCATTAAACATCAAATTCAATTGCCTCCATAGTCAATGACCGTCGGTCGATGCGTCATATGTTATAAGGTTGTGTTTCCCTAAATCCGGGTCCAAAAGCCCCAATGGTCATGGTGACTTTAAAACCCTTGAATCTGCACCTGCTTGATCAAGACAAGTATAGCATATCATACAAGAACACACAAATCAAAACATTGAATCGAAAGAAAACCTACAATCACATTGAAATCTTAAATAATCCAATTTGGGATCCAAATACCCCTAGAATAAAAGGGATTACCCCATAAGTGGGTTCAATTCAACACTAGACATGATAAGAAAATAAGAAAACATGAATTTAAACCTATAGTTTAGATGAAATTCAAGATTTGAAACCCAATCTTCAAGTCTCCACAAGTTCTTCTCAAGTTCTCCAAAGCAAAAAATCTTTCAAAACTTAATTTTATGTTCTACTTATACCATCAAGTCAATTTGGTCCAAAAATTACCCAAAAACCCCTAAAAATCACTTTTTATGCACTTTTCCGCAGTGAGCACTGACCCTGGCGCCAACCTCAGAGCCCACTGCAAATTTCTTGCTGTTTTGGGCGACGTGGCGCTGAGTTGGGCACTGCGGCGTCGAGAACAAAATCCTGCGCATATAGTTCACTTTGCAATGCAATTTTTGACAACTTAGAGGCCGAACCTGCCTTCACTCGTGAAAGAAGAAAACGTTCAACTCTGAGTCTAATTTCCAAAGGAAGAAACGGAAAGTCATTCGGACTTAAAATGAGGGAGTTATGTCTAAAACACTGAAGCTTGATTAAAATAGACTTTGTTGAAACTTAGCCACTTTGATGTCGTTTTTTGCCCGAACCTTGTATTCTCATCCCAAAACTTTCAAACATCTTCAAAACACATGAAACCATGTGAAATATCATCATTTCATCACTCGCCTCTAGTCTTGTTTTCCTCCGCCTCGTGATCCACACAAGCGTGTTTTTTTAGGGAAATCTTCTCGGATCTTCAAAATAACCTATGCATGGTCTCACTTTGCTTTCCTCACATAAAAACCAAGAAAATATATCAGATTAATAGGAAATCACTTGTAATGGCCTAAATTATCAAAAAAGTGTTACTTATAAAGGTATTAAAATATGCTAAGCATCACTTCTTCAGTAAGTGTTTTAATGATCCATCCACGCAACATATGATCTTCTTTTTGCCACTTGAGATAGTCACCAGCAAGTTGTTTTGGTCCTTTGGGTCTGTTAAAGAAGCATAAATTATTGGTTTTTTTTTTTTTTTGCCTCCACTAAGTAGCCTAACCATGTCTTGGCTTTCTGCTAGAGCAAGGAATTGTTTACACTAAAGTGGGTAATTTTCTGCTTTGAGTCTAAGAGTAACAAAATTTGCAACATTTAGCGAGAGAGTGGAAGCCATTGATTAAAGATTCTCTATTCTCACTAAAGGCTATGATATCAAAAGAACAAATTGAATTAAAAGAATAATTTAGATTTCATTGAGAATGTCTCTCGATGTTTTGTGAGAGTCCATATGTTCTAATATTTATAAAAGTACAATATTTACAATAAGGAAAGTGATTGTTAGAGATACAATAAGGAAAGTGACTGTTAGAGATACAATTTGAATTTTTTCCTTATTCTCTTAAGGTTTGTTGTCATTTGTATGTGTCTTAATAATTTGAAGTGTCTGTCATTACATGAGCTTCATCATTAAAGAAGGGAAAACAATCTTCACACAAATATAAATCACGAGACACAAAAAATCTTATTTTTGTAGAATGAACATTTTTATCCTTTTTCCATATGGATAACTGACAAAAACACATTTTTCTGCGTGTTCTCTAAGTTTATCTATGATATCACCTCGCCATTTTCCATAACCAAAGCACCGAAACACCTTTATGTAAGAGTATGACAATGCCTTTCTGAATAGAAGCTCAAAGGGAATACGCCTTCTTAAGATGCTAACTTGCACTAGAACAATTTTGTCTCTAATAGAGGTTTTAAAACCCTTGTTAAAGATGGGTGTTATTAAATAACACCTAATTGATAGGGTTTTAAAAAACCTCTATGTAACATAACACATTCTCACATGACATTTAATAACACTCATTATAATAGGGGTTTTAAAACCTCTATTAAAGATCAAAAATATTATAGTGTTGGAGTATAATAAATAAGGATATGATATAATTTTGTAAGTTTATGCAGAGCTGTTAATTTTGTACCCATAGACTTGTTTGTAGGTACAGAACACGTCCCTGACATATTCGTAAATATTCTCCAAATAGATACTATCGACAGCTGGACAAGATAACAACGACAACCTATATACGTCCAGCAAGACAAGAATAGTTGATTGACAACTCGCGAGAAAACTAAGGCAAGATTCCTTTAATCAACGAAGAAAGAAGGAAAGAATATATTTGCCACATCATTGATTGAAGATGCAATATGAAAAGTTTCTAAAATCTTGTATTGAGTTTTCTTAATAAATTATGTAATTAAGAATCACAAATTGTCCCTTATTTGGAGACCAAAAGTCGATCTTTAGATATACGACATATATGTCTACACCACACCTGTAACCCACACCCAAATACACTACATCACTCCATCTTTTTATATCACCAAGAGTTACCACTTTACACTTCGATTATTTACTTACAGTTTCTCTCTCTTATCGGTCTTATTGGTCACGTTGCGTACACTCGCCCATTGTCATGCAATTCGCATCACACTTCACGCATATCAATATGAACTCTCACTCGCGAATTCCACGATATAAACCTACTTAATCGTACACCACATGTAAAATAATGATATACATAACATCATAGTAGGTACACAAACACAAATTTTCTTTTATATTTGAGCACGTCGACTAACCGCAACTCTTAGTTGAGTTTTGGACCACTAATGATTTTGATAAGCGATTAATTAATGAATTAAAACACGGGTAATGTCAAGGCCCAAATTTTTAATCCTAATTTAATTTCTTAATTATGATCATTGATCCCGTGGAGTGGGACCAACATCGAGACATGTACACTGACCGAGGCAACGTGACCGAGGTATACTTTAGACTCGCTATGGTGTATGCTTATTGTTTTATATATGTGTAGACTATTAAGTCACTTCTACTTGTGATTAAGTTTTGACACGTGAGCAGGAACGCGCCTCACGATACGTGGTGGCGTGGGGCCGGGGTTGAGAGTGATGTGGTAAACTAATTTAAGTTGTAGTGCCTTAGTTAGTTGAATTTGATATGGATGTAGTTTATTTTAAATTAAATGTAACTTAAGTTAGCAAATTAAAACATTAGCCATTTGATGTTCCTCGAGATACATGTAAGTACACCATGAGACCAAATGAGTATGAAATTAGTGTTAACAAGAGAGAGTTAGTGGAGAGTTAGTGGATGTGAATTAAAGTGTGAGCCATTAGATTAGTCTCGAGATACGTGTACATTAAGATAAATGACTATTAGTCAATCTTATAGAAGCAAGTTGGATATAAAGATCAAAGAGATTAGCAAGAGAATTGAAGTGCAGTTTGGTTGATTTAAGAGGTGGTAGATCAAAGTATAGGTGTTCATCAACTTGGTAATTCTACTTACACTAGTAATTTATTTTAATTTAATGAATTTATGATAAATATGAAGTGTAGCTGTTGTAATGGTTATTGTCGGTGTTTTGGGGTCTCTAGTAGCTATCTTTGTGAAGATTGGTTTCATCCTAATTACGACAGACCTTCATTAATGGTTGTGCGTAGATTTGTGCGACGGTTATGTTGTCTTTTCTTTAATTTCTTCATTTTGCAATTAGGTTATGTTCCCTTATTGGAAGTCTTAGGTTGCCACTACTCACACTGTTTCAATTTCACAATCGCTTTCTCAGCCAAAGTAATGACATTTTTTTGAACAAATAGGATTATCGAATCAATGTACTTTTATTAGGGAAATTGATTATATGTCTGGTCATGTATCAAGCCATGAATAATTAATGAAATTTTTATTTTCCAAAAAAGAGAGAATGAAAATGTTTTCAAATTTTTAATTGGTCTTAAAGGATTAATATGGAACGATCAGGTATAATATTATTTATGTGGACCCTTTATGTATGACATCGTCTATCTCGATTTAAGAGAATGTCCGACCTAAAACCCTAATTAAGCCTCGGTACACCAGCAAGATTCAATTAGAGTAAGAGTACAACCTTCCACCATACCTGATAATAACAAACCTGTATATCGCATATTGAATATGATAAACAAAACCACACCGAAATCAAAACTTTTTCAATTATGTAAATGATATACAAAACTATATAGAAACGAAACCAAACTGGTATCACACCTCGGTACAAAATCCAACCTCAAACCCAATGATATTACAAACGGTTATGCACATACTATAATATACACAAAATGGCAAGCCCTCGCACATCGAGAGATCGCAAGACGCTTAATCGATCTACCATTTGCCTTTATACAATGCGAATGCTGGATAACTAGTACTTGAAATGGTTTAAGGGGTAAGTGCTCCAACTTGCTCAGTAAGTGACTCACAATTACAATTTTAAATGTCTATCTAATAATCAAGATAAATGCATAACAATATGAACCACACATACATCAACCAGGGGATAAAGGAAAGATATAACAATACATATTCAAATTCAATTCCCACAGTTCACAACCCTTGCACAAGTGACTTTAATTACATTTCGATATATAAGAGTCTTAGCTGTTCAAGAATACACGTAACACAAATCAACACACTAGTCGATGTGAGATTTCGTTAGTGTATTCAAGCACTTTTGAGTCTTCGCACTCTTAGGATACTGAGTAGTATATATATTGGTCGACACCTGTATGAGGAGACAGGGAAGGCATGGCCTAGCTACCACCTGTCGTCACAGGGAGAGATTCCATCCCGAGTCACCTGTGGCGTCGACCCATACCCGGAGACATAATCTACTCATTTCCTCATTTATTTTTAGTGTGTTATGCTAGTCACGGTGCAGTGCTCCCATTCTCGGTCCTTAACTATGTGAACTAGATATATTACGATATATAGCACAAATGATAAATGCAATTGAGTCCCACTTACATGTACCGAGTTTCCCTAACTTTAAATCGACTTACACGATTCCCGAAATCTCAAACCTTTCCCATGATCATCAAGAACCTAAAATAGATTGATCACCATCAATTTGAGTCTAATACTCATCATTGGTTAAAACTCCTAAACTGGTCTCATTTGAATATGAAATTCCGGGACCACACAAAAACTGCGACCAAAGTACGCTCAAGAGCTATTTACAAAAATAATACTTTATAAAAATTGCAAAATGCTATCAACTAACCACCTAGGGTTAACTTTATAACCTTAAAAACCTCAATATTTCTCATGATAACCAAAAAGGAAGTTGTAGTACTCATGTCGTACTTTTCATAAACTCCAAGAACACTCAAATCGGATAACAAATAGAGAAGTTATGAATTTTTCAATACAACCTGTTGAATAGGCAAACTTTATTAATTTAAAACTAACAAAACTTCTCCAAATCAATGCAATTATATCATCACAACTCGACATCAAATACCAGGAAATCGTTCAATACCACATTCAAAATATTTTCGCAGCCCGTGGAGTCAATTTAGACAAAAACTAATAATCCAAGTTATCCAAAATACCAATGTAAATCAACATCAACTATAAAACATATTTGGAATAATTATCAACTGAGTCGCATCAATTCAACTCACAAAAACCCTAACTCACGATGGTGGAATTTATCTCAAATTGGTGCAAATCAACCCAATACATCAATTCACAATAAATTCTACCAATTTATATTAAAACCTCGCGAAAAAAATCGAGAAATCACGAGAATTCAAATTGAATTGAAGAAAATGCCCTGAATTAAGTATTTACCAAATTGCGGGCCGGATACCTTGTTTCCACCACATAAACTTAGCTCGAACTGACTGTCTCGTGATGCTCTACAATTTTTTAGGAAGAAACTGAGTGAAAATCGAACGTCGGAAGCTCGCAGGCTGAAAGAAAAAATTGAGAGGTTTAGAGAACTCTCTTGTTGAAATGAAATGAGTGAATTCATTTCTTTCCTTTTTATCATTATATATACATATATATATAAACTTTCAATTTTTTATTTATTAATTCTTGAAATCTTTATTTTGACGTGCTTTGGTTTTTGGTGCTCATTTTTATCCCCTTTTTACCAAATTGAATCAAACTCTCGACAAAATAGTCCATCTTCATAAAATGTTCATAATAATAATAATTTTGGTCACTCCAAAACCCTAAAAATAAAACTTTATCCATGACTTATCAAACTCTCATAAATCAATTCTCTTGCCATATTTAACTAATTTTGTACCGAATTAGAACCAATCTCAACCTCGACTACTGCCAACTGACATGATACTCGAGGCAAGGTCTTGCTCAAACTTCGTTATCATTTTACATTGCCACTGAACCCAACTTGCATGCAAATCGAGGCAAAATCTGTACGTTATACTTAACACTTGATTTACGAGGTTTCGAGCATTAATTATTTCTTTATTTCGTCATTATAGTTCTTGTATTAATATATATTAATTTCCTATAAATCAATTAATCAATTTTCAGGCCAAACAAACACCATACATCACATCAACGCACTCGCATTATTCAAAAAAAGTTGAACTTAACATCAAGCCTAACTCGAATTACTTAGAATTGAGATCAACACTAATCACCTTATTTAAGGTATGGGTCGTCACATTATGTACCTTCTCTTACTGGTTGTTTTGCCATGATATTAAGAGAAGAATTTTCAGTTCAAAGTTGGGAAACGTGAAGATCCGAGAGTGCAGAGTGCTGCGTTTTTTAGTCGCACTCAATTGGATCAAAAGGCTCAACCAAATTTCTTCAAAATATTGGAGAATATCATATCCTTCAGTTTGCAATCAATGCAAGCAAACTAGGCATGATAAAAGTCGTGGTTTTGAACTCATGGGTATCCTGAACATTGGAAGAATCAAGGTGGCAAGAAACTTGGATGGGTCGAGGAAGATGTGATGGTAATCGTGGTGCCAAAACAACAACAACAACCTATGATGTTCAAATGCCATCTCTTACACAAAACCAATTGAACGACTTCATGTCCTTGGGTACTGGAGACTTAAGGACTACGTTACGTGATACACTTTCTGGTAAGAAATTCCCTTATATTCACTTGTCAGATTGGATCCTTGATAATGGTGCACCCCCACCATAAAACTAGTAATCTTTGATAAGAACAATGCGCTCAAAAAGTAAATAATGCAAAATAGTAAACAAAATGAATGCGCCAAATCTTGTGTTTACGCAGTTAGGACCTCCCGTCACGCCTAGGTGTAAGATTCACTGAGAGAAAGTGACGTACAAATTTACATAAATTAAGTCATCAACTGATGATCCCTCATATAGCTAGTGACCCATCACCGAACTTTATTATACTACTCGTTTCTCTTATAATGATCCTACTCTAACCCAAGATCTGGTACCCGAGATCCCCTTGACAAGTTTGTAAAAAAAAAAGATAAAGATCGAACTAGTGTTCCACTACAAAAAAAAACAAAGAATAAATTAGCAATAGAATTTAGCAACATACACTTATTTCGTTGCTAATTAGCAACGGATTAAAAGGGAATGTGGTTTGGAAGCTGTTTGGCCAGTCACAGACGGATTAATTAACAACGGATTAGTAACGAAATTTAACAACGAAATAAATTCTGTTGCTAAAAAGTCTCGACAAAAAGCCTTGCCAAATTTTTCGTTGCTAATCCGCTCCAATTTTTACTTTACAATAGATTAGCAACGGATCTCAATTTTTCGGATTATATTTCGTTGCAAATCCGTTGTAAATAAAAATTTTCAACGGATTAGCAACGGAACCTATAATTCGTTGCTAATCCATTGCAAATTCTTGTTTACAACCGATTAGCAACGGAAACCTATGACCCGTTGCTATTCCTTTGTGAATTTAATGCCGTTGGAAATCGGTTGGTAAATTACAAATAGAAATAACATAGAAATAACAAAGCCCCGGTTTACATTTTGATTCTCTCTTCAACCTCCATTCTCACCCCTCAACCACTCTCCTCGCCACTGGTGAATGCCCCCTCCGCCACCCTCGACCTCCATTCACGTCATCCCTCTGCCACTCTCTGCGCCGCTTCTCCACCTCTGCCACCCTCGACCAATTCCTCGCACTCTCCTCTGTTTCGTCTACCTCGTATTCGCCTTCAACCTACTCGCCTTTGCCCCATCGTCTTTGCTGGCAGGGGCGAATCCAAGATTTTAAGTAGACATGGGCTAGACTTAAATACTAATATGTATTTTTTTTGGAAAATATTTTAAAAAAATACTTTTGTAACGTAGAAAAGTTGACACTCACTTAGTGACATCTCTTGAGTTTCCCCGACATATGTGCCTGCACGCATCTTGATGCCTATTAGAGGGACGCCAACAAATACGTGACTTTTTTGAGTTACAGTATATAGTAGGGTCTTTTTTTGTTTAAATAAAGAATTTCGAATATATTAGAAAGTGTTAATTATATTTTACTCTAGGAAGAAATATGATATAGCTACCAACTACGTTATACTATAAAGTTCATCTTGATTCCGATCAGGACGATGGAGGTGCAATTCAAATTCAATTACGTTGTTACACCAACTATTCCACCACCAAAATTAGCTCTTTTATTTTTACTTCAATGGGAATCGAATCACCACCTCCTGAAACATTGCCTTTAGGCAAATGATGTCTCTGCCAAAACTAGCTCACTCTAATTTTATTTCAATAACACCAGTTCAATGATATAAACATTTTTTATTGAATCGATGAAATAAACATTAAACTTTGCTAAACTTTTTTCTTGCTTTTCGTTCTCTTTTATTTATTTATTTTTTGCTTAAGGTGGAGTCGAACACACGTCCTCCATGCTTACCTTTTAGCAAGTGATGTTTCACCTGAGATGCTTTTGACTCCTTATTTTTAATTGAATGTCAACAAATGAACTTTACTTAATTTATTTTCTTATATTGATTTTTATTTGGGTGGATTAGGCTTGAAAAATCTTAATAATGGGTGGGCTAAACTTAAAAAAAAAGTGGCCTATGTATATATAGGGGGTTACATGTATCTTGCCCTGGGCTATGGTAAGACCTTCCCCGCGTCCAACCCTTCCTCTTTGGCCTCGTCTTCAGCTTCGACTTCTGACCTTCCTCGCCTCCTGCCCTTCCTCGCCTCCAGCCCTTCCGCACCAAAGGTAATTAACGCTCCTAGAAATGTTTGGTTCTATAATTTATTCCGGATTTTTTTTTCTGGTTTTGTCAACTATGTTATGTTTTCAAGTCTATTAAGTGTTGAGTGCCGCTATGGGCACCCCACTAATTCATGAAGGCACATTTTTTTTCATTCTCCCCTCTAAATTACACTTTGATATAAATGACTCTATTGCCCCTTCATATAAACTCACTCCAACCTCACAACCCATTTTCAAACCAATTTTGGGGCACCCCACTACGTTGGCTCCCAAGTGAAACCTAAAGCCACGATTTTGTTTGTCGGGCGTGTATCGATTCTTGCGTCTTCACATCATTCGATAGGGGGTAACACTGTTTTACAACCATATGAGGCTTTGAATGAACTATTTTTTTGATCTAAACAATGAAATTGATGATTTGATTTGTCAATGTAGGGTTTGGCAAATTCGACCATCTGAACTTGTTTCCACTATAAAATGGACAAATGTACTGCAATAGTGCAAGAGTAGGTACAAGAAGAGGTATTTGTTGATATTTATTGTGTTTATTTTTCTGGTTTTTCATGTTTTCAGTCGAAGTTACACGGGCGCGATTGTTTCGGCCTCGCAGGACCGAGACTTATAGATAAGTCTCGCTCAAAAGCCACCGAGACTTATGCGTAAGTCACGGTCATGCTGTAACCGAAACTAATAGTATAGTCTCGGTTTAAAATGAACGAGACTATTTCGTAAATCTCGCTTGCCATTGAACGAGAATTGGTTTAGATTCGCTGACCTGTACTACTGAAAATTTGGTTTTTTTGGGTTTTTTGGTGAATTTGCTGTGCATTTTGGTTGAGTCATAATGTTACAATGGATGTATTGAAGGTAATGCCGATTTCAATTTTATTTCCAGACTAAAAGTGTGACGGCCCCAATTTCCCACAAATTGGGCCCCGTCCGGCCTAAGCCCAGAGCCAGTCTCGCAAGGTCAACGCAGACCTAGTCAGCCTTCCAATCCTTCATTATACGTAAATTCACAATTTTAAGTTGAGTTATTAGTATTGTGCAAGTTTTACAAATTAGCGGAAGCAATTTATTAGATAACTCAACAATAATGTAAAAGAGTTACGCAACCTAATTGTGGAGCATAACTATATCACCATCGGAGGAGAGTAAATAAAAGATATACAAAAAAATTCACCTAGCTATGGAGCCTTCCCTTGCTTGGACCGCGAATCTGCACTCAGTCAACCACAAGAATGACGAGCCCAGGTAAGTAACGCCAGTAGGACATATATACAACATTTCGAAATAACCAAAACAGTCGAATTCATGCAATTAGAAAGAAATGAACATGTAACGCATGAATAGAAAAGATTGTAAACAAATCAAGCGATAAATGAGTCCTCAAATAGCAAGGAGTCCCGACCAAAAGGTTGTTGAGTCGCGGCAAAAGCCCAGCAGACTCGGGTTCAGGACGAGACACCTGCCTCCCAGCCCTAACCCTTGCGACTATGAGATATCCACAGACTCGGATAAGTGCCCCCAACGTACACTCAATTGGGAGATATCGACAGCGTCCAGATAAGAGCTCATATCACAGAGAAACAGTACCATGACTCACTTGCCAATGGAGTAACGCGTGCATATAAAAGAAACAAATCAATCGATAAGTGAGGCCAAATAGCAAGGAGTCCCGACCAAAAGGTCGTTGAGTCGCGGTACAAGCCCAACAGACTCGAGTTCAGGACGAGACACCTACCTCCCAGCCCTAACCCTTGCGACTATGAGATATCCACATAAACGCTCATATTGCAGATAAACAGTAACCATGACTCGCTTGCCAATGGACCCACTCAATCATTAGCATTTTCAAGGATAGATAGCAAAGCAATGAACAGCAATATCAAAGCAATGAACAACAATATCAAAGCAATGAAAGTACTGTACAAGTCCTTAGCTGGTTTACTTACCTCGAGAACGTCTCGCTCACACCTCGATATGCGCACCCGATACCCAACTCCTAAGTCTATGGTGTCCATTTATACTATTTAGGGCTATGTTACTTAAATCATTCAAATCACAACTAAATTACTTAACCTAACCTCACCATGGCCTTTAAAATCCATTCGTAGTCGCACGTCGTCGAATCTCGTCGAATCGCACCCCTCGTCGAGGATCGATCGGTCCGACAACGCGCCACCGCGCAGTTGCTCCGCGTCGTACACCGCGCCGCTGTCGATGCCGCGTCGCCGTCGCTGCCGCTGTGGCGTAGCTGTCGCGCTGACGCCGCTGCCGCGCCGACCCGCTGTCCGGTCGCTGCCAGTCGCGCTGTCGGACGCCGCTGCTGCCGCCGCCCTGTCGCTCCGCTGCCGTCTCCTCGCCGCTACAGCCGAGCCGCCGCTGGTCCGCGCCGGCGAGCTATGGTCCCGCTCCTCTGTTCCTCGGAGCTGCTGTCGTCGACTTTCTACGCCGCGCCGTCATCAGCTGCGCTGCTGGTCCGCGTTCACTGGTCTGCGTCGTCGCTGCCGCGACTGCTCGCCTGGCCGGCTCCGATCTCGCCGGAGCTGCTGTCCGCGAGCTCTTCGCCCCGCCGCCGCTGCCATCGCCGCGCTGCTGGTCCGTGACCTCTGCGTAGCCACGCCGCGCTGCTGGCCATCTCGCCACCCGCTGCCGGTCGTCTCCCACCGACGAGCAGCATCGTCGTCCGAACAGCCTCCGTGAGCCGCTGCTGGGACGCCGATCTCCATCTCTCTCCCTCCCCACCGTCTTCTCTCCATCTCGCTGGTTCTCTCTCTTTCTCTCTCTCTCTCATTCTCTCTCTCTCTCTTCTTTTCTCTCTCTCCTCTTCGTTTCTTTTTTTTCTCTCATCTTTATTATATATATATATATATATATATATATTTATTTTAATTTTTGATGTGACCACATTAAAATCATCATAGCCACATTACGTCGCTACCTCGATCCACGTCGACACGTGACTCGTGGCGCGTCCCCGCTCGTGTTTCGGCTCCTCGAATTCCCCAGTATAATATCACTCGTAGAAAATAATACACCCAACGATTAGCATTCTAATCTCAAATTGGATATTCAGACATACGTATTTTGACGAGTGGATCCCACATACGACCCCGACCTGGCACGTGGCACAAGACAAATTTTCAGGCCGTTACAGTCTTCCCAACGAATTAGAATTTCGTCCTCGAAATTGACGTAATTATCAGAAGATAATATGTTATGAATGAAGACCCAAGACCATACTCGCCTAAGGCCATACACCATCTTACTCTGTAGGGCTGGGCTCCTCCGTGACGAGCTGGGCTCCTCCGAGATCTCCAAGCAAAGAACACACCATCTGTCTCCTCCCATCAATATATGTCAGGGCAACATCCTCGCAACATATATTGGAATACAAATGAACATATTAGTCTCATGACCCACTGTCACTAACAAAATCATATCCGCAGTATGTCCACGAGAATGTAAATCAATTTCTCTAACTGTCTGTTAGTTTCTCTGATCGAGTGGGTCTCAACCCCAACTCATACCCTCTATCAGGTTACGATGGGTAGTAGTCGGACCTGACGTGGCAATATCATGAATCTGCTCCTGGCTCTGCTGTGCCTGCCCGCTGCTGTGAACACCTACTGGTGAAGTGACTTGGGTGTCCACACTCCCAAACAGGTACGTTGAAATCCCTATCCAAATGGAACATGTTGTCCCTGTCCTTGTCCCGGTGCATGACAAGACCTCTGTCCCTGTACCTGCACTTGACTGGAACTCTGACTCTGTCTCTGGCCACTGCCTCTGTCATCAGCCCTCTGATGGTACTAATGTTGAGGATCTGACGGTGCTGGCTACTGTGGTGCACTAGCGTAACTCTACGCTAGACCAACTAACATTGGCGCAGTATACGCTGCATATGGCGAAAACGCAATAGATCCTACGCTCTGAGGTTGATCTCTTTACCACGACCGTATAACTCTCATTTTCCTATGATCATCTTCAGACCCTCGCACTGAATGTGACGATGTCGATAATGCAATTGGCACTCCGATGCGTGTGCTCCCAACGCTTTCGCCAGCCATAACCCTCTCCTAAGCCTCCTGAGCTGTGCTCAGAGTCATCGTCACCCAATATAACCAATAAAATTCATGAAACCGTGTATGACGTAGTACGCCTGGTCAGTGTCCGCGTCGGCCGTACCCCCAACATACTTCATCACGCGTATGACTGATCCATGTACTTCAACTGACAACCTGGTCTTCAGTCGAATGGTCTGAAACTCTGTCCTCTTCAGGTTACGGACTGTTCCCCATCGACACCTCCGTAATACGCCACCAGACATCGACCTCGCTGACTAGTGGAGATGATGAAATACTCGACCCATACATCATGTATCGTCACGTGACTATCTATCTGTCGCCTCAAGGTTAGTCCTCTCGTGAAACTTCTCCGGATAATGCCTCTAAAACTCGCGAGACTGCCTCGCCTCAGCTGTAGCCCTAACACCCGTATCAGTCGGCATGCTCAGCATATCCTCACGTATAGTCTAAGATGTAGGAAGTACGAGCTCAACCCGAACCTATGCCTCATCGGCCACTGTAGGCCCTGCCTGAACTGGAGATGTTTCAGGTGGGTTGTGAACTGTAAAAGCACACCCAGCCTGAATAACTAGCGCTGCTGACGTAGACGACGACGCGGTGTAACATGTGCCCTTAACAATCGAAGAATCTCCTACGATTCTTTGGTCGTGCGATACAATTCTGTCTGACAGAGGATGCAACTCCTCAGCACTCGCAAACCGCGAACCTGCAGCTTCACGATCCTTCCTAGACCCGAGTCGAAACGTCGTCGCATTTTCCATAGCCACGAATCCTCGATATCGTATATATATATACAACACAACAAATATACCATATCGGATACCTTTTTTTTCTTTTTTGTTACAACATGCACTACTTGCACGAAAATTCCTTTTAGTACGTTTACTAACGCATCTGCACAAATTTTATAATGTGAGAATACGATTTGCGGACTCTACCTCATTCGTAATACTTAATTCATTTACAAGTCCCTAAAGGTGGTGGTCGACTTCACCAACCCTGAGACTATAAATGCATAATGTCACTAAAGTGGAGTTACTTGGGCTTCTGATCCAACACTACTACTCCAAAGCTTTCGTCAAAGCTAAAGGACTCCGTACATGATGTAATCGTTAGCTCTCAAGTCATCTCAACACTTTGCTCCCTTAGAGTCGGCATTAACCCACTTGTCTCACAAATCTTCATTTTTTTTTTCCAATTTTACTCGTGTCTCACGTGATACACAAGAGTAAATATGACTATAAAAGTAGTTATATCGTATATCTATCGATAGTAGTATAATACAACACATCAAATATCACATATAGTTCAAATTTTAATTTCCCCAACTCTCCTCACTTCCCAACGAAGACTTAAGTCATGATCATAGGGTTCCACTCTAAGTTCGACCATTCCTAACTTCCGCTGGTTTGCGTCTCCATGGCTTGTGATTTAAATCAAGAGTCGAATATTTAAACCTTCGGCTCTGATACCAACTGTGACGGCCCTAATTTCCCACAAATTGGGCCCTGCCCGGCCTAAGCCCACGTGGACCCCCCGAGCCAGTCTCACAGGGTCAACGCAGACCGAGTAAGCCTTCCAATCCTTCATTATATGTAAATTCACAATTTTAAGTTGAGTTATTAGTATTGTGCAAGTTTTACAAATTAGCGGAAACAATTTATTAGATAACTCAACAATAATGTAAAAGAGTTATACAACCTAATTGTGGAACCCTGCATAACTATATCACCATCGGAGGAGAGTAAATAAAAGATATACAAAAAAATTCACCTAGCTATGGAGCCTTCCCCTTGCTGGACCGCGAATCTGCACTCAGTCAACCACAAGAATGACGAGCCCAGGTAAGTAACGCCAGTAGGACATATATACAACATTTCGAAATAACCAAAACAGTCGAATTCATGCAATTAGAAAGAAATGAACATGTAACGCATGAATAGAAAAGACTGTAAACAAATCAAGCGATAAATGAGTCCTCAAATAGCAAGGAGTCCCGACCAGAAGGTCGTTGAGTCGCGGCAAAAGCCCAGCATACTCGGGTTCAGGACGAGACATCTGCCTCCCAGCCCTAACCCTTGAGACTATGAAATATCCACAGACCCGGATAAGTGCCCCCAACATACACTCAATTGGGAGATATTGACAGCGTCCAGATAAGAGCTCATATCACAGAGAAACAATACCATGACTCACTTGCCAATGGAGTAACGCGTGCATATAAAAGACACAAATCAATCGATAAGTGAGGCCAAATAGCAAGGAGTCCCGACCAAAAGGTCGTTGAGTCGCGGTACAAGCCCAACAGACTCGGGTTCAGGACGAGACACCTACCTCCCAGCCCTAACCCTTGCGACTATGAGATATCCACGTAAGCGCTGATATCGCAGATAAACATTAACCATGACTCGCTTTCCAATGGACCCACTCAATCAATAGCATTTTCAAGGATAGATAGCAAAGCAATGAACAACAATATCAAAGTAATGAAAGTAATGTACAAGTCCTTAGCTAGTTTACTTACCTCGAGAACGTCTCGCTCACGCCTCGATATGCGCACCCGACACCCGACTCCTAAGTCCCTGGTGTCCATTTATACTATTTAGGGCTATGTTACTTGAATCATTCAAATCACAACTAAATTACTTAACATAACCTCACCATGGCCTTTAAAATCCATTCGTAGTCGCACGTCGTCGAATCTCGTCAAATCGCACCCTTCGTTGAGGATCGATCGATCCGACAACGCGCCACCGCGCAGTTGCTCTGCGCCGTTCACCGCGCCGCTGTAGATGTCGCGTCGTCATCGCGCTTATCGCATAGCCGTTGCACCGGCTTGCCAGCCATTCGAGCCGCGCCGGCTCGCGCCTCGCGAGCCGTGGTCCGCGCGCTCTCTTCTCTCGAGGAGCTCTACGTCGTCGGCTCTCTCGCGTCGCTCCGTCATCGCCCGCGCTGTTGTTGGTCCGCGCTCATCGGTTCGTCGTTGCTGCTACATGCGATCGCTCGCTTTCGTCCGCTCCGATCTCGCCGGAGCTGCTGTCATGCGCGCGAAGCCGTTCGCCGCCACCGCGCCATCGCTGCGCTGCTGGTTCTGCGACCTCACAGCGTAGCCACGCTCGCTGGCCATCCCGCCACCCGCCGCCGATAATCTCCCATCGACGAGCAACGCGTCGTCGTCGACCAGCCCTCCGCGAGCTGCTGCTGGGATGCCGATCTCCATCTCTCTCCCTCCCCACCGTCTTCTCTCAATCTCTCTGGTTCTCTCTCTCTTTCTCTCTCTCTCATTTTCTCTCTATCTCTTCTTTTCTCTTTCTCCTATTCGTTTATTTTTTTCTCTCATCTTTATTATATATATGTATATATATATATTTTAATTTTAATTTTTGATGTGACCACATTAAAATTATCATAGCCACATTACGCCGCTACCTCGATCCACGTCGACACGCGACTCGATGCGCGTCCCCGTTCGTGTTTCTGCTCCCCGAATTCTCCGCGTATACGTTACTCGTAGAACGACCAAACGATTAGCATTCTAATCTCAAATTGGATATTCAGACATACGTATTTCGATGAGTGGATCCCACATATGACCCTGACCTAGCACGTGGCACAAGTCAAATTTTCGGACTGTTACAACAAGGATGCATTTACTCCTTGTAGGCCATTCTCATCTAGAGAATCGGCTATTTCATAACTTCAAATGATTGGTCGTGAGAACAAGTTTGTGTTAGTAACGAAGAACTCTGATGTTGGAGGGAGTAAGCACAGGGGAAGGGTCAAACTTGCGTGTGAGAGGTCCGGTACATATAGAGGAATGTCACAAAGAGTAGGGAAGGGTAAAGCGGCAAAAAATTGCTTTGAAACCAAGAAATGAAGAAGAAGAGGAAATGAGGAGGACTCAAACTGGTACAAAGAAATGTGGATGCCCTTTCCTTATTAACATTAAGGAAAATGTTGATTCTTTGTGGTATGTCACTGTCATATGTGGGAGGCACAATCACGACCCCGCCAAAAACTTGGATGTCCACTCATTTGCAGGAAGATTGGATAAGGGTGAGCAGGTGGCTGTGGTGCAGATGACTAAGGGTAATGTGAAGCCAAGAGATATCCTCAATACGTTGAAGCAAAGAGATGTTAAAAACGTATCGACAATGCAGACAATTTATAATGGACGACAAAAATTCTGAATTGAGGATGCGGGTGGGAGGACTCAAATGCAACAACTGTTGCACATATTGGAGAAGAATAAGTGGATGTCGTGGCATAGGAAGCATCCCGATACGAATGTCGTCACTGATTTATTTTGGTCACATCTTGATTCAATCAAGTTGCTAAGGTGTTTCTCATCGGTAATTTTGATGGATTGCACTGACAAAACAAATAGGTATCTAATTGTGCAAAATTTACCTCTCGGCAAAGCCTGTCCGTCACCCACGCATAAGTTTCGGCATTTACCAACCGAAAAGTAATGTAACTTCTCGCTATGACAATACCGAGAGAGGTGTTTCGCTATGTAAATGTTACTTTTCAGCAATGACTCGTTGACTTGTGCACGAGCCGACTAGACCATTCCCGGTTCCTCGAAACCGAGACTAAACGACCATTCTCGGTACCGCGAAACATAAACTAAACGTTTAGGTTAAAAATGTTTTTAACTGTAAACATTGTTGAGTGGCTTTATTGATATGTTATGGTTTCTAATTGTGCAATAACTACCATCGGCAAAGCCTCTCCGTCACCCACGTATAAGTTTCGGCATTTACCAACCGAAACGAATCGTATTTTCTCGGTATGCCAATACCGAGAGAAATGTTTCGCTATGTAATCTGTTACTTTGCAGAAACGACTCGTTGACCCGTGCACGACCCGACTGGACCATTCTCGGTTCCTCGAAACCGAAACTAAACTTTAGTTTCGTTCATGAATGAGCGAGACACTGTCGAGTTTATTAGCCTACTTGCGGTGATTTATGATCGATACCTTTCCTAGTCTACTTGGTCACGGCAAGACACAGCCGAGACATTACCTAATTTCGGGGTCTACATAACTCTCGGTTAGAAGTCAACGAGGCTCATTGGAAGCTCTCGGAGGGACATGTCCGAGAGGTATTGGAATGTGTCGGTAGTGTGGTTCCGATAATTTTCTCACGGTCTCGGCTCTAAAGAACTGATACTCTTATCATGATCCAAAAATGAACATGTATGTAAACCAGAATTAATGAAAACATAACTCAATACCAACAATAGCAGCAAAACTTTCAAAACAATCAAATATTAAATTAAAAAAAAATCAAGTTTCATAATCCACCATTCAACAATATAAACATGAAAAACATAACATTCCACAAGTTCCTCAATCCAACAAAAACATCAAGTTTCATAATCCACAAGTTGCTCAATCCAACAAAAACATCAAGTTTCATAATCCACCAGTCATTGCTTTGGCTTCTTCAAATTCTTTCTTTGGTATTCATTGCCATGCATTCTCTTTGGGGGGCGAGCATCGACCGTTGCGGGTGGAGCATTAACTGGGGTGGAATGTGTAGAAATGTTATCGTCTGGGACTGCTAGGGCCTGCTTGGGTAGGGGCTGATGTGTCGGTTGTGCCGGTTGTGGTGGTGGGAGTGGTAGTGGTGGTAGTGGGACCGAAACTCCTCCCCGAAAGGAAATTGACGACGTCACTCGCCATTGCCCTCGCAGACTCTAACGTACACAACTTTGGCGGGGAGTCTATCCATCTTAATGCCGCGTCCAACGCACGCCTATTACGCTGATGAAAAGAAAAATAAATTCGTTAATGTAATACATATCGGGTTTTCATGAATTGGCATATACTTCTACATAATACTTATAACACATTCAATACCTCCAATAGCTCATTGTTAGCGATGGTTGTGGCAACCATGTCTTCATCTTCATAGTTCGGGTTGGTGATCACTGGGTGAGACACTTTGAGGAACTAAGGTAGGTAGTCCGGTGTAGCCAAAAACTCGAACTCTGCCTTGTCACCGCGAACTTCAGGGGCCAACAAATGGTTGCGCCAACGTTCCCAATTGTCTTGTTGGAACCCATACTTGAACGAGTATTTGAGTGCAGATGGGCCTCGATGTGCTTCCAATGGGCGGTACGGAGGATCTGGTATAGATCGCACGTGGCCAAACTGTCTCAGAATCCTCTCCGGATGGTAGGGCTCCACCACATCCATGTACTTAGTGTGCCACTATAGAAGGCCATTGCGTGCACAACTCCATTATCCCTGTAATTAACATAAGGGTCCCAAGTGACCTAATCAAACATAGACAACATTTATTAGTAACCATAAACTAAATGCAACATTTACCAACAAGATTGGCTAAGTATCTCACCTCACTTGGGCGCAACCTGTCAACGTTCTCCTAATGGACCCAACCTTGTCAATATTCATCACGGTCTCATGCTTTCGAATCCATCTGCAGACACGAGGTTGCACGCAGTCCATGTATTTTGCATTGGGTGTGGCGAGCCCAAGTTTGAAATGGTCGTACACCCATCCCTGCAAATACATACAACGTTAGTTAGTGGGAAAATGCAAAAATTAATACTAATTATTCAGAAAACAATGTAAGTCGATTTAATAATAAACCTCAAGTAATGTGAGGTACCCGACAATCTGAGAAACTTGTACTTTGGTGGCAGACCCTAAGTGTCGGTACAAGTATGCTAATGCAGCTGCACCCCATGCATACTTTCCCACATCGTCCAAATCTTCTAGAAGCTTCAACAACACAATAGATACCCGAGATCCACTCTTATCCGCAAAAAGGGTGCAAGAAAGTAGGTACAACAAGTACACCCGGGCTGTGCATTCTACATGAGGATAAGTTGTGTTCCTCGAACCAGCTTTGGGGCACCATCGACTCTTCAACCAACATTTTCGAACAGTGAGCCCCTTGCTGATGTTCACTTCCTCCTCAGCATCTTCAATGCTAACCCCAAGTAGTTTGGACACCAGCTTAATCGCATCCGAGCGAGATTCCTCGGTGTACCTCGCAAAGTTCTCAACTGCCACAACTTTGCCCGTCACATGAATCTTCAAAAGAATGCTCACATCCTCCAAGGAGATCGACATTTCACCAAATGGTAAGTGAAACGTGTTCATCTCCGGTTGCCACTGCTCCACAAAGGCATATATAACCTCTTTGTTAGCCTTGCGGTATGAGCAGTCTATCAGCGTATTCAACCCATAGCGCTGAATAATCCTCTGAAGGCCCTCGGTGTCAGGGTGGCACGACTGTAAGTCCCATTCTTGGATCTGAGCACCGTGATTGATACACTTGAGTATCGGACGCTCATGCAACAACAAAAAACATCTCATCAGCTTAGTGAAAACCCTAACTATTTAAGTACTCAATTTAATGAAACTTTATATACCTCATTGCTCCAAATCGCTAATGCGACATGATCTTTAAAGCTCTTCAACAATGATCCGTCTAAAGGACCACCGAGGAAAGGAGCACACATTTCCAAATGCCCTTGTGACTCTCCTTCATTATGGACACCTCCACCACTAGTACTCCCACCCACATTACGATCAGTACTTGTGGTGTCCGCCGGTGCTGATGAGTCACTACTACTAGACTCTGATGCATGAGCCTCATCTTCGCCTCGGGCAACTACAAGATCTTTTTGTCGCCACGTGTCAATGTTGGAACCTTCATCGTGCAATTGTAAATTCTTTGCACGATTTCCAGCAATCTTACCCTTTCCCTTCACATCTACCTTCTCTTTCTCTTTATCTTTCCGATAAGATGCGGTCGGGGGTCTCCGACCGCTTCGCCCACAATTACCCCACGACACCTCAACACCAACCTCCTCCCTAGTCACCGGGGTTTTCGAACGAGCCATACCTGATAAGACTACAACATGTAAGTGACTGGAGCAGAAACAGAAGTACAATTCAAAAAAATAAGAACAAAATCTTCCATTTCTATAGTCTCGGTCAAGCAGGTTTGAGAAAACAATTAGAATATCGATGACGCGTGACCGAGATAACACTATAAGTCTCGGTAATGGACAACCGATAAATCTGCTACATTCTCGGTTGTACATCACCTACAGGACATCAACTATACACTTCGAATTACTCTCGTGATGTGGTGACCGAGAGCAATCACACCGTTACGCTACCTAAAACAATAACACAATTAGAATTTCGGTGACGCGTGACCGAGATAAAACAATTAGTCTCGGCCATTCTTTGCCGAGACTGTATAAACTATTCTGGCTTGTCTGGCCGAGAACCACGAGTGCCCAAACACTTTCCCTATGTCTCGGCCATGCTTGGCGAGACTGTACAAATTATTTCTGGCCTGTGTGGCCGAGAACCACGAGTTTGCAATGAACGAACCATTGAATGCACCGCTACACAAACATAACAAATACTCTACCAAATGTAACTTAGTTACACTATCAACGTACCTTCAAACGATCGATTTCACGACTTGAGTGCAAGAACGAAAACCTAAACCCGAGCCCTAATGTGGAGACGAAATCCAACAAATCACAGAGCCTCCAAACTAGAACAACCGCCTACGACAGAGGAGAGAGGCGGAGATGAACGAAGACAAATCCAGGGTTCGTAGGTTGCTTGCAATGGATCGAGCAAAAATAGTGGGTTCAAGAGCACGGTGGTGGGGTGGTGGGGTGCCTCTACGTTGAATAAGGGGTATTTTGGGGATTTCAGGCCTCAATTTTGGGCGCCCTTGGTAAATGACTTTGTGCCCTCAACAAGAGGGTGCCTTCATGAATTCGTGGGGTGCCCATAGTGTCCCTATAAGTGTTTTAGGACGCCTACTATGGGCACCCCACCAATTCATGAAGGCACCCATGTATTAAAGGCACAAACTAAATTTCGAAGGGCACCCAAATTTCAGGGCCGAAATCCCGAAAATACCCCTGCCACCAAAGTGGAGGCACCCCACCACCGTGCATATGAACCCTAGAAACTGAGATCAATCCATTGAAAGCAACCTACAAACCCCGGATTTGTCTTCGTTCCTCTCTTCTCTCCTCTGTTGTAGGCGGATTTTGGCTGTGCCGTTCGAGTTTGGAGGCTCACCGAATTGATAGAGTTGGTGTCGACATTAGGGCCCGGATTGGTCGTCGTTCTCGGGCTGAAGCCGTGAAATAGATCGACTGGAGGTACGTTGACAGTCTAATTAAGTTGCATTTGGTCGATTATTTGTTAAGTTTGTGTAGCGTTGCATTCAATGGTACGTGCAACGGGAATTCGTGGTTGTCAGCCACACAGGCCAGAAAAAACTAGATTAGTCTCGGCCAAGCATGGCCGAGACGTAGGGCAATTTTTTGTAGAATCGTGGTTCTCGACCAGAGAGGAGACACTATAGGCTCGGCAATGAGTGGCCGAGACTGAGTCTGGTATATCGGTCACGTGTCGCCGAAATTGTAATTGTGTTATTATGTTAGATAGCGTAACGCTGTGAGTGCTTTCGGGTAACATCGCACGAGAGTAATTCGAAGTGTGTAGTATATGTCATGTCGGTGATGTACAACCGAGACATTAGAAATTGTCTCGGTTGTGCATGATCGAGACTGATATTGAGGTCTCGGTCACATGTCACCGAGAATGTTATTTGTTTCTCGATACTGCTTGACCGAGACTATGGGAAATGATGATTTTGTTATTTTTGTTTTTATGTTCCTCTTATGTTTGTGCGGCAGACGCTTACATGTTGTAGTCTTCTCAGGTATGGCTCGTTCGAAAGCCCCAGTGACTAGGGAGGAGGTTGGTATTGAGGTGTCGAGGGGTAACCATGGGCGAGGCGGACGGAGACCCCCGACGGCATCTTATCGAAAAGAGAAAGAGCAAGAGAAGGTGGATTTGAAGGGATAGGGTAAGTGTAAGATTGGTGGAGGACGTGCAAAGAAATTAGAATTGCACGATGAGGGTTCAAACATTGACGCGCAGCGACACTCAGATCTTGTCGTTGCCCGAGCGAAGATGAGGCGCATGCATCCGAGTCTAGTAGTAGTGACTCATCGGATCGGCGGACACCACTAGTAGTGATTGTAATGTGGGTGGGAGTACTAGTGGTGGAGGTGCCCATAATGAGGAGTCACACACGGGCAAGGAAAAGTGTGTTCTTTTCTCCGGTGGTCCCGAAGATGGATCGCTGTTGAAGAGCTTTAAAGATCATGTCGCCTTAGCGATTTGGAGCAATGATGTACATACATTTCTCCGTGTATGGAGTAGTTTAAAAATTTGGGTGTTCAATTAGTTGACGGAATGTTTTTTGTTGTTGCAGGATCGGCCGACGCTCAAGTGTATCAATCACGGTGCTCAAATCCAAGAATGAGACTTACAGTCTTGCCACCCTAACACCGCGGGCCTTCAGAGGATTATTCAGCGCTCTGGGTTGAATACGCTGATAGACTGCTCATACCGCAAGGCTAACAAGGAGGTTATCACTGCCTTTGTGGAGCGGTGGCAAATGGAGAAACACATTTCACTTACCATTCGGTGAAATGCCGATCTCCTTAGAGGATGTGAGCATGCTTCTGAAGATTCCTGTCACAGGCAAGGTTGTGGCAGTTGAGAACTTTGCGAGGTACACCGACGAATATCGCTCGGATGCAATTAAGCTGGTGTCGAAACTACTTGGGGTGAGCATTGAAGATGCTGAGGAGGAAGTGAATATCAGCAAGGGGCTCACGGTCCGAAAATGTTGGTTGAAGAGTCGATGGTGCCCCAAAGCTGGTGCGAGGAACACAACTTATCCTCCTGTAGAATGCACAGCCCGAGCGTACTTGTTGTATCTACTATCTTGCACCCTGTTTGCGGATAAGAGTGGATCTCGGTATCTATCGCGTTGTTAAAGCTTCTAGAAGATTTGGACGACGTGGGAAAGTACGCATGGGGCGCAACTGCATTAGCCTACTTGTACCGACACTTGGGGTCGGCCACCAGAGTACAAGTTTCTCAAATTGTCGGATACCTCACATTACTTGAGGTTTTAAACTAAATCGACTAGAATTATTGCCGCCGTGATTACTATTTATTTTTTCATTTTTTCGCTAACTAGCGTTGTATCTATTCGCAGGGATGGGTGTACGAGCATTTCAAGCTTGGGCTCGCCACACCAAATGCAAAATACATGGACTACGTGCAACCTCGTGTCCGCAGATGGGTTCAAAGGCACGAGACCGTGATGAATCTTGACAAGGTTGGGTCCATTAGGCGAACATTGGACGGGTTGCGCCCAAGTGAGGTGAGATTCTACGCCCTTCTTGAAACTAAATGTTGCATTTAGTTTATGGTTATTAATTATGTTTGTATACGTTTCAATAGGTTACTTGGGACCCATATGTTAATCACCGGGAAAATGGAGTTGTGCACGCGATGGCCTTCTACAGTGGCACACTGAAGTACATGGATGTGGTGGAGCCCTACCATCCGGAGAGGATTCTGAGGCAGTTTGGGCACGTGCAATCTATACCAGATCCTCCGTACCGGCCATTGGAAGCACATAGAGGCCCTTCTGCACTAAAATACTCGGTCAAGTATGGTTTCCAAGCAGACAATTGGGAACGTTGGCGCAACCATTTGTTGGCCCCCGAAGTGTGCGGTGAGAAGGCATAGTTCGAGTTTCCGGCTACACCGGACTATCTACCTTGGTTCCTGAAAGTCTCTCACACATTGGTCACCAACCCGAGGTACTTCGATGACGACTTGGTTGCGACGACTATCGCTGACAATGAGCTACTTGAGGTATTGAATGTAGTATGACTATTATGTAGAAGTGTTAGCCAACCATTATTTTAAATGAAGATATGTATTACATTAACCAATTTAACTTTCTTTTCATCAGCGTAATAGGCGGGCGTTGGATGCGGCGTTAAGGTGGAAATTATTGCCGCCGGAGTTGTGTATGTTGGAGTCAGCAAGGCAAATGGCGAGTGACGTCGTCAATTTCCTTTCGGGGAGGAGTTTTGGTCCCACCACCTCCACTATCGGCGCAACCGACACATCACCCCTACAGAAGCAGCCCGTAGACAGTCCCAGCATGATATCACTTCTACACATTCCACCCCGGCTAATGTACCACCCAGGTCGGTCGCTGCTCGCCCCCAAAGAGAATGCATGGCAAGGAATACTAATGAAGGAATGTCAAGAAGCCAAAGGAATGAAGGCACATGGACATCAACATTTCTATAGTTGCCTGAGTTTTTATTGAATTGAGGAACAATTACTTTATGTTTTGTTCAATGGAATTAACATTGTTTCTCTATTCAATGGTGTTATTAAACTGTACTTGTTAGGTTTGTGTATCGAAATTATGTTCCATGTCCCTTTTTTGGTTGATTTCGGCTTAAATACTTAATCATGTTCCATGTCCCTTTTTTGGTTTTCATGATCTGGTGTTAGTCGCTGATAGTACGTTTACTTACAAAAAATGAACTGTTGAGTTATTAAACTTTGTTTGTTATGTTTGTGCATTTGAATTGTGTAAAATGTCCCATGAAATTGGTCTCGGTCGTTCAGGACCGAAACGAAGCTACAGTTCCCGGAACTGCACAGACGCGATATCCTGATACGTCTCGGCCATGTCCCTCCGACATATTCACCTGGTACTAATTGACTTATAACCGAGAGTGATGTAGTCCCCGAAACCTCCACTTATCTAGGCTTTAATTACAGAGGAGTTTTCATGGTTTTCGATCTCAGAATACCGAGATTAATCATTGTATTTCGGTTGGGACATGCCGAGATTGATGTAGACCCAAACAGAGACCACTTTCGGCTTTGTCATACCGAAATGTTTCAATGTTTGTCGGTGTTATCATACCGAGAATTGACATGGTTTTCGGTTGATTTCGGCCGAGAGGTGTGCGTGGCTAACGGACTGTCATTGCCGAGATGCGTTATTTAGGAGCAATAACGAAGCAAAACACAATAACAACATCAGTTTACAAATGAAAACACCGTAACAACATCACGAATGACAACCATAACATTGTACCCACCTCACTCTACAAACCATAACCCTTTGTACCAACATCAATTTAGATACAATAACATCGATATCCACAATTTCCATCTCCGAGTACATCGATAGTGCTGTCAACAAATGACAACCAATCCGGTTCTATGCAATGAGAGTAAGCCATGTTAGATGCACTTTGGGTGCGTCGACTAGTACGACGCATTTTAGGCCCCACTTTACTTTTTTTGTTGCTCGAACTAGAAGCCTCTTCTTTTGATACAACGTACTCGAATCCGCTAGGCAACCTTGTCGTCGAAAATTCGTCTTCATCGTGTTTTCTCTTTGATCCTGTCTTAATTCATCTTTTCAACATGCACCCGATTGAAGACCCCGATGTCCTTCCCTTTGTCTTTATCTTCGTAGGTGGCACCACTCCCGGTGTAGATGAAGGTCGACTAATCTCCCTGAGCTGCTGAATAATCCTGATGCGATCGTCCTCTTCAGTGCAAGCATGAAACTTTTGCATGACTCTTTCAATCTCATCGTGCACATTGTACCCAGACCGATCCACAGAATTCTCAAGTATCATACTTAAAATTCCCCAGTACACATGAATGTCCTCGAGAGGGATGGGTGTCCCAGCAAATTTATGGAAATTTAGCTCGTGGGCACAAGGAGGGTCGTGTGTGGTACGTATATCGCAACCACAACGAGTTGAGTCGTGTCCAACGTCCTCTCCACGTTCCAATTCATCTCGAATTAACTTAAGCGCCCGTTGAGAGACATAACCACGCAATCGGCGATATAACTCATCAAAATATTCATGTTGGACCACATTCAAACTTAGTTCAAATGAAACCTTGATGTTGTTGTGTTGAATCCTAAGGATGCCATCAACCACATTCCACAAAGTCTCAAAATTTTCCTGACTGTTGCCAAGATGTAGCTTCAGAGTGGAATGCGCAGACTCAACCCTCTGTGTTGTTGTTTCCCCAAAATGCATAATCGATTTGTCCAAGCCGTTACGAGTTTCTCCTTGTACGTCTTTTCACATGTCTTCTCTAAGTAATCAAGAAGACCCTTCACATTCCCGAACTCAGAACGCAAGTCATTCATCCTAACTTCAAATAAGGCCTCGGACTTAGCATACATCACACTCGTCCACCTATCCATGAAACGAGCGAAGCCTTCGTTATCCCTAAACATCTTCTTAGTCTTGGCCAATACTACTTTGTTCATGTGCCAAGAGCAAAGAAGGTGAGATGATGATGGGAATACTACATTGATGACACTAATAAGGCCTAAGTCCCGATCTGTAACAAACACGTCAGGTTTAGGCCACCCATCCAGTATGGATCTCAAGTTCTCAAGTGCCCAAGCATAATTTGCATGACTCTCTGATGATATGAAAGCAAACCCAACGGAGAACGTCAAATGTGTTGAAGTGATGCCAACTATCTCCAACAAAGGCATTTGATACCTATTTGTTTTATAAGTGCAGTCCATCAAAATTACCGATAAGAAACACCTTAGCAACTTGATTGAATCAGGATGTGACCAAAACAAATCAGTAACGATATTCGTATCGGGATGCTTCCTATGACACGACATCCACTTATTCTTCTCCAATATGTGCAATAGTTGTTGCATTTGAGTCCTCCCACCCGCATCCTCAATTCGGACTTTTTGTCTTGCATTATATATTGTCCGCATTGTCGATACGTTTGTAACATCTCTTTGCTTCAACGTATTGAGGATGTCTCCTGGCTTCACATTACCCTTTGTCATCTGCACCACAACCTCCTGCTCCCCTTTATCCAATCTTCCGGCATATGAGTGGTCATCCAAGTTTTTCGCGGGCTCGTGATTGTGCCTCCCACATATGACAGTGACATACTACAAAAAGTCAGCATTTTCCTTGATGTTAATAAGGAAATGGCATCCACATTTCTTCGTATCGGTTTGAGTCCTCCCCATTTCCTCTTCTTCTTCATTTCTTGGTTTCGAAGCAATTTTTGCAGCTTTACCCTTCCCAACTCTTTGTGACATTCCCCTATATGGACCAGACCTCTCACACGCAAGTTTCACCCTTCCCCTGGGCTTAATGCCCCCGGCATCAGAGTGCTTCGTCACTAACACAAACATGTTCTCCCGGCCTATCATTTGAAGCCATGAAATTGCCGCTTCTCTAGAGGGGAATGTCATACAAGGTGTAAACGTATCCTTGTTGTCTTGGAATAAAGTAGAGACCGGCATTACCTGCAATACAAACATTGTAACATTATGATCAACCGAAATGCACAGAAAATTCACCAAAAACCCAAAAACCACGTTTTGGTTGTACGAGATCCGCGAATACGTGCATAGTTTCGTTCATGTCCAACCGAGACCTACAACATTGTATCGGTCGTTCCATACCGAGATTATGCCTTCGTTTCGTTCACAGCATGACGTGAACTACGTTGAAGTCTCGATGGATGTCGACCGAGACGTTTCTATAACTCTCGGTCCTGCAAGGCCGAATCAATCGCGCCCGTGAAGAAATCGACTGAAAATTTGCGAAACCGCATATATAACACATTCGATTTCAACAATTACCTCTTGTTCTACCTCCTCTTGCACCAATGCAGTACAATCTTCCATTTTATAGTGCAAACAAACTCGGATTGCTCGAATTTACCAAACCCTACGTTGACAAACCAAACCATCAATTTCTAAGTTTTTGACCCAAAATACAGTTCCTACAAAGCATCATTAGGTTGGCAAACATTGTTACCTCGCTGTCGGATGATGTCAAGCCGCGACAATCGATACACGCTCGGCAAACACAATTGTGGCTTTAGGTTTCACTTGTGATCAGTGTTGTGGTGGGGTGCCCCAGTTTTACTTGGAAAATGGTTTGTGGGGTTTGAGTCAATATATATGAAGGGACAAAATAGTCATTTCCATTTTAGCTGGGAGAATTACAAAAAACATGGGTGCCTTCATGAATTGGTGGGGTGCCCTTAGCGGCCCTAGTGTTTTAGTTAAGCAAATTTTGTCGATTCAAGTTAATACTATTTGTAGTATGTACATTTCAAGGGACACTAAGCATTTTTCATTGTATATCAATTAAGAGCGTATGTATATATCTCTCCTCGTTTTCAGCAGGCTTTACAACTCTTCTCAAAATTGGTTGCTTATTTTTTCAGGTTTTGGTTGCATTAATTTCTTTAGATGGTTGTGTCACCGAATTCACGTAGATTTTCCCACTAGAAATGTTTTAATTAAGCATGTTTTGTTGATGTAATATATGTCTGTTCCTATGTGGTTCTTGTTTTACTGCTGTAGTGTAAAGGTTCTCCTCAGTACCGACGGATTTAGAGCCTTTATGGTTGTTCTTACAAGAATTTCTTTTTGTTGATTTTAATTTTGACATGCTGGTTTTTCCTAACACATTAGGTCCGTGTCACTTTTAGAATTTAGTTTGTGTTCTTATTAGTGCAAACGTTATTCTTAAAACGAGATTTGAAGTAGTTGAATTACATTTTTCTTTAACAGTCAGTTTTGTTGAACTTATATCTGCTCAAACGTCTTCTTTGGTCGTTCATTTTTGCGAGTGGAACGAGTACATGGACAAAGACTGCGGGATTCATATTACTTCAATTGGCGAGTCTACTTCCCTTAGATTTATGTATGTTGTAGTGCTTTTCAATGCCTCCTCCCCTCCAAACCCCGCAATGTTGTTTACGTTGCCGGTAACATATTCCCCATAACCATCATTGGTTTTGTTTTTTAAAGATGGAGACTCGAGCTTGAAAGCATGTTTCATATTTTGCTTGCATTTCAAGTGAATAAAGGGAACTTTTTAGCATCAACAGAACATAAAGAAATAGATTTCAACAAAGTTCTTGATATATCAAAAACAGTGAAGTAAAAGAATGTAAATTAAAATTGAAAAGTGAATATGAAAAAGAAAATGAAGACTCGCCAAGATCCAACTTCTATATTTACAGATATCAAAATCGACGAGAATTTTGAATCAACTGAAAACTTAAGAAAATAGAAAAAGTATTCACCACTTAACCTCAATCACATTGAGATGAATTGACTGATCTGATTGATGAGTCCAAAAAAATGCCCTCTTTGGTTCATCTTTTCAGCTTTATAATAGGATTCGGTTTTGTATGTTTATCGGCTTTTGCGAAAATGTTTAGTTCGGTTTGATGCTCCATCGAACGTTTCACTATCTTTGATTGGCATTTATTGCATGGCTTATACCGTTATGCATTTATAACCTTCAAGGGTCTTGTATGTTGCTTAGTAAAGTAGGGCGATTCGGTTTTGTAAACCAATACAATTCTTTGTACATATTTGGCTATAATAAATAAAGTCTCGTTTCAATTCAAAAAAAGTCTAAATGTAGATAGCAACCTATCACCTTAACTATCAATGGTTTACTTGTCACATAACACATAAATTCTTCACTTTCGTTTTGAAGGAGAAAATTTATAAAATTGAAACGCCCTCTGTATAATGATCGTCGTGTGTGTATATTATATTTATACTAGTTTCAGATACGTACATGTTTGATCAGTCTCATTTATGTATGTATAGATCAATTGTATTTACACACTGCGGTCTTTAGATTAAGGAGAAAGATTGGCAGAAGCTTGTGCATATAAGCAGAGTTGAAGTTGAGGCAATAAAGGGAAATTCGGGTTAGTTTTGTAATTGTTCAATGCATTCATTTCAATTACAAATTGTGATTTCAATCATTTTTGAATATCTAGAAAAGTTAATATATGACTTGGATTTAGCCTTTTAATTCATGTTAATATGATATTGTGAATTTTTGGGGAGATGTGAGACCTTCTAGGCATTCTCGCGCTGATGTTTATTAGGTTATGATATTTTTTGTACTTCATTTTATAAGGGAAACTCTTCCGAATTTTTTGTAGAATATGCAAAACTAATGGTATGATATATTCAATACTATTTGTGCTATAGGAACTAAATTGCAAAGGAGTGTCTAGATTTTTGTTACAATTCTTTCAATTATTATTTTTTATTTTGTTTTGTATTAGTTATAAACGACTATCTTTATAACAAGTGAAATTTTTAATAAATTACTATATACTTCGAATTGACATGACCATATGTTTACTAAAGAATTACCTTTTACTAAAGAATTGACATGACCCTGTCTGAGTTCGACTCCCACTTAAGTAATAAAAAAATAAATAGAATGAAAAGTAGATTATTTGCTACACAATTCTTTTTGTACCATTTTTTAGATACTTTACCATCCAAGTTGGGATGCAATTAAAGGTATTGTCTATGGTACCAAGTTTCATGTAGAATATCCGAAGAAGGCGAAAAATTGACCATGTGTTTTTTCAACGTCAAACATGCATTGGACAAGAGATTCACTTTCAGAAAGCACAATTACACCTATTCCTCATGAAAAGAAAGTGCACTCATGCACTCTCTTTAATATTTATATACATTTAGAGCACTTAAGGGGTGTTACAAAACAGAGAACACACAACCTTCTCTGCCCATGTCTCTAACAAAGGAAAATATGAATGAGCTCCAACATGTAGAATCCTCCGGCATTTTATTAAAACTTTAACAGTTTAAAAGGCAACTTAATTGCATTATGTTTACTATGACTTGTATTTAGTTTTATAATTGTTCAATGCTTTCATTTCGATTGCAACTTGTGTGTTCACTCCATGTTGAATATCTTGAATTGTTAATATGATATTGTGAATTGTTGGGGAGATGTGAGACCTTCTAGGCATTTTCCTGCTGATGTATATTAGTTTCTGATATTTTTGGTAGTCCATTTTATAAGGGAAACTCAGCCGAATTTTTTGTAGAATATGCAAAACTAATGGTATGATATCTTCAATACTATTTGTGTTATAGGAACTAAATTGCAAAGGAATGTCTAGATTTGTGTTACAATTCTTTCAATTATTATTTTTGTTTGTGTTTTTGTATTTGTTATAAACGACCATCTTTATAACAAGTGAGATTTTTCAAAAATTACTATATACTTCGAATTGACATGACCATATGTTTACTAAAGAACTACCTTTTACTAAATAATTGACATGACCTATGTGAGGTCGACTCCCACTTAAGTAATAGGAAAAATAAATAGAATGAAAAGTAGATTCTTTGCAACACAATTCTTTTTGTACTAGTTTTTAGATACTTTACCATCCAAGTTGGGATGCAATTAAAGGCATTGTTTATGGTACCAATACTTTCATTTCGGTTGCAACTTGAGTGTTCCCTCCATGTTGAATATCTTGAAATGTTAATATGATTTAGATTTAGCCTTTTAATTCATGTTAATATGATATTGTAAATTGTTGGGGAGATGTGAGATCTTCTAGGCATTTTCCCACTGATGTTTATTAGGTTTTGAAATTTTTGGTAGTCTATGTAATAAGGGATGTCGATTGTGAATAGAAAGTGGATGTACAAGCCTTGATAACGGATTTATTCGACGCGAAGGCAAATTGTACCACTTATCACAATAAGGGTAGGATTAGGTGCTTATGTAATCGCAATAAATGTCGACTTCTACCTTACTGCGATGTTCAGACTGTTGAGTACCGCATATGTCGGTACGAGTTCATTCTCGGGCACTTTTGTTGGTATGAATACGGTGAGAAAGAAGGTCAGAATATGACATCCACTTTCAATGATTTCGAAAACAATTACAACGACGAAATTGACATCGACTATGGTCAACCGACGTCAACTTACCAAGAGATGCTACACAACGCGGCGGGGCCTAGTTTTAACTGGAATCACATGGAAGAGGAGCTCAACCCCTAAGCACAACAATTATACGACATGATTGATGCTGGTAACGAGCAATTGTGGTCAGGTTGTGAGAACATAGCGAAATTGTCTGCCATGGCTAGATTGCTTTCTTTAAAATCGACGCATCACGTCTTTGAACGCTGTTACGATGAGTTCATGCAATTCATCAAGGAAGCGTTGCCTAACAACAACACATTAGTTGATAGTTTCTACTCAACAAAAAGACTTATGCGAGGATTGGGTCTACCTGTCAAGAAAATAGATTGTTGTGAAAATCAGTGTATGATTTATTGGGGAGAGGACTCTGAATTATCATCGTGCAAAATTTGTGGGCATTCTCGGTATATGACACAACGACGCAGTCGCGGTAGGAACACAAAAACACGACCTTGCAAAAAAATGTATTACTTTCCTTTAGGCCCTCAATTGCAACGCTTGTTCGCTTCCGAATCGACAGTTAGTCATTTACGCTGGCATGGGGAATACGTGTCCCCAAACGATGTTATGCAACATTGTTCGGATTCGATGGCATGATGTCATTTTAATGAAGTTAATAAATAGTTTAGCGCAAAGATTCAAAATGTTCGTTTGGGGCTTTGCACGGATGAGTTTCAACCGTTTGGGTTAAATAGGAGGCCTTACTCTTCGTGGCCCATGATTTTGATTCCGTACAACCTTCCATCGTCGATTTGCATGAAAGAACAATTTATGTTCTTGACGGTTATCGTTCCCAGACCGACCAACCCTATCCAGAAAATAAATGTATTTTTGCAACTGCTCGTGAGAGAGTTACAAGATTTATAGCACAATGGTTTACCGACGTATGATGTTTCGACAAAATCATATTTTCAGATATGAACAGCCTTATTGTGGACAGTAAGCGACTTCCTCGCATATAACATGTTGTCAGGTAGGAGCACACAAGGCAAAATGGCTTGTCCATACTGCATGGACGATACAAAAACATTTTAACTTTGCCGCGGTAGGAAAACTTCATGGTTCGACTGTCATCGTCGATTTTTGCCTTGAAACTCTAAACTTAGGAAAGGCAAAAAGGGTTTATGAGAGGCAAAACAGTAATAAATGATGAACCTCCACTGATACAATATGGCGAAGAAATCTTAATGGAAATCGAGTCATTCGGATTAATGAAAGTGATGCAAATCGGTGCCGATGCGAAAAATGCAGAGATTGCTAAGGGTTCAGGATGGAGGAAACAAAGCATCTTTTGGGACTTTCCGTATTGAAAGACGAACTTGATCAGACACAACTTGGATGTAATGCACATAAAGAAGAATGTGTTCGACAACATATTCAACACTATTATGAGTGTCGGGAAAGACTGAGGACAATGTGAAGTCGAGACAAGATGTTTGTGAACTTTGTCACCGACCTTCTCTAAAGAAGTGTCAAAGAAGTATTTGCTAACATGCTACACTCTTGACAACCCTGAAAAATAGAAATTACTTGAGTGGATACGATCTTTGCTTTTTCCCGACGGATATGCTTCTAATTTCGGGCGTCGTGTAGAGCAAAAAGGAAAAAAGTTGTTCGGGATGAAGAGTTTTCATGCAAATACTAATTCCAATCGCATTCTAAAACTTCTTCCAGACTCTATTTGGTCGCCATTAGCGAGCTTAGTCTATTCTTTCAATCACTCATGGCTAAAAGTGTAACAATCCAGAATATGACTCATTTAGAATCCGAAATACCTTTAATAATTTTTACAACAACAACAACATAGCCTCAGTCCCAAATCAACTGGGGTCGGCTACATGGATCAAACTTTTCCATTGTGCTCGATTAAGTGCAATTGATGGTAAGCTTTTCAAACCATTCAAATCCCTCCTAATTAATGCATCCCATGTTAACTTTGGTCTGCCCCTACCTCGTCGAATTTCTACAGTTTCTATTGAGTCAAGTTTTCTAGTTGGGGCATTTGTAGGCCGTTTTTGCAGGTGACCAAACCACCGCAACCGCCCTTCCCTAATCTTTGTATCAATTGGTGCTACTCCTACTTGTCTTTGAATTTCTATATTTCTTATTATATCTTTACGAGTTTTACCACACATCCACCTAAGCATCCTAATTTCTGCTACGTTTATTTT
The DNA here is from genome assembly GCA_039657325.1 of Stephania cephalantha. Lineage (NCBI taxonomy): Eukaryota > Viridiplantae > Streptophyta > Magnoliopsida > Ranunculales > Menispermaceae > Stephania > Stephania cephalantha. The sequence goes on from CM077579.1 coordinate 9,303,717, forward strand.
ATGTAATTGTTGTTGCTTTACCGCCCAACATTCACTTCCATAGAGCATAGCTGACCTAATTGCGGTCCTATAAAATTTTCCTTTTAACTTAGTAGGAACATTTCGATCACAAATCTCCCCTGTTACACTCCGCCATTTCTTCCATCCAGCTTGAATTCTATGTGTGACATCATTCTCAATGTTACCATCATTTTGTATGATTGATCATAGGTATATAAAGTGGTTTACCTTAGGAACTTCTACTTCCCCTAATTTTATCACTCTGTCATCTCGATGTCTAGTGTTTCTAAACTCACAGTGCATGTATTCGATTTTCGTCCTACTCAACTTAAAGCCCTTAGATTCTAATGTATTCCTCATGAGTTCTAATTTCCTATTCACTCCATCTTTAGTTTCATCCACTAAGACAATATCATCTGCAAATAGCATGCACCATGGTATATCCTCTTGAATATGTCTAGTTAGTTCATCCATAACTAAAGTAAATTGATATGAGCTTAAAGCCGATCCTTGATGTAGTCCTATCGTAATGAGAAATTCTTTTGTAGCTCCTCCAAATGTCTTTATACTCGTTACTACTCCATCATACATATCCTTAATAATGTCTATGTATCTAGCATGCACTCTTTTTCTTTCTAGAACCCACCAAAGAACATCTCTAGGGACCCTATCATATGCTTTTTCTAAATCTACGAATACCATATGAAGATTTTTTTTCTTTTCTCTATATTTTTCTAACAATCGTCTTACAAGGAAAATCGCCTACATAGTTGACCTCCCAGGCATGAAACCAAATTGGTTCTCTGATATTGTTGTTTCTCTCCTTAGTCTATTGTCAATTATCCTCTCACAAAGTTTCATAGTGTGACTCATAAGTTTAATTCCCCGGTAGTTTGAGCAACTTTGAATGTCTCCTTTGTTTTTGAAGATTGGCACAAGCGTGCTTCTTCTCCAATCCATTGGCATCCATTTTGATTTTAAATTTTTATTGAAAAGTTTTGTTAACCAAGTCAATCCAATTTCTCCTAAGCATTTCCAAACCTCTATGGGTATTTCATCTGGGCCACATGCTTTCCCTATTTTCATTCTTTTCAATGCCTCTTTAACTTCTACAATTCTAATATTGCGTGTATAGTTTACATTTCTTTCTTGGTGTGGGTTTTCATCTATTATAGTATCAACTCGACCATCATTAAGTAAACTATCGAAGTAACTTCTCCATCTCTCCTTAATATCCTCCTCACGCGTTAAAACATTTTGATTTTCGTTCTTAATACATCTTACATGACTTAGGTCTCGTTTCTTTTTATCTTTTAATTTGGCTAGCCTATATATATATATTTCGCTATCTCTATTACCTAACCTTGTATATAGATCTTCCATGAAATTTGTTTTAGCTTGACTAACTACTTTTTTAGCTTGTTTTCTAGCTTCTCTATATTGATTGTACACATTTTCATCTTGACACTTAGGTATTTTCCTATACATCTCTCTTTTAGTCTTAATTGCTCGTTGGACATCCTCGTTCCACCACCATGTTTCCTTCTTTTGTGGTCCCAAGCCTTTAGATATACCTAATACGTTTGATCTCACTCTCCTTATGCACCTACTCATTTCTAGCCACATTGTATTAGCATCTAAGTCAAGATTCCAAACATTTTCCTTTAGTAGTTTTTCTCTAAACTCTACTTGTTTACTATGTTTTAGGTTCCACCACTTTATTCTAGGGTCGCTAACTCTTGTATTTATATTATGTCGTCGTGTTAGCTTAATATCAAGTACTACTAACTTATGTTGGGTAGTACGTGCTTCACTAGGTATTACTTTGCAGTCTCTACATATTTTTCTATCTATTTTCCTTGTTAAAAGAAAATCTATTTGACTCTTGTTATGACTACTACGAAAAGTAATTATATGCGACTCCCTCTTCCTAAAACTAGTATTTGCTAAGACAAGATCATATGCTGAAGCAAATTCTAAGATTGATTATCCTTCTTCATTTCTATTACCGTAACCTCTAATAATTTTTAAACTGGAGAAAATATTTTCTCCAAGTTTTTTCGACTCAATCGAACACTTGCCAATCCACTTGCCTTATGAGGGTCGGCTTGCTTATCGGGTACAATTTCGCTAGATGTACCCTTTTGAGAGGTAATTTACTCATTCTTAATTACAAATTAGTCGATTATGTCGTTTGTCAATAATCAAACTATTATTTATCATCAACATGAATTCCTTAGGTACCTTAAGCACTTGAAAAACAATGTGCGAAACAAAGCAAAGGTTGAAGGATCGACGTGCAATGCATATTTAGTAGAGGAAACAACCTCGTTTTGTTCTTATTATTTTGAAGACCACATTACAACCTTGCACAATCGAGGTAAACGCAATGACGACGATGGTGTCGGTCTTAATCCACATTTCGTCGGTGACTTCTCCATTTTTACTCATCTAGGACGTCCGTTGGTACCGGAAAAGAAAGATTCCTGACGAACAAGAGTATAATGCTTCTCACACTTACATCTTACTCAATTGTCCTAAAGTCGCGCCATACATCTCGTAAGTCACTCTAAAATGTCAATTTTTTATGTTCGTACTTTAATATATCAGATCTTTTTTTCTCTTAATATCCGAGTATGAAACATAGTATCTTCATCGACGAAGAGAAATTATATCTAAAAAACTCACTCATGTTCTCCACTTCTTCCAAGTAATCATTGTATTCTCTCAAAGATGGGAAGTCTCTTCTCTCATATTGAATATGTGATCCAATAACACAATGAAGAAATTCGACAACCGTAGGTATAGATTGAAGCTAACTTAGTACAGAAGCATTCGTTAGGACATATTTAAAGAATTTGAAAAACACGCCATCAATTGAACTAAATAAAGCGCAATGGTAGAGTTTGATTGATCCATGTAGTCGACCACAACTAATTTAGTGTCGTAATCTCTACTAACACTAAATTCAATAGGAGACCATGCCTATATATACAAACATATGAGGGAAGGTTGAAATAGCTTCTTTGTGCAAGTTCTTGTAACTGGTTATTATACAAGGACGAAATTGTTCTACCTAGAAAAATCAAATGAACCTACAACCCAGAACCAATAAATTATAGGTATCATTGAATTTGTTTCCTAAGATTGATAAGTATGCTTTAATATGCAAAAGTGCTTTTAAAAGTTCAAAAAGAACTAGTACCTTCATTAATACCAAGCCAAGACTATGAGGGGAAGGGGTCATGACCATGAGCTGACTCCAGGGCAGTAATACCAAAAGACCATATATCAACCCTGAAAACATTAAATATAGTTAAGATGTTTTGAAACTTTTTACAATATGTTTAAGTTTGCTCAGTCAACCTCATTCCCCTCACTTACCAAGCCAGGACTGTGAGGGGAAGGGTCAGGTTGAATGTGTCGTTTGGAGGAGGGGAGTGGAGGGATGGTGGGCATTGGATGGGCCTTGGGATGATCAACATAGACTGATCATAGAGACTAGTGGGACTTTGTACCTACCTATAGTTTCATGATATAGAATGCATATGAAATTAGAATTTATCTATAAATTAATGATTATCATCATCACTTAAGATATGAAGATTACGATATCTTGAAACCAAAATAGTACAAAAATTAGTAATATATCAATTTATGGGGCCAGAATACATGAATTTACGAACCAAAGATTATGTTATATGGAAAAACTTTACATCACCAAAAATGGAAGAAACGTATTATAATTCAAAGTGCCATTAGAATAGTTGTTGGGAGATTCTTTCACTAGAATTTCTAATTAGAATGAGAAGAAGATTTCATGCTGCCAAAGCAGAAGGCATCACTTACCAAAAGACGTATTTGCCAAAACACATTACTGATTTACCTTGCGAGCGCGGGCATTCATAATCTGCTCGACATTTCCTTCTTGGTACTTAGCAATTTTTGCTTCAATTATAGCAACATCTCTCGCTTCGATAGAGGATACTTGGAAAAGGGAGCATGACCATGAGCTAACTCCGTAGGCGATAATACCTTGCATATCAAATCAAAAAAATCAAGTAAAATATACGATTCTTTGATCATTGGAAATACAGAAGCAACTCCCCATTCAGATAAATGCAGATTACCTTGCATATATGCAAGTAAGAAATCACATGCATTATTAGTACTCCTTCAAGCTTCTCCAGATTGTATTAGGAGATCATCCAACATGTTGAGATTTGGCCATTCGTTCTCATGTTAGCCAGCTGAACAACAATGAACAGATCAAAAGATCAGAGGATCAGAAGATCAGAAGATCAAGAAATGTAATGCTGAACAACATACATTCTATTATTCATCATCTTCAAAATACAGTATACATGTTTATATATACATAAGAAAGGTGCACATTACACACCCTTGTTATAACCAACTGAAGTAAACTAACATAAGCCTATGACACAATACACAACAGTGTATATGATACAATACACTACAATGCATGTACAATACATAACTCTACATCCCCCCCTCAAGATGGAAGTCTATGCCAGTCACATAGACCCATCTTGGACAATAAGGCAGAAAACAAAGGAGCTGATAAAGATTTGGTAAACAAATCAGCTAACTGGAATCGAGTAGGAACATATTGTGGAAGAACAAAACCACATTTGAACTGATGACGAACCAAATGACAATCAATCTCTAAATGTTTTGTTCGTTCATGGAAAACAGGGTTGGCAGATAGATGAATTGCAGCTTGATTATCACACCAAAGAGGTATAGGAAGAGAGGTAGGAACACCTAAGTCTTGAAGGATGTAAGAAATCCACAACAACTCACAAACTGTGGAAGACATACACATATACTTAGCTTCAGCAGAGGATTTAGAAACTGTAGCTTGTTTCTTTGTTTTCCATGAGATCAAGGAAGAGCCCATAAAAACACAATAACCAGTGAGAGACTTCCGTGAAATAGGACAAGCAGCCCAGTCAGAATCACAGTAGGCAACGAGATGTAAATCCAACTGAACTGGGAAGAACAATCCCTGAGAATGAGTACCCTTAAGATACCTTAAAACATGAAGAGCACCAGACCAATGCTGTTCAGAAGGAGCTTGAACAAACTGACTTAGCTGCTGTATGGCATATGTAATGTCAGGACGAGTGAAACCCAAGTAAAGAAGACATCCAATTAATCTTCTATAACGATCAGCTTCAAGTAACAAAGGAGAATCAGCATCATCAAATTTACAGTCACGAGGAAGAGGAGTGGTTGCTGGTTTAGCAAAAGTAAGGCCAGCATCGGTAAGTAAATCAAGGACATATGTACGTTGATGAACATAAAGTCCTGAAGAAGATCGAACCAACTCTAATCCCAGAAAATAACGAGCTTGGCCTAGATCTTTGATGGTGAACAAGTTGTGCAGAAAATCCTTGACCTTGGTAAGCATCTCAAGAGAAGTGCCAGTAAGAAGAACATCATCAACATACACTAGTAACACCAAAAACTGACCATCAATGTTGTATGTAAACAAACAAGGATCATGAGCAGATTGGATGAAACCAAAGGACTGAAGTTGAGAAGTAAACTCATGATTCCATTGTCTAGAAGCTTGCTTAAGACCATATAAGGATCTCTGTAGTTTGTAAACTTGATTAGGAGAGGCCGAAGTGTAACCATCAGGTGGTTTCATGTAAACATCTTCATCAAGATAACCATGTAAAAATGCATTATTAACATCCAATTGATGTAAAGGCCAATTACGAGCAGCTGCCAAGGATAAAACAATCCTGACTGTTACATTCTTGGCAACGGGAGAGAAGGAATCTGTGTAATCAACACCTTCAATTTGATTGAATCCCTTTGCAACCAAACGTGCTTTACATCTATCCAATGATCCATCAGGATGAAGTTTGACCTTGTAAACCCATTTGGAACCAATGGTCTTTTTATTAGGGGGCAGATCCGTGAGACTCCAAGTACCATTCTCCTCCAAAGCTTGTAATTCCTTATTCATTGCTTCGACCCAAACAGGGTCATGTTGAGCTTGAGTATAATAAGTAGGCTCCTTTATGGTTGAAACAGCAGCCAAAAAATACTTGTAATCAGCAGTAATATGAGAAGAATGAATGAAAGGAAATGTTGGAGGTGCACCAACAGACAAAATAGTTCCTGCAGGAATGGAGACAGATGTATGAACATTATTCAAAATAAAATAATTCATCCAAAGAGGCTTGTGAATAGCACGAAGACTTTTGCGAGAAACAACTGCATCAGGAGGCACTACAACATCAGTAGGAGGCATGAATGAATCAGTAATAGGCACAATGTAGTTAGGCATTACAACATCAGAAAAATCTACGCATCATGATGAAAAGCCTCAACAGGAGACTTCCTAGAATGAGGTACAATAGCAAAATCAGGTACATTACTTAAGGAAGCAGATGAATGAGGTACAGCAGTAGAAGCAGGGACATGTCTTAAGGAATCAGATGTGTCATTATAAGGTATAGGCAATGAGCAATCTGAACTTGAAGAAACAGTTTGAAATGGAAACTGATTTTCAAAGAAAATCACATCTCTCGAAACAAAACAAACATGTTTTTCCAAATTATACAACCTATAAGCCTTTTGTCCAGGGGAATAACCAAGAAAGATACATTTGATTGCTCTTGTATCTAACTTTGTTTTACTTGGAGAAACATTAGTAGCAAAACATAGACATCCAAAAGTCTTCAAGGAAAGATAAGCTGGTAACCTTCCAAATAAGAGATGATAAGGAGACTTCCATTTCAGCAACTGAGAAGGCAATCGATTGATGAGATAGGTAGCAGTAAGAACAGCATCACCCCAAGATTTAGTGGATAAAACAGCTTGAAAAATGAGAGCTCTTGTAACTTGTAGCAGATGACGATGCTTTCTTTCAACTACACCATTTTGCTGAGGAGTATAAAGTGTAGATCTTTGATTACAATACCCAAATCAGAAAACAAGGCTTAACAATCTTGATTACAAAATTCAGTACCATTATCAGTCTTAATGGTTTTAACAGATGCTTTGAAATGATTGTGAATAAAGGCTAGAAACTGTTTGATGAGATTTTCCGTCAATGACTTAGTTTTCATCAAAAAAGTCCATGTAAATCGACTATAATCATCCACAATTGTCAAGAAAAATTGAGCTCCTTGAAGAGAAGGTTGCTTATATGGTCCCCAAACATCCATATGCAACAATTGAAAAGGAAAAGAAGTTTGAATAGAACTCAATGGAAAAACAATCCTGCATTGTTTAGACATGTGACAAACATCACAAGGTACATTGTTTCCTCTAGTTGAAGAATTGTTGAGTAACAAATCTAGGTGTTTTGTTACAGTAACCGAAGGGTGGCCCAAACGATGATGCCATGAAAAATTAGCATTAGCATTATTACAACAAGCTAATGATAATTCTGCAGGAGACACAAATGAAGCAATGACATCTTTATTGAAAGAGCTGAAATCTAATATGTAGAGACCTCCAATCATCCTTCCCACAGCTAGAACTTGAGACTGCTCAATGTTCTGTATAGCACAAAAGGATGGATAAAACTTCACTGTCAGCTTAGTAGAAGAAATGAGTTTACTGACTGACAAAAAATTGTACTTGAATGAGTTTATATGCAGACAAGAAGACATAATTATGCCTGAACTGAGATGCACATCTCCTATATAAGTAACTTCTTTAGTATGACCATCAGGCAAACAAACCTAAACAGGTTTAACCAAAGTAGTGATATTAACAAGCAAACCATAATTAATGCACATATGATTTACTGCTCCACTATCCACAATCCAAGCATCTGAACTAAATGATGTATTCAAGGTAGAAGGTCCTTTTTTGAACTACCTGTAAATTCAGAAACAGCAGAGTTCACATGAGCAGGAACACCTTCAGCTGAAATATATTTTCCTTTCATGAAACTCTCAATGCTGTATCATTGCTGCAATATTAGTCTGAAAATATTCAAACTGAAATGTTCCTGCATCTGGTATATCCAGAGGTGATTCCATCATGTTTAAAAAAATTTAGAACCATTATTCATCTGTTTCTTTTCGAGCTCTTTCTTATACCAATCTGGAACTCCACGAAGCTTGAAACAAGTTTCTTTGGTATGCCTTTTTGCCTTACAATGATCACATAATAGTTCATCTTTATTAACAAATTTCTTGTGATTCCCTTTACCAGGAAATTTAGTTCCACCAGATGAACCAGATGAACCATAATACATTTTGTTAGTCTTCAGCATCATAGCTGTATCCATTACAGGTGAATAGCTAACTTGAACTTCTTTTTGCTCTCAACTCTAAGAATCATAGAATATGCCTTTTTTATATTTGGTAAGGGATCCATCACTAAGATTTGATTACGAATGTGATCATACATATCACCTAAACCCATCAGAAATTGCATCAATCTGTCGTTAGACTCAAGAACAGCCATCTTTGCTGCAGCTCCACACTCACAAGAAGGTAAAGGAACCAAACAACTCAATTCATCCCACAATTTCTTAAGTTTTGTGTAATATTGTGAGACAGAGAGATCTCCTTGACTTATAGAGGAAATATCTCGTTTGAGTTGATACAAGAGAGGTCAATTACACTCTCCATATCTTTCTTTCAATTCATTCCATATATCAAAAGATGAAGTAGTATAAAGAAAAGCTTCAACAATTTCTTTTGAAATGGAATTCAAAATCCAAGAAGTTACCATATAATCCACTTTGATCCATCGATCCAAATTGGAATCATTTGAATCTGGTTTCACAAATTTTCCATCAATAAAACCAAGCTTTGTTTTTGCTCCCAAAGCAATCAACATTGCTCTACTCTAAGAAAGATAATTGGAACCAGTAAGAGAGTTAGAAACCAGTACCATACCAGGATGATCAGATCCTTGAAGAAAATAAGGACTCTCTACACTAAAGTCTTCTGAATCAACAGCTCTTCCTGCTCCATTTCGAATTGAAGAACTTGAGGAACCATGAATGGTCGCCATGATCAAACACTCAAAACAAGTAAACTCAAAAAAACAGATCAAACAACAACGAAGACCTGCTCTGATACCATGAACAACAATGAACAGATCAAAAGATCAGAGGATCAGAAGATCAGAAGATCAGAAGATCAAGAAATGTAATGCTGAACAACATACATTCTATTATTCATCATATTCAAAATACAGTATACATGTTTATATATACATAAGAAAGGTGCACATTACACACCCTTGTTATAACCAACTGAAGTAAACTAACATAAGCCTATGACACAATACACAATAGTGTATATGATACAATACACTACAATGTATGTACAATACATAACTCTACACCAGCACAACATCTAACATCTTGCCCCCAACATTCTCATAGTATATATCGATGCGTTGAGGGAAGTACCTGATGAGAAGTGAGGCATAAAATAAATGAGTACTAAACTCCTTTTCAAAAAAGAAAAAAAAAGAAACAAAGCTTACATTAATAATGGACCAAGGTACATATTTAGAGGGCCAACATACATGTTCTATACACCCAACAAATAAAGCCAAATGGCTATTAGATGGAGAGCTAAACTTTCTACTTTACATCCTTTCTTTCTTTGATCAATGTATATAATAGAAGGAGCAGGTTTTAGTAAACCGACCAAAGAAATGGCATGCTAGCTAGAGATCTAAACATATGCTAAAATCATTTATTTATTTATAAAAGAAGTCCGATATTGAAATGTCACTCAAATCTCAACTTAATATTATGTTGTTAAGGTGAGGTATAAGGGGTAGTGGTGGTGGTGATGGTGGTTTTTTTGTGAGATCACTCATTCATTTGGTTAAATTGTTGTAGTTTCTTTCTTCTCCTCCTAGATATAAAAGGGCAATATCGTTTCTTTTCTGTCTTCATCATTCATCTCTTTTGGGTATTTCTACATCTGGGTGGTGATATTGAGAATTTGAAGAATTTGAGTTAGTTGTAATACTTGGATCAGAAATTTTGGCCATTTGAATTGTTAATCATTCTTCGTATTGAAATGGGTTTTATTGGATTGGGATTCATTCCTGTGATTCAACACTGGCAATCTTAGATTTGAAAATGTGGATTGGAGGCATTTAATTGCGTTTTTAATTTCTGATCACAAGTTTCTTCTTCTTCTCCTAAGATGTGGTATCTATCTATCTATCATAGTTTTGTAGCCTTAGTGAGCTTGCTGGAATATAACTAATTGTTCTTGGACATGTATCACGAGGGAGATGACTGCGAACAGAGATGAAGGGAAAGGGAATGAGATGACCGAATAGAGATGGGGAAGGGGTCAATTTCGTTGGTTTTTGAAGAACCGGTTTGGTTTACTTGAATCGCCAAGTCATATAACAACTGATCACGTGGCGCTACATGGCGAGCCGAGTTTGCCACATCATCAATTTTAACGATCCAACTTACAGAAGGACTAAATGTGCATTACTTGAAAAGTTGAGGAACCAAAAGTGAAAAGGTTTAAAGAGGGACCAAAAAATGGTTTTGCCAATAATATTTAACGAATTTGGCCTTGAATGTGACTGTAATATTAGATCAATATGACAATCAGTGACTACTCTCTGACGACACAATATTACACATAAATCACTAGAACTACAATGAAAAACAAAACTATTCTAACAACGAAAAAAATCCAACTAGGGAAGACAACCAAAAAACTTTCAACAAGGGAAGACAAACTACGTATAAAGAGATAAATAGTTAATAATCTCAAACTTTGAGTTTTTTCTCAAAATAATCCATAACTTTAAATTTTTTAAGAAAAATCTCAAACTTTGTGTTTGGTCTCAATTTTATCCCAACTTATTTTTTTGGTCAATGTAAATTAATAAAGGGAGGGAGTCCAAATAATCTCAAACATTATATTTTTTTTTCTCAAAATAATCTTAGATTTTAGATTTTCTCACAAAAATCTCAAACTTTGAGATTTGTTTCAATTTTAACCCGACCCCTTTTTAAGACAATTTGATCCTTATGTAGTAAAACTTTTGGCAAATTTAAGAAATTTTTGCAAAAATTTGTGATTTTAGTTTCTTAAAGTGCTTATTTCTTTCAAGTAATTAATTTAACTTTACCAAGAAAAGCGCTATATTAGCACCAAGTTGTCTTAAAAAAAAAGGCTAAAATTGAAACAAACCTTAAAAGTTGATTTTTTATGAAAAAATTTAAGTTTGAGATTATTTTGAGAAAAAAAATGTATAGATTATTCTCTGTTTAGCCATTAAATAAACTTTTTAAAAAAAAAAAACCAACCAAACAACCTTAAGCACTAATTCACCCATAATTGTTGAGAAGGTTGTCTGTTACGGAGTGATTGAGACTAAAAGTGAATTTGATTACCGCCTCAAAAAAGAATTAACCATTTTCTCGAATCTGAATAGATCTATAAGTTCTTTGACAAATTAAAATACAAAAAATGGGGAATCATTGTTGATCAGAAGAGAAAATCACGGTGGTTCAACATATAGAATCACAAGAAAACAAAAAGAAAAAGTCCCTCCACGTCTTCTTTTTGTTACTAACCCCTAATGGGTGGGCAAGTGTTCATTAAGGTGTACTTCAGAAAAACACGTGCCATTTTTATGGGTAAATCGAACACCTTTTTGAGGGAGTTTTTGCTTGATTGACACATTTGATGGAAATATATATCCCATTAACACACCCAAAGAAATATTTACTAATCTAACACATTTCCTGCCATGTCACTGCCACCTCACTGCCAAGTCAATTTTTTTTTTGGAGTGAGGAAAACGTGACTTGTAGTCACGACTTGCTTCAAAACAAGAACAGAAGTGAAATTTTTTTTTTTTGTCTTGCCTTTGATGTTTTTTTTGTCTTGCACTGAGCATATCAGAAGTGAATTTTTTTTTTGTCTTGCCTTTGATTCTTTTAATGGAAGTCGTCTATCGTTGTTTTGATGATTTTGTTAATACGAACAAGTTTACAAAATTCATAAAAGTAATGTCAGTGATGCCAAAAATTTCATTTGATATACAATGAAGAACTTGAAAATTGAAGTGGAAGAACTACAAAGCATTATATAAACCCAAAAACATGTCATGTGAAAGTTAAAAAAGTCATAGTCTGACCCCAAATAATGACTTCCAGTCCCACAACGTGTTCTCTTAACGACTCGGACATTACGATTTAAAGCTAAAGGCACATTCGAATGGCCCACATCAGCAGGATTTTGAGCATCTTCTCTTTCAATATCATCGATATCACGCATTTCACCATCATTAGTACTTGTACTCCCAGATAAATTCATCATTATTGGAGTTGCAATAAAATGGCGTGAAGATGTAGGTGCCCTGTCAAATGGAAAGGCTTCAGTAGCCTCGAATGCCATGTTGGGAGGAACTGATGGAGCATGTGGAGTCTCAAACTCGTTGAGAGGTACCGATGGAGTATATAGAGTCTTGAACTGGTTGAGAGGTACTGATGGAGTATACACTGAAGTTTCATGCCTGGAACGTGTATCATCATGAGAAGATTGATGAGAAGCTTCAAATGAAATGGGCATATTATGCATGCGATAATCCGCATGTACTGCAGTCAAAGTCGATGCAGCTACATCTCTAATACGTGTAATAGACACATCATCACCCAATGTCAACTGATGAATTGATGTCATTCCATGTGCCTACATATTAAAAAATTATGAAGTTGTATGCGAAAGTAAAATAAAAACAAATATTTGAAAGACTTCATGACTGAAAAAAATGAAATTGTACTTACCAATGCCTCAGCAATAGCTCCACGACGAGACATGAATCGTCGTGTAATGCGACGATACCATAGCATATACGGGTCGTAAAATTCCAATGGCTCCTCCAATATGTCATCAGTTGCAATATTGGAAGCACGTTCGTTCCACAGACAAACATAAGCACTATGTTCTGCACTCCAATCCTTATCCGTTTTCCCTCTCAAGTCAATCTTATGTAGCTCCATGCTTGTGCTATGTAAAGGTGGTATCCTTTGTTTCAAACCGAATTGTCGCATGACTCTATCAGGATTATGCATTTCGACAACACAGAAGAAAAGCAAAGGTGCCCTCATTCGCCAAATAGCACGACCACTTCTACAATACGCAGGCAGGTCCCTTATAACTGTCTCAGGATACGGTTCCCAAATTACTCAAAGTTATAAGAAATAGCTTGAAATGAATAAAATTCGCATTTCACTATTGTAGGATAGGGTATTTGGAAAAAAATGATTAAGTATATTTCTTACTTCATCGGGTGCTTGCATGTCAATCATTTCTCGGTATTTTGTCAGCACGTGCATTGATGTTCCTGTGGTCTCCAAGGCATGTCTCCACCTATAGAAATGTACAAAACAATAGAAAGCATGAATGAATGTACATGTAGATAAATATACTCAAATTGAAATTATTATGTGAAAAAACACTAATTACTTATGACCATATGGAGGAGGTGGAAATAATTCTTCGTTTGCTATGATGTCGTCTCGAAGATGCCCTCTCATTATTGGTGCAAGAAAAGGCAACCTGTCCCCTGCCCATAATTGCAACAATATGACCGGACTCTGCAATCTCTCCCATCAACGTCGGCTGCAAGACACAATTGTCTATATAGGTGAGCCAGAGTTGCACTACCCCAACTGTATTGTCTTGCCTCCTCAAAATCCCTGATGGTCCATCAACCATGACACCATTCATATAACACACCAAAGTTACTCTTCGATCAACCATTATTGAATCTATATATATAAAATATAATTGTTAATCAATAGAAGTGATAATTAATACACTCACTTAGCACAAATATATGTAAAAACCTCTAAAGACAAGTCATTTTTGGTTATAAATGTGGAGGGTGGCGCGACATGTTGTCCCGAATTGCACGTGACACAAGCCGCGATATCACTTGAGAATGACTAAAATTCGACTATATAATGTATTTATCAGTGTATCACATATCACATTCAGTTAATTATGAGGGACTCCAACATTGCACAATTCACAATAATGTGGACGATTAATATTATTTGTCATAATAAGAAAATTATAATGATTCAAGTGCCCCCTAAAATCTGGACTTAGATTGGACTACATTGTACTCTAATAAATATGTATAAACAATATGTGAACTGTCTTTTGTTGGTTATAGTATAGATATATGGTACTGTTGTATAACATGATTAATTTGCATAATTGAAATGCTGATTAAGAGATTTGATCTTATGTACAAAAATTCAAATATATACATGTGGGCTTGATTCCTTCTTTTTGTTAGTCATCATAAGTGAATGAACTTTAATTTCAAAATCTTAAACATATGGTATATGATTTAATTTTGAATCATCAAGTAATTGGCAAAAAAAAAAAAAAAAACCGGATAGAATTAAATATTTACATGCCCGTAAAAAAAAAAAAAAAACCAACAGTACAAGAACCACAAGAACCCTAAAAAAACAAAATCCCCAAACAATTTGATCTTACAGAGTTGTATTCGGTCGATTGATTGATTGACCTCCTCCGACACAACAGTGGAGACGATCTGGAGTTGAAGATGGAGAGAATATGGAGTAGCAACAGTGGAGACGATATGGGGTCGTGCGGTGCAGTGGAGTTGAAGCAATAGTGGAGTTCGTTCGATCTGTTAGGAAATCGTGACCTTGGGTCACGATTTCCCTTTAAAAAATATCTGTGATTTTGGATGAGTGGAAATCGTGACCTCGGGTCACGATTTCAGTTAAATGGAAATCGTGATCCGAGGTCACGATTTCTCTCCATATTAGTAAAAATAAAAAATAAAACGTGACCCACGGTCACGTTTTCGTTTCACCGCGCCACCTCCCGCGTGATGTGGCAGTGACGTGGCCAAAAGTGTGTTAGTTTTGAAAATATTTTTGTGGGTGTGTTGGGTTGATAAATTTTATCCCTAAATGTACTAATCAAGGAAAAAATCCCCTTTTTGAGTGGACCAAAGTATGAGAGGTAAAGCACATATAGCTAGCTAGATAGAAATAGTTCTCCCTTTTTTATTTTTTTGACATATTTAGTGTCCCATACCTTCATGGGGACAGAAAGAACCAAAGATCAAAGAAAAAAAAGAAAGGGACGATCTGTTGTTCCCAATCGAAAGAGAGAAGAGAAGATCACACGCGGGTCGTCCGTTCGATCCCTAAGCTCGTTGGAGCCTGGCTGGACCGAGCTTAGGTCCGCCAAACAGGGGTTGAACCGGACCCGATTAAGGGCCCAAACCCCTATATATAATAAAATATATTATAAAAAATAACAGAAAATTCAAGAAAATAAGAAAAAATTATGAAAAACAAGAAAAATAAGAAAAATGGTAGGAAAATGAGTTTTGAGGTTTTTAGGAATTTTACAACGAAGTTCTCTTGGCAAAGCATGTTACACGAACTTGAAAGGCTATAAAACTCAAATTTCTCATGTGACCACACAATGTGGAGTATAATTTTAGAAATTTAATTCTAAAATTATATTAAAATTTTTTTTAGGCTCTTCCACTAAGATTTCACACTGTAAAGCGTGCCAACACTATATTTCCCTATTGTGAACTACTTTGGGATTTAAAAATCTAAACTTTATCAAATAGAATCAAATATTGTCTATTCTGTTCTATATAAAACTTTTAATTCAATCATAAATCATAAAATATAAACATACCTCCTTCCATTGCCAATAAGTTTAAGAATGTTTTTCCCCTCTCTGCCTTCTTCCGTAATACCGTTATCTTTGATGGCGAGATCTCAATGCGGTTTTAAACAAATCATATCCCAATAACTGTTTTACAGTTATTGAGTCCATTTATTTTGAAGAGAGAGGGGAGGGAATTAAAACCCCCGTACTCAAAACATTTATGCCCAAACTACCATCAAGTTGTGGGCCCAAAACATGGAGTACGTAACAATATAATATTGGTCACATATAATAGAGATTAATTAGGAAAATATAATCTAACAATCTCCCACTTGACCCATGTTATGACTTGATGATTCAAAATAAAATATAATTGCGCACTTTTATTGAATCTATCAAATCACTTTTTCACTGAATTAAAATGATTAGATCATGGCGGTCACAAATCATTTAATCGACGCGATTCCTTCTATGTATCACAATCAACTCAACTAGTATAACTTTAATAAGGATAATTCAACCCTCTAACCATGATGTTATCTCATTGAAATATAATGAAGGTAACAATTACATAGGCAAAGACGAAGCTTTAATTGAATTCACAAGTGTCAAGACAATAATATGAGCAATACAATTATAAATGTATGTATACATACCACAATATTATGTTAACAAGGACTTGTCTATAATGCACATACGTTCAACATGGCCAATAAACGTTTTGGCCGGTAATCGTTTAGTTAACGGATCTGCTATCATCAAATCAGTACCAATATGCTCAATTGACACTCTTTATTTTTGCACTTCTTCTTTGACAGACAAGTACTTCAAATCCATGTGTTTTGCACCTTTTGAATACTTGTCATTCTTCGAAAAGAAAACTGCTGCGGAATTATCACAATATAGCCTTATAGGTCTAGCTATACTATCAATAATAGCAAGTCTTGACACAAAATTCTGCAACCATAATGCATGAATAGTGGCCTCAAAGCATGCCGCGAATTCAGCCTCCATAGTGGAAGTAGCAATTACAGTCTGCTTCGCACTCTTCCATGAAACTGCTCCTCCAGCCAATAGGAACTAGTAACCGAATGTAGATTTCCTCGAGTCCACACATCCGGCATAGTCTGAATCAGAATATCCAATCACTTCGAGATGACTCGACCGTTTGTAGATTAACATGTAATATTTGGTGCATTGTAAGTATCTAAGTACTTTCTTTGCAGCATTCCAATGATCCATTCCAGGATTACTTTGATATCGACCCAACATTCCAACAGCAAAACGGATATCTGGTCGAGTACAAGTCTGGGCATCCATTAAGCTTCCAACTAATGACGCATAAGGAATACATTGCATTTGCTAACGTTCCAAATCATTATGAGGACATTGCATTAAACTGAACTTGCCCCTTTCTGAATTGGAACTATTCCTGCAGAGCACTTGTCCATTTGAAATATCTCTAATACTTTATTGATATATCATTTCTGAGACAAACCTAACAATCATTGCGATCTATCACGGAATATCTCTATTCCTATCACATATGATGCCTCACCCATATCTTTCATTTCAAAGTTTATAGAAAGAAATCTATTTACATCATGTAACATAGCAACATCATTCGCAGCAAGAAGAATATCATCAACATATAGAACCAATATGATAAACTTGCTCCCATTGATCTTCATGTATATACACCGATCAACAGTGTTTTTTACAAAACCAGATGACGTAATGGTATTATTGAACTTAATATACCATTGTCTGGAAGCTTGTTTCAATCCATATATTGACTTCTTCAATTTACACACCAAGTTTTCTTTTCCTGTGGTCAAGAAGCCTTCGGGTTGGTCCATGTAAACTTCCTCTTCTAAATCTCCATTCATAAAGGCAGTTTTCACATCCATTTAGTGAAGCTCAAGATTATAATGAGCTACTAAAGCCATTATAATTCTTAAAGAGTCCTTATTTGAAACTGGAGATAAGGTCTCTTTATAGTCAATGCCATCCTTTTGATTGTAACCTTTGGCGACAAGTCTGGCTTTATGTCTTTCAATATTGCCATGTGAGTCTCGTTTTGTTTTGAAGACCCATTTGCAACCAACTTGCTTTGCACCTTCAGTCAACTCGACTAATTCCCAGACTTTGTTGTCATCCATTGATTTCAACTCGTCTGTCATGGCATTAAACCATTTTTCAGAATCATCACATTTCATGGCTTGTTTGAACGAGACTGGGTTTTTGTCAATGCTCAAATCACATTCATGTTCAAGTGAATAAACCACGTAGTCATTTGAAACTGCTGGTCTTCTTGTCCTTACAGACCTTCGTAATGCTATTTCTTGTGGTTCTACTTGATCATTTACAACTTGCGCATCATTAGTTTGGTTCATTAACAATAAGTTCATTTTCCTCATTTGGAACAATGATTTGTTGTCCTGATTTATTATAGAATCGTGATACAACAAGAGGAACAACAATTTGAGGAGAAATGCTAGATGTAGGAGTTTTCAATTGAATTTCATAAATATCCACATTTCGTGATTCTTCACTCCCACTGTTTTGGCCATTATCAATGAATCGAGCATTACCAGAGTCAACTATTCTCGTACTATGGTTAGGACAATAAAATATGTACCCTTTAGACTTTTCAGGGTAACCAATGAAGTAACCACTAATAGTCCTTGCATCAAGTTTCTTTTCATGTGGATTATGTATCTCGTATTACGCTTGACATCCCCAAACATGAAGATGTCTCAAACTAGGTTTCCTACCAAATCAAAGTTCATAAGGAGTCTTAGGAACCGATTTACTAGGAACCCCTATTCAAATAGATATGCGCGAGCTTTTTAATGCATACATCCACAATGATGAAGGTATAGTGTTACAACTTAACATACTCCTAACCATATCCATAAGAGTACGGTTCCGCCTTTCAAATACACCATTTTGTTGAGGTGTACCAGGCATTGTGTATTGTGCACAAATACCTCGATCATTAAGGAAATTTGCAAATGGACCTGTACATTGTCCACTTTCATCATACTTTCCAAAGTATTCGCCACCTCTATCAGATCTTACCACTTTTACCTTTATATCAAGTTGCATTTCTACTTCATTAATGAACGATTCTAAAATGTCCACTGACTGAGACTTTTCATGCGACAAGTATAGATAACAATATCGTGAGTAATCATCAATAAAGGTGATAAAATACTTTTGACCACTCCAAGATGGAACATAAAAAGGACCACAAATATCGGTGTGTATCAATTCAAGAGGCTCACTCCTTCTTGTGGCAGGATGTTTTGATATATGTTTGGTTTGCTTTCCCTTAATGCAATCCACACATACATCCCAGTTAACAAAATCCAATTGAGGTAAGATATTACTTTTCACTAACCTCTTTACTCTTTCTTTGGATATGTGACCTAATCTTTGATGCCAAAGAAAAGCAGAGCACTCATCATGTGCACTACGTTTATTTCCAATAACATGCTCAACATTAAACAAGGATTCAACAAACATACTATCAAAATTGAAACGATATAAGTTGTCAATAAAAATACCAGAACCATAATAGTATTTTTGTTTAAATAAACTAAAACAATTGTTTCCAATCTTTAAATTAAAGCCTACACAATCCAATCTTGATACAGAAACAAGGTTCCTTGAACATTCAGGAACATAAAGACACTTTTCTAAATCCAAAAAGTATATGGTATCCAGGATTAATCTGTAAGTCTCGATCCCTTCTATGCGTGCCTTCATTCTGTTCCCGTAAATAAGAACTTTTCGGTTAAAACATGGGATGGATTGAAAGGAATCCTGCATAATATGTGAAACATGAGTAGTTGCACCAGTATCAAGCCACCAGGTATTATTAGGCACTTCAATTAAGTTTGATTTAAAACATACAGAAATGTAATGTATACCTTTCTTCTCAAACCATGCCTTTCGTTTCAGATAGTCTTTCTTGAAGTGTTAATTCTTCCTACAGAAGTGATACCTCAGCTCCTTATGGATTCGACCCTCATGGACTTTCATTGGGGCTTTGTCCTTCTTTCTGTCCTTCCTTCCTGGGATTGCTTTGCTGCTGGTAGCTCCATCATGCATAGTGAGATGAACTGAGTGACCCTTCAGCTTCCTTAATCTCCCTTCCTCATGTACGAGCATGGCCTTGATTTCTTGCAAGTTCCATTTTTCTTTTATGGTGTTGTAATTCACCTGGAACTGACCAAACTCAGGGGGAAGGGAATTAATAATGAACTGAACCAGAAATGATTCACTCACGTCCATACCCATTGCTTTGAGCTTCGCTGCCAAGTTAGACATACTAGTCACATGATCATGGATGGGCTATGACCACTCAAATTTCTTAGTGGTCAACTCACTCATCAAGCTTCCCACAATGGACTTGTCAGCAATGTCCGATTGTGAGTACTCTTTTAGTTGGATCATGAACTCCTTTGCGTCGCTTGTCTTGGGCATAGATGGTTTGACATTTTCTGCAATCGTCATTCGCATCAAATTCAAACTTAGCCTATTAGACCGCTCCCAAGCCTCATATAAAGACTTTTCCTCTTCGGAGCTGGCCTCAGTAATGGCCGCATGCTTTTCGTCTACAATGATTGCCAGGTCAAGGTCCATTACACCCAGTTGGAACTGGATCTGTTCAGACCAATCATTGTAGTTAAGCCCATTGAACTTAACCATCATATTACCCAAGGCAAACATATTAGAGGACGCTGCAAATATAACAAAATTATTTTACATTAATGCTTTGAGTAAAATTTAATAGATTCAGACATACAATACTTTTATTATGTATTTAAGTTCACCTTTGGGTGATATTTTAATACATAATTCATGCTATATCAAATTCTGAATAAGCATACTTTCATAGACAATCAATCATACTTAGGTAAATAAGTAAGATATCTTTGGATAAAACATACCTATTTTTAATTAAGTATGAAGATAAATCTCTTTAAGTTTCATTAATTATAAGCAATGGTCCACCTTTGGGGTGACCTCCTAGCTCTATAATTAATTGGCCTTAATTAAATATTTAACATTTATTCAAGCTAGGCCACTTTGGTGACTAACAAGCTTTTCATTAAATAAATATTTAATTAAGCATACTTTAATTCTAATTAAATATATATATATATACTTGCATGTAATTAATTAAGACTATATTTAAACATGCAACTATTAAGACATATTGGAAAAGATATACAAAATTATTGGTATGTATTCATGGTAGTTGATCAATTAATCAATACATTATTTTTATGTCTTCAAATCCATAAATATTACATTTTCATGATAATATGCAAATCACCTCCAAAAGTCAAACGTGACAGATCAACCACTTTTAGGAAAGATTAAGCCACTTTAATAGTCATGTTAATCGGCCACTTATAGGAATAAACAAACGTGACAAATCAGCCACGTTAATCAACACTAACAAATAGGAAAGATTAAGCCATGCACCTACTTTGTAGGAAATAATTTGTACCAAAAGAAACAAATAGCACACAACGCATGTATATCAATAAAACCCAAATTTTAGTTCATCCGATAATTTATTATCCAACGGCATATATATCAATTTATTATAGATCCAAATTCTTTAACGCCAAATATATCGGCATCGGAATAGGAAAATACAATATACCCAAAAACGCAATATACCCAAAACGCAAAGTTAAGTCGATCAAAGTATTGATCTATAGTGCGAAAATTAAACATCGACTTAAACCACTCTGTTGAATGAAAAGTGTTTAACCATTCTCTGATACCAATGTTGTCTATTATGATCTATATAACACTTTTAATTCAATCATAAATCATAAAATATAAACATACCTCCTTCCATTGCCAATAAGTTTAAGAATGTTTTTCCCCTCTCTGCCTTCTTCCGTAATACCGTTATCTTTGATGGCGAGATCTCAATGCGATTTTAAACAAATCATATCCCAATAACTATAAAACATTTATTGGGTCCGTTTATTTTGAAGAGAGAGGGGAGGCAATTAAAACCCACGTACTCAAAACATTTATGCCCAAACTACCATCAAGTTGTGGGCCCAAAACATGGAATACGTAACAATATAATATGGGTCACATATAATAGAGATTAATTAGGAAAAGATAATCTAACATCAAACACACATAAATCGTTGTAAATCGATACCAGGACCTTTAGCGACTAGTATCCGGTATTGAGTACGAATTTTGAGGCATGTGTAACTCGTGATTTGTTTGGTATTTTGCATTATTGAGGTAAATAAATTAGTAAGAAATTCAATATTAATTCTTTTCATTTCTTGTTTTATTTGATGAAATGATTGTTATTATTGGACTTTACTTCCCTATCGAGTAATCTATGGTCTAAGTGGTCACGTCTAGTCGTTGTCCACTCGCGGTTGAGAAGCCGACTAGCTCTCATGGCTTCCCGACAAGTTTGAATCATTTGAGTGAGCATCCGCCATATGTCGTGCTCCTCTTAGGTATTCGAGCTCCATTGCGGCTGAGCATCCGATTAAGTCTTTGACTCCCTTTGGAATTTTATCGGACTGCGGCTTAGGTGAGCCGACCGTGCCGAACGGATCGTGTGTGGTCGAAGCGATTTTGACCTACGGTACCAATTTTAGACACTTATACATTTTAAGTGGCTTTAAGCCCATGCGTAGAGTGTCAAGACCACTTACTCCATATCATTTGCTTCCGGGTCACTTGGTCCATGTCGTTGATCATTGTAGTTTGTCTATCATGTATTTTACTGTTCATTTATCAAATTTATTTCTTTCCAGCACGATTTATGGGTTTGTTTATTGTTTATCTTGAGAAATAATGTTGAACTTCTTCTGGGTTTACTCACAAGAATTTTTTTCGATTATGGTGACAATTGTATGCCCCTCTAATAGCAAGGGCAATGAGACTATGATCAGTGACTTCCTTTGAGCCTCCCTCAAAGTCAGCTCATCTCTATTACTACAGTAGGTTAATTTTTTGATATTTCGGGACTATACTTATGTCATATAATGATGATTTTCCTTACTTCAGGATTTATTTTTTGTCGTGAGACGTTTGATACATGTATATGATACTTCTCCACACAGTATGCCACCAGATATATACATGAGATCTACTATTGCAGTATTTCCACATCTAGAATTGTCCCGACTATCATTTACTTATTTAAGTTGATTTAAAAATGTTTTTAAACTCCGCTGCGTGTACATTCGAATTTGTTAAACTAAATAAAAAACCTAATAAGCAATTAATGATTGAATGTTTTGGGTAAGAGGTGAACTATGCTTGCGTTGACTTTGCGGGAGATGACTTGGGGTCCATGTAGGTTTAGGCCGAGTGGGGCCCATTTTATGGGTTCTGGGTTAGTCACAATCTTCATTGGGGATACCCATAGGGATCTGCACGGGGATTATTTGTATGGATACCCCATGGGGATCCTTGCGGATATATTTTTTTAATCATCCACATCCTTATACTAGTACCCATGCAAGTATGTAATTTTTCCCCTTTCCTGCATGCATCCTCATTTAAATTCCCCGTACACGTCCTCGTACTGCAGAGACTCCCTGTCCTCCACGAGAATTCTCTGCCCCGTGTGCATCCATGGTTTGGATATTTTTGTTTACACAAAATAAATACCCAAAAAATTACCATGGCATGCATTGTACTCATCCCAAGAAATTTTATCATCATCGCATTAACCTTTGTTTTGTCAAAAGAACCTTCAACAAAACACAATTTAAATTTAGACTTCAAAGTTCTTTGAAAATCATTTTCCTTAATATGATCATTTTCTCAATCAAGAACAATTTGACTAATGGACATACCAGGGCTATCCGAGGGGCTCAATTAAGTAGTTCAGTGTAATGTACTAGAGGGTTGCCTTATTAGACAAGATACCATTACCTCTAATACTCATGGTTGTTGCAAGATTATTAACTTTCATCTAGATTATCATCCATCAGCTAGATTATCATCTTGTACTGCCAAGCAGAGCCTGACTCGTGTTTTTTTATAAGAAAAAACCACAACTTGCCATTTGTGAAGTTTGAAACAAAAAAATTGGAGTTTAAATTGTTAAATCATACATTATTTATTACAACAATAATAATTCTATTGTAGTAGAAATTTTTGTATTTTAATATGTATAACAAGTATGGCTTGAACCTGGACATTGTCCCAGAATATTATGAATCTATATTTTTGTATAAATAAAAGTTGTTTAAAAATCAAAATATATAAAATATACGAAGAATGATGTAATTTTAATTCTCATAATAACTAAAAAAATTGTAATCTTTGATTAAAAATACGAAAGATGAAAAATACCTACACTAAATTACTATGAATTTATATTTATTGTTATATAAATAAAAGTTGTTTAAAAATTAAAATATATGAAGAATGATGTAATTGTAATTCTCATAATAAAGAAAAATTGTAATTTTTTATTAAAAATATGAAAGATCAAACATACCTGCACTAAATTATATATAGCTATTATTTTTTATTTTTTAATAACTAAAAAAGCCGTTATTGTGTAAAACATAAAAAAAGGAAAAACAAAAAATTGAAAACAATGTACTTTAAGTGACTGAAAACTCACACGAGTTGTGCATGAACGACCGCATCTCGAGGAATAACTGATGGTTGCTGGAACGAGGGAGCTCCTTTGAGGGAGAGATAGAGGACGTGTTGCTGCTGACGCGTGGCTATTCTTTGGCAAGCTGGGCGAATCGACGACTCCCATGTGGCAGCGAACTGGAAATCGTATACATTGTGCGAATGTGTGGGATAGAGTGTAATGCAGATCTTGAGGCAATCCAACAGCAGCTCAACTCAAGTGATTTAACTATGTCACTCCCTGCGTCATTTGGTATGTTGTCTCTTATTCTACCCACCGCGCAACGCGTAACTCGAGGCAAACTGTCTGATGTCTGATCACTACATGTAAATACTCCATTTTGAGTATTTTTTGCCACGAATTCAACCGCGCACTCTGTTTCATCTGAAAACAACCAATAAATATAATTAAATATATATTTTGGAAACTTTCCACATTAAATATACTAAAATAGACTAATAAAAACATGTAAAACCCAACTTATCACAATACTTCAAAAAAAAAGTAAAGTGTAATTAACGACACTTACAAAATACAAAGGAAATGACAAATCACTAAGAGTCTAAGATGAAATAATAAGTTGAAATGGCTAATTATTTTTAATTGAAATGAATGACTCATACAAGACCATACATAAAAACAACTTTAACAACATACTAACCAAGTTTTTTTTTTATGAAAATGAGTCAATACTCTACTGATAAGTGTATAATTAGACATCATAATATGTAGTGTTTACTATGATTTTGAATCATAATTCTATATTTAGTGGTAACAATCTCTCATTTGTGTGATTTACAAGTTTTAGGACTCAAAATGGAGAATTGGCCCGAATCTTAGAAGAATTGGTCATGGTGATCAAGGGATAGAAGATTTAAGAAACTAGAATTCTAGGCCGTGGCCCAAGCCGTATTTCTAGGATGTGGCATGGATTTCAAGCTTCGCGGCCTCATTTTTGCGTTGGTCATAAAAAAATAGTGATCCAGGTCGTGGCTCGAGCCGTATAATGGTGTCATGGCCCCTATTTCATGAATTTCAGGCCGCTGCCCGTCCACGGCCTCACTTACGACCCCGTACGCGGCCTCACCCACGGCCCTGTCTGTGGCCTGGAATTGAAAACCCACTTTTTAGTCCGAATTTTCAGGAACTTCGTTTTGGAATAGATTTTTTAGGTTTTATGTAAATAGAAACTTGGGAAATCATTGTTCCCAACCTTTGTTTAAGAAAGAACTTTAACAATTTGAGGTTTTCCATAAACATGTCCGGCTAATGTCATCGATTTAAACCGAAGGTGGATCAAACAACTCTTTTGGCATCAAACCGATGTGAGATCTCATTTAATTCAATTTGATTGCTTTTCATTGGTGTTTTATTCCCTTTGTTATTGATTTATTGATTAGGGTTAAACTTAGATTCAAACCTTGATTATATTGCTAGTGAGTCGCACACATTCATCCTTATGCAATAAGACCACACAAGTGGTAATGGATCATACCAGTTGATTTTGCCCTTTAAGGACTAGTCAAATACCTAAGGGATCTTGGCTAAATCAAACACATTAGTGATCCAGATGCTAAGTGTAGTGCTTTTATAAAGCCCCATGCAATCAATGCATTGAACCCAATTCCCTTGAGTCTAGGGTTGTGTGTTTGGTTAGGGAAGTAGTCATTGTCATACATTGACTACCGTGACTACCTCAATCCCCACAAACAGGGCCTAGCCCGGCTTAGACTTGCGTGGACTCCTGAGTCAGCCTTCGCAAGGTCAACACAAGCCTAGTCAGCCTACATTTCCATAATTATTAATTATTTAGTATTTTATAGTTGACTTATTACATTTTTCAAGTTTTAAAATTAAAGCAGTGGAACTAAACTTAAGTAATTTGAATAACTCAATAAATGACAAGTCGAGACAACCTATAATGTGGAAACCCAGAAAGAATGATCTCATGAATATGTAAAGTGAAAAAATATGGAAATATACATGTATCAAAGTGCCTCAACCCATTAAACCAATTTTACAATATATATATATAACATAATTACACCAAAAGGACATACGCGTAGCAAAAGTGGAAGCCGACTCTGAGGAAAGCTCATAGGAAATCACCAAGTATTGGCTCATTTCCCTTGCTATATGATGGACCTGCAATTGTCACCGCACAGGAGACAGTTCCAGTAAGTAAAGCAAGAGGAGTCCCAACATTAATTCTAGAATCCAATTAAAGCTAGTCAATAGATCATGCAAGTACTCATAAAGAAATGAAATAGAATTCGCACGATAAATAATCTAATAAGGAATTCAAAAGAGAATTGAGCGACAATCACACATATATGGGTATCCAAGTGGTCCAAGTTCATCCAGCTGTAACACATAGTACACAACCTAACTTCTAAGGCAAGTTGTAGACTTTACTATGTCTCCAACAGTTTAGATTGGTTTCATCAACTATGACAGACACACAGTCACCTCTACCAGCTTGACTTCCCAATCCTAAACAGTGGACTTAGCACAATCTACAATTCGTGTAGTCACGGTGGAACATAGGATCACACAACACGTGTACCGCAACCGTAACTACCATTCGACCACTTAGGCCTTAATCCGCTCGATACAAGAATATATCACGAAGATAATCAATATGAACCACAAAGGTTATCATAGAAAGTAATTTGAATTTAGATTCACAAATAATGCATGCATTTCAAAAAGTAATTTGCGAAGATCAACAATGAATCACACAAATAAGTCATAGATAATGAATTCACAAGGAAAACATATCGCCAAGATACAGAATGGGGATCACAAAAGAGCATCGACATCAGTGATAACAATGGCAAGAAATATCACATAGAGTGAATTACCAAGTATGATGACAAGAAAATTAATAAGAATCAGTATTGAGGCCCCTGCTGGTTTACTTACCTATTTAACACGCAAATCCATGCGCTCGAGGCTCCCTCACGCCTTAAATCACACATCTGACACACGAATCTAGTCCCATACATTCCTGATGTTAATTTAAGTTGTATTAAGTATGTTTCAGTTTATCATTATGGGTTAAGACCGATCGAAACTAAAACAATCCACGCCACTTGCACAAAAAACCATTCTACGAACAAGCCCCTTCTTTTAGGCCATTTTTGAAAACTAAGATGGCTTAATTTTTAAAAACTAATGGTTTGAGGTTATTTCTCTCTCTCTCTCTTAGTTTTTCTGCAATATGCAGAACGTCAAAAACAGCGTTAAAACGAGAAAGTAATGGTCATTTTACGAAAACATGTCGAGCTTTCCCGCCTACATTAGCATTAGCGCGCTAATTCAGCTAACAACCGCATTTCTACAGATCGAGATTAGAGGTTTTTGACCACAAATCCCACTTACGCCGTCTCCATTATCTAAATCACCCTTAATAGGGTCTAACCACTTTCAAAAATAACAAGGATATTCCATTCATCTTAATTTCATCATTAACATCTAATATACCACATGATTTAATATTTATGAAACAAAAAACTCACGATTGAAAGAAAAACTTTGAGACCCTTTTGAAAAACCAGCCATCCATTGAAAAATCAAAGTTTATTGGAGCTAATTGAAAGAAATGAAGAGATTCAAACACTCCATAATTTCATTTTAAATACAAGCCCCAATTTGCATAGATTTGAATCATGAAAAAGAAAAAGGAATGCTTACCTAGCTAGGGTTCTTGATGGTGGCTTGTTTCTTCAACAAATTAACACCTAATTTAGCTTCCTAACCCTCAAGTTATGAATTTCCTATAAATCCCTTTCTTCCTTCTCTCTCTCAATTTCTTAAAGTCTCTAGAGTTGTTTTTTGGCATGAACAACAAATCCTCACTTTATATATATATTGAGTTACTATTAGCGCCCCTATATGTTATATCAGCCCTCATTTAATTTAATATTATTTCTAGCCCCCAATAAGTTAGTTCATGCTCTAAGTACCCCCCCATTAATTGTTAGTTTATTCTCCATTGTACCCCTAGTTTATATTTGCCCCTATTTCCCCAAAGAAAGCCCAAAGAAAGCCATTTTTTATCTTTATGATCTTCAATCTCTACCCCTTGTTGCACATCATCTTTTTCCCTCATTAACTCATTTGCTCTATATGCATTCCAAGATTGATTCTTTGATCCTTAAAAGCTAACTTTCAACAGAAATAAAAGATTCAAACCATTCAAGAATATGAAACCAAATCTCAACCAAATACTATAATTAGAATGTTGTATTTGACGATGAATTGTTGAGTGTACATATACAAAGAGATGAGAAGTGGTGTAGAGATAAGAGAAAATGATATGAGTCTATAGTTTCGAGTGAGATATAGAAAGTGAAAATTAAGTAAAAGAGGAGAAGGTGAGTGTAAGGAGTGAGATATGAGTTGAGGATAAGTTTAAAGTTTCATTTAGGAAGGGGTGTAAAGAGTTAAATATAAAGTTGAGGATGAGTGTAGAGAGTGGAAAGTAGAAGGGGAAAAAGAAATAAAATAGTTTTATGATTTAATGTGAGGTTATTTATGTAATTTTGCATAAAGATATTTTAGTTTACAAATGTATTAAATTAAATGGGGGGTTGTTATAGGGTAGTGGGGGTAATAGTTGCTCCATATACATATATATATATATATATATATTGTTGTAAATTGGATGACCCTTTAACCAAGCTTATGAATGATCACATTGTCAAGCATGGCTCTCACATTGAATTGTAACATCAAGTATGACTTCTACATTGAATGTAACTTGTACACTCTACGTAACTTGTATTCAACTCCAATATATAATCACTTGTCTATGTATTGTTATGTAACTTGTAATCTTGTATGACATGAGACTTTGGTGTAACTTGCACACTTTGTGCAAGTACTTATTCTTATCATGACTAATGGACTATATAAGGGAGTTCCTTCACTTGTAAAGAACACACCAATGTTGGAATGAAATCTCTACATTTTCATCTCTACCACTCTTCTCTCTTGTCTCATATTCTCTACTTGTTCTAGTAGTTCTTGTTTATGTCTTCTATGCTTAAGTCTCTAGCAAGTCCAACTTAAGTTCTAGTTGGCTTACAACTTAGTTTACAACACGTTATCAGCACGAGCTTGCTCTAGCATTAAAGAGATCTTGAAGTTCAATAAGGCTTGTTAAGGAGACAAAGCTAGAAAGGTATAACTTTAGTTATTTAAATAAGTTCAATTTATTTTTATATTATCATGGTTACTTCATTTTATTACATGCATCACTTCTATATACATACTTTATTCATATACTATGCATTATAACGTCACCGATTGCGAAAGTATGCTCTGTAGTTGCGTCTTGTACGATCTTCTACATCAGAAATCAAAAGTCAATGTGTGACATATAGTTTTTCTCTTAAAACTACAAACGATTAGTTATTGTTCTATTCTTGATTTTATAATACAAATAATGATATAAGTTTGAGTTGACAGTGGGTAAGCCTTGTCCCCGGTAAAGCTAAACATTGAAATAGAGACGGGTTATCCCGTTCGAGGAGGCATGGTATCAAGTAGACTATTTCTCGCCACCCAACCTGGAGGTTGTCCCACCAACTCATACGAATAGTATATTTTGTTTATTAATGAATCAAGTTGTGAACATATATTTAATCCTATGTTATGTATTTACATAAAAAAGGGAAAACTATTTTATATTAAATTTATTTTCAAAATATTATTCAACCATAGTTGAACTTGTTGTCTTATTATATTACCGACAAGAGTTACTTGTCATGACAATTAGATACTATAATTTGAGAATAAAACATCTATGCAAGTCTAAGTTGTGTTATACAAAATTTAAATTATTTGCCAATATCTCTTTAGAGATTTGAAAAGTGAATATTTCACTTTATATATCTTTTCACCCTATGGAGTTATAAATAAATAAATACCGAAAAAAGGTAATGCTCCAAAAGCTCAAAATGAGCGGTTGAGTCTGAAGCTACAAAATTTAATCGGTCAAATATTAATTATAATTCCGCAATTTTAATTACCTATATGTTGAGGCTATGCGGAAATATGACTGATGAGACAATAAAAAGAAGGTACGTGGCCCGCCTTGATTTATTGCTGCAACAAATATCGAGTGCGCACGTCAATCCAATAAATATTAAGGATTGGTTTCTTGTCTCATGGTAGCGAAGTAAAATAATGAGATATTATAAATATAATATCGCTCCCGTCCAATTAGTTCAGCTTCAAATTAAGAAGCATATGTTGTATATAATGATCATGATCGCAATAACAAATTTATGGACGTGGAAAATGTGAAAATATCAGGTAAAAGGTCGTATTGACAATTCCACAAAAAAATTGGAACAAAAGTGGTGCACCACTACAAAGGGCAAATAATTATTGACAATGAGCGCTCATAATTGTGACATTTTTTGTCATATATGAAAGGCTATTTTGCCTAAATATTGTCATATATATACCCGAATATTTTTGTGACATTTACCATGCCTTCAAAATCAAAGGCAAAATATTATGAATTTTATCATTGAAAATGGCTCGATAAAACAGGCACATCGACATGTGTTTAAATCGTGACCTAAATATGGACGATGAGTTTATGTCTTGTGTATCGTGCTACATGCATGTACATTATAATATAAAAGTAAATATTTCTCGAATTCAAACTTAGCGGAGGCTAATGTTCAGGTAATATCCGGTACAACAATTTTATTGTTAATGTCTTGTTCAGAAGAAGTCTGCTCATAATAATATAAAATTTATCTATATGAATATGATTTAATCTGAGTATAATATTCCCGACTTTAACTTCTGGAATATATAAGGCACATTAAAACGAATGTCGTCATAAATCAAATGACATTCATAATGTGGAAAGATCTATTTAATTATCCATAATCATCAATAATGCGAAAATATCGTAAATTTGCACGGACATCCTTTATCGAACTGGATTTTATTTATCAACTGGAGATTATCTCAAGGCAAATCAATAGGAGACTTATATTGATTTAACTATCCATCAATCATATTATAAGATGCCTTGGATCCCTAATAGGGAATTTATTTATAGCAAGTTTTGCTAATTGTCACTTTGATGAAGCAATTTTCCCACCATTAGGGGGAGATATAAGCCAATTCAAAAGGAATGACATAAATTGCTTGAAACACATCAAATTCCATTAAATTTGTTGTATTACGATCAATGTATAAATTAATATGAACTCAAAGTTCAAATGATCATTCAGGTAGCAACAAGTTATGAATCAATTACTTGATGCAAGTACTATACACAAAAGAGTGACAATCATATGCTTCAGCATTAAATGGTTCATATAGAAAACGATGTCCATGTGCAACAAAATGCACAAGATGTCTCACCCATGTGAACATGAGGGGGAGAATCAAAATGAGTTATTGGTTAGTGTATTGCACTTTTTTTCCCTTTGCTATGGTTTTATCCCATCGGGTTTTCTTTACAAGGTTTTTAATGAGGCAATTCTAATAATATTAAAACTCTGTATCTAGATTGATTAGTGTATTGCAATCTTTTCCTTTCACTATGATTTTATCCCACTGGGTTTTCCTAGCAAGGTTTTTAATGAAGCAATCATAACATTATTATATTCCATATAAAAAAAAATTTATGAGAGCAATGTACTCTTTTTCCTATACTAGATTTTTTTCCTACAGGTTTTTTCTAGTAAAGGTTTTAATGAGGCATATATATATTCTCTCAAAGTGTATCAATGTGTTGCACTCTTTTCTTTAGCTATGATTTTATCCCACTGGGTTTTCCTAGCAAGATTTTTAATGAGGCAATCAACAATATTATACTACAAATCAAGATTGACGAGAACATTGTACTCTTTTTCCTATACTAGATTTTTTCCCACAGGGTTTTTCTAGTACAGGTTTTAACGAGGCATATTCTCTCAGCAAGATTCATCTAAGGGGAAGTGTTGTAAATTGGATGACCCTTTAACCAAGCTTATGAATGATCACATTGTCAAGTATGGCTCTCACATTGAATTGTAACATCAAGTATAGCTTCTACATTGAATGTAACTTGTACACTCTACATAACTTGTATTCAACTCCAATATATAATCACTTGTCTATGTATTGTCATGTAACTTGTAATCTTGTATGACATGAGACTTTGGTGTAACTTGCACACTTTGTGCAAGTACTTATTCTCATCATGACTAAGGGCCTATATAAGGGGGTTCATTCACTTGTAAAGAACACACCATTGTTGGAATGAAATCTCAACATTTTCATATGTACCACTCTTCTCTCTTGTCTCCTATTCTCTACTTGTTCTAGTAGTTCTTGTTTATGTCTTCTATGCTTAAGTCTCTAGCAAGTCCAACTTAAGTTCTAGTTGGCTTACAACTTAGTTTACAACATATATTAGTTTTCTTTTCATCTTAACCATGGATCATTCTAGTTATTCCCATCTCTATGAAAATCGAGGGTAGTTTTTTTTATATATCTACATGCATCCCTAGATTACCACTTAGTTACTAGGATTTCCCTCATTTTTGCATCACTAGACACATCTAGCCCTTAAAGTAAAGTTATCAAACATCTTAAATTTGCTAAAGTTTAGGCTTACCCATCTTATGAATTTTAATTACGTTAGATAACTCTACTAACTTAACTTTATAATATCAAGTAAGTCATATTTTGTGCTAAGTTAGTAATTAGCCCAAGTTTTATCAAGTTACATACCTATTCATACTCGTAGTGCGCACACATCTCGAGAAAACATCTCACTCGCCTAATCGACAATATAAATTAATAAAATTTTATGCACAGTTATTAATAGGTAGTACACGTCATCATCCACAAATAAAATATTTTCGGGTTGGTGCAGCCTTCTCAACTAATAAGAATTTTGCCCTCAAAATTAAATTTACCTTGCGCGAAATCTTACTAGAAGCACACAACGAGGAAGTACAAATTCACCAGTCCCTTCACATTTCCTCACATGGATTCATCACAACGTGACTCAGTGGACTTGAGCGTTCAAAACTATGGGAACATTTACAAATCAAATAGTTTAGGATCGTTTTATTAATGTGGGACTTATATAGAGTCTCTTGGGGCTGATACCAAACCCACACATAGTCAACGCATACAGCTCGATATCTTACTTCGAAGTTCGAACTCACACAAAGTCAATGCACACAACTTGATATCTCATTTCGAAGTTCGGGCTTACACAATCGATGCACACAACTTGATACTTTACTTCGAATTTTGGACTCACACAGAGTTATTGCACACACCTTGATATCTCACTTCGAAGTCTCGACTCACACAGAGTCAATGCACACAACTCCATTTATCTAGTTCAAAGGATAGAATCACATAGAGTCACTGCACACAGCTTGGTTTTCTCACTTTAAACTATTGACTTACACAGAGTCGTCACACACAAACCAGTATCTTAACTTCAAAGGAGTGACTCGCACAAAGTTGTCCTACACAACTCTTTATCTCACTTTGAATGAGGGATCCACATAGAGTCGTCGCACACAGCTTAACATCTGAAGTTCAAAGGAGGGACTCACACAGAGTCTATGCACACAGCTCGGTACCTCCATTTAAAGTATGGACTTACACAAAGTCATTTATTTTACTTTTGGTTAAACTTTTAGTCTGACTTGTAGACTCACACTGAGTCATTTTTTACTGATAGTTTTATGTCATTTCTATTAACAGACTCACACAAAGTCACCTCATGATAGATCTATAATATGGACCCACCATCTACACTCATGTCATGACGCTAAAATAAATCATACCCGCAGTAGGGCCTCATGTCAACTCTAGATAAGGATCTACAACAAAGTGGGCTCTCTAACTCTTTATCGCTCGCGGCTGAGTATTGCCCTGCTGCATACATACCAGTTTGAGAGACAATAAGCTGCAATATGTCTCGGCTGTCTACAATGATAACATATATTTTGCCCTTACAATCTACTACCTCCACTACGAGTACTCCACATATCCTGCTGCACCGATTGTACTCCCTGAAGTGATCGACTGGCAAAACTAGACGTTGAAATATGCGTAACTGCCACCTTGGGTACTGACTATCCCGGTGTTGCAACTATCTCTACATCATCAACCTCATCATCATCATAGTTCCTCTTCCTCTTTTCGTCTTGTCCTAATCTATGCCTTGACTAATCCTTAGTCGGTGACACACTATCACGAACGAGATGCGTACTAAGGTAAGTCTCTTGAGCTAAACTCTGCTCATATGCTTTATGAAGGGTCTTTGGCTCTGTATTTACTACCATACCTCGAATCTCTCGGCAAAAACCCTTCACGAAGTAATGTGCCAGATCTCCACCGGTGTCTATTATACCACCGTCATAATGTAACAGTTGTAGATATCGGCCCATATACTGCATCACAGTCTCCTCTGGATATTGTGTTAAAGATAAGAACTCGGCTCTTTTTTGTTTCATGACTGCAGGAGGAAAGTACTTCAAGTTAAATTGTCTCTTAAACTTTATCCAATCCTTGGGTGCTCATCTGGTCGCTACCATGTTGCGCCACTAATCATGTGCCTCTCCAAACAACGTCTTAGATTAAATGGTCACTCTCATGTGCTCCGCGGCCAGAATATAAATTGTTGATCTTCTCATGGCTCTTCATGACTTCTCACCAACCTCAAGATATGTGTCACCATAAAACTCAACTAGCCTATGTCGGTGGAAACCGCGAGATTGTCTAGCTTATGCAGTCACCATAATGCTCATCTCGGAAGGCATAGATGGTGTAGTCTCGGCCTGTACCGGTACTATTATTGTCACTATAGGCAATGTCGGTATAATGGAAGCTGTAGGACTGGCCAGTACTATAGGAGCACTTGCCTTATGAGTAGTGGGTACTACCGAAGAAGATGGTGCAGGTGAAGGCATAGCCTGTCCTTTCAAAATCTTAAGGATCTCCTCAAGCAATCGTATTTGTTCCGCGACTTGTTTGGACAACTCCTCAAATATCTTAACTAAATTCCTACTACCGCTACTGGCCTCAAACTGGCCATCGCGATCTATAATGAAAGCAAGGCTTGATCAACGTTATATCTACTTGTAACGGCCCGAAAATTCGACTCGTGCCACGTGTAATTTTAGGGTCGTATGTGGGACCCACTTGCCGGAATGCGTATGTTTGAATCTCGAGTGGAGATGCTAATTGTTGAGAAACGTATACGCGGAGAATTCGGAGAGCCGAAACACGAAAGGAGACGCACCTCGAGTCACGTGCCAACGTGGGACCGAGATAGTCACATTAAAATCATATACAGTGGATACGCCTCGTGACGTGTGTAGCGTGAGTGTTGAAATTTTGGAAATGAGGCGAGTTGATGCCTCGAGATGTGTGATGCTCGGATTTTTAAGGAAAGCATAAAAATAAATATGTTTTTGAAATTGTCTCGAAATACGTAAATTTGCGAGACTCGAGACAATTTTGGTCAAGCATAGAGGCGGTGGACAAATATGTGAAATTATTGAGTTTGCCTCGAGATTCGTGTTGCTCGAATCTCGATGACACTTTTGACTTTGAAACCAAAAAGAAATGTGTATATATATATATATATGTATATATATATATTATATATATATATATAAAAAGAGAGAGAGAGAGAGAGAAAACCCAGGGAGAGAGAGAGAAGAAAAGAGAGATCGTGAGGAGCGGAGAGAGAGAGAGAGAGAGAGAGAGGAGATGCAGCGGCGGCGAGGTGACGCCGGTAACGACGCGGCTCCGGCAGTGAAGCCGGCTGCGGGGCGAGACGACGATGATGATGATGGCGGCGGACCAGCAGTAGCGGGCCAGCAGCAGCGATGGCGACGGCGCGCGCAGACGAGCAGCTGGCCGGCATCGGCGCGACCGGATCCGCGACGACGACGACCAGCGGCGGCCGATCGGCAGCGGAGAGGAGGCGGTGATGCAGCAGGGATCGCGGACGGCGGCTCGTGGCTCAACGGCAGGCGCGGCCTGCAAGGCCGAGGACGATGGCGGCGAGCAGTTCGAGGCAGCGGCGAGGAGGCGCTGGAAGCAGCAGCAGGGCGACGATTCCGGTGGTGGTCGACGCGCACGAGCAGAACAGCGGCCGCGTGGACAGCGGGGGCAGCGGCGCGCGGCGGTGGCTGAGCGGCTGCGCGGCGGGGCTGCTGGACAGCGCGACTGCGCGGTGGAGGAGACGGCAGCGCGACCGGCGGCGGAGCTGGCAGCGCCGTCGAGGGCAGCGGTGGCGCGACAGTGACGACGTCGCGTCGCGCGCGACAGCGATGTCGACTCGGCAGCGGTGAACGACGCGATGGCGTTGTCGGACCGATCGGAGGCGTGAATCGACGAATGTCGACGACGCGATTGAGGTGATGTATATTCACCTAATTTTATTTGCGACTTGCATGATTTAGTAACTGAAATGGTAAAAAATGGACACCAGGGACTTAGGATGCTATAGTCAGGTGTCGGGTGCGCATATCGAGACGCAAGTGAGTGCGTTTTTGAGGTACGTAAGATTCCTTCTGAAAGTCATCGAGGGTTTATTTCTATCATTGATTGCCTATTCGTGCTTGTTGGATGCTATTTCCCCTATTCCTTGTTATTGATTTCCGTGACGCATTTGGGTTGGGGGTCGAGACTTTTGCTATTCATGTTGTACTTATGGCACACTAGGCTGTACGCGGGTAACCAGGTGAAAGGAAGTGGGTGTTTCAACTGAAAGGATCCTGTGCGCCCCAGTCCGTAGGTTTCGGGGCCTGCGTGGTACTGTCGGCGGGCTGGGCCGTACCAAGTGAAAGGAAGTGGGGCACTCACTGAAAGGATCCTGGGGGTTTGTCGTACAGTTTAGTGTGATCGGGAGGAGTACACGTTTTGTTTCTCATGTTATTTATTCATGCGATGATTTTAGCACAGTTGCCTGTTTAGTTCGCATGATTAATTGACATGGTTATTGATATCTGTTTATTTCTCTTATAAATGTTCGGTGTACGTAAGATTCCTTCTGAATGTCACCGAGGGTTTACTTTTCTATCGTTGATTCATATTCCTTGTTATTGTGTACGTAAGATTCCTTCTAAAAGTCATCGAGGGTTTACTTTTCTATCATCGATTGCCTATTCGTGCTTGTTGGATGCTATTCCTCCCTATTCCTTGTTATTGATTTTCGTGACACATTTGGGGTGGGGATCGAGACTTTTGCTATTCATGTTGTACTTATGGCACACTAGGCTGTACGCGGGTAATCAGGTGAAAGGAAGTGGGTGCTTCAACTGAAAGGATCCTGTGCGGTGCCAGTCCGTAGGTTTCGGGGCCTGCGGGTACCTGTCGGCGGGCTGGGCCGTACCAGGTGAAAGGAAGTGGGGCACTCACTGAAAGGATCCTGGGGGTTTGTCGTACAGTTTAGTGTGACCGGGAGGAGTACACGGTTTGTTTCTCATGTTATTTACTCATGTGATGATCTTAGCACAGTTGCCTGTTTAGTTCACATGATTATTTGACATGTTTATTGGTATCTGTTTATTTCTCTAATAAATGCTTGGTGTACTTTGTTGGAATCTTACTAACTGTACTCCCCATCTTCCTTTTTGTGATGGGCGAGTGCAGACCCTGCTAGTAGGGGCAAGGACATTTTGGGCGACTTTATCGGAATGCCCGCGGTCAAGGATCTACCAGTACGTGCTATATTGATGTTTTGCTTTACTTTTGGGAAATGGGAGACTGAATAGACATGTACTCGTATATATTATGGTTTAATATTGTCGTATATATAGAGAGTACTTTCCCCGGGTTTTCCACAATAGGAGTTGCTCTTATATAAAATAATGTTTTATTCAATGACAAATTTAATTGATTACTTCTTTTAAATTTAAGACTTCCGCTGTTGTTTATACTGTTTAACGAAGAAAGTTAACACGCATATCGAGCAGTCGTGATGTAGGAAATGGCGTCAGTGGCGCGTGGGACCCAGTGGGTCAAGGATCAGACGGGACCGCTGGGCCAGCGCCTCCCCACGTGGCGACCTCGGGATTTGGGGCCGTTACACTACTGGTATATAATATAGTACATTTCATCAAATAACACATAAAGTTAAGTTTTATTGTTTTTCCCCATCTCACCGCACTTCCCAACTAGGACTTTAAGTGAAGGTCATTAGGTTTCCACACTAAGTTCAATTTATGCCCTAACTCTAAAGTTGTTTCTAGACTTTAGTTAATTGTGGGCTTATCAAGAGTTAAGGTAAAAATCTACACTCTGATAACAATTGTAACTGCCTCAGTCCCCACAAACTGGGCCCCGCTCGGCCTAGATTTACATGGACGCCTTAGTTAACCCTCGCAAGGTTAACGTAAGCCTAATCAGCCTCCGTTTCCATAATTACTAATTATTTAGTATTGTATAGTTGAGTTATTATATTTTGCAAGTTTTAAAATTAAAGCAGCAGAACCGAACTTAAGAATTTTGAAGAACTAAATAAATGACAAGTCGGGACAACCTATGGTGTGGAAACCCAATATGGAAATATACATGTATCAAAGTGCACTCAACCCATTTAAATAGTTTTACAAAATAGATATAACATAATTACATCAAAAGAACCTATACGTAGCAAAAGTGGAAGCCAACTCTAAGGAAAGCTCAAAGGAAGTCACCAAGTACTAGCCTATTTCCCTTGCTAGACGATGGACGTGTAATTGTCACTACTCAAGAGATAGATCCAGTGAGTAAAACAAGAGGAGTCTCAACATTAATTCTAGAATCCAATAAAAGGTTAGATGTAACGGCCTAAGTTTAATTCATCGTTATTAATGACGTGGTTGCAGACGTGGCTGACAAATCGGACGCTCGTGGGACCCGCAGCTAGGCTAGTGCGCACTTGGAGCTAGGTAAATAGTTATTTTGCATGCTGATTTGTTTGATTTGTGATGTTTATGTTGAAATGGAGTTAACGACATCATAATGTGTGTAATTATATTACATTTGACGTGCGATACTGTATGTTAAGTATTCGCCTCGATATGCGTGTCGATGCGGGTACCGAGTAGTCTAAAAGTCTAAATGCTAGGCCGGAGGAAAGAATACACACATGAAATGAAGAAAATGAGTTAAATAATAATATGTGATGCATATTTAGTGGTTAGGGAGATGGTAGTACGCGTATGTCAGAGTTTGGGACGTGAAACCGGGTGTCTGAACACCCGAAATATGACTTTTTGGGTTAAGAATAAGGGCAAGTGTCCCATTGGTGTCACATTTGGAGTCATTAGAGGTTGAATAATGGAGCAAATGGTGCTTATTGGATTGCATTGTGATTCACAAGTGAGGAGAGATCACATTGGTCTATAAAAAGTCAATTTGGCTTTCATTTCCACCACCTTTTCTCTCTCCTTATCTTCACATCCCAAAATAGAGAAGAAGAAGTAAGGGTTTGGAGCTTCAAATTTGATTGTTTTGGGGGCTTGAAGTGGTTGATTCATCAAAACAAGGTGAGATTCACAATCACCTCAACTTTCTTTATCTTTTGGTACAAATTTTTGAGGTGTTTATGTGAATCCAATATGGATTGTTAAGTGGTTGTTTAGTGGTTGTTTAGTGGGTTTTAAGTGCATGAAGTTAAGT
Organism: Stephania cephalantha; assembly: GCA_039657325.1. NCBI lineage: Eukaryota > Viridiplantae > Streptophyta > Magnoliopsida > Ranunculales > Menispermaceae > Stephania > Stephania cephalantha. The sequence goes on from CM077579.1 coordinate 9,343,746, forward strand.
AATATATGTTGTTGTAAGTGTTGGTGGTGGTGATGTTGAAACCACAAATTTTTTAACCAAACTGCTGTCCAGAATGTCATTAGCGCGCTAATGAGGTCGTCTAGCGCGTTATATGATGATTAGCGCGCTAGGTGAAAAATATAGCGTACTAATGTTCTTCCTGTTGAAGAACATCTAACTGCCCAGAAATCTAGCGCGCTAATCAGAAGACCCAGCGCGCTAAATCTTGCGGAATTTAGACTATTTTTGCTAAGTAACATAAATACATCCAATTGACTAAAAATCAATTATAAATGGAAATAGGTTATTTCGGGCGGTAATTTGGATATCGGAGATTTGGCGGGGCCGGATCGGGGGTTATTTATCGAGACACGGAGTGCGGTTTGAGGTGTGTAGTATCCCAACTAAAATTTCTTGAGCAGTACATTATTTTTGCTTTTGAATTCTTATTTCGTCTTTCAATATTGTATTCTTGGTTTCGGTTTAAATGGACGAACGTTGAGGCTCTCCCTCCGTGCCATTCCTGTGTGTATGTCCATTAGGTCATAGCACATGTACCACGGATCTCGGTCAATAGTTCGACCTGAGAGTCACGTCGGGGCACACTACAAAAAAACAGCAGATCAGAAACGGAAATTTCCGTCTCTGATTTGCATAAATTTCGTCTCTAATTCAATTCTGCAACGGAACAGAGACGGAATCTATTCAATCTCTAAAATCGTCGACGCTGATTCAGTTAGCAACGGAAATGTGTTTCCGTTTCTGATGAGAGACGGAACAGAAATGGAAATTCTTCTAAATGGTACAATTGTAATTGCATTCCGTCTCTGATCCGTCTTTGATTAGCAACGGATCAGAGACGGAATTATTGTATTCCGTCTCTGATCCGTCTCTGATTAGCAACGGATCAGAGACGGAATTATTGTATTCCATCTCTGATCCGTTGCTGATTTATGTAGCTATGCCTCGAAAATTAGAGACGGAATAGCAACGGAATATCTCGAATTTCGTTGCTAATCCGTCTCAATTCCGCTTTGTTTAGTTTTCCAACCTAAGCTCCAATTGGTTCTCCATAACATCTAAATACTCGAAAATACAACCATAGGACTGCTCCATCGCCTTTGCACCCTCCAACAACTCCTTGGGGTGCTAACATCCCCAAAAAGCGAAATTTGACATACATACACAAATCAACAATATATATCAACAACAAATATTCAAATGAGAAAAAACATAAAATTCGATATTAAAAAAGATTTATATATTCACGAAACGTAGTCAAGTATAATAAATGTTTAAGATACCTAAGTATCCATAAAAAACTACAATTCTCATTCTTCTACAACAACCATAAAAATACATAAGTATCATAAAGTTGTCCATCCCTCGTTGTGCTAGCACCTGGGATGTGCTAGCATCAGGATCTACGTATCTTCTCTTCTTTCTCCATAACGACCTGAGATTGTAGACACATCCTTTGGGACACTCACCCGCCACCTTGTAGTACACCGCCTCATCATCCATCGGCTGGTCCGATGTAGTCTGGGTGAGCTCCTGACGTCTCCTTTGGAGCTTAGCCTGCATGGATCAACAATATTTTGTTAACAATATAATAGTAGCATTAAGTTGAGAAGGCAGCAAAATATTCAAATTATGTTACCACAACGGATGATAAAGTGTGCAAGTTAAATAATTTACTCAAAATGCTAATTAAGTTGACTATTTTGCCCCTTCATGTGTATTTTAGCAGTTTGAAGTATTCGGGTTACACTTATGGGCTAAGGAAGACAATTATTATATCAGGGTATATGGAAGATAGAGGAGTGCATATTGTAAGAACTCCTACTTGTCACTTAACGGGGTAATTAGCATACATACGCTGACAAATAAAAAATTAACAAATCGGCATAGATTAAGAATTGAACTAGCCCAAAAGAAAATACCACAGAACTGATATAAATTTGATTTAAATTGAGGAAATCACAAAAAAATGGAATGAAAAATATGAACTAGCCCAGATTGAAAATCAACTTATGTACATTAAATTTGAAGGAACATAGCAATTTCATTTTTTTTGGGGGGGGTCAAAGATACATACAACCCTGTCATTGAAGTTATTGACTCGTGGCGACAGTCATTAATTCAGACGAAAAAATAAGATCTGGATCAACATGTTATACACCTAAAAAAAGGAGAATTCACGGTGATGAACGGGGTGTTTAAAGTAGAGGGTGATGAGCTAACAATTGGAAATATAAAATGCGAACACCTCAAACAGAGGTATATATATGTAGTGTCGCAGCACAATGATTCCAATGGCATTAGAAAAAAGTAGATGCTGAAAATTTAAATAAACCAAGACAAAAGAAAATACCACAGAATCGAAAAGTACGAGACGTCGAAACTCATCCACAAGCCTTACCATGAAACGGGCGAGGCAAGAAGACATCTCATGGCGGGCAAGAAGACATATGTGGCGAGCAAGAAGACATCTGGCGGGATTCCAAATTCATTGATAAGATCCTTCCACAAACCTGGAATTGATGAGGAACAAATCAAAAATTCATGAACTGAAATGGTATCCGAAGTTGCCAATTTGCCACCACTTAAGAGAACCACTAGCATGCCAAAGATTACAATTAGGAGTAATAGCAACAGTTAAGTTTGTAACACCAGTTTGAGCAAATTCAAATAGGAAACTGCTACTAATTATTCAATCTGCAGTTAAACGAGAACGCAAGCCATAGCGGTATTTACATTTTGCAATCAACAATTTTAGCGGCGAGAGAACCATGAGTCCTCAATCTCTACAACATTTACCTAAAACTAATCTCAATCTTCGTTCTATCAAGAATTATGATTTCAAATAACTAAAAGACAGAAACAAGGAAAGAAATAACAAAAATTGTCGAGAAAACCAACATAACTGACTGAGAACACAAGCAATAGTGTTGAAAGAATACTACTTGGTTTTTTTCGATCCTCTTTTTCTGAAAACTAAATAATGCACAAAATTGCATTCAAAGAGTCGGATTGAATACTACTAAAACTAATCTCAATCTTCGTTCTATCAAGAAATATGATTTAGTATAATAATCATTACTAAATTCTATATTCCAGCCATTTACAAAGAGCAAAATATATTGTATCATGGAACTCCATAGCACAACAAACAGATGGTCACCGAAAATTAAACAAGAGTTTGTGAAAAGCAGGCCATACACTAAACTTACCAATTAGGAATTATGAGGCTATCCAGACATTGAATTGGCATAGAGAACCACTAGCATGCCAAAGATTACAATTAGGAGTAATAGCAACAGTTAAGTTTGTAACACCAGTTTGAGAAAATCAGGCAGCAGAGATAGTAGAGAGATTCTCACCAAGATGATAGAGAGAAACTTTGGGAAGACAGTACAATCCGTCCGTAAGCTTGCCTTGTAACAAAATTCTCTTCGAGACTTTATCCTTCACAAAGGAGTCAGCAACATTATCAGTAACCACATCATTATCCTTTGTCAATTTGGAGATGCTAATGAGATTTTTAGCAAGACAAGGAACATGAAAAACATGTTTTAATGACAATGGAACAGCAGAAGAATCATTAGAACATAAAACATCATTGCCAACAAAAGCAATAGCCAAGGAATCACCATTACCAATAGTAACACGCTGTGTACCTGTGAAATCAACTTTATTCATTAGAGAGGATGAATCAGAAGTCATGTGACTAGAGGCTCCTGAATCCATGTACCAATTGCAATCCAATGAAACAAAAAGAAGTATCAATCTAAATATGCACAAAAAGAAGTGTCAATCTAAAAGTCATGCGAACAACTGCTAAAGTTATCTACAAAAGCAAAAGTATAATCTCAAAAGTTACACAAACAACAAGAAAAATACATATGTATCACCAAGCTGCTCATCTCTCGTAAGCCACTCTTGCGTCTCTCGCTCAACATTGTCCCCTTGCTGTGGTGGATCGGCGGGATCTATTTGCGGCTGTTGTTGCTGGTCATGGGGTGGTGGGGTGGTGGTGGTGGTGGCTGTGGCTGAGATAGGCATGCTCCGTCCATGGTCATCCCGAATTGCTGATGCATAAACGCCATAACCTTTCGTAATTGATCGGCAACGATATCGAAGTCTGCACGTGGCACCATCTCCGGCATCTGGGACGTGCTAGCGCCAGGATCTGCATATCTCCTCTTCTTTCTCCCTAAAGACCCGAGACCGTAGACACGTCCTTTAGGACACTCACCCGCCACATTGAGGTACACCGCCTCATCATCCACCGGTTGGTCCGGTGTAGCCTGGGTCAGGTCCAGACGTCTCCTCTAGAGTTTATCCTCCATGGATCAATAATAAACAACTTACATGATATGCTTTAAAGTAAACTTAATACTATTTAACATTTCACTTCTATACTTACATAGAACCGCTCTGATCTAGTATCGATGAATGTCACCCCGTCGTGATTTACGGTGTGGAGATGCAAATACAATTCATTCACGGTAGGTGGCGTCTCAGATGAATTAGTCTGCATACAGGACCGGTTATAAATTCAGCATAAATATGTCAATTAGTAGTAGGTCGGCGAACTCATATTCGCCAAACACAAATCAATTGCGTAGTGAACAAGTGTATAAATGTAAAAAATAAACTAGAGTGTATTTCATTGGTAGTCACAAAAGACACCGAACCACCACCGTGCTTCGAGGGTCCAGTCCCAGGTCCTTCGACCTCAGTGTTCCTATTCGTTGACGCTTGCCTAGACCTGGCAAAGAAGTCCTCGCTCTCCCAGTACTCCAAATATCTTCTTCATGCCTCATCTGTAACATAAACTGACTGAACACGATTCTTCTTTAACTTGTGCATCAATGCGGTGTACTTTGTGCCTGCATGCGTGTCGTACGCCGCACGAATGAGATCCTCGGGAATCGCGTCATCTCATCTAAAATATACCTACAAAATGGCGATTGCAATTGTTACGAGACATTGAAAAACTAGTATAAATCCTAAGACATTTATTAGTCCTGCGTACCTTCCATTGGCGCCGAGAAGGTATTTATGATGATTCGATGCCGACTTCCAACAATACCCTTCTGGAATCATCCATTTTTGAAAACTTTTGTCATCCTCCGTGCACAAAAATGAGAAGGATGCAACTCCCTGTGTTTCATGAAAATGCATAACATCTTAACAACTTTTTTAATAATTGACATCGATATTTAGAAGTACATATATGAATCAAATACAAACTTACGTATCATTGGCAATCAGTGTGATCGGGATCCGCTGCATGCGAGGGGGCTCGGTCCCTGTCCTCTGAGGTGCCCGCGGAGGGCCTGTCACCTGCAAGTCGGCTCTGCCGTCGTAAGATGGGGATGCTGCCGGTGATGCGGTGGCTGGGGGTGCAGGCCTCGTCGGTACAGGAGTGTCATGTCTCGATGTCGGCGACGGTGACTGCAACGGGCAATTTCGTATAGTCCTTGATGACGATGTTGATGGAACAGGCGACGCGGACGGTATGGAAGGCGAAAGTGACGCTGAATGTAACTCGTGCTCGAGAGAACGAGAAGTCGAAATCGATAATACAGGAATCGACCCACGACCTCGACCGCACGACCTCTTTGACCCCCTCGTGTGGCCTGACCATGACGCCCAGTCGGTATTTCGGTTCCGTAGGTCTCATGCTTTGCACCTCTTACGACCGGACAATGTCCCCCTAAAGGTATCCCTCGACGTGGGGGTGATCACTGCCCGCCATGAAACCTAACAAAATACCAATAAAAGTTTAGAGACCAAATGCATACAAATAAAAGTAATGAACTCTAATTGATGGAAATTAAGAACACATTAAGAAATATATCATCAAAAGTATGCATGTCTATATATCATAATGTTTAATCTCTAATTGATGGAAAAATGATTAGACATATAAAAGATCAAGCAACATATTAAATATTTATAGCCAATTTAATAATGTAAGACCAATCTTCAAAAAAAAAAAAACAAGGTAATCACATAGAAACCCAATGCACAAAAAATGGTTTTTTTTCTTCAATCAATCATATTCCTACATAGTATCAAAATCTGAACTAACAGGAACATGACCTGGAATCAATGGAATTAACTGTTTAGTTACAACAACTGAAGGATGACCAAGTCTATGATGCCATGAACAATTATGATTACTTACCGTAAATGACTCGAGGAAGCTCTAAAGTAAAGGAAACTAAATCAATGATGTACAAGCCAGCTATGACTCTCCCAACAGCAAGAACTTAAGTACTCTCAAGGTCCTGTAATAGATAGAAATTGGTAAGGAAGGTGAATTTAACATTGGAAGTAGCAGTAAGCATACTGACTGAAATTAAATTGTGCTTGAAAGAAGAAATGTGAAGGCAAGACAACAACAACAACAATGATGTATGCGAAAAGAATTGGTGACCTAACTATGACTTTGATAAAGATCAACAATGATGACCAAAAAACAACAACAACAACAATACAGAGGATTTAGATACTTTCATAATAGAACGGAATTATTGGAGTAAAAACCAATCTTGGTTGTCTTAGTCATTTGTGGTATTCTTCTCAATAAAAAACACACGGCATATAAAAAGATTTTAATGAGCTCTGGATCAGCACAAGAGATATCTCTGCGATCATTCCAGTATGAAGAACTAGAACAAGCAACAAATGGTTTCAAGGAGGAGGTGGGAAGAGGAGCTTTCGGTACGTTGCCCAACAACAATCAGACAATTGCAGTGAAGAGACTAGACAAGAACCAATCATTCAATCCAAATTGTAACACCCATTCAAAAATAAAAATTGTAACACCCATTCAAAAATAAAAAACACACGGCATATAAAAAGATTTTAATGAGCTCTGGATCAGCACAAGAGATATCTCTGCGATCATTCCAGTATGAAGAACTAGAACAAGCAACAAATGGTTTGAATTAGGAGGTGGGAAGAGGAGCTTTCGGTACGTTTCCCAACAACAATCAGACAATTGCAGTGAAGAGACTAGACAAGAACCAATCATTCAATCCAAATTGTAACACCCATTGGGAGGAATAGGTGGTGGCGGAGGCAACGCCGCCTCCGCACCATTAGCCTCGGGAGAATCCTTCTACCAGAATAATAAGCTGCAAGCACACAAACAACACCAACAATAACCACCATAAGAACACAAACCCTAAAACCCAAAACCCTAAACCATATATATAAAAAGGTAAAAACTTGTACAAATCCAATTAGGGAAAACTGTGTCACTCACAAGTAGCTTTGCAACAACTAAAACATGGCAAATTGAACATAACTATAAAACCCAGATTACAACAGAGAAATGCAGTTCACATTTCATTGTTACTCGGTAGAACAAGCATAACCACAAAACAACTAAGCATGCAAGAGAAGAGCAGAACAAAAACTTCTAAACCAAACAAAATACACCACATTAACTTAATAGATCAAGTGAAGAACACCAACAAATGCACATGAAAGCCAAACCAACATGTGAGCAGATACAACAAATCAAACCAACATGTTGGCGCCTATTTCCGTCTCTATTTTCGTCTCTGATCCGTCTCAACTCCGTCTCTGAATTAGTCCGTCTCAATTCCGTCTCTAACTACTTTTTTTAGCAACGGAACTTAATTTCGTTGCTAATTCTGTTTCTAAATAACATTTTCCTTGTAGTGGCACGTGTAGGTGCGGTGTAGGTTCTACGTTGACCACCTAGCGGATCCAAACACTGCCCTGCTTGAGTGCTACTCGCCGGCAGTAGTCTGTGGAGAGTCTGAAATATGGCGCTAGTCTGACCCTAGGCTCTAGGAACACACTTTGAGCTTGCATTATTACTTATCCATACGATGATCACAGTTGCCTGTATTTTTTCCTGCATGTTTATTTAATAGTTTTGTTTAAAATTCAGTATTTACTTTCAGTATTGCTCACTTAATTTCTTTGGGAATACTCACTCTGGAATCGTTATCTGCTTTTTTGTGATGGCTTGAAGGTAGATCCTCGTACAAGTCGTGGCAAGAACAAGCTTCCAAAGTACCTGTAATTCAAAGATATTAAGTCAGACTTGTATGTTTGTATTATATATACTTTGCTTTTATTTTGGGGAATTTGAGTGTGAGACACTTCAACACCTTTCATTTTTTATATTTTGAGACCTTTGAGGTTTATATCTGATATATGTTAGCATATGGGTTTTCCACACTAGGTATCAGAATTAAATGCATGACCATGATGTTTAATATTTTATTTGTCATGATAAAAAAAACTTTCGCTGTGGTTATTTATTATGGTTTGAGACGATCTTAACAGATGACTTGAGTTCATTAACAATTTAAACAGTAAATTGTTGTTTATTGAGGTTAATAATGATTAAATAGTGAATGAGATATCATGTGGTACATAGCTGGTGCTGGTAAGCCAGGTTGTGGGCCCACATTGGCCCTCGTGGCGGTTCATTTGGAAAATGGGCCATTACATTTTGGTTTCAGAGCAAGGTTAGTGAACCTCGAGGAACTGAAGTTAACTCTTATACGATTAAATTTGTGGTGTAATTTGATGAATAAACTTTAAAATTGAAAACCCAAAGGAATTGCCTAGAATCCTAGTTGGGAAGTGAGGAAGATGGGTAGAAATTAGGGATATACGTGTTATATTTTTTATTGTATATTATATACGATACACATATTTGTACTGAGGCTGACTAGACACATGTTCTTCGATGTATATATCGATTGACGGACGACCGTCAGATATTACTCAGCCAGAGGTCGGGGATACCAGTGATCCGACTGGGCCAACTTTGACTTTGGAGTCATTAGCGCAGACTATAGAGGATAGATTCTCGTTACTGATGGACATGATGAGAGCTCGGGATGCTCGGGAGGTTACTAAAGCTCTTACGACCATTTTGGATACACCGATGACTACTACGCAGGCAGTTGTAGCTCCTACTACAGCTGAGACTCAGGTGCAGGCGTCGGTATCTGAGACACTGGTCGAGAGAGTTGCGCCAGTAGTAGTACCAGCGGATACTACAGTGGTCATTACACCTACGACTACTGAACATCCAGCAGTGGCATCTACTTCAGGGAGTTTGATGACAATGGAGGCTAAGAAGATGAAGGACTTCATTAGGTTCTCGCCAGGATACTTCTATGGAGCCGGGGACCCAGAGATAGCCGGGAGGTGGCTATTATCTTATGAGCGGCTACATGAGTTGCTTCGGGTTGAGGAGATTGATCGGCTGAGACTATCAAGTTTTTGCTTAAGAGATGATGCAGCGGTATGGTGGACTACCTATATCACGACTCATCATGTTGTGACTACTTGGGCAGAGTTTCGAGTGCTATTTATGGACGAGTACATACCTATAGAGGTCAAGGTCCGATTGAGGGAGGAGTTTTTTTCATTGGTTCAGGGTGATATATTTGTTACTGTGTACATGGAGAGGTACAAATATATATTGTCATACTCCATGGACATAGCAGGTACCGATCGGTTACAAGTATATTATTTTGTCTAAGGTTTGGATGAGAGGATTGCGAGCACGGTTGTGTCTAGTGAAGCTCGTACACTTATCAAGATTTACGACTGGTCCCTCGCATACGAGACATATTTGGTTCGAGAGGCGATCGATTAGCGGTTCAGCCGTGCAATGAGTCGATCACTTCGAGTTCTCAGTTTGATCAGAGACCGAAGAGATAGATGAGAGATCAGGACCGACAGAGACATGGCCTAAGACCTTGTCGAGGTGATTGGAAGTCTGATCAGGGTCGTAGCGGTGACATAGATAGACGTGATGATCGAGATAAACGTGATGATCGCCAAGCGGCATATTCTACGGCTTCTGCACATGTTGATCAGCTTAGACAGCAGTATAGGCAGGATGGAGGCAAGAGTCGAGGCCAGGGTCAAACACTGTGTCAGAGGAGTTCTGGTAGATAAGAGACCCGGGCGTGTTACCGATGTGGTCAGGTTGGCCATATTGTGGCAGATTATACCAGACTAGCACCATTACCATCACAGACGGAGCAGGCCAAAAATAGGGCCCATACTGTAGCTTTTGGGGTTGCACAGCTTGACGGGGATGCGACCAGATAGCTTGTTAAGGGTACGTTATTGTTGTATTTCCATGCATGTTATGATGGATTTTAGTAGTACATTGTCTTTTATTTCTGGACGCATGGTAAGAGAGTTGGGGTTACCTACACAGACCTTAGATACACAACTTGTTCTCAATATGGCAGTTGGGGATAAGATTTACCTTAACCGGATATGTCATAATTGTATTTTTGAGATTGAGGGACATCAGCTACCAGCTGATTTTCGAGTGTTAGAGTACATAGAGTTCGACGCGATGTTCGAAATGGATTTGTTATCATCTTATCACATATTGATCGACTGTTTCAGCAATACTGTGACGTTTGACATCGAGGGGATTCCAAAGTTTACATTTGTCGGAGTTGCGACTACATTACTAATCACTCGGGCCAGATTAGTTATGTTGTAGGAGATGGAGGCGTACGCAGCTATGGTGGAGCTAGAGCTTAGGACGGTGATTAAGGTTGAGGATGTCCCTATTATCTACGAGTTTTCAGACATGCTCCCTGATGATTTGCCAGGATTGCCACCACCAAAAGCTGTTTAGTTTATCATTGAGCTGATTCTGAGGACTCAGCCAATCTACAGCAGGCCGTATAGGATGTCAGCAACGAAGCACGAGGAGTTGAGGACCCACTTAGAGGATTTATTGCAGAAGGGTTTTATTCACCCTAGCATGTCACCTTTAGGAGCTCTAACTCTTTTTGTGAAGAAGAAGGACGGTTCGATGTGGATGTGTGTGGACTACCGGAAGTTGAATCAGGTGACAATTCGTAATCGTTACCAACTTCCGAGGATTGACAACTTATTCAGTCATTTGACAGGGGCCAAGTTCTTCTCGAAGATTGACTTACGATCAGGATACCATTAGTTGAGGATTCGAGAGGAGGATGTGGAGAATACCATTTTTAGTACGCGTTACGGCCTATTCGAGTTTACACTCATGCCGTTTGGACTTACTAAGGCATCAGCGATTTTCATGGACTTGATGTATAGGGTTTTGAGGTCATTTTTGGATCGATATGACATAGTTTTTATCAATGACATCCTGATATGCAGCAAGACTCGTGAGGAGCACGAGAGACATCTCAAATATGTGTTGGCGACACTGAGATAGCATAGACTTTATGCCAAGTTCAGCAAGTGCGCATTCTGGCTGAGTGAGGTGAAATTATTGGGGCATGTCATCAGTAAGGAGGGCATATTAGTTGATGGTGAGAAGATTGTGGCTATTATTGATAGGAAGACACCCGAGTCTGTATCTAACATCCGGAGTTTCCTGGGTTTGGCAGGATATTACAAGCGTTTTGTGCGAGATTTTTCGATGATTGCAACGCCGATGACGAGGTTAACCAAGAAGGATGTTAGATTTGATTGGTCACATGAGTGTGAGGATGCTTTTTGAGAGCTGAAGAGGAGGTTGACTTCGGCGCCAGTTTTGGCCTTACTTGTAGCAGGTATAGGTTTTTCAGTTTATACTGATGCATCAGGCACTGGTTCGGGTTGCGTGTTAATCCAAGATGGACACCCATTGGCCTATTTATCTTAATGGTTGAGACCTCACGAGGGAAACTATCTAGTGCACGACTTGGAGTTTGCGGCGGTCGTGTTTGCACTGAAGGCCTGAAGGCACTACTTGTACTGCGAGAGGTTCGTGTTATTCACAAAACACCAGAGTTTGAGGTATCTGTTCACTCATAGAGATTTTAACATGCAACAACGGAGATGGCTCGAGTTATTGAATGAGTATGACTTCGCAATTGAGTATCATCCGGGTAAGGCGAATGTCGTAACAGATGCACTGAGCAAGAGCACCATCGAGAGTTAGACGGTATTACGACATATTACACTTGAGCACGAGTTGCTTGAGGTTGCGTCGGTGTTGTGTGTGATAGAGGCTAATTCTGAGCTACAAATTTACTGTCATATGCGAGTTCCCACTGTATCTCTTGAGCGGGTTACTGAGTTGCAAAGAGCTGACGACCGGTATTTGCGGATCATTGGCCTGGCTCAGGATTCGGGGTACATTGAGTGGTCTAAGGTTTTAGACAGGTGCTTGAGACACAGGGGTCGTTTGTGGATACCGCCGGTATCAGAGCTTAGGGACACCATTCTCGAGGACGCATACCGGTTGCGATATACAGTTCATCATGTTCAGACCAAGATGTATCACGATCTGCAGAGATTATTTTGGTGGCCAGGGATAAAGGCTGACGTGGTTAGATATGTCCGGAGTTCTCATATTTGCCAGCACGTGAAGGCTGAGCGCAAGAGACCAGCTGGGTTGCAATAGCCGCTGCCTATTACTCAGTGGAAGTGGAAACACGTGACCATGGACTTCGTTAGTGGCCTACTGCACATTACGAGGAGACATGATGCAGTTTGGGTAGTTATCAATAGGTTGACGAAGTCGGTACATTTCATACTGATCGCCATGAGATATTCAATTACACAGCTGAGTACTATCTTCGAGAAAGAGATTATCAGATTGCACTGTGTAGCGGTCTCCATTGTTTCTCACAGAGATCTGAGATTTACTTCGAGACTTTGGGAGAGTATTCAGGAGCAATTTGGCACTCATTTACAGTTCGGTATTGCATACTATCCTCAGACAGACGGGCAATAAGAGTGTTTGATTCAGATTCTCAAGGATATGCTCAGGGCTTGTATGTTACAGTTCAGTGGATCGTAGGAGGATTACTTACCTTTATGTGAGTTTGTTTACAACAACAGCTATAAGGCGAGTATCGAGATGCCACCGTTCGAGGCACTTTATGGTAGGCCCTGCAGGTCACTAGCATGTTGGGCGGCATCGGAGGATACAACAGTTATAGGACCTGAGGTTGTTGTTAACCATACTAAAAAGGTGAGATAGACCAGGAAGAGGCTTTAGGCGGCGCAAGATAGGCAGAAGAAATATGCGGACAAGTACCTTGAGGGTCTGAGCTACGAGGTTGGGACTTGGTGTATTTGAAAGTCTCGCCTTGGAAGGGACATCAGAGATTCGACATTAAGGGGGAGCTGGCACCAAGGTTCATTGGATCGTTCAGAGTTAAGGAATGCGTCGGCAGAGTGGCATACCGTTTGGAGTTGTCACCGCAGTTGGCAGGGGTGCATCCAGTATTTCACATTTCCATGTTGAGGCTGGCTCGGTCGGGACCAGAGGCCTATAGTTGATATACATCAGATTGAGGTGCAACCTGATGTGTCATATGAGGAGCAGCCTATGGAAATTATGGATAGGAGGACTCAGATTTTGAGGAATAAGGAGATCCCGAATGTTTTAGTCCGATGGCAACATCACGGGACCGAGGGACTCACCTTGGAGCTTGAGTCTACTATGCGACGACAGTATCCCCACTTATTTGTCGGTAAGTGTTTAAGTTTAATTTGTGATGTTTACGTTGAAATAGAGTAAACGACATCATAATGTGTGTAATTATATTACATTTGACAAACGAGATTGTATGTTAAGTATTCGCCTCGATATGCGTATCGACGCAGGTACTGGGTAGTATAAAAGACTAAATGCTAGGCCGAGGGAAAGAATACACACATGAAATGAAGAAAATGAGTTAAATAATAATATGTAATGCATATTTGGTGGTTAGGGAGATGGTAGTATGCGTATGTCACGGGTAAGGACGTGAAACCGGGCGTCTGAACACCCGAAAGACGCCTTTTGGGTTAAGAACAAGGCAAGTGTGCCATTGGTGTCATTTGGAGTCATTAGAGGTTGAATAATGGAGCAAATAGTGCTCATTGTATTCATTGTGATGCACAAGTGAGGAGAGATCATATTGGTCTATAAAAAGTCAATTTGACTTTCATTTCCACCACTTTTTCTTTCTCCTTATCTTCACATCTGAAAATAGAGAAGAAGAAGCAAGGGTTTGGAGCTTCAAATTTGATCATTTGAGGAGCTTGAAGTGGTTGATTCATCGAAGCAATGTGAGATTCACAATCTCCTCAATTTTCTTTATCTTTTTGTGCAAATTTTTTAGGTGTTTGTGTGAATCCAATATGGATTGTTAATGGTTGTTTTGTGGGTTTTAAGTGCATGAAGTTAAGTAATATATGTTGTTGTAGTTGTTATTCGTGGTGGTGATATTGTTGAAACCAAAAACTTTTCAACCAAACTGTTGTCCACAACGTCATTAGCGCGCTAATGAGGTTGTCCAACGCTCTCTATGACGATTAGCGCGCTAGGTGAAAAATATAGTGCGCTAATGTTCTTCCTGTTGAAGAACGTTTAACTGCCTAGAAATCTGGCGCGCTAATCAGAAGATTAGACTATTTTTGCTAAGTAACGTAAAATACATCCAACTGACTAAAAATCAATTATAAATGGAAATAGGTTATTTCGGGTGATAATTTGGATATCGAGGATTCGACGGGGCCGGACTGGGGGTTATTTACCGGGACACGAAGTGCGGTTTGAGGTGTGTAGTATCCCAACTGAAATTTCTTGAGCAGTACATTATTTTTGCTTTTGAATTCATATTCTATCTTTCAATACTCTATTCTTGGTTTTGGTTTAAATGGACGGACGTTGAGGCTCTCCCTCCGTGCCATTCCTGTGTGTATGTCCACTAGGGACATAGCACGTGAGCCAGGGATCTCGGTCAATAGTTCGACACGAGAGTCGCATCGGGGCACGTGTAGGTGCGTCGTAGGTTTTACGCCGACCACCTAGCGGATCCAGATATTGGCCTTGCTTGAGTGCTACTCGTCGGCAGTAGTATATGGAGAGTCCGAAGTATGGCGCTAGTCTGACCCTAGACTCTAGGAACACACTTTGAGCTTGCACTATTACTTATCCATGCGATGATCACAGTTGCCTGTATTTATTTCCGCATGTTTATTTAGTAGTTTTGTTTAAATTCCAGTATTTACTTTCGGTATTGCTCACTTAATTTCCTTGAGAATACTCACTCTAGACTCGTCATCTGCCTTTTGTGATGATTTGAGGGTAGATCCTAGTACAAGTCGTGGCAAGAGCAAGCTTCCAGAGTACTTGTGATTCAGAGATATTGAGCAAGACTTGTACATTTGTATTATATATACTCTGCTTTTATTTTGGGGAATTGGGATTGGAGACACTTCAACACCTTTCATTTTTGATATTTTGAGACTTTTGAGGTTTATACCTGATATATGTTAGCATATTGGTTTTCCACACTAGGTACCTGAGTTAAATGCATGACAATGATGTTTAATATTTTATTTGTCATGATAAAAGACTTCCGCTGTGATTATTTATTATGGTTTGAGACGATCTTAAAAGATGACTCGAATTCATTAACAATTTAAACAGTAAAACATTGTTTATTAAGGTTAGTAATGATTAAATGTGGATGCGATAGCATGTTAGACACAGCTGGCGCAGGTAGCCCAGGTTGTGGGCCCGCATTGGCCCCATGGCGGTTCATTTGGAAAATGGGTCGTTACATTAGCCGATAGATCATTTAAGTACTCACAAAGAAATGAATAGAATTCACATGATAAATAAGATAATAAGGAACTCAAAAAGAATTGAGCGACAATATCACACATATATGGGTATCCAAGTGGTCCAAGTTCATCCGACTGTAACACAGAATACACAACCTAACTTCCAAGGCAGGTTGTAGACTTAACTAAGTCTCCAACAGTTTAGATTGGTTCCATTAACTGTGGCAAACACACAATCACCTCTACCAACTTGACTTCTCAATCCTAAAATGCGGACTTAGCACAATCTACAATCCGTGTAGTCATGGCGGTACATCACACATCAAGTGTATCGCACCCGTGACTACCATTCGACCACTTAGGCCCTAATCCACTCGATACGAGAGTATATCATAAAGATAATCAATATGAACCACAAATGTTATCATAGAAAATAATTTGAATTTAGATTCACAAATAATGCATGCATTTCAAAAAGTAATTCGCGAATTTCAACAATGAGTCACACAAATAAGTCGTAGATAATGAATTCACAAGGAAAACATATCACCAAGATATATAATGGGAATCAAAAAGAGAGCATCGACATTAGCGATAACATGGCAAGAAAGATCACATAGAACGAATTATCAAGTATGATGTGTTGGGGCATGTGCCCTAGGTCAATCCATTAACTGTCTTTATGAATACTTTTAGTTAATAAAATATAGGATTTCATTTGCCGTTTATTATAATTAATTTGCATGTTTACATTATAATAAGATCCATGGGTATTTACAGAAATATCATAAATGTCCCTAGTCAATCATTATACTATGAACTATAATGAATTAAGACTAGTGTGAGTCTTGATTGTTGATCATATGATGATTATACATATAGGGATACGAATCAAGATCACGAGTACTTATTAGATACAAAGTACTGGACCGACCCGCTATGAGAACATCACATGGATTAAGTCGTAGTTGTTTCTCATGATAGGTATATTTTTCAGTCCTCTGACTTGAGATTACCAGAGACTTCAACATTAGGAACACAGTGATTTGACACAATCAAACGTTGTCTTTAACCGGACGATTATAAAGATTGTGATTGGTTATTGTGTGAGCAATGTGATGAAGTTATGTAATCGAGATAGAATTTATCCCTCTCATATAAAGAGAGATATCCAGTGGATTCCTCGATGTGTTAGACTGTTAAAAGGCCTAGTCTAAGTGAATTGATATTGATCAATGTCACTTGGATGTTTTCAGTCTACCTAGAGATCGAGACTAGTACGATTGAACATGTTGGATGACAATTCCATGCCTTATGTTTGATCAAAAGGATATTGTGTGACAAAAGGATGTTATATACACTATTGATTAGGTTGTATCGATTTGATATTCGTACAACTTGGATAGTCATAATGTCTTGCTAGAGGCCGCTTATGACTTGTATACCAAAATGTGTTTTGGTACACTGCCAACGTTGTATGAGCCTATTGGGTCGCACATTAAGAATGGTTTTGCGAGATTTTAAGAAGGTTCAGAAAAACAAATTCTATATGATAAAATTCATGACAGAAACGTCATTGTGGTGTATTACACTTATATTTATTTAAGTAAGGGTATATGTGTAATTTCCTTAACCGTCTATATACAAGGGTTGTATAAATAGACGCTTTAAGTTAGAACACATGTATGAAAGATTAAGGGCCGAAACTCTATTTTCGTTTTAGAAACGAATTAGGGTTTTCTGGTACGCTCTGGATCGTTTTGGAGATAAACAAAAGGTTTGGTATTCTCTCGAGCTAGCACTTCGAATCTCGGCCGCCGTTCGTATGTGAACTGCTGGTAGAGGGCGTTCGTCGTTGGCAGCGCCTTAGAGATCGATTAACCTTCAGAAAGGTATATTGCGATCGAGGTATGATTAAGTTTTCATGGTTTAAACGTTTTTAATGGAATTAGATTCAGATCCAGTTGGGGTTTTTGTCAAAATTGTTTTGTAATTTCCGCTGCGTGTGAACCCCAAAACCCAACATGATGACGAGAGAATTGACGAGAATTAGTATTGAGGCCCCTACTGGTTTACTTACCTATTTAACACGTAAATCAATGCCTTCGTGGGTCCCTCACGCCTTAAATCGTGCATCTGAAACCCGACACTAGCCTCATACATTCCTGGTGTCAATTTAAGTTGGATTAGGTGTGTTTTAGTTTAACATTAAGGGTTAAGATCGATCGAAACCAAAACAATCCACAACATTTGAACAAAAAACCATTCTACGAACAAGCCTTTTATTTCGGACCATTTTTAAATACTAAAATGGCTTAATTTTTTAAAAATAATGGTTTGAGGTTGTTTATCTCTCTCTCAGCTTTTCGGCGATATGCGGAACGTAAAAAATAGAGTTAAAACGAGAAAGTTATGGACGTTTTACGAAAACATGTCGAGCTGTCCCGCCTACAGCAGCATTACCGCGTTATTCAGCTGACAACGGCATTTTTGCAAGTCGGGATTATGGGTTTTGGACCCCAAATCCCACCTAGTTCGTCTCCATCGCCTAAATCACCATTAATGGGGTCTAACCAGTTCCAAAAATAGCAAGGACATTCCATTCATCATAATTCCATCATTAACATCAATATACCACATGATTTAGCATTCACGAAAAAAAACTCACGATTGAATGCAAAACTTTGAAACCATTTTGAAAAGCCAACCATCCATTGAAAAATCAGAGTTTATTGGAGCTAGTTGAAAGTAAGGAAGAGATTCAAGCACTCCAGAATTTTGTTTTAAATACTAGCCCCAATTTGCATAGATTTGAATCATGAAAAAGAGGAAGGAATGCTTACCCAGCTAGGGTTCTTGATGGTGGCTTGTTTCTTCAACAAATTAACACCCAATTTAGCCTCCTAACCCGCAAGTTTTGGATTTTCAGCAAATCCCTATCTTCCTTAAGCATTCTCTCAATTTCTCTAAGTCTCAGTAGTTTTTTATTTTTTGCATGAACAACAATGCCTCACTTTATTTATATATATATTAGTTTTCTTTTCATCTTAACCATGGATTATCTTAGTTATTCCCATCTCTATGAAAATCGAGGGTAAGTTTTTTATATCTCTACATGCATCCTTAGATTACCACTCATTTACTAGGATTTCCCTCATTTTTGCATCACTAGGCACATCTAGGCCTTAAAGTAAAGTTATTATACATCTTAAATTTATTAAAGTTTAGGCTTACCCATCTTATGAATTTTAATTACGTTAGATAACTTACTAACTTAACTTTATAATATCAAGTAAGTCATATTTTGTGCTAAGTTAGTAATTAGCCTAAGTTTTATCAAGTTACAGGCCTATTCATACCCGTAGTGCGCATACATCTCGAGAAAACATCTCACTCGCCTAATCGACAATATAAATTAATAAAATTGTACCGACAATTATTAATAGGTAGTACACGTCATCATCTACAAATAAAATATTTTAGGGCCGTTACAACTACAGAGAATAGGAAGAGTGAGGAACAGCGCGGGTTACCGATTTTATATTTACTCTAGAATATCTTTGAATTGCATATTTTATATAGATCGACGACCATAAGGTTGACTGTGCCAATTGAGGAAGTTTGAGATACCGAAAGTCCAGGTTGCTTTCCTATTATTATTGTTACAAAGTATTTCCAATTTCATCAATTTTGAGTTCTTTCAACATTCGCTCTCAAACCCCCATTTTTTAGAACTTTAAAAAGATTACCAATATCTGTGGGATCGACCATTTGTCACTATCTACTAAATTGTAGGTTTATGACGTTCGACGCGCATCAATTTTTGGCGTTGTTGTCGGGGATCGAACCCGAGTCACCCGCGTAACTGGCGGGAATACTTACCACTATACTACAATGACATTAATGACATATAATTCCTAAATCAACTATTTTGTAGATAGTGGCAAAGGGTCGATCCCACAGAAATTGGTGATCTTTCTAAAGTTCTAAAAGAAAGGGAAAACATAGGATTGATAGCAATGTTGAGAGAATTCAAAAAGGCATGGAATTGGAAATACTTTGTAACGAAAATAATAGGAAAGAAACATGGACTTTCGGTATCTCAAACTTCCTAAATTGGCACATTCAACTGTATGGTCGTCGATCTATATAAAAATGCAATTCAAAGATATTCTAGAGTAGTTATAGACTCGGTAACGTATGCAGTTCCTTGCAGTCAATGTGTTCATTGCATAGGGCTTTATAAAGGCACTACACATACACAACTGGATCACTAGTGCGTCTGATTTAGCCTATATCCCTAACGTATTTGATCGATCTCAAAAGGGGTAAATTAATTGGTATGGTCAATTGCCACTTGTGTGGTCTTATTGCATAAGAACAGATACGTGACTCACTAGCAATATAATCAAGGTTTAAATCTAAGTTTAACCTTAATCAATCAATCAATAATAAAGGGAATAAAACACCAATGAAAAGCAATTAAATTGAGTTAAATTAGATCTTTCATAGGTTTGATGCCAAATGAGTTGTTTAATCCACATTCGGTTTAGATCGATGAGATTAGCCAGATATGTTGATGGAAAACCTCAAATTCTCGATGTTCTTTCGTAAACAAAGGTTGGGAATAATGATTTCCCCAGTTTCTATTTATATAAAACTTAAGAAATCTATTCCAAAACGAAGTTCCTAAAAATTTGGACTAAAAAGTGGGTTTCCAATTCCAGGTCGTGAGTGAGGTCGCAGCCTGGAATTCATGAAATAGGGGCCACGGCGCCATTATACGGCACACGCCACGACCTGGATCACTGTTTTTTATGACTAACACGAAAATGAATTCGTGAAGCTTGGAATCCATGCTAGTGCCTAGAAATACGGCTTGGGCCACGACCTAGAATTCTGGTTTATCTTCTCCCTCGATCACCATGATCGATTCTACTAATATTTGCCTCAATTCTTCATTTTGAGTCATAACACATGTAAATCACACAAATGAGAGATTGTTACCATTAAATAGAGATTTATGGTTCAAAATCATACTAAACACTATATATTATGATGTCTAATTATACACTTATCAAACACCCCCAAACTCAGACTTTGCACGTCTCGAGCAAAGGAATACATGACAACACACCTTACTACTAAACAAACTAGACTCCTAATAACTTTATTAGCTAAATAAAAACTAACCCACCCTCTACCCAATTCCAAGTTTAGTGGAGTTTCCTTTGGTTTCAATGCCACTGAATCAACCATCCCCTCGAAGAGATTCGAAGTTAAGATTTGTCTAGAAACAGAGTTCAAACATCAATAGAAATCGCACTTCAAAGAACTAGACTCGGTCAAGACATAGATCGTCTACTACTCAAAAGTTTTCTAGGTCTATACACTCAAGCACGCAAGTTTACAATTTTTGAAAAGATTAGTTCTTCAATACTCGAGAGGGTACCATAGGCGAGAAATGCAACCACACTCTCCACTAATGTAGATATAGCACAGTTAGGGGTCAATAGGTCTTTAAAGTAGGTTGTAATGGGGTCGAGTTAGTGTGCGAAGGAAAGAATATAAGGAAAATGCAAATGTTGAAAAATATCAAATCAACCTCACTATAAGCACTAGGAGCTAACACACACTAGGAGTTTACATGGATAAACATAACACTCTTGATTGTATTCCTCCCCTTTTCCAACCACGGATTCTTCAATTTAGCTCATTCTTTTTTAATTCTTCAGCTAAAAAATGATGATTTTTTCATTGAGCCTAATTCATTTTTCTTTTCTTTGAAGTCGATGAGAATTTATTTCACTCAAAAACACCCCAAAACTTGGGGTTTTGTATATTTCACTCCAAAACTTGCTCTTTCTCACTTTCGCTACGGTTGACTGAGATTTCCAACTAGGTAAAAGGATGTAATGCTAACGGCTAAGGGTTTAATGATAGGTAATCAAGAAAATCATATTTAAATTTGGCTCAAATGGGCTAACTAGCGGTAAAATGATGGATAGGCTTAAGGCTAAGGGATTAAATCCAAAATGGCCTACTTCATCCCTACCAAAAGTGTTTCAATCATGAGATTTCACCTCGAGCGGGTTACACCCTCGTTCTAGCACCTTAGAAATCTAACTTTTCTTCCACTTGCACAGTTATGACCACCTACTTTCTTAGGTATCTAGCATAAAGTCTCAACCTCATACTAACTCCCTAAACATGTAATCTCAACAATGTCGAACAACGCTCTAGATTGAATGTTTCTCCTAATATTCAACAAATTTTAAGTCTCATGATTGGCTTAAGTTACTCATCCACAACCAAAGGCACTCAACAAGGTTTCGAGTGACTCTAAACTCAACTAGATGGTTCTAACCGTAAACTAAAGTATGCATGAACACACATGTAGTCACAAAAAGTACCATGGACATAAATAAATTACTCTATAGCATGTTATAACAAGATGGTGCATGAACAAAAATAATAAAAATAAATGAAAAGGTGATAGAAAAGAGGAAAGAATAGGTGGAGATACACAACTATATCATACCAGTCAATCCCATGGAATACGCAACAAAACAAATGTAACTATTATACATTTCGTCTTGCGCAATTGCTAAAATATCAACCAAAAATGATCCTCAATACCTGAAAGCACCCCCAAACTTATTTTAAAACCTTGTTCCCAAGGTTTGATACAAGTGGGAAGTAAGTAAGAACAAAGAAGGGAAGTGGGTAAAAGAGAAAATGGAATATAGATATAGTGAAAATAAGAGTGAGTATGTGAGAATTAACATGCCCAAGTATTGCAAAGTATGAAGAATCTAATCTTGCAAATTACATCATAAGATAAGAAAAAAAAAATATCTCATGTCTAGGTGACTAAGGAAACAATAAAAAATCATCATAATAAGAGTAATAACTAATACGTAAGGAGTTAACTTAAATAATTTTCACCAAATCTTGTGAGCCCGAAGTCTTTCAACTATAGGTGAAATCAACAAGAGGGCATAATGAAGTATAAGGTTTTGGGTCTACTCAAAGACCCGCCACTAATGCAGCGACTTAAGTTGGTTTATGTCTCAACCAAGTCTCAAAACACCTAAAATCCTAATAATACGTTAACTCCATAAAAATGCTCAAGTTATTCTAAGTAGTGTAATCCAAAGTCAAACTTATCGGAACTCGGGGTGCTATAGTTCCTTTGATGCTTAACAAACATTTATAGCACCTGCAAAAATCCAAGAAACCAAGTTAGGGTTTTATTAAACATATATAAAAAACTAAAAGCTAAACTAAAACTGAAATAAATGATAGAATTAAAAAAAATAAAAATAAAGCTGGGCTACCTTCCAACAAGCGCATTTCTTTCAAGTCAGTGGCTAGACTTAGCATGATTTATCACGTCATGCCCTCTCCTTTAGAGATATCAACAACAAATGGTGCATTTATAGCTTCGGGCAATGAAACATGCATGCCCTCTTTCAAGTGTGGGCTCTTGTTTGGGACCTCTTACACAAAAGATTTTGTCGCATCATGATTATCCAACACAAATGTATTGGTAGTGTAAAAAACATGCGAACGCTCTTTTACTTCCAACCCTTTGTAAGATTCAACTAATATGCTTGGGAGGGCGGGTGGTTTCACCAACACCAGATGTTGGTATTCCTCGCTCTCTTTCTGCGGCCCCTCTGGTCTTTCTGAAATGACTTCAATTTTCATATCATTTTCCTCTTTTTCATCTTGTGCAATGATAATGTTTGGCTCAGTTTGAAAGTCTTCAAGTTCTTCCATTGTTTCACTCTAATAGTCCACATGTGTATCCTCATTCACCTCAACACTTTTCAATAAATCAATAGTCACATTCTCCTCTGGGTAAAAAATTGGTTGTGAACTACACAACTCGTTCTTGTTAATCATATTCCGAAATATGGTATTCATTTAAATAAGTTGAGTTTCCAAATTTTGCAACCCTAGATTTACATGCTGAAATTGTTGAAGCTCTTCATGAAAGTGTTATTGACCAAGTATTAATTGCTTCAACATCTTTCAATGAGTTGATTTGTTGATATTGTTGGTTCTCTTCATGACATTGTTGATCAACTCGTTGAAAACACAATTCTTGGCTAAAGATCAAGTCATTCATCATGTCTTGTATATACCTCTCTTTATTTTGAGGAATCTGTGGGCTTAGCATGAGCTCAAAGAAGTCGGGTTGTGGCGATGCATAGCTAGTACAGTTATGCTTCTCATACTTTGGATAGTAAGGACAAGCATATATGGAATTAGAATAATCCTCACAAATTTCACAAACCTCTACCTGTTGCACAAAAGAATGCCTCTTAGAAAATTGATGTCCATTATATAACATACCTACCCCATTCACATTATGATAGTATAGGTCTTCGTGTTGACCATAAGTGTGGGAGTAGGAGGTCATTGCGGAGCTACCTGCAAACATGTTAGGAACAAAGGACTAGATAGACAAAAGTAAATAAATAAATAAATAAATAAAAATCAATCCCCCGGCAACGGTGCCATCCATTTACCAACCAAGTGGGTGGCTAAATGATTTGCTATGTGGAATTGATTAAGAGGTTGTGGGTTTAAGCTTCCTTTCCTTTCTCCCCAATTAAAATCTCTCCAATTTTGTATTATGGCACATTATTAATGAGCTTAAAAGTGCATCAAGGCTTCCATCAGTTCCTTTTCAACTCTTCGTCCTCATCAAATCCCTTTGCTTTTTCCTGCTCTTCCCCAATGTCTCATCCCAAATCCAGTCACTAGAACATTTAAGTCCCAAATTAACTGGGGTCGGCTACATGGATCGAACTTTTCCATTGTGCTCGATTAAGTGCAATTGATGGTGAGCTTTTCAAACCATTCAAATCCCTCCTAATTAATGCATCTCATGTTAACTTTGGTATGCCCCTATGTCACTGCCCAAATCTCTAACCCCCGTTTTAATTCCTTAATCAGGATCAACGACCCTTAACGTGTGACCTACACTGTGATACGTGCACCGACCGAGGCACGTTGTCACGGCCCAAATCTCAAAACCCGTTTTAATTCCTTAATCAGGATCACCGACCCTTGACGTGGGATCTATACTGTGATACGTGCACCGACCGAGGCACATGGCCGAGGTATATCGTATTTTTGTATTGATGTGTGCCTAGTGTTATGTATTGTGTAGACTTACTAAGTCATTTTGGTACAGTTGTAGGTGTCGAGACAAGAGCGGGAACACGCCTCGATATGCGTGTCGACGCGGGTATCGGGTAGTTAGCATTTTGGTAAACCTTATTTAATACTAATATGAAATAAGGAATTACTGATAAGCCTATATATTCAAGTAAATAATATAGAATATATATATTGAGTAATTACCGACGCGGCGGTACGCGGATATCACGATTCGGACGTAAAAATCGGGCGTCGAAACGCCCGAAAACACGGGCGAGTGTCCTAGCGGTGTCACGAACAGGTGTCACACTTGTCCCAATTCAAGTCACACTTGTTCAATCACAGCAACACATGTCCAAACTCTCCCACCACGTGCCACCACCCCCACCTACCCACTTACACCTACATCACATACACACACAACACACATGCAAACACAAAACACAAACACAAATGATCGGCCAAAACAGGGAGTAAAACCGAGAGCGAGGAAGAAGAAAAGGAGAGGAGGAGGAGGAGAAGTGACGCGTCGGGAAGGATCGAGGTGAGTCGTTGTGGTTGTTGTTGTTTGGGTGTTGGCGGTGGGTGGCCAAAATGCGGGGTTCGGCCTCCATGGCCAAACCCCATGATCATGGTGGTGATGGCGGGGGTGCCTCCCCCGCCATCGCTCCACCGGGGTTGGGGTGGAGAGCCACCCCACCCCATCACCAGATTTGAAAATAAACAAAAAAAAAAAAAAGGTTTCTTCCTTCCTCCCGATCAAACCGACGATCGGGAGGAAGGAGGAGAGTGCACACGCGCACCGCGCGCTCGTGTGCACCCTTGCTGGGCCGGGCCCCGAACGGGTCGAGCTCGGCCCATGGGCCGAGCTCGGACTGTTTCGCCCAGCCGAGTCGGGTCCGACCCGTTTGGGTCGACCCGATCCAAACAAAAAAAAAAAGAAGAAGAAAATGGGAGAAAAATGAAAGAAAATTTGGAAAAATTCTGGAAAAATTGGGAAAATTATATTTAGATAAAATAAAGTTTATTGAACCAATTAGAATACACAATAAACCCACTATACTTGAACTAATGAGACACCAAACTCAGGAACCTAGGAAAAAGGGTACGGGAGAGCGAAGACAAGATTTGGAGTTACGGGAGGCCAGTAAAGCTAGGACTTTACTTTGTTGTTGTGAGTATACCCAATGACAACTTTACTTGGCATTTCATTCCTATTAATTATTATCCTTGCATAGTCCTTTTGACTATTTGCCTTTGTACTCTTATATCATGTGTTCTTTGTGTCTATGCTCATTTGATGAGTTTAGTTTGCATGATATCCATTCATTTGATTTAATTCATTGATTCCATTCCATGCTATGTCTATTCTTGTTGTTTTAAATGTGAATTGAATGATAAATAGCATGCTATTAGGCTAGCGAATATCTTATAAATGTTTAAGAGGGCTTGTATTCATTATTTGTTTAGGTGTGTAGATGTGCCTATGCCTTGACAATCCATACTTGGTGTTTCTTGAAATTTAAAAAGTAGTTTTTGCATTTAGGTCTCGTACTCGATCGAGGTGTGCGCGAATCACGGGGTTAGAGTCCCCGGGGATGTCGGCACATGTTACTTGACATTGTATGACACTCGGGGTTAGAGTCCCCGAGGTGGTCTACACACCGGGTTAGAGTCCCCGTAACACTTGGGTTAGAGTCCCTTGTGCTATATGATTATTGACCGGGGTTAGAGTTCCCGGTAACACTTGGGTTAGAGTCCCTTGTGCTATATGATTATTGGGTCGGGGTGACACGTTTCACCGCCGGACCTAAATCACTACTACTTAGCCTAGTGTCGGTATCACTTGTTTAACTCTGGTATTTACTCGCATATGGTTTATTATTCAGTTTTCCAATTTATATGCTTTTAAATACCATTTGAATATTTGGAAATGCAAATTAAACTTGTCATTGGGGATTACTGTTTTATTCTTGTACTCACCGTCCTTTTTATGACGGTGGGTGCGAGAGCCGTCTACTAGCGAAGTAGGGCAAAGAGAAGATCGGCGATTATCCATGAGCCGCGCGCGTCATTGCATCGATTGTAGGTCTTCTTTTGATATTTTGATTGTATAGTTTATATATGTCTTTCGATACTTTTTGGGGTTGTGTATTGGGTTGAGCGTTACTTCCCGACTTGACTTAGACCGTTTATCGTTTCAATGAATTTTGAAGACTATATATATGTGATGGCATTTCCGGCTTTCCACACTTAGGATATTATAAATGGCTTCCGCATAATCAATAAGACTTCCGCTAATAAATTCATTTAATAAAAGGTTTAAGTTGAAAGGCTGACTAATACGTAGTTAAGTCCTGTGAGGAGATGATTATGGCTTAATTACGGGATTTGGCCGGGCGGTGCCCTAGATTAGGAGATGGGCCGTCACAGTTGGTATCAGAGCTTTAGGTTCAGGCGAACCTAGGGGAAAGTTTAATGGCTTAAGACATTGTGATACCAACGTCACAGTTGGTATCAGAGACTAGGTATAAGAACCTTATGGATAAATATGAAAAAACATGAACTCGTATAAAACACAAACCTTAGAAGTGGAAACCAGATGATCCTTGCCTAGGAACTATTTTGTTAGGAATTGAGTGAATGTGAGACGGGGATTTCTTATATATACGTGTTAGTTTCTATATGTATATATATGCGTCATGCCACGTAGTAGCTGATTCGCGTTCGATATCCACTTGAAGACACCAATGGAGGATTCGTGCGAGGCTGGAGACACTGGAGCTAGCGGCAGTCTGCCTCCACCATTTCAATTGACAATTTTTAGATGATGTCTTACCAGACGACCGCTCAGGAGCGACAGATCACATATTTCATCGCTTACATGTCGGCGCAGATGACTGCACTAATTCGACAGCCCCGTCACCACATCTACTACTAAAACACCCCCGACCATGAGACTCAGCACTATGAGAGTTCGGCTTGCATCCAGTGGAGAGATGGAGACTCTGGTAGCGTTGTACACTATAGCAGAGAGTCAGGGACCCAGACTAGAGGAAATACTGCTTATTCGAGACTTTCCAGATGTTTTCCCATAGGATTTACCTGGATTACCGCCACCACGAGAGGTAGACTTCATCATCGACCTAGTACCGGGTTCCGGACCGATCGCGATACCGCCGTACCGCATGGCTCCTAGGGAGTTGGAGGAGGTGAGGACTCAGCTTAAGGATTTGGGGGAGAAGGAATTCATCACACCTTCGATGTCATCGTGGGGAGCGCCAATTCTGTTTGTGAAGAAGAAGGATGGTAGTCTGAGACTATGCATCGACTACAGGCAGTTGAACAAAGTGACAACGCAGATGGTTGGAGTTCTTGAAGGACTACGACTTTTCCTTAGAGTATCACCCAGGAAAAGCGAACGTAGTCGCAGATGCGCGAGTAGAGGAGACCGAGTAGAGATGCGATGTGGTCGATGTCACATGATGCATGAGTATGGATTACTCGAGGCAGCGACGACAGCATGTCAGACAGATATTTCTACCGATACTTAGGTGATGATTTGCGCACAGATGAGACTACAGACCGTGTCTACACAAATGAGTGTCGAGGGTCGGAGGACCGACCGGTTGTACTCGAGATTCAACGAGTTAGCGCGAGTGCGAGTGTACAGATTAGGCGAGACGACGATCGATCGTGTCCGAGATACGGGCGGGTTGTGGATACCGAGGTACCTGGATCGAGAGATGAGATCCTTCGAGTCGCACCGTTCCGGACTTATCGTACATCCAGCGGGACTAAGATGTATCACGACATGAGGAGACATTCCCGGTGGTCTGGGATGAAGGCAGACGTGTCTAGATTCATCAAGAATTGTGGTAATCATTCAGCAAGTGAAATCCGAGCATCGCAGACCCTGGATTGGGGGATTACTACAGCCGCTTCCCATTCCTCGATGGAAGTGGGAAGACATCTCTATGAATTTTGTCAAAGGATTGCCGAGGACCGCGAGGAGACATGATTCAATCTGGGTTATAGTTGACAGACTGACGAAGTCTGCTCATTTCTAACCAGTGGCATCGCATTACACGTTCGATCAGCGAGCGTACTGTTCGAGAGAGAGATTATCCAGGCTGCACGAGGTATCATTAACGATCATGTCAGATCGAGATGCTACGTATACGTCCAGGATGTGGCGGAGTATGCAAGAGCAAGATGCGGTGCGCGCTACGCTTCAAGACGGCTTTCCAACCTCGGGCCAGACGGGCGGACTAAGAGATTGATTTAGGTCCTCGAGGACATGTTGCGGGCATGTGTGTTGGAGTTTGGCGGATCTTGGGCGGAGTACCTACCGTTGGGTGAGTTCGCTTATAACAACAGTTGTCAGGCTAGCATTGAGAT
Organism: Stephania cephalantha; assembly: GCA_039657325.1. Classification (NCBI taxonomy): domain Eukaryota; kingdom Viridiplantae; phylum Streptophyta; class Magnoliopsida; order Ranunculales; family Menispermaceae; genus Stephania; species Stephania cephalantha. The sequence goes on from CM077579.1 coordinate 9,372,912, forward strand.
GGCGCCATTTGAGGCTTTGTATGTCAGACCGTGTCGCTCGCCATTGTGTTGGGCTGAGCCAGAGGACCGGGAGATAGTGGGGCCTGAAATTGTTGTTGACCACACGAAAAAGGTCAAATTGATCCGTCAAAGACTCAGATGAGCACATGAGAGACATAAGAGATATGCAAATAAGTATCGCAGTGATCTCGCGTATTCCGAGGGAGCCTTTGTCTATTTAAATGTTTCCCCTCGGAAGGGTCTTCAGAGATTTGGGGTGAAAGGCAAGTTTGCACCGAGGTACATCGGGCCTTTCATGATTAAGAAACGGGTCGGGAAAGTGACATACGAGCTTGAATTGCCTCCACAGATGTCAGGGGTCCATCCAGTGTTCCACATTTTGATGCTTCGACTAGCCGAGTCGAAGACAGGCGTGCGACTGACAGTTGACTTGAGTCAGATCGACCTGAGCGAGGACATCTCTTACGAGAAACAGCCCATTCAGAACCGTAACTTAAACTTAATTTCGAGGACGAAATTTTCATTTTGTTGGGAATATTGGTCACGGCCCAAATCTCAAAACCCGTAAGAAGGATGGTAGTCTGAGACTATGCATCGACTACAGGCAGTTGAACAAAGTGACAGCGCAGATGGTTGGAGTTCTTGAAGGACTACGACTTTTCCTTAGAGTATCACCCAGGAAAAGCGAACGTAGTCGCAGATGCGCCGAGTAGGAGACCGAGTAGAGATGCTGATGTGGTCAGATGTCACATGATGCCCGAGTATGGATTACTCGAGGCGGCGACGACACATGTCGATGGATATTTCTACCGATACTTAGGTGATGATTTGCGCACGAGATGAGACTACGACCGTGTCTACACAAGTGAGTGTCGAGGTCGAGGACCGACCAGGTTGTACTCGAGATTCGGCGAGTTAGCGCAGAGTGCGAGTGTACAGATTAGGCGAGACGACGACGATCGTGTCCGAGATACGGGGCGAGTTGTGGATACCGAGGTGCGGATCGAGAGATGAGATCCTTCGGAGTCGCACCGTTCCGGACTTATCGTACATCCAGCGGGACTAAGATGTATCACGACATGAGGAGACATTCCGGTGGTGCAGGATGAAGGCGGACGTGTCTAGATTCATCAAGAATTGTGGTAATCATTCGAAATAAGTGAAGTCCGAGCATCGCACCGGGGATTACTATACCGCTTCCCATTCCTCGATGGAAGTGGGAAGACATCTCTATGAATTTTGTCAAAGGATTGCCGAGGACCGCGAGGAGACATGATTCAATCGGGTTATAGTTGACAGATGACGAAGTCTGCTCATTTCTAACCAAAGGGCATCGCATTACACGTTCGATCGGTGAGCGTCTTTTCGAGAGAGAGATTATCGAGCCGCACGAGGTATCATTAACGATCATGTCAGATCGAGATGCTACGTATACGTCCAGGATGTGGCGGAGTATGCAAGAAGACGCAAGATGCGGTGCGCGCCTACGATTCGATACGGCTTTCCAACCTCAGACCGACGGGCAGACTAAGAGATTGATTTAGGTCCTCGAGGACATGTTGCGGGCATGTGTGTTGGAGTTTGGCGGATCTTGGGCGGAGTACCTACCGTTGGGTGAGTTCGCTTATAACAACAGTTGTCAGGCTAGCATTGAGATGGCGCCATTTGAGGCTTTGTATGTCAGACCGTGTTGCTCGCCATTGTGTTGGGCTGAGCGAGAGGACCGGGAGATAGTGGGGCCTGAAATTGTTGTTGACCACACGAAAAAGGTCAAATTGATCCGTCAAAGACTCAGATGAGCACATGAGAGACATAAGAGATATGCAAATAAGTATCGCAGTGATCTCGCGTATTCCGAGGGAGCCTTTGTCTATTTAAATGTTTCCCCTCGGAAGGGTCTTCAGAGATTTGGGGTGAAAGGCAAGTTTGCACCGAGGTACATCGGGCCTTTCATGATTAAGAAACGGGTCGGGAAAGTGACATACGAGCTTGAATTGCCTCCACAGATGTCAGGGGTCCATCCAGTGTTCCACATTTTGATGCTTCGACTAGCCGAGTCGAAGACGTGCGTGCGATCGACGGTTGACTTGAGTCGATCGACTGAGCGAGGACATCTCTTACGAGAAACACCCATTCGAACAGTAACTTAAACTTAATTTCGAGGACGAAATTTTCATTTTGTTGGGAATATTGGTCACGGCCCAAATCTCAAAACCCGTAAGAAGGATGGTAGTACGAGACTATGCATCGACTACGAGCGATTGAACAAAGTGACAAATAGATGGTTGGAGTTCTTGAAGGACTACGACTTTTCCTTAGAGTATCACCCAGGAAAAGCGAACGTAGTCGCAGATGCGCCGAGTAGGAGACCGAGTAGAGATGCTGATGTGGTCAGATGTCACATGATGCCTGAGTATGGATTACTCGAGGCAGCGACGACAGCATGTCAGACAGATATTTCTACCGATACTTAGGTGATGATTTGCGCACAGATGAGACTACAGACCGTGTCTACACAGCGAGTGTCAGAGGGTCAGAGGACCGACCAGTTGTACTCGAGATTCAGCGAGTTAGCGCGAGTGCGAGTGTACAGATTAGGCGAGACGACGGATCGTGTCGAGATACGGGCGAGTTGTGGATACCAGAGGTACCGGATCCGAGAGATGAGATCCTTCAGGAGTCGCACCGTTCCAGACTTATCGTACATCCAGGCAGGACTAAGATGTATCACGACATGAGGAGACATTTCCGGTGGTCTGGGATGAAGGCAGACGTGTCTAGATTCATCAAGAATTGTGGTAATCATTCAGCAAGTGAAGTCCGAGCATCGCAGACCCGGGGGATTACTACAGCCGCTTCCCATTCCTCGATGGAAGTGGGAAGACATCTCTATGAATTTTGTCAAAGGATTGCCGAGGACCGCGAGGAGACATGATTCAATCTGGGTTATAGTTGACAGACTGACGAAGTCTGCTCATTTCTAACCAGTGGCATCGCATTACACGTTCGATCAGCTGAGCGTACTGTTCGAGAGAGAGATTATCAGGCTGCGCGAGGTACCATTAACGATCATGTCAGATCGAGATGCTACGTATACGTCCAGGATGTGGCGGAGTATGCAAGAGCAGTACGGTACGCGCCTACAGTTCAGTACGGCTTTCCAACCTCAGACCGACGGGCAGACTAAGAGATTGATTTAGGTCCTCGAGGACATGTTGCGGGCATGTGTGTTGGAGTTTGGCGGATCTTGGGCGGAGTACCTACCGTTGGGTGAGTTCGCTTATAACAACAGTTGTCAGGCTAGCATTGAGATGGCGCCATTTGAGGCTTTGTATGGCAGACCGTGTCGCTCGCCATTGTGTTGGGCTGAGCGGAGGGACCGGAGATAGTGGGGCTGAAATTGTTGTTGACCACACGGAAAAGGTCAAACTGATCCGTCAAAGACTCAGATGAGCACATGAGAGACATAAGAGATATGCAAATAAGTATCGCAGTGATCTCGCGTATTCCGAGGGAGCCTTTGTCTATTTAAATGTTTCCCCTCGGAAGGGTCTTCAGAGATTTGGGGTGAAAGGCAAGTTTGCACCGAGGTACATCGGGCCTTTCATGATTAAGAAACGGGTCGGGAAAGTGACATACGAGCTTGAATTGCCTCCACGGATGTCGGGGTCCATCCAAAGTTCCACATTTTGATGCTTCGACTAGCCGAGTCGAAGACAGCGTGCGTGCGACGACGATTGACTTGAGTCGATCGACTGAGCGAGGACATCTCTTACGAGAAACACCCATTCGAACAGTAACTTAAACTTAATTTCGAGGACGGAATTTTCATTTTGTTGGGAATATTTGTCACGGCCCAAATCTCAAAACCCGTTTTAATTCCTTAATCAGGATCACCGACCCTTGACGTGGGATCTATATTGTGATACGTGCACCGACCGAGGCACATGGCCGAGGTATATCGTATTTTTGTATTGATGTGTGCCTAGTGTTATGTATTGTGTAGACTTACTAAGTCGTTTTGGTACAGTTGTAGGTGTCGAGACAAGAGCGGGAACACGCCTCGATATGCGTGTCGACGCGGTATCGGTAGTTAGCATTTTGGTAAACCTTATTTAATACTAATATGAAATAAGGAATTACTGATAAGCCTATATATTCAAGTAAATAATATGGAATATATATATTGAGTAATTACCGACGCGGCGGTACGCGGATATCACGATTCGGACGTAAAAATCGGGCGTCGAAACGCCCGGAAACACGGGCGAGTGTCCTAGCGGTGTCACGAACAGGTGTCACACTTGTCCCAATTCAAGTCACACTTGTTCAATCACAGCAACACATGTCCAAACTCTCCCACCACGTGCCACCACCCCCACCTACCCACTTACACCTACATCACATACACACACAACACACATGCAAACACGAAACACAAACACAAACGATCGGCCAAAACAGGGAGAAAACCGAGAGCGAGGAAGAAGAAAAGGAGAGGAGGAGGAGGAGAAGTGACGCGTCGGGAAGGATCGAGGTGAGTCGTTGTGGTTGTTGTTGTTTGGGTGTTGGCGGTGGGTGGCCAAGAGAAATCTTGGGGGTCGGCCTCCATGGCCGAACCCCATGATCATGGGTGGTGATGGCGGGGGTGCCTCCCCGCCATCGGCTCCACGGGGTTGGGGTGGAGAGCCACCCCAACCCATCACCAGATTTGAAAACAAACAAAAAAAAAAAAAAAAAAAAGTTTCTTCCTTCCTCCCGATCAAACCAGACGATCGGGAGGAAGGAGGCACGCGCGCGCACCGCGCTCGTGTGCACCCTTTCGTTGGCCGAGCCCCGAGACGGGCCGAGCTCGGCCCATGGGCCGAGCCTGGACTGTTCTCGCCCAGCCGGAGTCGGGTCCGACCGTTTGGGTCGACCGATCCAAACAAAAAAAAAAAAAAAAAAAAGAGAAAATGGGAGAAAAATGAAAGAAAATTTGAAAAAATTCTGGAAAAATTGGGAAAATTATATTTAGATAAAATAAAGTTTATTGAACCAATTTGAATACACAATAAACCCACTATACTTGAACTAATGAGACACCAAACTCGGGAACCTAGGAAAAAGGGCGGAGAGCGAAGACAAGATTTGGAGTTACGGGAGGCCAGTAAAGCTAGGACTTTACTTTGTTGTTGTGAGTATACCCAATGGCAACTTTACTTGGCATTTCATTCCTATTAATTATTATCCTTGCATAGTCATTTTGACTATTTGCCTTTGTACTCTTATATCATGTGTTCTTTGTGTCTATGCTCATTTGATGAGTCTAGTTTGCATGATATCCATTCATTTGATTTAATTCATTGATTCCATTCCATGCTATGTCTATTCTTGTTGTTTTAAATGTGAATTGAATGATAAATAGCATGCTATTAGGCTAGTGAATATCTTATAAATGTTTAAGAGGGCTTGTATTCATTATTTGTTTAGGTGTGTAGATGTGCCTATGCCTTGACAATCCATACTTGGTATTTCTTGAAATTTAAAAAGTAGTTTTTGCATTTAGGTCTCGTACTCGATCGAGGTGTGCGCGAATCACGGGGTTAGAGTCCCCGGGGATGTCGGCACATGTTACTTGACATTGTATGACACTCGGGGTTAGAGTCCCTGAGGTGGTCTACACACCGGGGTTAGAGTCCCTGGTAACACTTGGGTTAGAGTCCCTTGTGCTATATGATTATTGACCGGGGTTAGAGTTCCTGGTAACACTTGGGTTAGAGTCCCTTGTGCTATATGATTATTGGGTCGGGGTGACACGTTTCACTGCCGACCGGACCTAAATCACTACTACTTAGCCTAGTGTCAGTATCACTTGTTTAACTCGGTATTTACTCGCATATGGTTTATTATTCAGTTTTCCAATTTATATGCTTTTAAATACCATTTGAATATTTGGAAATGCAAATTAAACTTGTCATTGGGGATTACTGTTTTATTCTTGTACTCACCGTCCTTTTTATGACGGTGGGTGCGGAGCCGTCTACTAGCGAGTGCCGGGCAAAGAGAAGATCGGCGATTATCCATGAGCCCGCGGCGCGTCATTGCATCGATTGTAGGTCTTCTTTTGATATTTTGATTGTATAGTTTATATATGTCTTTCAGATACTTTTTGGGGTTGTGTATTGGGTTGAGCGTTACTTCCCAGACTTGACTTAGACAGTTTATCGTTTCAATGAATTTTGAAGACTATATATATGTGATGGCATTTCTGGCTTTCCACACTTAGGATATTATAAATGGCTTCCGCATAATCAATAAGACTTCCGCTAATAAATTCATTTAATAAAAGGTTTAAGTTGAAAGGCTGACTAATACGTATTTAAGTCCTGTGAGGAGATGATTAGGGCTTAATTACGAGATTAGGCCGGGCGGTGCCCTAGATTAGGAGAGGGGCCTTCACACACGTGGCCGAGGTATATCGTATTTTTGTATTGATGTGTGCCTAGTGTTATGTATTGTGTAGACTTACTAAGTCGATTTGTACAGTTGTAGGCGTCGAGACGAGAGCGGGGACACGCCTCGAGTAGCGTGCTAGCCGGGGAACCAGGTAGTTAGCGTTTTGGTAAGTCTTATTTAATACTAATATGAAATAAGGAATTACTTATAATCATATGGTTGTGTTTGTTAATGTAAATCAAATTAAAGGCCTATAGTTGAGTAAATTAAATGGAAAGCATAGGATTGGTCTAGAGATACACATTGGCACATCTAGGAACTAAGTGAGTAATGAAATGGTGGCAATTGAGGTTGAGATAGTGGGAGTTAGTGGGATATATGGCAAGAGGTGGACCATTAGATGTTCCTCGGGATATATAAATCCATAGAGATCAAGGGCTAAAAAGGAACATCACCTTAATATATAATATTAGTGATCAAACAACATGCAAACCAAATCACTCATTCATTTTTGCTGGAGAAGAAGAAGGAATTACTGGAGATGAGTGAATCATCAAGGTGTTGAAGGAATCCATGGGAGTTGGTGAGAAATTCTCAAGCTAGGGTGCTACATCAACTAGGTACACATCCTTTTAGTTGAAATTAGAACAAGTTATGATTTTAGGCTAATTTCAGATGGTAGATGATTGAGTGTTTGCAATTGATTTATATATTTAGATTCCTCATTTCAAGCTGATAATCCAGCTATATTGAAGTTCTTAATTTGGTTTTGAAATCATAAAGATATGAATTTTTGAAGTTGCAACACCAAAACTAGAATTATGCATGTTGTATTAGGAATCAACCTGGGTAATTTGGTCATAATCTGCCCATTTTAGATCCAAATTGATCCAAACCAGTGTCATTTGAAAGCTTATTTAAAGTGGAATAACTTTGCTTAACTGAAGATATTTTGATTCAAATGTTTTTATGTCCAAACATGCTCTACAAATAGGTACTGGAATTAAAAAGGAAAGTTTTGAAACTAAACTTGTTAAGGGCATAACTCCCTAACTACTTATCCAAATGAGCTGATCTTTTAGTATGTTGTATTTGCGTATAGTTTCTGCCTTGTGACCAAAAATAACATTTTTAGGAACTATAGATTGGGAGAAATAGATTCTCTAATCCGCTGGTCGGATTAAATCTCAATTAGACCTATGTTTAGTACAATCATGATATCTCTTTCATTTTAAATCAGAATTTTGTAAACTAAACCTTTCCGGAAAGCTAAGAGAGAGACCAACAATAATTGGGCTGATGGAGGATTTCGATATCTCGACCATTTCATGCCTAAAAGTGCGTTAAGTGTAGGACTGAAATTGAAACTTAATTTAGTCTTTAGGGGCTGATTTAGGAAGATTGATTTAAAGTCTATTGAACTTTTTTTTTACACAATAAACACCACTAAATTGAGCTTAAACCCACTATATTTGAACTAATGAGACACCAAACTCAGGAACCTAGGAAAAGGGTACGGGAGAGCGAATACAAGATTTGGAGTATCGGGAGGCCGGTAAAACTAGGACTTTACTTTGTTGTTGTGAGTATACCCAATGGCAACTTTACTTGGCATTTCATTTCTATTAATTGTTGTCCTTGCATAGTCCTTTTCACTATTTTGCCTTTGTATTCTTATATCATGTGTTCTTTGTGTCTATGCTCACTTGATGAGTCTAGTTTGCATGATATCCATTCATTTGATTTGATTCCTTGATTCTATCACATGCTATGTCTATTCTTGTTGTTTTAAATGTGAGTTGAATGATAAATAGCATGCTATTAGGCTAGTGAATATCTTATAAGGACTTGTATTCCTTATTTGTTTAGGTTTGTAGATGTGCATATGCCTTGACAATCCATACTTGATATTTCTTGAAATTTAAAAGTAGTTTTTACATTTAGGTCCCGTACTCGATCGAGGTGTGCGCGACTCACGGGGTTAGAGTCCCTGGGGATGTCGGCACATGTTACTTGACACTGTATGACACTCGGGGTTAGAGTCCCTGAAGTGGTCTACACACCGCGGTTAGAGTCCCTGGTAACACTTGGGTTAGAGTCCCTTATGTTATATGATTATTGAGTCGGAGTGACATGTTTCACTTAACCGGACCTAAATCACCACTACTTAGCCTAGTGTCGGTATCACTTGTTTAACTCGGTATTTACTCGCATATGGTTTATTTTCCAGTTTTCCCATTTATATGCTTTTAAATACCATTTGAATATTTGGAAATGCAAATTAAACTTGTCATCGGGGATTACTATTTTATTCTTGTACTCACCGTCCTTTTTATGACAGTGGGTGCAGAGCCGTCTACCAAAGAAAGGGCAAGGAGAAGATCGGCGATTATCCCTGAGCCCGCGGCGCGTAACTGCATCAATTCTAGGTCTTCTTTTGGTATTTTGATTGTATATGTTATATCTCGTTCAGATACTATTTGGGGTTGTATATTGGGTTGAGCGTTAGTTCCCTGACTTGACTTAGACTATTTTACTGTTTCAATGCATTTTGAGAACTTTATATATGTGATGTCATTTCCTGATTTTCCACACTTATGATTTTATAAATGGCTTCCGCATAAGTTACTAATTGCTTCCGCATAAGTTACTAATTGCTTCCGCATAATTAATAAGACTTACGTTAATTAATTAATTTAATAAAAAAATTTAATTAACTCTAAATTTTATAAACTGGTAGGACTAGTGTATTACTTATCCTGAACACGATAAAAGAGGCGTTTAGGTTGTAAAGGCTAACTAATACGTAGTTAAGTCCTGCGTGGATATGATTAGGGCTTAATTGCGGGATTAGGTAGGGCTATGCCCTAGATTAGGAGAGGGGTCGTCACAACCTACCTCGTCGAATTTCTACAGTTTCTATTAAGTCAAGTTTTCTAGTTGGGGCATTTGTAGGCCGTCTTTGCAGGTGACCAAACCACTGCAACCGCCCTTCCCTAATATTTGTATCAATTGGTGCTACTCCTACTTGTCTTTGAATTTCTATATTACTTATTCTATCTTTACGAGTTTTACCACACATCCACCTAAGCATCCTCATTTCTGCTACGTTCATTTTATGTAATTGTTGTTGCTTTACTTGCCCAACATTCACTTCCATAGAGCATAGCCGGCCCGATTGCGAGCCTATAAAATTTTCCTTTTAACTTAGTAGGAACATTTCAATCACAAATCACCCATGTTGCACTCCGCCATTTCTTCCATCCAGCTTGAATTCTATGTGTGACATCATTCTTAATGTTACCATCATTTTGTATGATTGATCTTAGGTATCTAAAGTGGTTTACCTTAGGAACTTCTACTTCCCCTATTTTTACCACTCCGTCATCTCGATGTCTATTGTTTTTAAACTCACAGTGCATGTATTCGATTTTCGTCCTACTCAACTTAAAGCCTTTATATTCTAATGTATTCCTCCAGAGTTCTAATTTCCTATTCACTCCATCTTTTGTTTCATCCACTAAGACAATATCATTTGCAAATAGCATACACCATGGTATATCCTCTTGAATATGTCTAGTTAGTTCATCCATAACTAAAGTAAATAGATATGGGCTTAAAGCCGATCCTCTATGTAGTTCTAACGTAATGAAAAATTCTTTTGTAGCTCCTCCAAATGTCTTTATACTCTTTACTACTCCATCATACATATCGTGTCTATGTATCTAGCATGCGCCCTTTTTCTTTCTAGAACCCACCAAAGAACATCTATGGGGACCTTATCATATGCTTTTTCTAAATTTACGAATACCATATGAAGATCTTTTTTCTTTTCTCTATATTTTTCTAACAATCGTCTTACAAGAAAAATCGCCTCCATAGTTGACCTCCCAACATGAAACAAAATTGGTTCTCTGATATTGTTGTTTCTCTCCTTAGCCTATTGTCAATTATCATCTCCCAAAGTTTCATAGTGTGACTCATAAGTTTAATTCACCGGTAGTTTGAGCAACTTTGAATGTCTCCTTTGTTTTTGAAGATTGGCACAAGTGTGCTTATTCTCCAATCCATTGGCATCCGTTTTGATTTTAAGATTTTATTGAAAAGTTTTGTTAACCAAGTCAATCCAATTTCTCATAAGCATTTCCAAACCTCTATGGGTATTTCATCTGGGCCAAAATTTCTCCAATTCATTGGCATCTGTTTTGATTTTAATAAAGGTTTTAAAACCCCTATTAAAATGAGTGTTATTAAATGTCACGTGAGAATGTGTTATGTTTTTATTTTTAATACATGTATTACATAGAGGTTTTTTAAAACCCCTATCAATTAGGTGTTACTTAATATCATCTATCTTTAATGGGGGTTTTAAAACTTCTATTAAAGACCAAAATTGTTCTAGTGAGTGCCTGCCGCCCCCCATTTGATGATTGATCAATGAGCATAAATAAAGAGAGGTACCTAATGGTGTAAGTGGGGATTGTGATGGTGTGGACGTAATGGTGAGGTTGAAAACTGCACATTGTTTTTAGAATTGGTGTTTTGATAATGCACGTCTTTTGAAACATTGTTTTTTGCATCTCTAAAGTTTCCTTTTTTCCCATAGCTATCTGATTAGAAGAACAAAAATTGCACAATAATGAAAAGTCATAAAATATAAGTCGTTAAATAATCTCTTTTATAAAAGTCTTAACAAAATAAGAGCTAAAGATTTAAGCACTAGAGTAACCAAACACCACCTTAATCAACAATAATTATTACGGAAAAAATAAACTTTTATTTATATGAAAACTTTTAAAAAAAATGGGGCCTCATGGGATTCTTTTTCCTTCGCGTCGGGTCCCGACTTGATGATTGAGCGCAGGCGAAGGCGGACCTGGAAACGGCTCTGCTCGGTCCATGTTCGAGGCATGGATACTACCATGCGTATCGGCATGCACTGTAAGCTTCACCACCGTAGGCAATGGCGTGCTCACGAAGCTCCTTCCGTTTGTCGTCACTGCAAAGCAAATTAACATTGCTAGAAGCGTGAAAAAGCGTATATGAGTAGTGCTCATAAGAACACCCATCTGAGTTTAATTGATCTCTCACTCTCAGAAGCCAAGGCTTTTGCTTTTGTTTTGTGAGATCAGATGCATAGTTTTCCATTTATAAACTATTTGTGAAAACTATTCTTGCTTGGAAATTATGCACTTCTGGTTGTAATTCGTATTCATCTTTTCCACAAAACAATTAAGGAAAGCAAGAAAATAAGTACTACCGTATAGTGGTCCTGAATTTCACGCACGGTTGAATATCATTGTCATTTGAAAATTCAACATTGACGCAAAAATCAAGGATCTTCGTTCAATACCGAGAGCGACTTACATATGGTTCACCATTTGCAGCAGTGTCCAGTGTTATACGTGTTCACTTTATCACTATACCATTAACTTCATTTTGTCGCTACATTGAACTAGAGGCAGAGTCGGTCCTAAGTATTTAGGAGCCCGAGGCGAAATTATAATTTGGGGCCCGTAATTATAATTAAATATTTGGTAAACAAATATCCATTTCACACGTACAAATTTACTTCAAATAAAATTTACAATACATTTTTTAAAAAAAGTATGTAATGACACTTACAAAATAGAAAGGAAATGACAAATCACTGAGAGTCTAATATGAGAAAATAAGTTAAAATGGCTATTTTTTTAAGTGAAATGAATGGCTCTTACAGCACCAGACATAAAAATAACTTAATTAAACAACTTATTAACCAAGTGGGCGGGTAAATGATTTGCTATGTTGTAATAATGTAGGAGGTTCTAGGTTTAAGTTCCAAAACGGACAGATAAGTTTGTTTCTTTCTTATAAAAAAAATAAACAAAAATCTTTACAAGTGACATTTTATTACTTAATCAACAATAATTCTTACTTATGAAAAAAATAAAACTTTTATTTGAATATATAATTAAATTTTTTTAGAGGCGGGGCCGGGTGCTCGCCTCAGGGGCCCGGCTTTAACCGACGATTGAGCACAGGCGAAGGGGGACCTGAAAAGAGAGCTGCTCCGTCCCTGTTCAAGGCATGGATACTACCATCCGTATCGGCATGCACTGCAAGCTTCACCTCCGTCGGCAATGGCTTGCTCACGAAGCTCCTTCCGTTTGTCGTCACTGCAAAGCAAATTAACATTGCTAGAAGCGTGTATGAGCGTACATGAGTAGTGCTCATAAGAACACCCATCTGAGTTTAATTGATCTCTCACTCTCAGAAGCCAAGGCTTTTGCTTTTGTTTTGTGAGATCAGATGCATAGTTTTCCATTTATAAACTATTTGTGAAAACTATTCTTGCTTGGAAATTATGCACTTCTGGTTGTAACTCATATTCATCTTTTCCACAAAACAATTTAGGAAAGCAAGAAAATAAGTACCACTGTATAGTGGTCCTGAATTCCACGCACTGTTGAATATCATTGTCATTTGAAAATTCAACATTGACGCAAAAATTAAGGATCTTCGTACAATACCGAGAGCGACTTACATACGGTTCACCATTTGCAGCAGTGTCCAGTGTTATACGTGTTCACTTTATCACTATACCATTAACTTCATTTTGTCGCTACATTGAACTAGAGGCAGGGTCGGTCTTAAGTATTTAGGGGCCCGAGGCGAAATTATGATTTGGGGCCCCTTAATTATAATTAAATACTTGGTAAACAAATATCCACTTCACACGTACAAAGTTACTTCGAATAAAATTTACAATACTTTTCTTAAAAAAAGTACAGTGTAATGACACTTAAGTAAATGACAAATCACTGAGAGTCTAATATGAGAAAATAAGTTGAAATGGCTATTTTTTTTAAGTGAAATGAATGACTCTTACAGACATAAAAATAACTTAAACAACTTATTAACCAAGTGGGCGGGTAAATGATTTGTTATGTGGTAATAATGCAGAAGGTTCTAGGTTTAAGTTCCAAAACGGATAGATAAGTTTGTTTCTCTCTTATAAAAAAAATACACAAAAATCTTTACAAGTGACATTTTATTACTTAATCAACAATAATTCTTAGTTATAAAAAAAATAAAACTTTTATTTGTATATATAATTAATTTTTTTTTAAAGTGGGGCCTCCATCGAAACGGGGCCGGGTGGTCGCCTCAGTGGCCCGGCTGTAACCGACGATTGAGCACAGGCGAAGGGGGACCTGGAAAAAGAGCTGCTCCGTCCCTGTTCAAGGCATGGATACTACCATCCGTATCGGCATGCACTGCAAGCTTCACCTCCGTCGGCACTGGCTTGCTCACGAAGCTCCTTCCGTTTGTCGTCACTGCAAAGCAAATTAACATTGCTAGAAGCGTGTATGAGCGTACACGAGTAGAGCTCATAAGAAAACCCATCTAAGCTTAATTGATCTCTTACTCTCAGAAGCCAAGGTTTTTGCTTTTGTTTTGTGAGATCAGATGCATGAATACTTTTCCATTTATAAACTATTCGTTAAAACTGAAAAAATTACAGATGCACAGCAAAAAAAAGTTTAAATGAGTAAAATAAGTTAGATTTTTTTTATTTCATAACTAAAGTAAAATGCCTTTTGAAAACGCGTTATTAGTAGGAGAAAGAAAAAATACATTCCATGTTGTTAAATTTCAAATTTAAGGACACATAATTTACAAGTGTTGTTAGACTTTAAATATAAAGACACATAATTTAGAAGTGTTGTTAGACTTTAAATTTAAGGAATATAATTAAGGACATATTTAAAGTTTACTTTAATAATTTACAAGTTTGTTAGAGTTTTAGATTTAAAAATTTAAGACATATAATTTACTAATGTTGTTAATTTAGATTTAAAGACAAATTTACAAGTGTTGTTAAATTTCAAATTTAAGGACACATAATTTACAAGTGTTGTTAGACTTTAAATATAAAGACACATAACTTAGAAGTGTTGTTAGACTTTAAATTTAAGGACATATAATTTACTAGTGTTGTTAAGTTTTAAATTTAAAGACACATAATTTACAAGTGTTGTTAGATTTTAAATTTCAGGAGACATAATTTACAAGTGTTGTTAGGTTTCAAATCTAATGACACATAATTTACAAGTGTTGTTAACTTACTTTTAAATCTAAAGACACATAATTTACAAGTGTTGTTAAATTTTAAATCTAAAGACACATAATTTACTAGTGTTGTTAAGTTTCAAATTTAAGAACAATTTACAAGTGTTATTAAATCTCAAATCTAATGAAACATAATTTACAAACGTTGGTAAATTTTAAATCAAAATTTGTCATTAAAGTTAGTGTAACGACCCGAGAATTTGACTTGTGCCACGTGTCGTCAGGTCGTGTGGGATTCACTCGTAGGAATACGTATGTACGAATATACAATTTGAGATTTAATGCTAATTGTTGATTCACGAGTTGATATACGCGAGAAATTCAGGGAAATACGACGTATGGGACGCGAATGTCGACAATTTGAGCTTATGGGGTTGAGATTGATTGGTATGTTGGTTTAATAAGTTGTCATTGTGATTTTAATGTGGTCACATTAACGTAAATATCCATTGCCTATAGTTTGAACACGTAAACATAATGCATTGGATGTGTCTCAAATACGCAAGGACGCGAGACTCGACAATTTTCGGCGAAACTTAGACGCGGTAGACAAAGATGTGAAATTATTAGATTGACTCGTAATTCGTGTTGCACGAATCTCGAGGACACATTTTAGTTCAAAAACAAAATAAAAAAAAGAAAATAAAAAGAGAGAATCGGATAAAAGAAGAGAGGAGAGGAGAGAGAGACGACCAAAAGAGAGAGAGAGAAGTGATGGAGCTCGGCAGTTCCGGCGGTGAACCAGCAGCCGCGGTTCATCGTCGCGGACGAGCGGCGCGGCACTAGCGAGGCCGCGGACGCGCGGCAGCAGCGGTGGCGACGTCTCAGCAGCGGCGGACGGCGGGATCAGCAGCAGTGCGGCGCGGCGCGGCGCGGCGACTCAGGCGGCGGCAGGCTGTGGAAGAGCAGCAGCGGCGCGGCAGCTGAGATGGCCGGCAGAGGCGGCGCGGCGCGGCGGCGGAGCTGGCCGGCAGCGGCGGCGATCGGCAGGACAGCGGTCATCAATCGATTGTAAGAAAGTTTGATGTTTCAAAGTAGAGATATTCGATTTTTGTTATTTCTCGCTTCGAAATTGATTTGCACTGCCATTTGAAGATTTCTCGCGTAGGGATTTGAAGCTCTCTCGGTGTTGAAAATACATGAATCCATTCTCATAAGGTACTTCTTATTTGTTAGTATCCCGATTTACTCGATTACGGTATGATTGTAGAAATCACATCTGCTAATTTTTGAACTTGTTAAAGTGGTTTCCATATGATTTTTATGTAACTGTTCTTCTGTTCTTAACTTCTTATTGAGGATAAAATGTTGCTGTGAGATGCGCTTGTCTGTCAAAAATATGAACAATCCAACGATCAAAGTGACATCCTCCAATGCGAGGAATTGAAATTTTAGGCGGATTGTTCTATGACATGAATGGCGCATTCTCCAAATTGATGCGTCAATCATGTACTCTAAATGTTGTCAATTTAAAGTCTCTAATGACATCCCATCGTCACGGACCGTCCTCTTCCTCGAGAATGCAGAGTATATATTCCCTGTGTTCTTGAGAATACGGGCTAGGGTTTAGGGGTATATGTAGGTGGTCAGGGGGATTGAATGGGGTAGTTGTTGGTGGGGTGTTGGTGAGTATTTAGAAGCAAAGAGAGAGGCATAATGTTTTGTAGTGAACGTGACATCCACGTGGAGACATTCGTGAATAGAGAGAGAGAGAGAATGCATAGTAGAGCAGAGAGAGAAATTGTCATCGTCCTTGGAGAGGGAGAGGTCGAGTTGCAGACCGTGTGAGAGAGATAGTGGATCTCGAGAAACTGAGAGGGGGAAGGGAGACCATGCGAGAGAGAGAAAGAGAGAGGGGATCTCGAGAGACCGAGAGGGGGGAAGGGAGACGTGCGAAAGAGGGAGAGAGGATCTCGAGAGAGACCGAGAGGGGGGAAGGGAGACCGTGAGAGAGAGAGAGGGTCTCGAGAGACCGAGAAGGGAAGAAGGAGACCGTGAGAGGGGGGAAGGGAGTACACCGTGAGTGAGAGAGAGGGTTGGATTGGGTTGTGGGTTGGGTCAGTTTTTTTTCGTCGAATACTGATAGATTTAATTGGGTTGCATGGATAGTGATAGAGTTGGATTGGGTAGTGATTGAGTTAGGTTAGGTAGTGATAGAGTTGGGTGACTTGTGGGTTGGGTAGTGATAGATTTGGGTTGGGTAGTGATAGAGTTGGGTGACTTGTGGGTAGTGATAGAGTTGGGAGAGTTGGGGGTTGGGTAGTGATAGAGTTGGGATTGGGGGTTGGGTAGTGATAGAGTTGGGTCAGTTAGGTCAGTTGAGTTATGACAGAGTTGGGTTTTTTGGGATTTTTTGTTAAGTTTTTTGTGGTTGAAGAGGTTGTTAAAACTTAAAAGGTTATGATTTTTTTTATTTTATTTTTAAAGAATAGCATTGTAGTTAGTAATATTTATTTAAATAAAAGTTAACTTATTTTTTTTTTAGGAAATATCAAATTGAATATCAAGAAAAAATGGGAAAATTCATAAGTACAAAATTTATTTATTTAAGTTTTATTATGTTTGACTTAGTATTTTACTGTTAGGAAATTAGTAAGTACAATAATTTTAATATATACCTTAATTGAAAAAAACTTGACAATGTAGAAAGTTAAAAGCTTACTACTTGCTCGATGAACCTCATTTAGTGATAGATTTTGTCTTTGATTTGTATATATATGAAGCTAAATATGAGACATACAGTACGAATATGTAAAACGTCAATGAACCTCATTTAGGATGCAAATATGAGTTATTAATTGGTACTTCATGCAGATGAATAAGTATGCTCTGTAGTTACGCTATTAAGGTGATCTTCTACATCAGAAAGTTTGATTGAGCTTTAAATCCCCAATTTGATCAACTTTAGCGTTTGATATATATGCAATCTTTTTACATCATCATTTTTCAATAAATTATGTAGGTCATGGAATATAGGAACATCTCATTTCTCTTTTATGCAAACGGTAAAATTGTAAATGGTAGGAATGGCATTGGGTACAACGCACCCCCATCAGCAGTGTTGATGCTTAAGTTTGGAACGAGTAGACAACAATTGATGGATCACATGTGTAACACATTCAATATCTCATCTACGGAAACTATAGTAAGGATGACTTATCGTCACGTGATAATCCTCCCTGAGGGTTCACATTATTTTGTCCCCGTATTGGTAGAAGACATGACGCACTTCAACTTGATGTGGGCGACAGTGGAAAATCTACCAAAACTCAAGGGTAGATATTTATTTAACATTTGAGCCAATCGCCTCTTTTCAAAATCATATAGTTCAAACACAACTAGTATATGAAGATGTCAGTACGTCAGACACTAGATCGATGATGGAAAGATTGCATATGCAATCACCACAAGGTGATGATGAACCCAACGTCGATGATGATATTAATGACACGGACGAGGACGTACGTCCACCCGAGGATGCTGCACCATTTGTCGATTGGGAAAACCTAAATGTTGTTACGGATGACTCAATATATGAACTTCTAGGGGCGGAAAACGTGCAAGATGATGAGTCGTTTGCTATCGATGAAGAGAATTTCATGGAGGAAGTAAATGATGATGAAGTTCACCAACCATTGCCGGTGTATAATGAAATCGATTGGGATGTGGCTAACTCCACTGTGACCCAACATTCTCATAAACAGACTGGGTGGGACATGGCTAATTTTGAGTTGGAAATAGGGATGTGTCTTGACAACAAAAAGGACCTACAACATGCCGTCAAAGTGTGGCATGTTAACAAACATTGTCAATATCATGTGATGGAATCGACTACAACTTTGTGGGTGATAAAGTGCAGAAGTACGCAAAACGGGTGCATGTGGCGTCTTTGTGCTTGTTTGTAAAAGAAAAAACAATTATGGGAGATCACACAATTAGACGTGCCGCACAACTGTATAAATCTCAACGTAGAACGCGGTCATGCCCAACTCGACGCCAACATGTTTGCGCGAGAGATCCAAAATGTTGTCCAGATAGATCAAGCAATAACTATCAAGGCATTAATACAAATAATTAAGGAAAAATACAGATACGAAGTAAACTACGAGCGAATGTAGGATGTCAAAAGGAAGACAGTTGCAAATGCATTTGGAGATTGGGATGATTCATGCGTTAGATTGCCAAGATGGTTGGCGGCTGTGAAAAATAAGAGTCATGGGACAACAATCGAGTGGTCGCATAGACAATGGGCTGCTGATGAGATAAGGACTGAGTATCCTCAATTTCGTCGTGTGTTTTTCGCATTCGAAACATTAATACAAGCTTTCAGGTTTTGCAGGCCTCTTCTTTAGATTGACGCGACTTTCTTATATGGCAAATATTGTGGAAAGCTAATGATTGTCATCTCTGTTGATGATAATGGACACATACCACCGGTTGCATTTGTTGTTGCATAAATCGAATCTGCGGATTCGTGGGGAAGATTTTTGAGGATGTTGTACAAACACCTGACGGATAGAGATGGTATTTGCCTTATTTCTAATCGTCACCCTGGCATTCTGAAGGCGGTCAACACACCAACCAATAGTTTTTATCTCGCAAAAGGATACCACCGTTATTGTCTGCGACACTTAGTCAGTAATTTCAATACTCGATTCTTGAAAAACTCCTTTCTCGACCAGCTGCTAAACATCAAGAACGAAAATTTAATGCGTGCATTGAGTGTTTTGCATACTTACCATCACGAACCCCTCAATGTATGCAATATGTCAATGTCATCCCCAAAGAACTATAGACTCAATCGCATGACGGAAGCATGCGATACGGATAGATGACTTCTAATGATGTTGGTATGTATGAAATATAAGTTTTGTTTCGCATTCAACGATTTAGTTATCGCTGAAGTAATATTACTTACACGAATTTATTTTTCACTTGTATAGTGTTTTAACGGTGTATTGAATGGGGGCTCGATTCTTGCCAATAACAGCGATGACTCAAATGATTTACTACAGATTGGTGACATACCATGATCAACATAAACAGGAAATCAATGAAGCAATCTCAAAAGGCATATCCTACACAAAATATGTCATGGATAAACTCACACATTATGAACAATCTGCAATGAGGCATCAAGTCAATTTGATAAATCGTGACATATGTGAGTTTGAAGTGCTGACTGGACGACATGGAGATCGCATACATAAAGGCAACAATACCCAAGTCATCATCCTGAAGGACTGGGTGTGCATTTGCAATAAATGGCAATCGTTGGTTTCCCTTGCTCACACGTGTTAGCTATACGTGCATTTATTCGAGTGAGCTACTCGCAATTTATTGAGTCATACTACAAGATAGATGTGTACGCGCAATGTTACTCCTCTAATTTCAAAACCATTCCAGATGAGAAATATTGGCCGACTTTTACGACGAAGATCATACCGGACCCAAGGTGCAGACGTGGCCGAGGGAGACCAAAGGGAATGCGAAGGCAAAACGATATGGATCTTCCTAATATTTCAAGAGCCTTGCGATGTGGCATATGTCATTAAGGACATAGAAGAACAACATGTCCTAATAAAGACCGTGATCGAGTCCCTACTAGGAGTAACCGATGCAGCATTTGTCGTGCAGATGGAACATAACAAAAAAAATTGTCCAGCCAGAGCTCAACCTTCCAATCAAAACCAATAGTCCATTTTGTATATTGTTTGTAATTGGCTTAAGTTGATAATTTGATTATATTGAACTTTTTGAAGTGTCCTGAACTTTTCCGTCATGAAATGTTTATGTATTCGCTATTGTTTGAACCTATAATAATGAATTGTGGTGACTTCTCGAACAACACGACTAATTTTTTAAAATCCCCAAGTTGTAGTTTATACTCCAATGGATCCAGGTCCATCAAATCCTTCACTGTTACATCTCCAATCTACACACATATCCTCGCGAGCTTGGAGGGGTCAGGTAAACTTTTTAAGATGGATATGTCCAATTATCATGCATAAACGTATAATATACATATATATCGACTAAAATATTTTCAATTATAAGGTGTACGAAACATTGCGCGTGCATCGAAGACGTGGTGTCGTTGATCGAACGGTGCAGTATCATTCTCGAATGATCTCATATCTACGTTCCAGTGGGTTCTATGGGATTTCACGCGTATCATTTTTCAGCCTTAATTGGGCTTTGATTACTGCATTCGTTGAGAGATGGCGCCCAGAGACATATACATTTCACATGCAATGTGGCGAGTGCACTATTACACTCCAGGACGTGCAGGTACAGCTCGGCTTACCTATCGAAGGTATGCCTGTAACGGGAACCGCCGATACAGACTATGTTGAGGTGTGTGAGAGGTTGCTTGGTGGGATTCCTGTTGGAGATGACCTTCATGGAAATAAACTTAAAGTCGAGTGGCTTGAACGTAACGTACCAGCTATACATGACGACAACGATGAGGAATCGGTGCGACATTACGTTCGATCGTACATACTACAACTTATCGGTGATTGTCTATTCGCCGACAAGTCAAATCGATATATACATTTGATGTTTCTACCGTTGCTCGAGGATTTTCAAACAGCTGGACAGTATAGTTGGGGGAGTGCCTGTTTGGCATATTTGTACAGGGAGTTGTGTCGCAGATCTTCCGCGGGTGCACATGAGGTTGCAAGGGTATCAATTTTTGTACAACTGTGAGCATGGGATAGATTTCCATTCATAGCACCAAGGCGCCTAGGTGTTCCTAGAGTTCAACCTCGAACAGTGGATGGAGAACACATGCTTATTGATGTTCTATTGTGACACAGGTAATACAAATGTTATTTTGAAAGTTCTATAAAATTAACTCCACTTTCATTTTACTAATTTATCGTTTTCTATACAGATGGATCGATGCATTTTCGGTTACGCAAAGTGCGACACATGTTTTATGCTCGACTCACAAAATGAGGATGAAGTGGTGTGGCAACCTTATGATGAAGTCATCGGGTCTATTCCCGAATATTGTACTCACGGTCATGGTAGTTGGCTATCGACGTGTCCTCTAATTTGTTTCTACATAGTTGAGTGGCATCGACTAAAAAGGGTTATGAGACAATTCGGAATGATATAGGTCGTGCCACCAAACTGTGATTACGACACCCGACTGCATCGCATCGAATTGCGAAGACGCACTCAAGAAAATTGGGTGGCTTTTCACGCAAACTTTATACAAATGTAGGAAAATCGTGGTGACAGCATAGTCACAGCAGAACAAGAAAAAGGGGACGATCAATAAGACTACATGACGTGGTATCGATCAGTCACTAGACGATTCATTGGACACGACGGGGATTTACGTGACTATTCGGTAACCTTGAAACTATTATTTTGTTTTCCTCACGAGTTACATCTTAAATTGCGTGTATTAAACTCCTATTTTTTATATCAGTGTAACTTGGTGCATCGACTGCGGCGAGTGTACATTGAGGATAAATACGAGCAAGGACTTGTTGCACTTGATGAAGGCATCAAGATTTTAGATGAAGATAAAAGGCAAAGGTCTACTCTTTGGAATGATGGAATTGATGTCGAACAGGCCATAAATGAGGAGAATAAAGAAGATGATCAGGGCGAATCAAATAGAGAGGTGAGAAGAAGAACAACACAAACAGAGACTGTGGGCGAGAGCACCATACGTCCTCGTCCACCACGTCCATCTCGTCGGACAGAGACTGCTGCTGAGAGTAGCAGACGTTCTCCTCCACCACGTTCATCTTGTCCGAGAGCGAGAAGAACAGAGACTGTTGGTGAGATTAGCCAATGTTCATCCCCACCACGTCATTCTTCTCATGGGTACATTCCTACATTGTCCCCAATGCAACCAGAACCTCAAATGTTTGTACTTAGGCCGCCGATCATGAATCTTCATCCTTACCATTTTGATCCTTATGCACCCGGGCCGTCATCTTAGGTGAATGAAGTTGTATACAAGCTTTTTCATGGAATGAACTTATTTTTCAAAACTTACTTATTGTTTTAATTTTAAATTCTAGACAAATAAATAACGTAGTTTTGCATGGCTTGCATGGTTTGTAGTAGATATGCATGGGTTGTCCCCTCGAGATACGTGCGTGACGTTTGTATAGATTGTCAACCTCGAGATACGTGTGTATCGTTTGCATGGATTGTCTACCTCGAGACACGTGCGTTATGTTTGCATGATTTACTTGGATTGCACGAGGTTATATGGGTTGTTCACCTCGACATACATGCGTGACCTTTGCATGGTTTGCATGGATTGGACGAGGTTGTAGGAGTTGTCCACCTAGAGATACGTGCGTGACGTTTGGATGGATTGCACGAGGTTGCATGAGTTGCACACTTTGAGATACGTGTGTGACGTTTGCATGAATTGCACGAGGTTGCATGGGTCACCCACCTCGACATATGTGCATGGCTTTTGCATGAGTTATCCATCTCGATATACATGCGTGACGTTTGCATGGGTTGTCCAAGTCGAGATACGTGCGTATCGTTTACATGAGTTGTCTACCTAGAGATACGTACGTGATGCGGGTTGTCCATCTCGAGACACGTGCATGTCGTTAAGTTGCATGGGCTCTCCACCTCGATACGCACATGTCGTTTGCATGGGTTCTCATATTTGAGTTGAACAAGTAACTCCTTTTGAAAATGAGTTATTCATACAAAATACAAAAGTGTAAGAATAACTCCTTTTCAAAAAAGTTATTCATACAAGTTCTTCCACCTCATCAAACCACCACGCCACCTCATCATCAATTGCTCCTTTTCAAAAGGAGACATACATTACTTTTATAATTTCAAAGTAACCCTCTTTATTTAATGAATAAAAAAGTAGAGCCACCTTATTATGTGAAAAACTCCCGTTAAAACTATTCTTGCTTGGAAATTAAGCCCTTCTGTCGTTGTAACTCGTATCATCTTTTCCACAAAACAATTAAGGAAAGCAAGAAAATAAGTATTTTTTTAAAGAAGAAAGAAAATAAGTACTACTACTGTATAGTGGTCGCGAATTCCATGCACAGTTGAATATCATTGTCATTTGAAAATTCAACATTGACGCAAAAATCGAGGATCTTCATGCAATACCTCTCTGTGGACTAGCTAGAAAAAATAAAAATACGTACAAATGTACAATGATTCACTTATCTTACTTTTTTTTAAGAAAAATAAAAGTTTTATTAATCATTAATGGCTCGATACAGGACAAGACATAGAATCAACAAATACATTGATTCATTGATCTTATTTGTTCAAAAGAACTGTCATTAATTTGGTTGTGAATGCGAATGTGAAATTAAAATAGTTTGACAATCAGGGACCGCTCTCTACAACGTCGAGATATATTATTATACACAAATACCACTACAACCACATAGCGAATAACAAAACTTTCCAACAAGAAGAAGAAAACCTAAAACTTCTCAACGAGGAGAAGACAAATCAAGAACTTCTAACTAAGGAAGACAAACTAACTATGAAATGAGAAATTAAAGAAAAAACTAACTCAAATTACTACACAAAAACCAGACACAATCGTTAAGGGAAATGTACTACAACAAGGATTGATCAATCTTCACAAATCTAACTAGATTTGCAGCTTATTGGATGAATAAAATGTAAATATAAGTGATTCAAACCACCGCCGACACAAATTAAGGATCAACATTGGTTCAAGATCGAAAATCAAAAATCAATTAAAAAAAAATTTAGGATGTTTGGGAGAAAGAAAGAGGCGGCTCTTATCACTTTACTAGCTAGTGTGAATTCGAACTTGACCTCGTATGTGACAGTAATATTAGATGTGACAATCAGTCACAAAAATCACTAGAACAACAATGAAAAACAAAACTATTCTAACAACAACAAAAAATCCAACTAGGGAAGACAAACAAAAACTTTCAACAAATGAAGACAAACTACCTATAAAGAGATAAATACTCAGAATAATCTCAAACTTTGAGCTTTTTCTCAAAATAATCCATAACTTTAAATTTTCTCAAAAAAATCTCAAAATTTGTGTTTGGTCTCAATTTTATCCGAACTGATTTTTTTTTAATCAATGTAAATTAATAAAAGGAGGAAGTTAAAATAATCTCGAACTATATATTTTAAAAAAAAATAACTTTAAATTTCAAATTTTCTTACAAAAATCTCAAACTTTGATATTTGTTTCAATTTTAACCCAACCCCCTTTTCAAGACAATTTGATGCTTATGTAGTAAACTTTTTTAGCAAATTTAAGAGATTTTTGCAAAAAGTTGTGGAGCCGAGCTATGTGCATCCCACAAAAAACTAAGGGCAAGCCACAAGATGAGTGCAAGCCAGCATTGGTTAAGGGCACCTCAAAAAATAATTTTTTTCCTAAAATGCCATTGTGTTTGTAAGGGCAAGCCACATGATGAGTACAATCCAGCGTTTGTTAAGGGCACTCCACAACTCTCAATTCGAGAAAATTGAGTTTCGAAGTCATCCGTATGAACGAGAGCACGAGCCATAGGTGTTGATTCCGGTCGATTTTCACGTCACACCCCCATGGCTTGTTTGTTCGGTGGTGGTGGTGGTTCGGATTTGGGGCTTCATCAAAATCGTCTTTGTAAGGTTAGATTTTTTGTGTGTTGTAACGTTATTCATCAATTTTGTGTTCTGTATTTGTTTTTGTTGTTTGTGGTCGAATTTGAAGGTCGTTTCGTCTAGATCTAGGGCTCGCCTTTGATTCAGTCACATAGGACCGAACAAAATCTATTTGTTCAATTGAAGGTGACCAAACAAATTGAAATTGTATGATTTTGTCACATCCGACCGAGCTATACCTATCTGTTCAGTCACATGTGACCAAGCAATACCCATTTGTTCAGTCGAGTGTGACTGAACAGTTCATATTTGATCAGCCCTACGTGGCCAAACCAGAGGGCAGACAACACGAAAAAAATACAAAAAGTGAACTAAATCAAAGGAAAATTCAAGAGATAAGTCTCCATCTTGCACATTTGCACCCCCTTAATGTTCATCCTCCATATTGTAAGGTTAAGAGACATCAAACAACAACAACGAACAATGAACTACAACACAAAAAAAATTGTACAAACCCATTAAAACAAACCAACAATCTTTCAAACCATCAACTTTCATAAAAAAACATGAAGATATCTCTTACGATGGTATTGGCCTAATGCAACTTCGTGTCGCCAGCGCTCGCCGGTGGTCGGAAGGGATCGTCAGATACGAACGTTAATTCTTGTGGGGTACACAAACGTGAAAGAGATGAAGGGCATGTGAGTCGTTTTAGAAGTTGAGAGGGGTAAATAGGCCATTTTAATTTGGGGCAAATCTGAAAAGGTATAAAAAAAAATTTAGTGGCTTGCCCATAAAGTTTTGTGGGGTGCATATAGTCGGGCCCAAAATTGTGATTTTAATTTCTTAAAATGCCTCTGCCTTTCAAGTAATTAATTTAGTAAAAATCTCTTTCTTTATCAAAAAAAAAAAAAAAAAAAATAATAATAATAATAATAATAATAATAATAATAATAATAATAATAATAATAAAAAACTGCTACCACCAAGTTGACTTAAAAAAGAGGCTAAAATTGAAATGAACCTTAAAAGTTGAATTTTTATGAGAAAATTTAAGTTTGAAATTATTTTGGAAAAATAAATGTTAAGTTTGACATTACTCTGTTTACCCATTAAATAAAAACTTAAAGAAAATAGAACCAATCCAACAACTGTAAGCACTAATTCCTTCATAATTGTTGAGAAAGTTGCCCGTTAAGGAGTGATTGAGACTAAAAGTGAATTTGATTAATGCCGCAAAGGTGGAATTAATCATCTTCTCAAATCGAAATAGATCTATAAGTTCTTTGACAAATAATAACACAAAAATGTGGAACCGTCGTCAATTAAGGCGTACTTCAGAAAATACGTGTCATTTTTGTGGGTGAATCAGACACCTTTTTAAGTGGACCAAAGTATGGGTGGTAAAACACATGCACATCGCTAGCTAGATAGAAATAGTTGTCCCTTGTTATTTTTTTTTTGACATATCTAGTGTCCCCATACTTTCATGGGGGCAGAATGGAAAATCGAAGTGTTAAAAGACACGTTGGTTCATAAGATTCATTCATCCACACATTAAGATACAGGCATACATAAATCTCGATACATATCGTGCGAGTCGAGGTTGCATGAAAGACTCATGTAAGCCCATGTATCTTGTGGTGTGACATTGTTGTCAATTTAATATTTTTCAAGTTTTAATACATGTTGAACTAACCCCATCGATTTTGTTGTTGAGGCTTTGTTGTTGTATCAGTGCCTACTATTTAGTCATGTACCATTGGAGAAGCATGCATTTTGTTTCATCAAAGGTGAAAATGGCCCCAAGACATGACAAACGATCGATTTAAGTCTCTGAATTTCTTCAGAAAAGAAGTCCAAAATTTTAAATGACAAATTCTATGGGAAAACAACATTTTCATGCGTTTGATAGCCAAAATTTTCTCGCAAAATATTTTCTCACAATTGCCAATATTTTAAATGACAAATTCCGTGGGAAAACGACATTTTCATGCGTTTGATGGCCAAAATTTTCTCGCAGAATATTTTCTCACAATTGCCAATTTTTCATATTAAAACTAATATATTTTCCCACCTATTATGGTGGGCAAATTGAGTTTTCTATTAAGAAAATTTGAGTTTCCATATTAAAACACGATGGATTGACGTAATTTTTCTACCGCATGTACATTCTCATAATGATGGTGTTTTTCCACAAGAAAACTTTGTTCTTCAGCATCTTGGACTAGCCACGCCTTAGAAGGTATTGTTAAAAGATCATCAATTCCTAATGAAATAGATGTGGAGTGGCTTGCTGGAACCCCGAAGTCTTTACCTGATCCAGGATGTGTGATGTATATGTCATTCCAAAGCGATTTATTAATCGGCTAATAAGTCGTTTCATGGCAATTCCATCTATCGATTTATTGTGAAAGACCATATCGACCCGTTCTGCCATAAGTACCCCCGATGCCGATGAGTAGGATTCGACAATAAGTTTGAGTCGGTGATTCAAAGACTTCCTTTCCTAGATCTTAAACTTATATTTAAAATATGAAAATTAATATATTTAATATATATAGTAAGTTTTTATATTTATTTCTAAACTTTAGTTATGGATGAACTAACTAGATATATTCAAGAGGATATATCATGGTGTATGCTATTTGCAGATGATATTGTCTTAGTGGATAAAACAAAAGATGGAGTAAACAGGAAATTAGAACTGTGGAGGACTACATTAGAATCTAAAGGCTTTAATTTGAGTATGACGAAAACCGAATACATGCACTGTGAGTTTAGAAACACTAGACATCGAGATGACAGAGTGGTAAAATTGTGGGAAGTAGAAGTTCCTAAGGTAAACCACTTTAGATACTTAGGATCAATCATACAAAATGATAGTAACATTAAGAATGATGTCACACGTAGAATTCAAGCTGGATGAAAGAAATTGCGGAGTGCAACAGGGGTGATTTGTGAACGAAATGTTCCTACTAAGTTAAAAGGAAAATTTTATGGGCCCGCAATTAGGCTAGTTATGCTCTATGGAAGTGAATGTTGACCGGTAAAGCAACAACAATTACATAAAATGAACATAGCAGAAATGAATATGCTTAGGTGGATGTGTGGTAAAACTCATAAAGATAGAATAAGAAATATAGAAATTCAAAGACAAGTAGAAGTAGCACTAATTGATACAAAGATTAGGGAAGGGCGATTGCGGTGGTTTGGTCACCTGCAAAGACGACCTACAAATGCCCCAACTAGAAAACTTGACTCAATACTAACTGTAGAAATTCGACGAGGTAGGGACAGACCAAAGTTAACATGGGATGCATTAATTATGAGGGATTTGAATGATTTGAAAAACTCACCATCAAGTGCACTTAATCGAGCACAATGAAAAAGTTTGATCCATGTAGCCGACCCCAATTAATTTGAGACTGAGGATATGTTGTTATTGTTAGTGAGTTTTAAGAAAAAAAGTTCTTATATATACAATTAAACACATAAAAAAAAAAAAATTGAACATTTACCAAAAAAAAAATTTCTTAAAAAAATGTTCTTTTTCAATGGAACATTTTCTTTATAATCAAACAAACCCAAATTTCAACCTTTGAAAAACATATGCACAATGCCATGCACTTCACATTTTTTAAACTTGAAAAACTTGATCAACCAACAGAGATGAGATACTTCAAGCTATTGCTGCATTCAAACCCAAAAACAGAAAACGATAGAAAAGAAAGATACATTATGCTATCAATCATGCAACGATTTTTCAAGCCAAACAAACAAGAAAGGCACTTTTTCATCATTTTATTGCCTTTCTCATGAGATCACTTAGTAACATCCAAAAGAGTTTTTAAGGAAAGCAAAAAGACTTAAATCATTCATACGCATTATATGGTTTAGGAATGCAGTTTTTCTATCCGCGCACTTTCAGCTGTCATCTGAAAGGTTCAATTGGTGCTGATTCTTCAAGGAGGGCGGCAGCCTCAAAACATTCCGACGCTTCTACTGCTGATGAGACCCCCTCGTCTTTGTAAAGCAACCCTAGATTGTACCACGCAGAAGAGTTTGTTCGATCGAGGCGTAGTGCTTCAGTTAAAAAGTTTCTAACAACTGCTAGTGACTGGGTACCTAGCTGTTTGAGAACAACGGCTGTCGAGACCAGGCTTGGTACATGTCCAGGATCAATGTCCAGCGCATTCGTAAATGCTTCCAATGCTTCTTTGTGAAGACCCTTTGCTTGGTACAGCATACCTGAGAAGTTGAATTACCTAAATAGTGAATCAAACACAATCAAAGAGCTAAAACAAGTTTAACTACTACTGTACTACATACAGCAATTAGCAGACACAACAGAAAGAGAAGTAATAGAGGTGAGGTGACAGGTTTAATATATACACGGATCACAAAATCGGTTGTAAAGACCAAAGAATCTACAAATGACAGGACCCATATCAGGTGTCGGTACTTCGATGTTTGCATGCTGAGCAAAAATGGCTCTAAAAAAATAATTATAATGGGGAAAAGTATTATTGTATTAACATAATAAACAGAAGTTTCAACCGAGCTTCAGTGACCAGAAGAGAGGTAATAAGTAGCTCATCAAGAAGCAGGCCAGCTGACTACTCATCATTGCTAGAAAAACTTTTGAGCCCAAAAAAAAATAATAATAATAATAACAAGCTTTGCCAAAAGATATACATTGCAATTCCATCTTTTTCCATTAATGAATTTAATGGCATTGGTCAAAGAAAGCAAATCGATTCTCTGAGAATTAATTTCGGGTTAAATCTAACCTCAGCCGAAGCTGATGTCATGTCACTTTCCAAAGCAGGTGAATATCTAGATTCAGAACAATATTATGCAAGAATACTGTAGCAAGTTGGTATGCATGAGTTTCCTAGACGGCAAAGCCTCAATCCCAAATTAGTTAGGGTCGGCTACATCGATCAAATTCTTCATTTCGCTCAATTTAGCGCAATTGATGGTGCGCAGTGTGCTTTCTAAAGACTAGCAACGCAATTTTATGTCATTAGAGATGAGAGTTATCTATAAATGAATCTAATAAAAAAGGAGTTATCTAAAAATGAAGTATTTCTTTTAAGAAAGGAAGCAACATATGCACGCATGTATATGTGTAGAATAAGATCACAAAAACATATCTCAAAGTGATTGGAGGGAACGGGGAACCAGAAATCCTCTTTGTAGAAGAAAAAACTTTGCAAAGCTTAAAAGTCACAAATTACAACTGGCCATTATAACTATCAACTAAAAAGAAAATGTCAAGTTCAAGTCATTAAATATTAGACCAAATTATTTCCAGCAATCGAAATATTAGTTTCAATTGACAAATATAATCTTGATATAAGTTTCTATGTCGACATCCCATGTTCAAGTCCGAGCAGGGAATAAACAGTTGTGTATGAAGGGAAAAAAATAGACACAAATTAGACCATAGCAACAAAGTTAAGATGGCCGAACCACTACAATAATTAAGGAAACGTTACATGTCCAATTAGTTTTCCCAATGGCACCGACAACAGACTAGTATCTTGCTTCAGAATGTCATGCAAATTGCGTTGTCAAACCAATATTCCTAAAAGATTCAAAATATTTTGCCGAAGAACATCATGCAGAGTGCCTTGTTAAAATCTAAACAATGAATAAGTAACATGGGCCATGGCACTTGCATTCATCCATTGATTGACCATCATACTGGTTGAAATAAAATTGAAAAGGTATGGGAATATTTGTATACAAAAACATCTCTCTGCTACACAGCACTGACATCTTGAGATTTGTCACAAGGAAAAAGATTTACTTTGCTGCACAATGGTTGGGATTTTTCCAAGTGCATCAAGATGTGCGTGTGCATGCAACTCAATGTTGAAAAGATCTGAACCATTCTGTAGCAAATGCATGTAGTATAAGTATTTTACTCAATTACTCTCCTTGTCACAAATATGTTTTCTTGTAAATGCCTGAGTTTACTAATTTCCTTTGTTTATTGTACCATTTATGCTTTAAGTCTTGAGTTTTAAAGTTCCTCCCACCCTCTGTCTCTTAAATTGTTGTTTATAATTTTAATTTCATGAATATGTGGGTGGAAGTGTGTGGTTGTATACATGACTGTGCCGGTGAAAATACGCAAGTGAAAAATGTTGAAGGAGACCCTAAATAGTCAGATACGATTTTGAAAAAAAAAGACATGCATAAATATACATATTGATGTCCTATAGACCTCAAACAAAATTCACTAATTCCAGCAAAAGAGCGGTTCATTTTCCATGCAACAATGCAACTGCAACTGTAATTATTATTCAAATAAACAAATCACCAATAAAAGACTAATCAAGGAAGACAATCGCAATGGTTGATGTGATGGCGGACAACCCCAACCTTCCTCATCCTCCCAACCTTCCTCACCCTCTCCGAGCCTACAAACAAACACTCATTCAAACCCATCCCAACTTACCCGAAACCCCTCACCACAATCAACATAACCGAGCCTCACAGCAAAATACTTTTAAACAAATACCATCGTTTTACTGGCCACACATCCAAATGGATAATCTGTGGGAAACCATTCTCTACCGAAACCTTCCTACTCTCACATAGTTTCCTATGCCAGGGACAGATGTCTTCTTAACCTAAATCACCATGCTAACTAAGCTTGTACAGCAGCTGAAACCATCAAAAAACAGTACATTAGCCTCCACCCTGACCAGCTCACCCCAATGTCACCAACTTTACCCAGAACCATAACCAACAATCTCAACAATGCTCATCAACAGATCAGTCAACCATCTCAAGCCAGCAATCACTCCTCATTCACTAGACCAGACAACAAGTCCTTTATTGGTAAGAAATCTTTTAGCATAAGTTACAACAAAGCCAATAGATGCTTTACCAAAGTGGAATGCGTTGCTGAGAAAAAGTTCTCTGTTTCATTGGATGATGCGTCCTTCGATTGGCTTCTTCAGATCATGGTTAGTGTCGATCTCAAACCTATGGGAGTTGTCGGTCATACTCGAAGAGGTAATTTAGTCATTGTCATTCAAAAAATACCCAACAAAGTGGGACAGAGTCTGAAAATCACAACGGTATGTGGTGGTATCTCATCCGCCATTTTCATTCCAGCAATGGATCGTGAAGATGGATGGAAAAGTTTTCTAGCTTTCTTGAAAAGAACAAGTGAATGGGAAAAGAGTACTTTCAAACATCACTACAATCCATTGAGTGCGGCAGTTGTTGTTGTTAAGCGAGATGGACAGATCCGATGGAAATCAATAGGGGAAGAACTGACAAGAAGAATGAGGAGAGAAGTTAATCTTATTCCAGTTTCAGATGATAGAAGGTTATTATGGTGCTCAAACCACAATGAAAAGAATTCACTCATCTTAATCAAGTCTCCATTGATGAATATTTTTGGTTGGCATAGCAACTCTCAATGGTTCAACACGAGAATCGGATGCCAAAACCAATGGTTAGGAGTGAATGGTATTCCAATTGAGATGTGGTCAAGTACAACATTCGAGATAGTTGGTTTTCACTGCGGAGGATTGTTGGAGATTGCAAGAGAAACAAATGACTTTTTGTTTCTTCAATACGCAAAGATCAAAGTTCGTGGGAGTTTGGATGGATTTGTCCCGGAAACGTTCACTGCCGTCATTGAAGGCAAGTCAATCGCAGTGAGATGCTTTCGGCTCAAGGGCGGAGAGAGGAGCAACAATGGTGTCATATTGCCATTTCAGGTATCATCCATGTCATCCACACGATCAACAGCCAAAGAAGATCTAAGGGCCCATTTTAAGTTTACTGAAGCACAATCAGTTGGTCAGAGAGGACGTGGTGAACCAATGGCGGAGAGACACAATCAAGATGGCAGCACAATTTACGCCTTATCACATCACAACTCTAAAGAAGTGGGTATTGTTGATCCCCACGTTCACCCATCCGCAATGCGACGCATCTCCTTAACAGATGGAAATCAATTGGAGGAGGCCCAACTCACTCAAGTCACAAACCAGGCACCTAACCAATTAACCCACAACCACTCTAGCAAGTTACCCATCCAACCCAATACTAAAACACCTAATGAGAATGGTCCACATGAGGATCCAGTACAACTCCCTAATAATTCCCACCTAGTTAAGCCAACTCTGGAGCCCATAACCATAACCAAACAAAACTGGCCACCATCATCCATCCCACAAACCCACTTAGATTTAGTTCACAAAACCCACCCAATCAACCCTCCTATTAAAAAAACAAAGCCCAACATTGCACAACCCACCAGTTAGTAGAACACCCAACATTGCACAACCCACCAGTCTCTGCGTGATTCTTCTCAATCAACAAATGGCAACTCAATTGCGATGAAAGCTAAATTTCAATCTCAACTAGTGTCGTCTTCTCAGCAAAAGCAGTGTAAGAAATTCTCTTTTCATCCTTCAACCAATAGTGAGGAGATGGTTCTTAACGATTGGATCGAAAGATTTGGGGGAAGAAGGACATCAAAGAAATCAAAGAAAGCAAGGAAAAGGGAACGGCGAATTCGGAATCGGGCGCTCAAAGAAAGTGAGGTTCATAGGAAAAGGTTCACGAAGCATGAGAACATAATGGATGATGTAATGGAAGGATTGAGCGACGAGGAAGATCTGGGTATTGCAAATAATCTCTCGATAGATGAGTTAGAATCTTCATTCATTGAGTCAATTTCTGCTGACAACAGTTCGACACACTCTGTTCAGTTGGGGGAAAGTGGTATTTTTCAAATTTAAGAAAAAGGGAAAAAAAAACTCAGATCATCAGCATCAAGTACAATCCAACCAACAATCTCATTTGAGTGAATCTAATAGTTTATCTAATGCTCTGATTGGTGAGATTGATGCATCCTTGTCATTGAGTTGTGTACCTGAATCACCCACACTTAACTCAACCCCAAAAAATGCCAATAGCCTAGAAGCCACTCATGCATCCACATTCGAGGATGAGACTGTGGAAGGGAACTCAAACCCAGTAATAATGCATAAGGTGAATAGGAGTGATAAGTTACAGTTGGTGCAGGGGGGTGGGATGAATAATAAAGAACTTGAAAACAGTGTACAAGCCAAGCCTAGTCAAGATGCATGCCAAGAGAAGGTGAAGACAAGGAAAAAAAAAAAAAAAAAAAGGATACCAACCAAACAAAAAAGTGCAAACATGTTAGCTAGAAAAATGATGATGAGAATCTTTGAAGAGGCTAGGAGAGGTAAATTATGAAGATTTTGTCATGGAATATTAAAGGTTGTGCTGCTGCTACAAAACGTAACGTGATTAGAAGAGTGATCAGGAAAGCCAAACCAGATATTATTATCTTGTAGGAAACAAAAAGAGAGTGCATTGATAGAAGAATGATGAGACAATTGTGAAGTAATAGGTTTAGGGAAAGGGTTTTTCTACCATATAACGGTAGATCGGGAGGGATTCTTGTGGCATGGGATGCTAGGGTGATAGAAGTGCAGGACAATCTTGTAGGTGTCTTCTCAGTTTCAGTCAAAATCCAAAAAAAATGAATCTCAATACTGATGGTTGACTGGGGTATATGGGCCTCCACGGATTAGGGATAGAGCATTTGGTATGAAATCGCTAGTTTGAGCGTCTTATGTGGGCCAAGTTGGTGTATAGGAGGTGACTTTAACACCATTAGATTCATTGATGAAAAAAATATCAATCAAAGATTAAATTCTAGCATGCAAAGATATTGTGAGCTTATTGAGGAGTTGGATTTAATTGACCCCCATTAGCTAACTCCAAATTTACATGGTCCAATTTTAGACTTCCTCCCACTTGTTGTCGATTAGATAGATTTTTGGTGAACCGTAGGATGGGAATCATACTTTCCGCACTATAAGGTGGAGGCTATCCCAAGGTTGGTCTCGGATCATTGCCCCATAATTCTTGATTGTGATAAGATCAATTGGGCTCCTACCTCTTTTAGATTTGAGAATGTTTGGTTGGAAAATAGAGAGTTTAAGGACTTGGTCAAGAAATGGTGGATGGAATCCACTCCATATGGTCATGTAGGTCATAGATTTATGTTGAAATTGAAGGATCTAAAGAAACACATATAAGAATGGAACCATACAGATTTTGGGAGAGTGGATGTTAAGAAAAGAGAATTGGAAAATATTGTAGGGGAATTGGATGCTATGGAGGGCTTGGACAATTGGTCTTATGAGTTTGATCTTAGTAAGAGAGAAGCTAAAGCTGAGTTGGGTGAAATGTGCTCAAGAGAGGAGAAAATTGCCTACCAAAAGGCTAAAGTGAGATGGTTGAAAGAAGGTGATTCGAACTCAACTTTTTTTCCATAAATTATTGACTCTTAGAAAAGCTCGAAAAACCATCTCTAAATTAGAAGCATAAAAAATCGACAAACTTCGCCGAAGTTCGGGCGAAGTTTGTCGATGTTGAGGTGAGCAAAGCAAAGTTCAAGGGCAGTTGAAAAATTGCAAAACTTCGACTCAACTTCGGCTAACTTTGACCAAACTTCAAAAACATCGATGGAAGTTCATAAAACATGAAGTAAAATTGTTATGTTTCGTGGAAGTTGAACAAACTTCGACTGAAACTTCGGAAACTTCGCCTATGCTAAAAATATACTTAAAATTCGGAATATCCTCCGCTGACATGAGTTTTATGCATTATTATTGTATGATTAAGTATATTCCTAGCATCTTTACGAAGAAACTTGAGTTTTCTAACTTTAAAATGAAATTTCATAAACTTCCGTACACCGGCGAATTTTTGTCAAACTTTCATCGTCGAAGTTAATTTCCTCGAATTAATTCTGAATTTTAAGTGAGCGAAGTCATAGGCGAAGTCGAAGTTTTGAACCTTGATTAAAAGTTGCCAATGAGTCTTTCATTACGGGAGAAGTGGAGATAGAAAATGAGATTGTAATTTTTTTTAAGAATCTTTTCACCTCTAGAGGCGTGAGAGTCATGAATGTGGAGGATATTAAGTGGATGGCCATTAATGAGGCTCAAAAAAACCAATTGGAGAGACCTTTTTCTGAGGAGGAAGTGAAGGATGCAATTATGGATTGTGATGGGAACAAAATCACCCGGGCCTAATGGATTTACAGCGGAGTTTTTCATTGAGTGGGATACCATCAAACGGGATTTGATGATGGTCATGGAGGATTTCTATGAAAATGGGATCATCAATGTGAATGTCAATGAAACATATATTTGTTTGATTCCTAAAAAAGATAATTCCTTTAAAGTGTCTGACTTTAGGCCAATTAGCTTGATCTAAAGTCTTAACAAAATCATAGCTAAAGCCCTACCCAAAAGACTTAGGAACACCCTCCATAGTACTATCTCAAATGCTCACGCCCTCCATAGTACTATCTCAAATGCTCAAGCAGCTTTTGTTCAAGGTAGACAAATTCTAGATGTTGTGTTGGTGGCTAATGAAGTGGTGGAAGATTACAAAAGGAGGGGAAAAAAAGGTATCTTATTCAAAATTGACTTGGCAAAGGCATATTGACCATGTTGAATGGGATTTTTTGGACTTTGTGTTAAATAAAGGCTTTGGAGTGAAATGGAGGTGGATCAAAGGATGTCTCAGCTTAGAAAACTTCTCAATTATGATTAATGGGAGACCAAAAGGAAAGAGTCTTAGGCAAGGAGACCCTCTCTCTCCTTTCCTCTATACTCTAGTGGTAGATGTTGTAAGTAGAATGATGGATAGGGATGTGAGTAGAGGTATCATTAGAGGGATGACAGTAGGTAGGGATAGAGTCCAAGTCTCTCATTTACTGTTTGCTGATGATACAATTTTTTCTCATTGAATGGGGGACTCAAGTTTTTGAAGCACTTATAAACCTCCTTAATGATTTTTGTGGAATTTCAGGCTTGGCTATGAACATGAACAAAAGATAAATAGTTGGGATTAATATGAAGGAGGAGGAAATGGGGGAATTGGCTAGGAAGGTAGGGTGTTCTGTGGGTTCTTGGCCAATTAAGTACTTAGGATTGCCATTAGGAGGAAACCTTAATTCAATACATTTTTGGGCGCCGGTGATTGGTACGATAGGACGTAGACTAGAATCTTGGAGAAAAAGCTTCCTCTCCAAAGGAGGGAGATCGTGTCTCATTAAGTCAGTCTTAGAGGCGATCCCCATTTACTTCATGTCCATTTTTCAAATGCCAAATATGGTGGCTAAGATAATTGAAAAGGCTTTTAGAGACTTCTTATGGCAAAGGATAAATGAGAACAAAGGTCAATGCCTAATTAGGTGGAAAATTGTAGAAATGTCATTACACAAAGGGGGATTAAAATTAGGAAACTTAAAGAAAAAGAATCAAGCTTTAGTTTCTAAATGGTTATGGAGATTTCCCAAAGAAAGGGGGCACTTTGGCATAATGTTGTAAAAAGTATTCATGGTCTTCATCCAAATAAATGGGATGCAGGTGTGGCTCTTAGATCTACCTATAAAAACCCATGGAAATTCATCTGTTCTACCATAGGTCCTATTCATCAGCACATTTGCATTAAGATTGGGGATGGATCTTCAGTGAGATTTTGGGAGGATAAATGGTTATGTAATTTCACATTACAATCTAGATTCCCTAATGTGTTTGCATGGTCCTCTCAACATGAATCACCCATTTCTAATTTCATTGTTCAGCATGGTCATAGCATTGAGAGCATTAATGAATGGAACCTCTTTTCACCAAGTAGATTTCCTTCTAGGTTTCAAGAGGAGAAAAATGATTTGCTTATCCTATTAAGGCAAGCAAGAGTTTTTCCTAATGAAGAAGATAGAAGAGAGTGGGCATTAGACACATCAGGGCATTTCAACAGCAAATATTTTTTTCCATCACATCATTGATAGGCTTAACCTTGAGGAGCATCATGCATTATTTGGAAGGCTATTGTTCCACCCAAAGTCAAGGTGTTTGGTTGGATTTTGCTACATGGTGGCTTGAACACTTGTGACAAGTTACAACGGAGAATGCCACACTTTTCTCTGTCACCAAATTGTTGTCAGCTTTGCATGATGAATGAGGAAACAGTGGAGCATTTATTCTTCCAATGTGGACTTGCTTGTCAAATATGGAACAAATGGGATGTATTCACAAGTGGCCTTATCTCAAATCCAAGATCATCAATTGGATTGAATCTCATCCTTGAGAGATTGAGAGGAAAAGGCAAAAAAAAATCATTTAACGGTGGCTGCGTATATGGAAATTCTTTGGCGTTTGTGGAAAGAGAGGAACAATAGAATTTTTGAAGAGAAAGAAAATACAGTTGAATTGGTTTGGGAGGCTTTAAGGGATATGGCAGCAAGATGGATAGCAAACGTTAAGTTTAACAAAGGATACACATACACAGATTGGTCTTATCATTGGAGATGGATCATGTAGAGGGCACATCGATGGACTACTCATTTCACATTTTGTAATGCAAGCATCTTTAAATATTGTTTTTATTTTTCTACACTTGTGTGGTTGGATAACTTTTGTAGTAATGATGCATCGTGAGGACTCCTGGTCCTCGAATCCTTTTACCTCAATAAAATTTTTGTTTACCATCAAAAAAAGGAAGACAATCGCACGAACTCGTGAAGACCAACAAATGAGATTAAAAAAAAAAGATGCTAAAGTGACCCAATTGAGACACCTACATTTGACACCATGTTGTTGGGGGCCCTTCGGATACACCTCAAAATATGTGTACACATATCGTGGTGTATCAAATATGTGTACACATATTTTGAGGTGTATCTAAAGGGCCCCCAACAACAAGGTATCAAATGTTGATGTCCCAACTGGGTCACTTTAGCTTTTAGAAATCAGAATTAAAATACCTGTAGTGTGCCATCTAGATGCTGAACGAGGAAAAGCGGACTTAGATTTTATAAGACAGGCTTCAGCTTCCCTCCACTGTGATAAGCCTATATACACAGCAGCCAGATCATGCCAAGTTTCTAATTCCAAACTCTTGTCCTGGTAATCATTGCCCTATCACAAGATTTAGGTCAAACAGCACCAGGTAAGAACTCTTCACTCGAAACTGAATTGCAGCCAAACTAATCTTTCTAGCAGCAAATAAAAAAAAACAAAAAAGAAAGAATGGAAAAAGAGAACAAAAGGAAGAGAAAATAAAAAAGAAAAACAAAAAATGGTCTTTCCCGAAAATCACATCAAACATAATTTGGCAGTAGGAAATGCATCTCATTTTGAATTACTTCTGCTCAGTTAAAAATATTCATAAGGTTTAGCCTTAAAATAGCAGATAAATAGTCTAACCAGGATATTGTTGGCTTATTACATTGTAAAGAGCGGAGATTATACCATTATGATGTAGAGTTGAGTAATGAAAACCAAAAAACCATGCCAGGTTTCAGAAGGGAAATATAACTTCCTGGACGATGACCAACGTGCATACCTAGTTTTTTAACATAAAGAAAGCAGCCATGACACTCCTAGGTTTCTAGAGATGAACAAGTAAATATCTAAATTCCCACAAGGCTGAAACTTAAACTTGTTTCTACATCAGAAGAGCGAATTCAAATTTGGCTAAACATAAATGCCATCGTAAAAATTAATAGCCAAGGTAGTCGACTATAAACCT
This sequence comes from Stephania cephalantha, assembly GCA_039657325.1. NCBI lineage: Eukaryota > Viridiplantae > Streptophyta > Magnoliopsida > Ranunculales > Menispermaceae > Stephania > Stephania cephalantha. The sequence goes on from CM077579.1 coordinate 9,412,701, forward strand.
TCAAAAGCCGTTTGTCAACTCTAAAACTTTTACTCTGAACTTGAAGAAGTGCAAGAAGATGACTATATGTTTTGAGAGCATTCTTTAATTGACCTTGTGCAATCTGGAGCCTAGCTTTAGTTCGCAGCAACTCCCCTTGATCCCACCTTCCAGTTTGATCCAATGCACCATCAATGATGGCTTCAGCATCAATAAAACGCTTTTGAGCTGATAATATTCGAACAAGAAGGACCCACCCTTTAACATTAGATCCAGCATCAAGCTTCAGAAACTGCTTTGCATAATAAAGTGCAACGTCCAATTTCCTCTGCTCAGCATTTTCGAGGCTGAGAAGAAATATAACTCTAGGATCTACAGTCGTCATAGTTTTCTCAGCAGTCTCAAGAACCTTGAGTGCCTCCGATTGCCTTGCACTCCTCTCAGAATCGGATAGAACAGACCTAGCCTTAGCTGACAATGAAACCCCTAGTAAGAAATTGGCAACACTCAGCATCTGATCGCAACCTCCCTCTAAACAGGAAACTGATCTCTGGGCAAAGCGCACACCTTCTTCTGCAAAATTAGGATTCTCCCCACAAATCTTTGAAGCCAGCAAGAAAGCCTGTAAACTATCGGAATCCTCTCTGTTACTGAACAATTTCTTCAGTAGATCCAAGGCTACCACGTCCTCACCTGCTCCATAGTAACAAAGAGCAAGCGTATAATAGGTTTCTTTTCTATCCAGAATTCCAGGAGGTAACTCCTCAACCTTGCTAGCTAAGCCCTTTAATTCCCCTGCAATGGCTAGTGCAAAGGTGAGATGATCAATAATGGATGGGTCCCACTCAATCCTTTTCAGAGCAAGTTTTTTCAACAATATCATCAACAGCAGAATTGCCTCTTCTATATTGTTTCTAGGCACAAATGAGCCTTCCACTTGAGACCGGAGATTTGGAGGACAAGCATCACTACCACCATAGAGAAGGAAGATAGCAAACTCCTTTTGTATTTTTGCTGCTGTCTTCACATCAAGGTTCCAATAATGAAGTAGTGCCCTCCGGTATGACAAGATTGCTTCTTGTGGAAGACCAGCAAGTTTCCACAACTCAGGAAGCAACTCAACTGCCTTATTTAGAGTCTCCTGCAATTTACAATCAATACCAAAGTTTTCAGGCATGCCATCTGGTAATGCAGATTCAACGGTATCCAGTATAACTTTGCATGACTGAGCAGCTTCTGCAAAATCATTAAGGAAAGAATAGTCAGCCATAGAAAGAAACTTGGAATTGTCAGAAATTCAAAGCTTGACACAGAAAAATTATCAATCAGTAAACTGAGACTTTCATTAGAGCAACTGTCATAGGTCTATGAATCATTTATGGCAGGTTCGGATAATATGATACTTACATGTTAGACATGAATTTATACATGTCATTGTCCGCCAAAATGTAATTTAACACAATGCCATGATGAAAGCCATTTCATAAAATTATTTGACAATCTGAATACCGAAAAAGAAGGATCAAGGTCACATTACCACATATTTTAGAATATTCAAAAAATATTGGTGGATAGCCAGATACAGGAGAAAATATCTAAATAATTATACAAGGAATCCACCAGATGGATACAAGAAATCCAAACCAATAGAAACTGAAATATATTGGTCAAGAGACTTAAGATATAGTACAAAAGCCAAAATTTACGTCACGTCATAGTACAGTAAATTTAAAATACCTCTACACCGCCCAAGGGCCTGCAATGATTTTGACTTGAGAAATATTGCTTCAAAAAGTAAACTAACAGCATGAATAGACATGGGTGGCACATCTTCGCTCTGTGATCGACGCTTGCGGCGTTCACCTTTTTTAGCAATGCTAAGCTTCATTTTTGAGTCACAGCAGCAATGTCTATCCCCTCAAAAACATGAAGAGCAGCTTGTATATTTCCCCTCTGATACTCTAACCTTCCTAACAATGCTCTGGCTTCCTACAAAATAATGTTTGGGCACCATAATTTTAGCTTGCATGGACGGTCGAAAAGAGTGACATATACATAGCCAAATTTAAACCTTAAGACTCACAAAGAAAGCCATCACAAGCAATCATTATGTATTTAAGATATAACAATATAGCCAAATTCTATCCAACAGAATATACCTGACTAAAGGTTCATTTTATTTCAGGGTGATCGAGTTTGTTACGATATTTCTACGAAGCAAATCCATAAGCAAAGTTGAAAGATAGAATTATCCGTGCGCTTGCTAAAATTTACCATAGTATGCTATTAAGCGAAGGATTAATAGCATGATCATGTTAAAACCTTCTCAAAAATAGAAGCTAATAGTTTAAACCAATTAGATTGCCTACCATCTAGTTCATAGGTGGAGCATGTCGAGTCGGGCTGCCTATAGTAGTTATATTACTCCCAAATCAGAACATTATCATTAGGGGTGGCAATTTGGGTCACGAAACGAACACAACATGCTTTAAACGGGTTAAGGTTTAGTATAAACGGGTTTGGGTCATAAACGGGTCAACACGATTTAGACAAAACTAAAATGCGAGTCATTAACAGGTTAACCTGCTTAACTCGATAATGACACGTTTGACACGATTAAAGAATAATGTATAAGTGATAAGTAGGTTATAATAAATAGATTAATACAAAGCCACCAATTTAATAACATGTTAATAACATGATTTATTTTTTATTTGCATATACATCTTTTATCATACTTTATTTTAAAAAAAAGAAATATTTATTTTACTTTGATATATTATTTAAATTTTACATTTTGTTAATAACTATTTATTATTGAAAAAGTTATAAATTTTTCCCCAAAATAAAATTTTAGATTTTTTTTTGACGATTCTTGTAGGTTTTTATATGTTTTTGAAAAAAAAAAAAAGCTTAAATGTTACTCGTTATGAGTCATTTTCTCTCTATTGTTAAAACTTATATAAAACTTGAATGAAAAATAAAAGTAAAACTTAAAGACTACAATTCCATTAGATTTTATTGGTTATTTAATTATGTTTTGTTCATTTACATTTGTTTATGTAGATATATTTATAAAAGTTGTAAACAAGTTATGAAAGTTTAAATAAAATATTTAATAAATAGGTGACACGAATACAAGACATGTTTAACACGACTCGTTTAACACTACCAATTTCAACACGAACACGATTAACACGATTAATAAACGGGTCGGGTTCGGGTTTGCCTTATATGGGTCATGACCCGTTTTGACACGACCCGCTAACACGAATTGCCACCCCTAATTATCATCTACATTTCTGTCGAATTTATTCTCAAAGCACTCAAAATATAATGTCGATGTTTGAATCTGTAGTGCCAAACACATGGCTCAATAAGACATTTCAATTAATTAACCCTAACACGGTTCATAATAAATCATGCAAGTAGAAATAAGTTTATTACCATCATATTCTGCAATCCATGAACTTTATTAACTAAAAATCAATAAGACAGATAAGCCTCACAAAAAACTAGATCCCATGTTAAAACATAGCAGCCATCATTAGCGTATCTATTTGAACAATATCAATGCAATAAAGAAGAGTTGAACCAACAAACCTCATAGTTTAGGAAACCGCTCTCGCGAAGCGATGATTCCGCTTCCTCAATATTTCCATTGTCGGGCCTTTGCTCGCTCTCGCCAGGCCGAGAAGAATACCCACTTGCAGAGTAGTCCCTAGTTGCAAGGGACTCAGATGACGGAACCATCTCATCTACCTCAAGCTCTTCTCCTGAGCAAAGACACTTGGACTTTATCGCCTTCCTCACCCTCCCTCTAAACCCAGTTTCTCTCTTTCTGTTCCATTTCTCACTTCCCATTATATTTCACCAAACTGAAAATTCTTCCAGACAACATAACCTATAAAGCGAAATTCATAAACACCAGCCTATGAAAACTATCGAAATTTCTCTTAAACAAACAAAGAAAGAAACAACTTTTCCTTGATAGTTCTAAGATAAATCAAAGCTCCTAAAATCAGAAAATTTTTCAGAAAAACAAAGATCAAAACTTTCATAAAGAGAAGTGAAAAATAAATAAATCTTGATCTTAACAACCAAGACTAAATTAAAAAAAGTTCCAAATTTTACAAAAAAATTGAATCTTTTCTTTCAATTTCACAGGATTTCAATAGGATCAAAACTTCTGCCACTGAACTAACAAGATTCCAAAAACCCCACTTCTAAAGTCCATCAAAACCCCAATTTTCACCCATCGAAACCCTCTCCAACCAGCAAATTATTCGGTAACAAAAAGATCAAAACTTTCATAAAGGGAAGTAACAAAGAAAACAAAAAATTGAATCTTTTCTTTCAATTTCAAAGAATTTCAATCCGATCAAAACCTCTGCCACTGAACCAACAAGATTTCAACAAACCCACTTCTAAAATCCATCAAAACCCTTAAAAAAAACTCAATTTTCATCCATTAAAACCCTAAAAACCACCGAATCACACGCCGAGAAAACGAATTGCCCACCAAAATCCATCAATTACCCTATAAACTGAGACGAACCCACATGAGAAACCCTCAAAAAGAAGCCACGAAAGGCAACCCAAAACCCTAATTTGAAGAAGCGAAAGCACAGCACCACATGATTCGAAAAGGGTATCGAATTGGGATACCTTTTTTGAGAAAAGAAGCAGCGTTTGGGCCCTCAAATCATCAAAACCATCATCGCCCATCACTCCAATCCCTCAAAAGAGATCACTCACAACACACAACACGAAACACAAACACACAAACTACACTGCTTTGATTGGTTTTGGTTTCTCTGATCGAACGAGAGAATCCAAAGCTTCTTCGATCGAATTTCGCTGAATTTAATGACGTCGAAGCGAAACCGACAATTGGCAGATTTTGAGATTTTTTGAAATCGAGAGAATTCATGTTTTCGAACAAAAATATGTTGTGGGACCTACTACGTGGCGCCTGTGGTCAGGATTTGGGACACGTGTAGTGTGCGGAGCGTTGGTTTGGGGTTGATGGAATTTGGGCCGTTGATTTGTTTGATAGTATACGGAAATAATGGCCAGGTGGGACGACAAATGCACAGATGTGTAGGGAGAAAGAGGCATTTAATATGGTAAAGATCAAGCAAAATGTGAACTGTCAGATACACTTCGAGATGCATGAAATTATTTTTCTTCCTTGTGACAAAAGTATCCTAACAGGCTTAACATGAGTTGTATCAATTACTTCATATTTTAATTTTTAAAATTTATCAATTACAGTATTTTAAATATTTTTATTTAGTTTTGATTTTATCGTCAATTAATTTTAATTCTATTTTCTTAATATATATTCGCACATCATTCTCTTTTAACTTTCTCGTCACATCTTTTAAAATATTTATTTATGCATATACATTAGATCAAATAGGAAGATCATGAAAAAAAAAAAAAAAAAAATATGTTTTCTTTTTTTTATGATAAGTGACTCCATTAGTCAAACTTAAGACTGTTTTCTTTTTCTTTTTTTGTTGGATAAGAAGATGCGTGGAACTATTAATTCATTAAATAAGGGTTCATAGAAATACCAAAAAAAAAAAAAATCGTTCTTAGTTTCTGTTTTTTTTTAATACTTGTACTTTTTCTTTGTTAAAGATAATTGTATTTGAGCAAATGTCAATGAAAGCCAGGATGGGCACTGGGGAGAGAGGTTTACTTGAAAATCAAAGTCAACTATTTTAATAATATTGAAATCTTAATTTAATCATGTGGGTTAGAGAATCTTCGCCAAAGAAAATTTATGAGATTAGTTATGTACATTCTTAATAAAATGACAATTATCTTAATAAAAAATATTTTTTTTGTCAGCGCTGAAAAGAGTTTAATTAATTTAAAGGGTTTTTAAAGCCCAAATAGGTTAATTTTTGTCTCAATTATAAGCTCACAATGAGCAATTACAAGCATATTGACGTTTCGGGATAGATCTCGAATAGAATATAGTAGACCCATAAAATTTAAATCGCTCACAATGAAGCCTAAGTAAACCTAGTGAATTCGACAAGGCGCCATAGCTACCAGTATCTACATAAAGTTGGATCAGGACCGATTCAAAGTATTACGAGGCCTGGGGCAAAATTATAAAATGGAGCCCCTTAGTAATTTTCATATACTATACAAAGCAGAGAAAAAAAATTAGATAGTAAAATATTTTTTTGGTTATTTATTACAATTTTTTGAATACATTGTAATTTCTTCCTTATGAAATACATGATATTAATAATTTTGGATAAAAAATAAATTAATGATGACTTTCAAATAATTTTGGATTAAAAACAACATACACCATTAAAGTCGTAGTAACCAAATTATTAAATCAACAGTTGGATAAAGAAAATTGATAAGCTAATTAAATTTGTGGCCAAGTGCGCGTTTATTAGGGAGTGAAGGAAAATGGAAAAAATTAACATAAGTTAATTAGTTTAGGCCCAACAGAAACAAGTTATGAGTTCTTGTAGATTATATTTAACTAGCTGACATCCCGCACTTTGCGCATGGGAAAGACCGAGTTTTAATAGTAGCTAAAACATACATGCATTAATATATACTTTAATGAAAATAAATTGTATTATACAAAGAAAAGAAAAAATTTAGAATAAAGATCTATTCATCAATGCGAATTGGAATTACAATATAACTTGTGGAAATTTAGTTCATAAGATGGGCCTTACTCCCCATTTAACAAACAAAAAAAACATTATAATTATAACCCAAAAAAACTCTTGTGAAAATAAATGAGAATATAAATTTTAAAATTAAAATCATCATCCCGCGCTTCGCGCAATAAATAATATATAATAGTATATATATAATTCACGATAACAAATTTAATGAGAAAAAGAAAAGTGAAAAAAAAACCTTATTATATGCAACTTTTTTTGCCTCTATCCAATTTTTTTTTTTTTTTGTAAACAAAGAATATGATTTTATCGTTATCAAATAGAGTACACAACATAATTATACTGGAGGAGATAACATATAAATGACGGGATGATAAACCAAATCGAAGGACTTTCATATTCATGAAAGTAATTGGCTACCTCGTTAGATATCCTACAAACATAAACTAAATTAAAATTACAAAGTAGATATTAAAAATAGTTGCATTTCATCAAAATTATTGCAAACTCAAAAAAGTTTGAAAATGCATTATTCATACCTTAAATCAAGATATTTGCATTCCCTTGAAACTGTCGCAAACTCATAAAAGTTTGAAGATACATTCAGCATATTCAAAGCCACTGTTGTGAGTTTAGTTCACCTATACACTGTTATCTCACTGTGACGATCCTAAATTTTTAGGTAATAAGTGTATCTTAATTGTGTGTAAATTGTATGTTAAAGATTGGTAGAACAGGTCAACTCACTTAATGTGGGCCCACAAGAGATGGCAACTTACTAGGAACGTCTAAGAAAGGAAACGACGGCTAGAGATATTAGTTTCCTATTTTAAGTTGTCGATTTAGGAAAGAAAGAAAATTTGGAAATCCTTGATTGATCTTAATATATGAATGATTCTTAATCCAATTATATTCCCACAAAAAAGGGAAAGAGAAAGTGTTGGGAATATTGAGTATTAGGAATGAATAAAAAGTTAGAATCATCTCTGACTTCCTCTCGCGTTAGGGACGAGAGTACACGCAAGAAAACACGCAAGTGACCGGAGAGGAGGTCGATGGAGATTCGTGAAGCTTCAAGGCGTTGAATCAATGTAACAATTCCACAATCTGATCTCTTAGTTTTGGTTTATGCAAATAAGAAGAATTATGATTTGAAGAGTGTTATATCTAATTTTGCGATTAATCGACAAGGCCAAATCAATGTTTTCATGAGATCTTAAAATGAGTTTTCTTGTTGATTGAATGGAGTGTCAACTAACGAAGATTGGATTGAAAAAAAAAAAAAAAAAAGGCGAATCACTAAGCAACGAAAGAGGGGAGCGTTGCCCCCCCCCCCTTATTCGATAGGTATGGGTTGGGCCGATTAAGCCTAACCCTCCCAATACATGTGTTCCCCCCCCCCCCCCGACCGGGTGGTCGGTCCCCCTTATTCGATAGGTATGGGTTGGGCGATTAAGCCCAACCCCTCCCAATACATGCGTTCCCCCCCCCCGGCGGAGCGGTCGGTTGGGCCTAGGGTGAACCCAGAGCCCAATCGCCCAAATATATATATAAGCGAATTTAAATTAAATAGAATAAATTAATTAAAAATGAATTTTGAGTTTTCAATTTGGAATAAAGAGGTCTAACTTAATTTGTTATAACTCAACATAAAAGTAGTTTTCGAAAAGAATTTCGAAATTTGCTTCCTTTCAAGTTAACTTATTTAGTGAATCAACACTTAACCTATTTAGGTTGATTGAACATCAGAGTACGCTCGTGAGTGCCAGTTAGAGATTTTTGGAAATAAGCGTACCAGGTAAGTTGGGATTTAAGTTATTGGTTTTATGATTATTTACCTTGCTACTAGACTATATGATAGGAATCATGCAAGTAGGACATACAGTAGATTGGGGTGCATTGTTAAACATTGTATATTTGTATGTAGCTAACTTAGTGGAGCTCGCTAGGAATCCTTCCACCAGATACTACAAGTTCGGGACAATTGGACCGTACAAGTAAGAATAACGAAAAGGGCAGTTGCCCAGAATAAATATTTATTAATTGAGAATATGATTAATTCTAATGTTCTCAATAAATATTGGTAGTAGGTGCTAAGTCTAGATGGACTAGTTTGTGGACTTGGTGATATGCAAATCTTTCACAGTGTAAGGGAATGGAGTGTTGATACCGCTATGGCCATAGTAGGGTCACTTTTCACGAACTTCAGCGTGATTGATTAGTCTATCACAGTAGCTCATACATGTTTAGCATTTGCACATTTTGATGCATTGATTATGATTTCGTTTATATGCTTTCTTGTTTATTTCTTTCGTTATATTAAATATTTGCAAGCCATGCATTTTATTTATTGCTGCATTTATTATATGAAATATTCATAACGTCAGTAACTTAATCTAAACTTACTGAGCATTGTTGCCCTTTGTGCTCGCCCAACAATTTTCCCCACAGGTTCGTCATCGAGAGTCGATAAGGGGAAAAGAGTAGCTCCAACTGTCTAGAGGACTTTTCTGGTTGTTGATTGGTATGGTTCGAGATCTAACTAAAACTTTGTTTTTAATTATATTATTTATCATGGGTTTTGGGGAATTGAAATAAACCAAACTTCTGGAGAATTTATTCTAGTTAATAACTCTTATTTTCCAGTTTTGATCTTACGTGGAAACATTGAAGTTCTAATTTATGAGATTCCGCTGCGTTTATGAATCATTTAATTTAAATTTCAATTATTAATGAATGATAATGAGTTGATTTAGAAATGAGGCTTACTATCTGGGTCCATAACTCAGTGACCGAGTTGATTAGCGAGTTATGAATCGAGCTAGGCCGGTCGGGATTCATTTAGGAAAACGGGTCCTGACACTCAACTCAAGAACCAATTACCATAAAAACGATTTTTATATAAGCTTTGTAATTCAAAATGTTTTGTTTTATAAATTGAATGTTTTGAAAATCTTTATTCTGTCTTTAAATGTTTTGAATTTAAAGTAGGGTTTAATATAAATTAAAACAATGATTAAGACATTGATTTGGGTAGTTACTATGGAAGATCGAAAGACACCAAATAATGTATAACGAGATCGATCAAGCTACAAACTAATATATTAATTTGTCTAAATGAAGATTCATTGGGTTCATTGAGTTCATTGGATAATTCCATTTGGTCCATTAAAAATTAAATATAATGAATAACAGGAATGGAAGGTCACAAGCTGGCAACATGCATGTCATTATCTTCTCAATTTAAATGCATACGTTATAATAGTACCAACTTGCCATTACCTTCTCAACTTAAATTCATAGGTTACAATAGTACCCCAATTTTTTTAATTTCTAACATTCTCTCCCTTCAAAAAAATAAGTGGTAATTTGTAACATTAATGACGTAACTACAATTTTAGAAAAATAAAACATATTATAAGTACAATTAATGAAAGAGATTTACATTATAATTTACTACTAATCAACCTATTTCAACCATTATTAAATAAAAATTAAAGTCTTATTATTTATTTAGAGTTAAGTTTAAATTTAATAATATTTTCAACTTATATGTGATATTTAACCTTTACTAAATAATTAAGCAACATATTTGGTGTGTCACGTGGCGCATCGAGAAGACTCGAAAACGCCACATGGCACACCCAAAATGTTGGCCTACATTTTGAGCATGCCACGTAGCATTACGAGAAGACTCGAAATCGATACGTGACATACTCAAGATATATGCTTATTATATATACTAGTCAACGGGCACGTGCGTTGCACGTGAAGCAAATAGAGATGTTCTGATAACACTTGAGAACTTTTCTTTTTCAGAAAAACCACAATAGAAAAATTAAAGTTTAATTTTTTTTTTATTGTTGCATGTGTAGGTGTTTCGTGTAGAAGTTTGGAGTAAATGACAAATATCTCAACCAAACTTATGTGATCATCAAACCTAAATTATATAGGAGAGTAATATAAATTAATCAACAGTTATACGACATGAATTTTTTAAGTAAAACAAAAATAATATCACGGAGCAAAAAAAATCCAAAGAATAGAACTAAGAATATGAGTATGGAACCAAGTACAATGGCCATTACATAGGCTCGATTAATAGAGGGAGCAGGGGCATATGCTTGTGGAAGTGCTAAGCCTCGCAGTGTGCATTGCTGATCGGTAACAGAACAATTTTACGGAAGGTAACCTTTGATTACTTTTTTGGAAAAATGGATGAAGTCAAGACTCAATGTGTTACAGATATTGCAAGGAATGTATTCAATGTGTTACAGATACGCACGTGAACCAATTATTATTTTTTGTATTGTGACTCATAGTACAAAATCTTCTACCTTTGATTCATATTTGCAAAAATAATTAATCGTTTACCATCGATAGTAAATGAGTAAGTAGCAATAAAGCGAGAATAAATCCTTTTCAATAAATAAAGTGAAGATCTTAACAAACTAATAAGCATGGTCTAAGTTCCACTTTCATAAATTAAAACAATTAGTTTTTTTTTTGGATAAATGGTATGTCGAGGTTATTGATTTACTTGGATTAAACACTTAAAAAAGTATTTCCTAACCTTTAAAGTAATTTTTACTTATTTTATTTTATTTTTCTTATGTTAAATATTTTTTATTTTATTAACTTAAGTGGTAGTCGAACTCACGACCTCTTGAAATGTTTAACAAAACTTCTACTTTGCGTTTTTAGAAGAGGTAAATTTTTGGGTTGAGAAGTTAGTATTTATTGTCATATGTAATTATCAAATGAGCGCAAAGCGATTCGTAGTTGTCTCGATAAAAAAAAAATACTAAAACACATGAACATTGAATTGACAAAAAGAGATCATTTTTCAATTCCACCCATCTAATTAAGTTGAGTTGTACACATCCAAATGTTATACATCAATGCCAAAAAATGGTATATATTACATCATATATAGATTGACATTAGAAAATTCATTTCTAGGCATTTTATAGTCTCAAATGGATGATAGTGATGCTTCGATTAAAAAAAAAAAAAAAAAGCAACGAACCTTCACACCACACATTTGACCCAATTACTTGTTAGATCCCAAATAGCCATTGCTACCACTAACCCAAAAAAGGGGGACATCGATAACATTCGAGGCTATTTCTTCCATGAAAATTGTTGATTTTTTCTTGCCAAATTTCTACCTCTAAGGGACATGACATTGATACCATTCGAGGATATTTCTTCCATGAAAATTATTGATATTTTCTTAGTGAATTTCTACCTCCAAGGGACGTTCAAGTGCGTATTTTCTTGTCTAAACAGATTGCAATGGGGCGTTTGATGAGGATCAACACAGTTGGGACTCTTTTTGATCATTTTATCATAAAAGTCAACAAATTTACTATGATGGGAACACACAGGTTATACAAATTGCAATATTTTAGCATTCGCTGATCAATTCATTCAAACACCGTCTTTTCCTTGTCGTGTCAGCGAAATCACACAAATGCTATGATAAAAAGAACTTGACTTAAAAAATTTAGCAATTTTAAAAATCCATAGAAAAAAAATGTCATGTATGAGCGTCCTTGACCTCTCATTCCTCAACTGTTTGATGACAGGAAATAATAGCAAGAAGTAGTGAAAGAGAGGAAATCAAGTTAAAGGTAAAGTAAAAAAAAAAAAAATCAAGAAGATAAAGGTAAAACCATTCAAATGCCCAAAGAAGACAAAGGACCAAAAACCATTGGAAAAATAAATAAGCCAGCAAAGGGTAAAAGAAACTAAAAATTACATCACCCGAAGAAGAGAGAGTTAATTTGTACCACCATTCTATAACGCATGAAGGCCGAAGAATTGTGTCCTGGATCTTCAAGAAATGTCTAGTCTTGTTGTAGATCAACCCACTAAATCACTTGACGCCTGCTTTGTGATCCAATTGAAGGCTCTATTAAACATAAGAATGGTTCAAAAAAAAATTAAGACTTTGAAAAATTTAAAACCATTAGAAAATAAAAGTCATTGATTTACACCCCAAAACATTCTAATCTCAAAAAAAAAATCAAGAAGACGAACTGATGAAGAAGATGAAGAAGAAGAAATCGAAGACGATGCGGTCGGCATTGAAGATCTCGCGGAGTTGGTTTTCTTGATATCTCTTTTCAGGACCTGTAATCGGACGAAGAGGAAGAAGAGGCGTGGCGATGAAGAAGATGAAGAAGAAGAAATCGAAGACGGCGGTGGCGGAGCTTGAAAGAATTGAAAGAATGTCTTCCTCTATGCTTGATGTTCTTAACTCACGGTGCAGAACCGCCAGGCGAAGGTGTCGGTGGTGCCGTCCGCGGCCGCGCTGGTAATCAAGGCTTTGAAGGAGCCTGAGAGGGATAGGAAGAAAACGAAGAACATCAAGCATAGAGGAAGACATTCTTTCAATTCTTTCATGGTATCAAAGCAATAGGGTTTCTTCCCCTCTCCGATCCGCCTCTTCCTGCTTCCTCGCGCTCGCCTCGCCGATCCGCGTTTTTTCCGCCTCTTCCTGCTTCCTCGCGCTCACCACCGACGCCGGCGCCTTGTTCTTCTTCTTCTTCTTCGGCAGGACCACTTGCTCTTCTTCCACTCCACACTCTTCGTCTCGTCCTCCGTCCAAACCCTAATCGCTCTCGCTCTCCGACATGCCGCCGAAGTTCGATCCATCTCAGGTGGTGACGTGTACGTCCGCGTCACCGGCGGCGAGGTTGGCGCGGCGAGCTCCCTGGCTCCGAAGATCGGACCGCTCGGCCTCTCGCCGAAGAAGATCGGAGAGGACATAGCCAAGGAGACAGCCAAGGACTGGAAGGGCCTCAGAGTGACGGTGAAACTCACGGTGCAGAACCGCCAGGCGAAGGTGTCGGTGGTGCCGTCCGCGGCCGCGCTGGTAATCAAGGCTTTGAAGGAGCCTGAGAGGGATAGGAAGAAAACGAAGAACATCAAGCATAGAGGAAGACATTCTTTCAATTCTTTCAGAGCTAGTTTTGTCCCTGTTATTTCGGCGAATCGTTGAAGACGGCGGTCTGTAATCGGACGAAGAGGAAGAAGAGGCGTGGCGATGAAGAAGATGAAGAAGAAGAAATCGAGGACGGCGGTCGGTTTCGGTTTCGGTTTCGTCTAATTCGTTTTACGGAACTGCAATTTTGAAGGTTTTATCCAATAGTGAAACCGTCAATTAAATTAGATTTGATAATTTACTTACGAAATTGTCCTTATTTTGATTTTTTTTCATTTAAGGTAATAAGGGCATACTTGGGAGATTTAGCCAAAAAGGCTTCACGGTTAACCGTTTGGGGATTGCTATTATAATAGTATAGATATATATATATATATATTTATTTTATAAGTTTTTAATTTAAAATCTTAATTTAATTAATTTTACTTATAAATATTAAAACGTATAAAGAAAGTTTTCTAAATATTATATGAAGGTTCTTTAATGCGTGCAAGATATTTTCTAACTTCATGCATTTCTAAAATAGTTACTAAGAATATCTCCAATGGAACTATGGATTGGGGTGAAAATGGATCCACTTAGGATACAATTCACATCCAACCAAAAAATGTTCTCCAATGGGACAATGGATTCATAATGTCTATCCTATGTGACATGAAATCAAAGTGGAAGGTATCTACTACAATGTATACTTCTAGACATTGTGGTAGGCTATGACGTCGACATTATTAATTTTTTTAAAATTTTTATTTTTTCCAAGCCTTTATTAATATTATGAAAATTGAAAATAAAAGTGTCAACTCATCAATCCATGGTCTAAATTCATGTTACCATTGGAGATGCTTTAATGTGATACATATGTAATTAAGGAAATAACTATGTTGATTCAAATTGGGAAAGCAAAATGGACATGCACTTATGAGTGTTCATCGATTTATGGATCGATATGTGCGCACACAAAAATCGATGTGTATCTAAAAGATACTCACAAGTGCGTGCCTGCTTTGGGTCACCTGGGTGCGTTTGCTCAACTTTTTTTTTAGTTAATAAATATAAACTTATTCACATATAATTAATGTATATATAAATTAATATTATATATAAAAAAATTTAAAAAGTGGGGCCCCCAAAATATGGGGCCCTGAGCCTTTACCCCAACGGTTTGGGGTCGGATGTGACCTAGATTGTACTACTAAAATTCATAATGGATTTAGAGGACAACCCCACAAAAAGAAACAAAATGAAAACAAACTAAACAAACCTAACATTGCTAGAACACATAAAAATACTCAAATAAGAAGAAATGCAGAAACACCAAAACAACAACCAAACTTGCTGGAGTGCATAAAATCCTCCACTCATGATCACTTTTTGATGTCTTTCGCTTTATCTGTCATTCTCTTTCATCCTCTCTCGATGCATATCTATTATGCCTTTATTTCTCCGTTGACAACCAAAAAAAATAGTTATTTTGTGGAACCTAAAGACAGTCCGCCGTTTTCATTGACAAGCCAAGACGGAAGGTATTGCTATAGATTTTTGTTATCTTCTCAAGTCTGGTCCCTATTAAACAGCAAAACAAAGAGGGATAAAGAAAGGGGGAACGCTTAAATACAGTGCTAATATAGGCAGTCTCTCCAGTCCACACTCCTGCATCTTCCACGTGTCCATTTTTTACCGACAAAAAAAGAGGGCCGCTAAGGGCACCCCACCTATTAATGAAGGCACCCAGTTAATGTGGGCACAAATTGATTTACCTGGGGCACCCGAAAATTAAACCCAAAATACCAAAAATACCCCTAGTGCAAAAAACCCTTACACCCCACCACCACTACCACCACTACCGCCACCACCACCGCCACCACCATCACCGAACCCCGAGCACCCGACCACCCCCACCACCACCTTCACCGAACCACGAGCACCCCACCACCTTCACCGAATCTGTTGTGCAAGAACCCATTTAGTTTGAATCGACCGGTGAGAGGAATCTCCAAAATCGTGTTTTCCGTGTCTCGCCTTGTGTTTCTCCTTTGGTTTACGGCTTTTTGAGGTTCGTAGGGTCGTGGTGTGAGCCGATTTCGTCTCCAAGTTAGGGTTCGGTTGAATAGTTAAAGAAATGAGAATTCGCGGTTCTCGGCCACACAGCCGAGAGGCGTGCTAACGATCTCGGCCTCGCATGCCGAGACGAGAAGCTACGATTTTGGGAACTCGAAGTCTCGACCACAAAGGCCGAAGAGTTCACGGTGTCGCGGTTACGCATGGCCGAAAGTACTCTAGTTCTCTCGGCGAGACATGACGAGAGCTACAATTAGTGGTAGGTAATGTGGTGTCGGTGGTGTACAATCGAGAATGTGCTCATATTCTCGGTTGTACACCGGCGTACCATACCGTGACCTAAGTACACCTCTCGGTCCTTTGGGACCGAGACATCACCATACATCTCGGTCTGCGAGGCCGATACAATCGCGCACCCGGACAAAAACTTCTCCCAATGCATAAAAAACACAAAAAATCTGCAAAAATTACCTCAAGGACGACTTCATCTCGCACCGAAGCATTACAATCCTCCATTATATAGTGGAAACATCTTCGGATTTGAAGAAATTACCAAACCCTACGTTGACAAACAAATCATCATTTTCACCGTTTTCCACAACTAAACAGTTCTAATAAACTATCATATGGTTGTCAAACATTGTTTACTCATTTGTCGGATGATGTCAATCCGCAAGAATCGATAAAAAGTCGACAAACGCGGTGTGGATTTGTGGTTCAACCTTGTGGTGGGGTGCCTTTTTTCTTTGTCAAAATGATTTGTGAGGTTTGAATCACTATATATACAAGGGCAAAATAGTCTTTTCCACTTTTGCTGAAATTTTTACAAAAACTTTGGGTGCCTTCATTAAATGGTGGGGTGCCCTTAGCGGCCCTCCAAAAAAAGCAATGCAAACTTTGTTCTTGCCTTCCAACTTTGCCCCTCCAAATTAAGTACACACATGACACTATGCTTATATAAAATAAATATATATTTATTTAAAATCGACCCTTGCTTATTTCTATTTTATTCAAGTTATTATATGATAGAAAAAATTGTAGACTTCGTGATTATTCACATTTTTTTAATAAATGATGTTAAAATGACACCTTGAAGTCACACTCAAAGTCACATCGAGATGACATGACGTGTGCACCATACGTAAAAATGGGTTTGTGCACATATATAATTATCGGTGCATAACATGCAAGTGTGTATTTTGAGATGTGCACTGACGACTATCAAAGACACAGGCCCACATACCACGTCACCGAATGTGACTTTTAAGGTATCATTGTAGCATTTTCCTAACATAAAAATAATAAGTGACTTTAGGGTACGAGCGCATAATTCTCGATGCATAACACGCGGAGCATATCTCAAGGCGTGCATGGACGGCTCTTAAAGACATGAACCCGCATGTCACATCACTCGGTGTGACTTTAACTGTAACTTTAGGGTGTGATTGTAGCATTTTCCTATAACGTATATGTATGTATATAAGAATATATGGCGATTTCTTCAAAAAAAAAAGAGAAAAATAATATATGAAGATTATTTGAGGAAATAGAAAAAGTGTGTATCGTGTGTATTTAGAGAATTTGGTACTTGCATGAAGGGGCAAAGTCGGAAGTAAAGAACAAAGTTTGCACTGCCTACTAATTCGAGGGCCGCTAAGGGCACCCCACCTATTAATGAAGGCACCCAAATTTTTTGTAAAAATTCCAGCAAAACTGGAAAAGACCCTTTTGCCCCTGTATATATAATGATTCAAATCCCACAAATTATTTTGACAAAGAAAAAGGGCACCCCACCACAAGGTTGAACCACAAATCCACACTGCGTTTGTCGGCTTTTTATCGATTCTTGCGGATTGACATCATCCGACAGCGAGTTAACAATGTTTGACAACCATATGATAGTTTATTAGAACTGTTTAGTTGTGGAAAACAATGAAAATGATGATTTGTTTGTCAACGTAGGGTTTGATAATTTGCTCAAATCCGAACTTGTTTCCACTATATAATGGAGGATTGTACCGCTACGCTACGGCAGAAGAGGAGGTCGAAGTTGAGGTAATTTTGCAAATTTATTGTGTTTTTTTTTGCGGTTATCCGAAGTTTCTGTCGATGTGCGCGATTGTATCGGCCTCGCAGGACCGAGATGTATGGTGATGTCTCGGTCCTAAAGGACCGAGAGGTGTACTTAGGTCACGGTATGGTACGCCAGTGTACAACCGAGAGTATGAGCACATTCTCGGTTGTACACCACCGACACCACATTACCTACCACTAATTGTAGCTCTCGTCATGTCTCGGCCGAGAGCACTAGAGTACTCTCGGCCATGCGTAACCGAGACACTGTGAACTCTTCCGGCCTTTGTGGCCGAGACTTCGAGTTCCCAAAAATGTAGCTCCTGTCTCGGCCATGCGAGGCCGAGACAGTTAGCACAGTCTCTGACTGTGTGGCCGAGAACCGCGAATTCTCATTTCTTTAACTATTCAACCGAACCCTAACTTGGAGACGAAATCGGCTCACATCACGACCCTACGAACTGCAAAAAAGTCGTAAACCGAAGGAGAAACACAAGGCGAGACAAGGGAAACACGATTTCGGGGATTCCTCTCACTTTGGTCGGCTCAAACCAAATGGGTTCTTGCACAACAGGTTCGGTGAAGGTGGTGGTGGGGGTGGTGGGGTGCTCGGGGTGGTTCGGTGAAGGTGGTGGTGGGGGTGGTGGGTGCGAGGGTTTTTACACGAGGGGTATTTTTGGTATTTTGGGTTTAATTTTTGGGTGCCCTAGGTAAATCGATTTGTGCCCACATTAACTGGGTGCCTTCATTAATAGGTGGGGTGCCCTTAGCGGCCCTCAATAATTCCCTGAAAGGTGGACACGTGGAGGATATAAGAGAGTGGACTGAAAAGACTGGATATATTAGGACTGTATTTAATCGTAGATCATGGGTTCACCAACAACACTCGCAGTCGCCGTAGCGTGTCGCGGCATCTCCTGAAGCTCCATATGTCTTCTAGGGTTTCTTCACAGCCGTTGCGTATGTTTTCTTCCCATTTAATTTAGAGGGTTTTAAAAATATGCCATCAAGAATATTAAAAAAAAGGGAGTGAAAGCGTTGGACTTATATACCCGACCCTCACTAATTTAGAGGGTTTTAAAATTGCGTGCAAATGAGATTTTTTTTTGGACTTCAACAAGAGTAAAATAATAGATGACCTTCATAACCTTGTATTTTGACAAGTGATGCGTCGTCTATCTCACCAAAGATGCTTTGGTTAGTGCAAATGACAATTACAACCACAATTTTGAACTATATTGTATACAAAACAAATGATAATTTTTTTTTGTTTGTTTCTTTTGTGATCGCACCAATGAGTGTGGGCATTATTAAGCCTTAATGGGGATGGACCTTCCAACTCGTTTTGTTTTATTTTACTTACGAGACTCATGGCATGTTTGGATCACATATTTGGGAGTCCAAAGATTATGGGATTAATTTACACTAGGATTAACACTTGGGTTTATGTATTAATCCCTTTTATGATGACTTATTCGGTTGAGAGTATTGAGGGTAGGATTGTATGTGTTTGCAATGGGGTGAAGTTACTAAAGTGCCCTTCCATTTATATATATATATATATATATATATATATATATATATATATATATATATATATATATATATCCCCAAATTGAGAAAACTTTCGCACATTATATCTTGTCTGAATCGCAAGAAGAGGCGTTGTGGTGGACTCATGGAGATCCAATTCGACACACACACACACACACATTATGAATTAAACCCAATTCGAGACACAAACTATTATGTACGCGAACCGAACACCTGCATTATTTAGTCCAACTACTTAATCCTGCCCTGTCCTATGAACCGAACATGCCATCATAAACTGAGACCTCACCTAAAGAGAGATTTGAGTTCCTTGCCTCTTTGATCAAGCCATTGTTAGTACAACGAGCTTTTTGTCAAACAGATATATCTTCCACTAGGAATACAATAGCTTGTTAATTTGTTTGTAGCGTTTTAAAAACGTAAATGAACGAGTTTTAAGGGAAACCTAAGGTTGTGCCCTAATGTCACAATGGCGTCTTATGTTCCACCTACACCATTTTCGAGTAAAATATGATGGTTATGGTTGAAAATGGACTCTGGCTTATATGATTGTAGCCTTTATATATACTAGTTTCAGGTCGTGCTACGCACGATTGACCCGCTCGCTTCGCTCGCGGGAATTAATTTTAGTTAATTAACCAAAATTGAAAAGAACCACTTCAATTAATAGAAAATATGAAAAACAATAAGTAGAAGGCGACTAACACTTGAAACTAATTGAACAACACGATCTTCTAAATCTTTCTTATTTTGTTAAGTGCGGAAAAAACTTGCATATAGATTTTTCTTAAGCATACTAATTAACCTTGCCAAAATTGTCTCTTTCATCCCATCAGAGCAATGCATTCGGTTTTGCACTTCATGATTAGTATCATAAAAATACAGTTTCAAAAAAGATGGATGCTCCTTGTCATGAAGTAAATTATTTATAAAATCGAACTATATAGACCAGATGAAAGAGGGCTTTTGGTGTTAAATTCAACATTGAATCAAGGGTGGATTAGACCCAAATTTCTTTCAAAAACCATGAATCAAATTGAACCATATAGACCAAATGATTAACTCACATTTGAATCGAACATCTCGAAAAAAAAAAAAAAAAAAAAAAAAAAAAATTGGAGAAGAAAGGTTGATTAACTCACATTTGAATCGAATAGCAAAGGAAAGCAACGAATGAGTCGATGAAGGAAAGCGAGAGAATGAATGATTTGAAGAGGAAGGAAAGTCGTTGATTAGTTGAGTTGTTGATCAATTTGAAGAGGTATGAGAGTCATTTGAGTTGTTGATCGATTTGAAGAGGCGGTGCTCAAGATGTTGAAGAGGTAGCGTATATATATATGATAGATATATAGTTGCTTTTATATATATCATAGATTTATATGGGGAAAGAAGTAAATATGATAGATATATATGGGCAAAGAAGTAAATTTCATTACCACTCAAAAATTTGGTATTCGTGCTTTTATATATATGATAGGTATATATCTACCTATATATTAAAAGCACAAATATCAAAAGATTTCTTCGTTATTTGAATTATCTTTTTTATCCTTTAATTACTTATTAAATAGTCGATTTTCTTTTTAATAGTTTCTTTCACGTTTAACTTAACCAATTACCCCTTAAATAAAATTTTAATTAAGACACCCAAATAGAATCTATGTATAAAATTTTAATTAGCTATAATCTGCCAAAAAATTAATTAGATATGTTTTTGGTTTTTTTTTTTTTTTCTTTCTAATGATTGAGAAATTATAGTAAAGCAAGAGTTTATGTTCAAGTCAAACTCCAATCACTGATCAAACACCTATATATATATATATCTACACAAATCGTGACACCAATTAACACTTATATAGTAATGATAATTTCGATTTTCGTAATTCTCTCTCTCTGGAGTATGCGATGATGATTTACCATTATAAAATAAAAAATACTTTTTATATCGATAAGCACTTCAGTCTTTATTTTTATATATTGTTTTGTTTCTTCATATTAGAACTTAATTTTTTATGTACCTTTAAAAATTTTAAAAATATTTTATGAATAATATAAGTATATTATTGTACGTGATTGAATTAATTCCAGCGAGCGCAGCGAGCAGGTTCGGGTTTGATCGTGCAAATCACTTTTGGCATCTTATGTTCCACCTACACCATTTTCAAGTAAAATATGATAGTCATGGTTGAAAATGGACTCCGCTTATATGATTGTAGCCTTTATATATATATATATATTGTTGTGTGACTATTTTATAATCGGCACACCCCAACCAACAAAATATATGCTCAAAAAAATAAGAGATTCGAACATGAGACCTTATAAGGCCCAAGTGAACAACTAACAATCTCAATTATTACACTAGGGCAATGGTTGGTTACATTAATGGCCCCGCCCCTCTTTGCATATGATACAACATAGCTTGCTTGTTTAGAGTTTGCAACTGATGGGTTTCTGCAGACTACAATTGCTTTAAAATTTCATATAATCAATCAACAACAACAACATCGCATAAGTCCAAAATTAATTGAAGTCGCCTACATAAATCGAACTCTTTCATTGTGCTCAATTTACGCCCTTGCTTATTTCTCACTACACCCGAACTCCGATGTAATGCGTAGCTAAGTGGAAGCGCCTCAACATTTATGTGTTTGTTCCATTTCATGAAAAATGACAAATTTTACAATAGCCGTTAACCTATCGCAACCCTTCTCCATTTTCCAAGAATGAAAAATGGACTTGAGGCCTCTCTCCCTATTTTATTGAATATGAAAAATGGGCATCGGAGTCCGCTTTTATGCGGACTTGAGACCGACTATGTAGCGCACGTATAATTAATCAATTAGGTAAAATGATGGGATTGCGAATGTCTGCCAACTAGGTGCATTTTAAGGTGACATTAGTTACGAGCTTCACTTCACCAGATCCACTCTAACAAAAAATAACTAAATAAGAAAAAGCCAAACATTTGGGTTAGTAGCAGAAGCATCACCTTGTGCCTTGTTGGTCAATTGAACACTATCATGCTATGCTATTGTCATATTGTTTGTTAGACGAATATTGCGCTTTGGCTATCACGACGCAACACATTCTTCCCTTGCTCGAACATAAACTCTGCTAGCCAATTCTCGTGACCAAATCATCTTCTGATTGCCTTTCAACATCCAGCTCAAATATTTCTCATCACTACCTTCTTTTGGTTTATGTCGCGCTTCACAGGACTCTTCTTCAACGATGAATCAGGAAGTTGCTATTATATAACTTAGCCGAGTCAGCAGAGAGGGCGTTAAAAGAGGAGGTACAATTACAATAACCCCTTCCGATAGCAGCTAAAGCTCAATCTTCCTAAGAGTGTTCATATAAGTATAACTTGAGAACAACACAAACAATTTCCTGAACCTGCAAAACAACCGTCAACATCGAAAATGAGCCGCCACCAAATCATTGAAATTAGTGAAATGATTGGACTTGGAATGAACCAACAATCAAGTCGGCATTGCAAAGGATAAGCAATAGCATAACAGATGAGAATTAAGCAAAGGTGCGAATGCAATTACCAAACCCACTGGCTCCGATGTTGTGCCATAGCATTAAAGCTTTTGCAAGGATGGTTGTTAATAACGCAGTAAGCCCCCATTCCTTTGGCGTGACTTCTAGCAAATATTATGGACAACCAAACATCTACTGGTCCGATATACTTGCGTGTCATATTTGTGCTGATCTGTTGAGAAACAAATAACATGTCTCAAAATGAGAACAAGACCAGATCCACGGTTAGATATTACAGCCGTATGAAACAACGATTTCAATTTCATGTCTGATTGACCAAATTTTACATTGATCACTGATTTATTCAAACGACCACTAAAGTTGAGCATCATATTAGTTGGGATATTCCAGTCTTATTCAAACAATGGGAAATGCTGACAACAATTCCTTTTTTTAGGCGAGAACGATTACTTGGTTAACTACTGATTCCAGTCATATCCATGGTCCAATATTGTAGCATATGACAAACCAAAAAATGACATTATCCACAGTAAATTCTGATAAAATACAATCCCAATACCAACTCAAAGAGCCAAAACTAGATTAAAAAAGAGATTAGAATATAAATTCAAATGGAAAATAGACTAGAGAGGAGAGACCTTTATGGTTCAAAAATCAGCAAGATAAATACATTCTCAGTAAAAAAGCCTACAACAATTCAAGATGCTGAAATCTCCAAACCTAACATAAAAATCCCCAGGATTATAACCTAAATTCAGAATGCCTTCTATACTACTCGTTCTTATGTGACTAACACAACAAAATATGGACAGAGTACCCTTGATCACAGCTCTATCAATTTCTACACTATGTTTGAGTAAATTCACACTTTTTATATGGTTATTCAAGTTCAAGCTACCACTGCAGTTAAGCACAATATTAGTTGCGATAATCTAGGCTCATTAATGCAATGGAAAATGCTGGAATATTTTCTTTTCTTCAGCAAGAACTTGATTAGTCGGTAAAGTGCAGTCAACAGTTATATCATATCAACACTTAACAGGAATGCGAGGGATGCTATCATTTACTACCAAGAATTCCAGACAAACCATGATTCATCTAGCCATGCTACTGAACTTTCTACTTCCAATGCATGTCACTAACAGAACAGATGCACCACACAACAATTGAACTCTCCGTCATTCTGCATAGAAATCAGATTAACAGGGATTATTGTACCACATTTTAATTTGGGTAAAAACAACAGCAATCTGATAGAACCCCGAAATCTTATTGCTTATCGACAAACGAAGACAACAGCAAGAACCGGAAAACCCAGAGAAGAGTCTTAAATCTCTCTCAACCCAAACTCTTAAGAGTTTCCAAATTACAATCAAGACTCAAGATGTCTTTCTTTACCTTACCACCTCTATTTATACACTAAAAATTCAAACTTAATCAACTACCCTTGTAACTAACTAGGACTCACACCAATAGTATAGTTGTGGTCCCCCTTAGCCTCTATCATTACTCCCCCTTTAAAAATCCACCTTGCCCTCAAGGTGGCATAAGAAAATTGAACTCCGCATTGTGGCAGGAGCATGAATGAAGCCTCGAGAAAATGACCAAGCCAGGATTCATATGAACTTTGCAGCCAAATAACAACATAAACCATTCATCACCTCGATGCTCAACCAAGCCATAGTGATAGTTGCATTGGTCCAAAAGTGAAGAAGCATGACCAAACTAAACTCAGTTGTCTGAACTGTGCAAGCCCATCCCCAACCCCCTTGGACCATATCATCAGCAGTAATGAATAGCAGACTAACCAGCCCAAATGTCACAGAGAGATCCACAAGCTGCCCTAACCAAATAAGGCCCCATGTACTGAAGAACGAATAGAGCGTGACGTGTACACCCTCATATACTCACACTCAATCCAACTAAAAAAAGTTGCATCAAAGTAAGAAGTAATGACACTAAACCCTTAACCACAAAGGGGTATGCGTACTCGTACCCAATTTGTTTAAGAGTTGTACCCATAAGGAAAAGGCAGCAGCAAAATAAGGGCGGGCAACTCAATTCTGCTAGTCGATCTGCAGAAGAGCACCTTCTCAGAGAGCAATATCAGGAGCAAGGAAAGGTTGAAATCATGGGATAGTGGTAACTCAAATTCTTCGACACCGATATGAATCGCAAATGTAGCACTCACCGAACCCACAAGAATGAATCAACCAGAAGAGTTGGACTACTTGCACTGGGAATGTAATCGAAAGGGAGAACCCTTGGAAAGCCTTGAAATTGCATTGAGACAAGACGTAATGTTGAATAAGGTAGAAAACCTTTAATTCGCACACATCTTCCTTGCAACATCACATAAACCAGCGACGTCGTCATTCCCCTAAGAAACAAGATAGAAAATCCAAAGCACAAAAGCACTCCAAATTCACCATTATCTCTACAATGCAAGTTCGTCAGTGCAAGGGGGAGAGGGAAAATGCGATCTTGAACATATTTGTCCTAGGAAGAAGACGAAACAGAAATCACAAGAGGGTTTTGACAGATGTGTAGGCCACACACTTTAAGTGAGATGAACTCAACAAAAACTGAGGATCATCTAGTGTCCCAAAAGTAAGTTGTGCGCAAGGTAACGTGCCTCGCAAGAAAACATTGATGAGACACTCGTTTGCCCTTGATACATACTGCGATCTACAGATCTAGATCTACCGTGAGCCAACACAAGCAAGTTGACTGATTCGAAATCAGAACACCCAAGGAACGATGAAGAGGGAACCGTGACGATGAATCTCTATTCCATGGTTGAAGCCCTTGCGACCGTTGGTGATAAGAACAATAGAACGAACTTAGGCGGTGGCCAGGGAAGTGGTGTTATGGTCGCGTCGCCATTGTTGTGTCCTCATACGTGCGAACCATCCGCTATAGTCAACGGATCTATGGCTATATCTAGACGGAAAATCTTGGTAGGAGACAGATCTGGTGGTCGTGGTGATGGTGGAGGGGCTGGGTCTGTCCCGAAGGCGCTCAGATTGTCCAACAACGTCAGACCTGCTGAATTTGGGCATTTAACTCCATTGGACTCCTTGATATGTTGAACACCCAAGATTTTCGACAAGTTAGCAAGAGGTTGAGGGAGAGGCTTTTCGATCTGAAATACCAACCAGAAATCGATTGCTCTGATAGCATTGATAAAATCCCGAAATCTAATTGCTTAATCGACAAAAGAAGGCAACAACAAGAACCAAAAAACCCAAAGAAGAGTCTTAAAACTCTCTCAGCCCAAACTCATAAGAGTTTCCAAATTACAATCAAGACTCAAGATGTCTTTCTTTACCTTACCACCTCTATTTATATTACACTACAAATTCAAACTTAATCAACTGCCCTTGTAACTAACTAGGACTCACACCAATAGTATAGTTGCAGTCCCCCTAGCCTCTATCACAATCTTACAAAAGAGAAAAGATCGTAGACAAATGAAATTGTGTTTCAGAACCTCAAACAAGTACACATTAGTGTTGATTGAAAAATACAATTTTATATATATATATATAACTCAAAGTGCACGAGAGACTTACAAGTTCCCAGGCTTCAATGCTTCTTTCTGGATACTTGCTTAGGAACATGCTGTCCACAAGTTAAACAATAAGCAAAATCCTTAGCATCTCAATATATTAGTTTGCATTATGCAGTAATCAATCGTACTTCAAACATAATTCTGAGGAAAATGCACAAAAGATCCTTAGAAGAAAAAACTTCAAAAGCCACCACAAACCAAAACCATTCAAACCCTTGCCAACCCCAAACAGAAAGAAAGGGAAATGAAAATGACGGTGGCTTCTCTTCCAAAGAAAAAAAATCTTTGCACCACGCTTCATAGTTCAATAGGGCAGCAAATACAAGGATGATCCTTCTTGAGAAAACAGCTCTCTTCAAGGCCAGGTTATCTTAAGAACTATAATGTCCTTGTGGAAGGGTTCCTGATTCAAACCAGAAAACTCCGATATAACAAGATACAAAGAGAATTTGGCTTAGTGACGTGCAAGTACAAGATCACTGTCACAACCATGTCCAATTGAGTTCACCAATCAAGGCTATGACAACACCCTCTATGACATTACATGCTAACTTGTCAAACCAGCATAATACCAATTTTATTCAATTGTGTGCCTTCTCAAAAGAGAAAGTGATATCGGCATAAATGTCTTTTTTCTAATTTCTTAATCTCATTCTCATGGTAGTGGACATCACCAAACTCTGACAAAAGTACACATTAAACAAAAGAGTAAATAGTGGTTTTTTAGCCCGTTAGGCCAAGACAAAGGAAATCCTTCCCAATTAGTCGTGGACTGTAAAAAGAAAAAGAATATAACTTACTATGTACCGCTGCGCACATCACGATGATTTTGATGACCAGAAACCCCATAGCCATCGAAGGTAATTAACTAGAAAACATCAAACCAAAATCAGACTGTAATATGAGAAACACGAAAAAAATTGTTGTTTTATAAATAAATTCTAAAATTGATTTCCTCAAAAATTTTATTATAGAAATAAATAAAAGATCTCAAACCAAAATCAGACAGTAAGATGAGAAATATGAATTGCATTATCCGTATTTGTAAATAAATTTAAGTTTTAACAAAAAAAGGAAAAAAAAATCTTTAGTTCTAAATAAGTGGTAGC
Organism: Stephania cephalantha; assembly: GCA_039657325.1. Classification (NCBI taxonomy): domain Eukaryota; kingdom Viridiplantae; phylum Streptophyta; class Magnoliopsida; order Ranunculales; family Menispermaceae; genus Stephania; species Stephania cephalantha. Next base: position 9,440,181 of record CM077579.1, read on the forward strand.
ATACACAGTGGATAGCAAATATCTTTGATAATCAATAGTATCGCACGTTAATTTTGATAAACCAAGTAAAAGTACTTGATGAAGAATCAAAGATCTTACCAATTGTAACCAAAAAAAAAAAAAGATCTTACCAATTCAATGTCGTTAGCTATAATCTCCTCTTCAATAATCTTCGATAACAAACTAGAGCTCCATATATTACTAAAGCCATCCTAACCGGCAAAAAGAACTCCATAATCAGAAACTTATTAAAAAGGTCAAGTTTATGAATTAATGAACCAAAGAACCCATAGTCTAGGACTTTAGGTAATAATTTTAAATATTACAATAGAGGAGAGTTTACCTGTAAATTAGGGTGGTCTATGATCTTAACTTGTCCAATTGGAATCTGTATGTCAGCAAGAGCTATTATGTTTGCATATATTTCAAGGACAAATATTATTGATGATAACAATCAGCACTCAAGACAATAGCAAAACTTGGTTGGTAGTTGATTTGACTTTTAAATGATATACAAATCCAAAAACCAGCCAAAATGTCACGAATAAGCATAAAGTTTGTCTGAGATTTATTAGTCTCTCACTTATTACCTAGGTTAATGAGTTTCGGTCAAAAGTTCATGTTTCAAACTAGCAAATAGTCACCTTGAGAGAAGCACAAGCACAAAGGAGCTCTTCCCTTCTAATATTTCCCTTCCCATCAGCATCACCTGCTCTTATAGAAATCAACAATGAAACCATCCAAAGGTGACTAAATGGAGACTCCGGTCACATTATTGAGCAAAGATAACTATCAACCTTCAAACTATTCAAATCCAACAAAATAATCCTTGAGTAAATAAAAAGTAGATTTACACATTACTAATAATATATATTTTTAGTCAAAGCATCTCTGATGAGATGGATGAACATGAGACATCAATTGCCGAAAGACAAGGTTTGGGAAGGTCGTGGGTTCGACTCCCATTGAAGTTTATACAATAATAATAATAATAATAATAATAATAATAATAATAATAATAATAATAATAATAATAATAATAATATTTTTAAATCACTTACTATTAATAATATAAATAAATGATGCTTAAAAAATTAATTTAGGGTTAATACCTAAAAAAAAACACAAACTATTAGATTTTTTGCAAATCTAGAACAAACTTTGATATTTTTCAAATATATCACAAACTTTACTTTTTTGTTGCAAATCTATCACAAACCTTATATTTGCTTCAATTTTGGGATCCCCTTTATCATATTTTGATGCTTTTATTTCATCTCGTTTTGACCATTGTCTTATATCACTATGTATAACTAATTAAGGATCTAGATAACTCAAAAAAGAGATCTCATGCTTTCTTCCACTTAATCATGAATCTAGAGGAAGACATTTTTGAACCATGATGCGCTTCATGATTTTGAAATTAAGAAAGAGTTGCTTGGTCGAACAATGGTTGTGCTGACCATGGATCCAATGAATTACAAACAAATTAAAGTTGACATTTGTTATCAAAATTTGAAAAAATTGAGCTCACATATACGCATAGATATATCTCTAAGCAAACAAAAAAATAAAAGAACAATCCGAGGCATGATATGAACATTGTATACAATTAGTTCGAGTCTTTTTCTTGTGGGTTTTTATGTTTCATGAGAGAGGTTGAAACCAAATTAGAGATTGTGATAGATTTTGAAAAAAAAAAAGTAAAGTTTGTAATATATTTGAAAAATCTTAAAGTTTGTTCTAGATTTGCAAAAAATCTAATAATTTGTGTTTTTTTTTTGGTTATTAACCATTAATTTATTTAGAAACATCTTGGTTCTTAAAGAACCAAGGTATCTGAAAACATTGAGACCTACATATCACCATACCAAATACACTCTCCTAGAAGTGCAATTTTCATCTAAGAAACACGTTAACAAAATTAACTAATATAAATGATCAAAGTTGAAAATCGGGACAAGGTAGATCCAAAATAAGGCTTTTGTCGAACCATTGCTAGGGCATCTCTAGTGAGATGAATGAGGCATCACCTGCCAAAGGCAAGGTTGGGAGCTCGACTCATGTTGGAGTTAAGGATGTTGTAATTAAGTTGGTTTCTTATCAAAGGAAAAATCAAACTTTCATTCATTTTAAATCGAAACATAAATGAGTCTTCAAAAATTCAGCCTAGCTCTTATTGAAACATAAATAAGTTTTTCAAAAATTCAGCATAGCTCTCGTTATTACTACTCTGTAGAAAACTAGTGATGATATCTTCTACAACCGATAGTTTATGAATCTCACATTATTACTACTCTGTAGGAAACTACTGACAATATATGTGAAATCCCTGATATAAACATGTATTAGGAGTTAATTACGAGATTATTGGGTTTTAATCACGTGTTGTGGATTAGGACTCGGATCGGTGAAAAAGGGAAATCACTAGGTCAAAGTTATTTTTCGTTGGTAAATACCTAATTTATGTAGTATATGGTATTTTGTCGCAAAGTCGGAGTGAATTAGGGTTACAAGTGCGTGTTGAGGTGTATCCTCAATTTTTGTGGTAATCAGGGTTACGAGTGCGTGTCTGAGTGACACAAGTGGAAATAAAAATCATTAGTTGCTCGAAAACTAGTAAATCAAATATTATCACATGAGGCTTTAGCCTCGTTTTTGTGCAAGTCGAGATTGGTGAGATTGTAAAACGAGAACGAAGTTGGTGCGAGACCTTACCTCGAGTTACATGTCGGTTGGCGGTGGTCGATGTTGAGAAAAAGTCTAAATTGGTGCAAGTTTGGTTAAGTATGGCAAGAAGATTGGTTCGCAAGATTTTAGTATGTCATGGACAAATTTAAGATTTTTAGAGTTTTGGTGTGACCAAAATCAGAGTTTTGAACGTTTTATGAAATTGTATGGTTTTGTCGAGAGTTTGGTTCGATTTGGTGAAAAACTGGATCCAAAACGAGCTGCGAAAGTCAAAGCACGTTAAAATAGAGATTTTTAGAATTAATAAATAAAAATAAATTAAGCCATTTGAAACGATCGGCGAGGTTTATATTTGGTTTCTCAACTTCTCAAATCCATCTTTCGCTCTTGGATCTCCCTACGTCTGATTTTCTTACGGTTTCTCTCCACAAATCAGTAGAACGTCGTGAGAGGGTAAGTTTGACCCGAGTTTCTGCGATGGAAACGAGGGATTCGACTATGATTTGGTAAATTCTCAATTCTTGACATTTCTATCAATTGAATTTGAATTCTCGCGATTTTTCGATTTCTCTCACTGTGTTTTGACAGGAATTGATAGAAATTGTTGTGAATTAGTGTCTTGGGTTTATTTGCACCAATTTGGAATAAATTCCATCGATGTGGGTTAGGAATTCAGTGAATTAAGTTGATGCAATTCAGTTGAGAACTATTTTGAAGTTGTTTTTATTCTTGAACTTAATTTACATTGGGATTTTAGATGAATTGATTATTTGTTTTCATCCAAATTGACTCCACGAGTTTGTGGAAATATTTTGAAATTGGTATTGAGTGGTTTCCTGGTGTTTGGTGTCGAGTTAGAGGATTAATTGCGAAAAATCTCGATTTGGAGAAGATTTGATAGTTCAAAATTAATTAAGTTTGCCTTATCAACAGGCTATGTTCGAAAATCCATAACTTCTCCGTTTGTAATCTGATTTGAGTGTTCTTGAAGTCAATGGAAAATATGAAGTGATGTCTACAACTTCCTTTTTAGTCAATGTTACAAATCTTGAGGTTTAAAAGGTTAAAAAGCTACCCCAAGTTAGCAAGTTGAAAGCTAGTTGAAATTGTTATAAATTATTATTTTTTGAAATAGTTCTCGAGCGTACTTTGGTCGCAATTTTCGTGGGGTTTCATAATTTGGTTTCACTTGAACCTTGACCCATATTATAATTGATATGTAGAGAAGCAATTTGAGTCACTTTCAAGGTGATCTAACGTTTTAGCAACCTCGAAAATTTAGCTCAAAGTTGGTTGGTTGTAAGTAAACCCTACAATGATATCTACTACTTATTGAATATCTTTGTACATGTAATTCATCATAATTTGCATTGCATTTCATCACTCTTGGTCATGCATACACGAGAAAAAAGGTAAGCTTGTTTGGAGTCTTGTTTGATTAAAATTGAATTTCAATCTTTCCTCTAAAGTCGGGCCGGTAGGATTGGTTCCAGACTCTAACGCCGACAAGTTACCTTTGCATTTCATGATTTCTTAATATTGTTCTTGTACTACATTTGGAAGACGTCGTCTGATTGTAGTTAGAAAACAAAAAAGGAATGGATTGCATGTCATATTGACGCATATATCCTGTTGATTTATTTTGAAATGCAATTATATGTCTCCATGTATCAAACTAACAATTGCATGAGTATAAATTAATGTAGGAATTTACTTATCTGACATCCTCAAGTTGTTTTTGATGATGTCAGGAGTACGGTGAAGGCATAAGAGAAAGAAAAGACTTAGAAAACTTTGGTGATTTCTTTACATTCTTTCTTTTCCTTTATATATCAATTATGATAGTATTGTGTTTATGGGACTCTGGGATGAGAGTAGGTCGTAATATTGTAGAGATACAATGATAAATGTTTGATATGTTCTGAACTGGTTATTAACTTCATTTTTTATATAAATATTGAGAGTGAAGGTATTATGATATGAATTAGGTTTTAAAGTTTGAACTTGTGTAATCGAGTCATAATTAGACTTTGTGAATTCTTTTTGACAATAATTGAATTGTTATGGATTGTAACGACCCGAATAATCTAATCCTATTTGTATGTCGTGTAGGACCGTGACCTGTCGGCCAATCCTACATGACGATCTCGGTCAACACTCGGGTGTCGACAGCGAGGTAAATTAATAATTTAAACTAATTTTACTTGTGTTTGATGCCGTGTATTATTTATAACTGTATAAGTGTGCACACAAGTGTAGGTTCATATCACGAATTCGAGTGAGCGGGATAGCAACTTCATGGTGTGTGCACGCGAACGACGGGTAGTTGGGGCTTATGGTTAGTTCATAGCTTATGAGTTATTCTTTCTAATTCAAGATGTACACCTAAGTCACAATGTAATAACAATTAGGTGTCTAAGTTACATATGGAATTAATAGAGACTAGTGTAAGTTTAAATTAATTAATTAGCCTAAGCAATACAACAACAACAACATAGCCTCAGTCCTAAATTAATTGGGGTCGCCTACATGGATCAAACTTTTCCATTGTGCTCGTAATTAGCCTAAGCAATCTGATTGAGAAATTCCAAATTTATCACAAATGCCTAAGTCATGTTAGACTTAGTGGGTTATTAGTGGAAAGCCATAGTGGAATTATGCCAAATAAACATCATGGATGGTCATTGAGATTTGGGGCAAATGAAGATACTAGATTGATCAAATGGTTTAGACTTGAGGCCAAGACCTATAAATAGGACTTTTATGTTTATTCATGCATGTTGAGAAGAAAAAATTCAGCACTACTTTGGGAGATAAGAAGGGGATTCTTTGCTAGAAATTAAGGAAATTGAGGTCTAAGTTAAAGGATCAAGCCAACACAAGTTAAGGCTCCAAAGAGATTGAAAGAAACAAACCTTAGGTATGAACATCTCCACTCTTTTGCTCAATTGAATGCATGTTTGGGGCAATTGGGGCTGAAATCTTGAAATGAAATTGAACACATCAATCCTATGATGATTTTGAACCTAACTTTGTGAGTTCAAATGCTTTTTAAATAAATTCAATCAAGGATGCTAAATTTTGATTGAAATGCATAAGTTTGAGTTCAAAAATTTGGGTTTTTGAGTTGATTCTATTTAGGACTGAAATTTCTATTTATATATGGTTGTTAGATGCATGGGTTTTGGTGTCTTTAGGTGTATTTTAGTATGGTTTGTAGTGCTGGAAAGAATTGGAATGGAATTCATGTTTCATGTTCTTAATGATTGAATGCATGGTTGTATAATGATGATGATGATGATGATGATGATTATGATGGTTGTTGTCACTTGTTGGATTTTGGTGGTTGTACCCCTACAAGTAGAGGCTAGGGAGGTTTGGGCACATGGAGTTGGCCAATTTTGGATTTTGAGGATTTGATCTTTATGCAAGGAGATTATTCTAGAAGTTGCGTTTTAAGTGTTTGATGAAATGTCACAACGAAAAGAACTTGATATTTTGCTACGAAAATCGGGAGAATTGTATTTTGTATATCTTATTTTGATCTTACTATTTCATATTTGGATTTAGAATTGGTTTAATGGGTTAGAAGGAGTTTTGAAAATCAATCCATAATATTCATATGGTGCAATTTTGTTTTTGAGCCATATTGGAGTATAATTTTTGGCGATCAAACGAAGGTTTTAGGGACGAATTCTCAATGAATTTTAATAGTTATATGTCAAATTTAGTCCATGAAAATCAGCTTGAAGTTCGATGCAAGTTTCGTTGGTCAATCGGGGTCAAGTTGGTTGCATTTTAGACAAGCTAGTCTTGTAGAAAAAAAAAGCTGTGCAGTCCAATTTTTTTAACCAACTTGGGTATCAATTTCGGGCAATCAAACTAATGTTTTTAAGCAAAATTTTTGATGGGTTTTGATGTTTATATAACAAACTTGACTCTTAAAATTCAGATTTTGATTTGGAGGTGTTTTGATTGTACTTTTGAGGTCGGGAAGGAGGCCCAAAATTAAAACTCCACTACTTTTCCTACAAGTTTTACAAAATAGATGTTTGAATGTTTCTTCGAGGTTTTTCTTGTCGAATGACTTAAGAATACTATAATTAGATAGAAAGTATCTATTGAAGGTTCCTTAACAATTTAGAGACTTGGTTTGATCGAGTAATGGTCGAGGTTATTGAGACTTTAGTAGTCGGTTATTAAGAAATTTTGGTGGAAAATTCTTACTAAGTCTACTTGAAAACCTCGTGAATGATAAAATAAAAACTTAAAAAATAAAAGCAAGTAAAAAGAGGCTCTCTCCGGGTCTTCTCGATTTGAACCTATGGTGATACCTAGTGTTAAAGTCTGAGAGCCTAAGGGAAGAATGTGGGACCTTTAGAATGGCTTAAAACGACAAAGTTAAGTCTAAGTAAACATTGGAAACATAATAAAATGCCAAAATAAGTTGTTTTGCAAACGAAATGAAATAGTTCATAACAAATGGACTCTAACACATAAAATGAACTCTAGAAGGTATCGGGTACATGGAGCGTCAATGCCAGGTATCGGGAGGATAGCACGGATGTGTAGGAGCCGCGTCTATCTTGGATATTATTGCATTTTGAAGTAAGTAAACCAGTAAGAGCGTCAACATGATTTCTTTTCAACTTCTTATTGTTAATCTCTTAAAAAGCATGCCATACTTGTATTTCATTCTTGTTTCAAGCGGCCTAGGGTCTAGGTAGTCCACCAATTGTGTCATCTCGCGGGTTAAGCATCCAGAGTCACCGTGGCTTCTCGTTGAGGACTATTCAAGGGATAAAGCATCCGGGGTCACCGTGGCTTACCTTGATAGTTAAGGGGTTGTTGGAAGTGACTCGATGAGTCCGCAGTGCCTAGAAAGTCATGTTGGGGCAGTTAGAAGTGGCCTTGGGCCCGCTGTGTCGACTTCAAGCTGTGTTATGGTCTAAAGACCCGTGGTTTGGACCGGATTACCTATTCGCCTATCTTTTGTTTCCGTGCCACTTGATTTTCGTTGCTTACTTGATTAGTCTATTTATCATGCACTTTGTCATTTTATTTGCAGCTTTCTTTAAATACCTGCATGATTTAGAGACTATTGTAATTTATTACTCAGAAATACTGTTGAATCTCTTCTGGCTTTACTCACTGGAATTGTCTCCGTTGGTGGTGACAATTGCAGGTCCCTCGAGCGGTAAGGGGAAGAAGCTTGAACTTAGTGATTTCCTCTGAGCTACCCTCAGAGTCAGCTCTCTTACTCTTACTTCGTAGGTTCTTTTGTCATTTTGTTGTATATATGACTACGTCTTCATGATGTTTTGATGCTTTTGGGTACTTAGGGATGTGAGATACACTTAATGATACATGTATATGCGTATTGTACTCTTTATCACCAGTTATATGCATGATCTCACACCGTTTGCAGGATTTCCAAGCATAGGTTCTCCCGATTTTAATTCTAATTATCAACAATGTTGTTTAAATTGTTTTAAATTGCTTCTGACGTTGTAATCGACATTAAAGTTATTATCATGAACTTTATAACCCTAATAAGGACAATAAGGAAAAATTAATTTGAAATAGAGGCTGACTAGGCATGCATTGACTTGACGGAAGTTGACTGGGGGTCCACGTAGGTCTAGTGCCAGGCGGTGCTTAGTTTGTGGCGAATGGGGCCGTCACATGGATATTGTGGACATGTGAGTGCTTCTAGGCTTTCTCCCACTTTTGTTTATCAAGTTTTGGATTTTTCGGCATCTCTACTTTTACGGAAAACTCTGTCGAAATTTTTTGAAAAATATGGAAATCTAAATAGAATGATTTCCTAAATTGTTTCACATTTGGAGATTAAGACTTTGAATTTAACTTGAGGATGAATGCATATCTCGAGGATTTTAGAGAATTGATGTCAAGTAAGGAATTATTAAAGGAGTTTAGAGGCTGGCCAAATTATCAGAGGATTTGAGATCATCTAGGTCGGTTAGATGCCCTAATGATGAGGGGTCTGACAATATCTTCTACAACCGATAGTTGCTAAATCATAATCCCCTAACCACTTGAAACATACAATAGACAAACCACAATTGTATGCCCGCGAATTGTTTTTAACATAAACTAACTAGGCATAAATATTCATGTAAGGAATTAAAATAACGCCAGATGATGAAACGCAACATACCCTCATTCACCAGAGAAATTAAGACAGTACCAAGACTAAGACTCAAAGCCAAGAGTGCAATTACTTCATAATCTGGAAGGTGAATTTAAGAGACATTGGCCATGAAACAACCATCGACAGCATGAAAGGACCACAGCTGAAATTACGTGGTTCCTAACTATAAGCACACAAGATGCTCATACTTCACTTCCTAAATATGCACCAAATCAATGAGAAAAATAAAATAAAATCAAAGCTTAGTTCTGTGAGTACAAATGTAGGTAGTGAGAAGCTCCGGCAGCCTAAAACAATTGTCAGTCAACAGATTGTCACTGAAATGCATATACTTGCATTGCATCCTGTGGAAGATACCATCACTTCAAAATTTGTACTGACCCAAACAAACACAGGGAATCTTTTCAGGATATACAAGTCATTGCTCACTACACTATTTTATTATATTTTGAATATGAAGTTCTGCAATAAATGAGAGTCAATTTTGGCATGAAGGTTTTTTGTGATAAGAAAAATCATAAGGTTTTGATCTTAAGCCTTAATAGTGAATGTCGTAAAATACTTATTAAAATACTAATAATTCTAAACTCTGAACACGTCTGAATAAGCATGAACATTTAATGTGGATAACTGATTCGAGGCTTTCATATTTTACCTGTTGACATGCACAATATATGAAGATTATGCCCCTTCGAAATCAAATGAAGAATAGTTGGGGTAAAAAACCTGGAAAATGCAAATTGAGGATTAATCAAATTTCAACACAATTTGCATAAAAATGATTAATCAAAAAACAGTGAAACTAGAATGCAAAACAGCTACAAGAAAGGTCAAACATCTAAAGCTAAATCTTACATGGACTCATCGTCAGGGTGAGCAATAACCAGCAAAACATTTCTTTTGTGAATAATATCATCTGAAATCAAGATACGGAAAAGTGAACTCAATCAACAAGGATATAATATAGTAAATAGTGAAACATCTAGCACATTTGTACTGCAATTTTGGACAGGGAAAACAAACAGTAGATCAACTTAGTGTCAGAGATAGATGAATAGGTGTTCTCAGGAGAAAAGAACTTACTGTTAGGAAAAAAAACAGACTGTGAAGCATACAAAACTTTGTACAGAGAAATTGCCCATAGTAGAAAAGGGATGATTGCTATGAGTAGCCAATCCATAAACCAAATACCTATAAAAATAAAAGGACGCAGTTTTAGGTTTTGAGCAGAATTATTATGATAGTTTTGCTATAAAGCATAAAAAATACAAATTGAAATTAATATTTTACTGTTTTCTAATTAAAATGCTTTTTTCTTTACATTCTAAACATTTTGTTAGATTTCACTTCAAATGTCTATGAATATCGCAATAAATAGGCCAAGACAATTTATAAAACAAGAGTTGCAACATTACCTGACAAATCCTGATTCAGTTTCTTGCAATCGTAATAAAAAAAAAAAAAAAAAAAAAAAAAAAAAAAAGGAAGATGACTTTAAGAAAAAGAACATGTTCAAATGGTAACAGATTTTCATCATCATTATTTTAAGTTCAAATTCAAGAAATATACATCACGAAAAGGGTCGATAGAGGCCAACGAATATTTTGGAGTGTCTTTGATTGTTGTAGTTCTTTTCTACCTCTCCAAAGATTGACGTCTAAGAGTGAAAAGCAAAGCACAATTGTAAAAACAGTACAAGAGATCAAAATAAATAAAAAAATTATTTATTTCTTAGGCATGAGCTAAGCAGAAATGTAGAATCTATGAACAGAACTAATTTAGAACCAAGGCTCTATTGTAGTTTATATGCCCTACTATTTTTCTGAAATAAACCAAGTGTTTGTCAATTTCTAAGGCATGATCCCTTTTTCCCTAGATTAAGAGACTAATCAAACCAATTACATGTCCTTTTGCAATGTTCTTCTACTAGGCAACTTTGGGAACAGGTTTTTGCTAGGAAGAGACCATAAGAAGTTTCTGATCTTCTAAATTAGTTTTTCAACTCACTCTTGAACAGTCAAACCAATCTGATTGAAAGGGCATGTATTCTTTTGCGGAGTATATGAAGATTTCAGAATTCATTGCAATGGAAGAAAATGGATGCCCCACTTAATGTGTTTTTTTTCGGCCGAGTCAATGCTCGACCTCGCCTAGCACTCGGGTTCTGCCATTGCAGTTCTGCTCCTCCTCGTCATCTCCATCATTCGATCAGATCATTACCTTCACCATCTCCCATCACCACAATAACCTTACAACAGCAGCCTTAGTTCCCCCCCCCCCTCGTCATCAACCTCAAATCAACCCAAACAACGACAACGATAGCAGCCCTGCAACCATCATCGTTACCCACTCCTCATCTCCTAAACCCCCAAACCATTAATCAACAAATTAAAATTTCAAAGCTCGTCCCCTACGAATCGGCCACTGTTTCTTCACCGTGTGAGTGAGATGAGAGAACACAGTGAGCAACAGAGAAACGATGGAAAATGAAAAACAAACTGGAACGAAACTAAATTTCGAACTTACGATTTAGCCAAGCTGACCTCCTTCTTCACCGTCACCACTGATGAAGCGTGAAAGAGAGAAAAAGATGAGAGAGAACGAGATGAGATGAGAGTTTTGTGGGAGAGACTGAGGACGATGGGGAGATGATGGAGGGACGGGTGGGAGAAGGGTGCAGGCTGGCGTTCGTTGATGAAGAAGGATAGGAACGAAAAGGGTTTTATCCGCATTTCATTTTCACATTGACTTAAATTAGTTTTGGATAGAGAAATGACGAACTTGTCCTTACTATTTACCCTTCCATTCATACACCAACTGCCCTCCATGGTCATTTGTCATTTTCTTTTTATTTTTCATGTTTCTCTTTAGATTACACTCAATTTAAACCCCTGAAAATACCTCGATTTTCGACGAAAATTGATAAAAATACCCACGCTCTCCAAAACACGCGAATACCGCATTTCGACTTCAACTTAACTCTATTTCGTGTCGAATATAGTATATTACATCCATTTGACACACGACACATAAAAATAATATTTAAACTTATGATCTCCGGTCCATAACGCGTATGTCTCACCTCAGATACCAAAATTACAAATAAAATCTGAAATCACTTAATTAGTCTCCTCTAATCAAGTTTATGAAATTCTCGAATTTCACAATATATATACATGAGATCTACTTTTGCAGGATTTCCACATTAAGATTGTCCTAAGTCCTGACTCTTAATCATTAATTGTTTAAGTTGTTTTAAATTGACAAATTTCCACTGCAACTTATTAAGACTTGTTTAAAGTAAATAACGAACTTAATAAGCAACTAATGATCGAATGATATGGAAAATAGGTTGACTTTGCGGGGGTTGACCGAGAGTCCACATAGGCTTAGGCCGGGCTGTGACGACCCTCATTGACTTAGAGTCGGGTCGCCCAGCCCAGACTGCCTCCCAAGCCCAATACCTGAACCGTGACCGAGAATGCGGCCTGACACGCTTAAAACAACCTGCGGAATAATGCGACAAGTTCATATGGACCGAAAGTGCGGAATAAAGTAAATAAGATCCATATGACTAACCATGAAACTATATGTGGGTCCTCAATTCATAAATTCTCTTGAAGTCATTCATTCACTAAGAAGAAATTCAAACTAGAGGAGTGTGAGGTTCAATCTACCCGAAAAGACCCAAGTACAATAGTTTCAAAAACAAATAATATAATATAGCAATACAAGGCTCACATAAAAAAGAGAAGGCTTCGAGTTATTGCCTCTCCATTGTCTTGATCAAGTGTCGATATATGTGATCCTGAGATGTAAGTGAGGTGAGCTAAAAGGGACGACAGAGCTCGGTAATGCGGAAAACCCACTCAACCATCAAATAGTTAAGTAATACTTAATAAGCATGCAAGGCTAGCATGAATTTAAATTGAATAAAGGAGCATTTAAAACAAGACATCGCATGGATTTATAAAGCATTCATAAATCGAGTCAACAAGATAAATAAAAGCATATTCGAGTCAAAACTCATTATCATGCATAGGGTTCACAAAGAGAGATATTATAGGAAATAGTAATAATATAAAGTCGTGGTCTCATTCAATGCATACTAGTTATTGGCAAGAATCCGGTGACCGATTCACCTACCCTAAGGTGATGGCAACCACTAGACGACACACGAGCCTTATGTGTCATCTCGTTAGTCCCATCAATCCAATAGTAAATTCATCCAAAGCCGTCACCGATGCACGTTCATCTATCACAAAGTATAAGAGAAGACAACTCCAACCCATGTCCCTAATTGATACACTTATGAATTCAATTAGACAAGTAAAGCCCTTGGTGGCAAACTCCACAAACATCTTGGGGCAACAAATAGTAAAGCCCTCGGTGGCACCACAAACATTATGGGGCATTAGATATTACTTGCTAATAATGCCTTCGGTGGGACTCCGCAAATGTCCTGGGGCAATGAATATCATAAGAGGGGAAAACTAATGCACTCACATTCCATAGATACGTAGATCCAAGCCAATAGCATGATGCAACCCATTTCCCAAGTCTCTAGTTAAAAAGACATGTCCTAACATAACTAATATCATGACATATTTGATAATTGAGCAAGCTCCCCACTTACCTCGACTCGTTGCGAATCCTATTTTCGATCTTCGAACGCTCGGGGTCCAATTCGAACCGCCTTGCGAATCTAAACAATTTAAGACACACTCACATCAACAACAAGTCATATATTAATTCTAATTTATTTTTAAATTTATTTTAGGGTCCACTAGTGTGGATCTCGCTGGCCTCTTGTCGCCTTGTGCGAAAGTCGAGGGGTGGGACCCGCCCAACTCTTCCCCTAGGAACGCAGTAGCGCGCCCTATTTGCAGGTAAAATTTATTATTATTATTATTTTATTTCATATACATATATTTATATATATATATATATATATATAATACATATATAGGTACATATTATATATATTTTTCAAAATTAGGTGATCGGGGACATTTCGTCCCTAGTTTTTAAGGTGCAGGGCCAATCTGGCCCCTGCACAAATGTCCAAGGGCCAAACGGCCCTGGATGTGTTGGGCAGTGGCGTCGGGGACACCGGCAGCCGCCGCATCTTCGTCGGCGACGCAGATTGGCGCCGCACCTTATTAGGGTTTGTCTCTCTTACATTTTTTTTAACTAACCTAAGTTTTCAATTAATTGAGAAGAAAGAAAAAGAACAATAAGGAAGATAATTGTACCTTCGAATGTCACCACTTTGTATCACCAACACTAAAATAATGTTTGGGCATCACCAAACTCTGGTAGTGGACATCACCAAACTCTGGTAGTGGACATCACCAAACTCTGGTAGTGGACATTTTGTTAGATTGATAATTGAGCAAGCTCCCCACTTACCTCGACTCGTTGCGAATCCTATTTTCGATCTTCGAGCGCTCGGGGTCCAATTCGAACCGCCTTGCGAATCTAAACAATTTAAGACACACTCACATCAACAACAAGTCATATATTAATTCTAATTTATTTTTAAATTTATTTTAGGGTCCACTAGTGTGGATCTCGTTGGCCTCTCGTCGCCCTGTGCGAAAGTCGAGGGGTGGGACCCGCCCAACTCTTCCCCTAGGAACGCAGTAGCGCGCCCTATTTGCAGGTAAAATTTATTATTATTATTTTATTTCATATACATATATTTATATATATATATATATAAATACATATATAGGTACATATTATATATATTTTTCAAAATTAGGTGATCGGGGACATTTCGTCCCTAATTTTTAAGGTACAAGGGCCAATCGGCCTCTGCACAAATGTCCAAGGGCCAAACGGCCCTGGATGTGTTGGGCAGTGGCGTCGGGGACACCGGCAGCCCCCTTCGTCGGCGACGCATATTGGCGCCGCACCTTATTAGGGTTTGTCTCTCTTACATTTTTTTTAACTAACCTAAGTTTTCAATTAATTGAGAAGAAAGAAAAAGAACAATAAGGAAGATAATTGTACCTTCGAATGTCACCACTTTGTATCACCAACACTAAAATCCATTCCCTATTTCTCTCTTGATTTGAACCCATAAATTGATTAATGGTGGCTAGGGTTTACAATATGATTTATATAGTATGACCATTTAGTGTAGGGTTTGCGAAATTACTAAATTGCCTCTTAGGGCAGATTTTTCGATTTTGGGTCGTCACACAAAGGGGTCCGGTTTGTGGGTGCAGGGTCATCACACTTGGTCATGTATACATGGCATACAGGTCACCTGTCAAGTTCGGTCTCAATGAGGTATCCTACCTAGGTGAAATATACTAGGTGTGAGTAAATCTAGTCAAGGCAAGGTATCCTATCTAGGTGCAATATACTAGATGCAAGTAAATATATATATGTCACGACCCAAATTTTGAATCCTAGTTTATTCTTTAATCAGGATCACCGACCCGTGACGTAGGACCCGCATTGAGATACGCGCACTGACTGAGGCATGTGACCGAAGTATATTTTTGTTGTCAAATCCCAAAATTATTAAACAGATAATCGTGGCTAATTCGGGATTAATGAGTCTTAATCATGGTTTAGGCCGCGAGTCGGGAGTTGAGGACCGTGAAATGAGATTTACAGGTAATTTTACTTTTGCGTGATGTTTGCCTAGTGTTGTGTATTATATATTATTTTATTTTGCGAATTCGAGTCGATTGAGTAAATTTGAGATTCACGAGGGAAAATTTAAATGGACATAATGAGTTAAAGCGGGTCCCACACCTTGAATTGGATGCAAGATGCATGGGTTGTTTGGGAGTTTTGGAGCGCTTTGGTAAATTCTCCAATTTTTGGCGGAATTGAGGTATTTTCCGGGGTTTAATTTGGGCTTAAAATGAAGAGATAATTAAAAAAAAATGGCAAATTACTCAAAGGGGTATTTAATTTGTATTGAAAAGGATTACAATTGAGGGGCATTATGGTCATTGTTTCCTTCCCCCTGTTCACTCCACAGTTTCCTTCCTTACTATCTTTCAATCTCTCTCGTTCGAGTCTCTCTCTCTTTCTACTCACTGCTATTGAAATTAAATTGAGAGACGTAGCTATTGTGGTGGACTGCAGTGTTAGAAGGTGAGGTAATAGTGTGTTGGTTTTAAACTATAAATTTCGATTTTGTGGACTGATTTTTTTATGATTCCGAGTTTGAGAGAAAAGATTCGATTGATTGGGTTGGCTGTGATGATAAGAGAAAAGAGAGAGGAGAGTTTTGATTTGAAAAAAAAGAGGGAATGTGAAACAGAAAGAAAAAGAAGAAAGAAAGATCGAAACAGAAAAAAAAAGAGATCGAAACATAAAGTGTTATCTATTTCAATCTCTTCAGAAAAAGAAGGGGATGACCCCCCCGAACCGTTCGGCCGGACCGAGATCAAATCCCTTCTTGTATAAAAAAATAAAAAACGGTGCGGCTATGTGCACCCCACAAATTGATTTGGGCAAACCACTTAATTTCTTTTCTCTTCATTTCCCAAAATGCCCTTAATTCAAATGACACTTTTACCCTTTACAAATTCCAAAATAACCCACATACCCTGATCTTCTTCCCACCTTGTACACCCCACACTAGTTTCAACACTTTTACCCAGACGAATATTTCGATGACCGACGACACGAAGTTGCGCTTTCGCTCGCCACGAACATCGTAAGAATCGATTTCTTTGTTGTTATTCTTTGAAAACGTGGATTTGCAATGTTTTGTTATTCAGTTAATGGTTCATGAAATTTTGGATTTGGGTTATTAGGGCATTGTTGCTTTGCTTTCTTTGGTGGATTTTTAGCATAAGTAATGGAGCAAGGACGTGTGGAAGTGACGAACGTGCAAGATGGAGATGTATTGATTCATGTTTTTTGACATTTTTAATGTTTCGAGTACACGTTGGTGCCTAGAAATCACACTGCCATTCGGCCCTGCGGGATCGATTGGATATCATTTGTTCGGTCGTGCAAAACCGATTGTGTAGATGTAGCTAGGTCAACACTGATCGATTAATATGCTTATGTTCGGTTAATTACATTCGAACAGATGATGTTCAATCGGTACATTCTTACCGACGAAGCATACATTTTTAGTTTGTTTGATTTTATTTGTGGTTTTTGATTAAGGGTATATTTTAACGGTTTTATTAATCATTTTGCAGGGAGATTCGTGTTCTACTTCATATGTTGAACACACATTAGAGTTCACTTCCAATGTCTCATTTGGAAGTAGGGCGGAGGCGGTTAAATGGGTTCAAAGTCGAGGCACTAGTATCGGGTTTGTAATAGTGACCAAGAGCTCTGATGGAGGGGGTGATGGGCGTCGTCGGGGAAGGGTAAAGATGGTGTGTGAGAGGTCTAGTTCTTAAAGGGGCGACACTCAACGAGTTGGAAAAATGAAAGCGAGTAACGTTGTGGTTAAGGAAAAAATTCCGATGGATGAGAAAGGGGAGGTATTGAGGAGGACATATAGAGGGAAATGTGGCACCAAAAATGTGGTTGCCCATTTGAAATAAATATCAAGGAACGTGTGGATCGCTTATGGCGTATCACAGTGACGTGTGGGCGCCATAACCACGATATAATGTCTTATATGGAGGGTAACTCATAAGCTGGTCGGTTAGATCCGGAAGAGCACGTTGTGTTGGTACAAATGATGAAAGGAAATATTAAGCCGCGTGAAATTTTGGACACTTTGAAGAAGAGGGATGTAACTAACTCATCGACAATGCGCACGATATACAATGCCAGAGAAAAATACAGGTTCGAAGAGGTCGGAAGGAGATCACAAATGCAACAAGTCATGCATTTGCTTGACACATATGGTTACCTGTTGTAACGACCCATTGTCCAAATGGACCGCCACGGGGGGCGATGAGGGCCCACAACCTTGCCTACCAACGCCAGTTGTATCCCACGTAACACACATTGCGATGCCATTTATGCTATCTCAATATAAACATCGCAAATTAACCAATTCAGCACACAAAAGTACTATTTACCTAGCTCCAGGCGCGCACAAGCCTAACTGCAGGTCCCACGAGCGTCTGAGCTATCTGGTACGTCTGCAAACACATCATAAATAACGACGAATTATATTCAGGCCCTTACACCTGTCGTGGCATAGAAAGAATGAGGAAACAAAAGTTGTTACAGACTTGTTTTGGGCTCATCCCGACTCCATCAAGTTATTGCGATGTTTCCCGCTAGTTTTATTCATGGATTGCACGTACAAGACCAATAGATATCACATGCCTTTACTTGAGATCATTTGTGTGACGTCGACTGGGTTATCTTTCGCCGTGGGTTTTGCGTTTATATCCACAGAGAAAAAAGAAAACTACATTTGGGCTTTAGAGAATCTCAATAATCTCATGGATAGGTGGTCTAAACCTAATGTGATACTTACCGACATGGAGTTGGGATTGATGAATGCAATTGAGTCGGTATTCCCATGTCGACTCACCTTCTATGTAATTGGCACATTAATCGAGGTGTGGCAGGAAACACAAAGAAATATTTTGCACGTAATGAAGAATTCAACCTTTTCTTGAGTAGGTGGAATGCCTTTACAAGTGCCACAACTGAAGTTTCCTTCAACACAAGAATGGCCAATTTGACCGCCGATTATTGTTGTGTACCCGGGTTGCTTGAATATTTGATGGAGACATGGGTTAGAGGTTACAAAGAACGCTTTGTAAAAGCGTGGACAGACAAAACATTGCATCTTGGACATGGTACGATCGACATAGTTGAAAGTGCGCACAATACTTTGAAAAAATGTCTTGGACACTCGCAAGGGAACTTTAAGGATTTGTGGCTGATTATCCATAGTATGGTAGAAGGCCAACATACTCAGATCAAGGCTTCTTTTGAGACGAGTTTGAATGTTGTGCAACATGGGTTTGGCGATACATTGTACCATATGTTGCAAGGACTTGTGTCGCAGTATGCGTTAGAGCAAATTCGCAAAGAGGTGGAACGTGTAGAAAATGTTGGTACTGATCCAATTAGGTGTGGATGTGCATTGCGCAAGACATTTGGCCTTCCATGTGCCCACTATATTGCCACATACCAACTGTCAGGCTCACCTATACCTCTAAACGATGTTTACGTACATTGGCAGAAATTGAGCATGAACCCCGAGCAAGCGGTCAATCGTATTGAATAAAATTTTAAAGCTGAAATACAAAGGGTTATTGAGAGGTTTGAAAGTGTCCACACCGAGGATTTGCGCTTGCGTATTGTGCAGTAGCTTCGAGAGATTAGTTGTCCGTCATCGGCGTCATTGATGGTTCCAATTGAGAAATTAAAGATAAGGGGGAGAAATACCTCACAAGCGGGGAAGGGAAAAATGTCACGTGAGGGTAAGATGAGGAAGGTCATTAAGAAAGACGATGGTGAATTATCTACCAAGAGAGATCCAAGCCATCACGAGTACGTCCTTCATCCAGAATTGATACCCATTAAGGGTAGTCGTGAAGTGCCCCCCAAAGTTCATAGAACTCGCACATGTTTGCATAATGTGCGTAAAGATGGTTTTCGCGGTGTCGCCCCTGAAGAATGGTTGGATTACATTGAAGGGTTGACGATGTTAGGGGAGATGACAATTGTGGTTACCAAATGGTTGCAAAAGGCCTTGGATATAAGCAAATATGCAATTATATGTATTGGGAGCTTCATGGCTATCAAGATTTATGGCGCATAATCCTCGGGGGAGATCACTATGACACGACTATACAAGCCATGCAACACTACGATGACACCGCGGACGCTCCATTTCAAAATTGGATGACAATGCCCGATATGGGACTTGTCATTGCTACATGTTATAATGATGTTGTATTGTTCCTATCATCTAGTGGTAGCATGACCTTCCTGCCACTACGGGACGCACCACCATCTTCGCCAAGTGATAGAGTCGTAATTGGGATGACACACGTTAATGACAACCACTTTATGAGGGTAAATTGCACAAATTTTTCAATATTTTTCCTATTTACTTGATTAATCACTCTTTGACATAATATCGAACTACCGCACTTACGCATGTGTTATTCAAGGCCGATTCCCCTTTCCCACAATTGTATCCGGGATGGCGAAAAAATATACAACCGGAGTCGATAGGATGGAGTGAAAACTTGAACATCAAATACCCACTGCAAGTGGTAAATTCTCAAGATGGGCCTTCCATCACAATTTTTGTACATTATTTACACAACACATCATATATTAATGTTTAGATGATGCCATCGTATCGGACTTGCAATATTTTTGTGCGCATCCGGTACATGAAGTATAGTTAGGTGTTGTTTATTAATTTTTTGTATACTCTGATACATGACTGTATAAGATATTTTTGAAAGGATGGAGTTATAGGTTTTGTGATTTTTCATTCGTTTTATGATCTATTCGGTCAACAACGACTGAGTAAAGTGATGCTAGTTATTTGTTGTTGACCGAACAAAATGTTTACTTGTGCATAGTTGTTTGTTCGGTCAGACTCTGACGATGAGTAGTTCATTGATCAGTTATGTTACACCGAACTATAACATTCAAGTTGGTTTTGAAAGACCGAAAAAACTCATAAGAAGTAGTTCAATATTTGTTTGGCAGAGTATGCCGATATGTTACCAACTGCTCGGTAAGAAGGAACCGAATCGGATACAATAAGTCGGTTTACAATGATCGAACAATATCAAAACGACGTGTCAAATGTTGGATCAGTCGTGCTCGACTGATCGTGACAAAAGTACTCGGTGGCAACTCATTGAACAAACCATGAAAGGACACATTTTGAATTTGATTAGTTGCCTGTACTTTACCAATGCTAAAGAAACCAAATTCACAGTAAGCGGAAATATATTCTCAATTAAAAAAACTCGTAATAGCACAACCAAAGCCATTTGCAATTGAAATTAAAAATCAACCACGTCAAATCAAATATGAAAAATAGAACATAAAATCCAGTCAGTGGTTGACAAAAAAATCCTAGAAGAAGGGTTTCAAGTCCTGCTCTTCTTGCCCTTGCTCCTCGAAAGTCCTACTCCCGTTTCTGCTGCGGTTGCCTTCCACTTAAATGTTGGAGGTTGGGAAGGAGTGGCGGCAGATGTCGTTGAACCCGACGTCGCACTCGAACCAACTACAATGAGGTGCTTTAACACCTCGTCCACCATCTTCAACGCGAAAGCCCTATCTCCAACTCCAGGCGGCAAGGCCTTCCAAGTGGTGACAACCTCCACAGCCCGTCTTACCCGCTACACAAATAACAAATCACTAGAAATAGTAAGCGTGAATCAAATTAATTAATAAATTAATAGGAATAGTGGAATGTCTTGTTTAACTTACATTATAAATGTCATCGCTGTCTTCCGTCCCAGCCTTGCTCCTTGACGGATTCTCAACTCTTGAATGGGAGACGTCGATGTACCGCCCCATGTAGTCCTTGTTCGCATCCCATGGGACAGACACCCGTTGTCCCCTTGATCGTGCGGACAATACATGATCTTACCATCTCTCCCCAACTCGGCTTGGAAACTGTACTTCACCACACAGCTTGCAGCTACCTTTCCTCTTTGCGCTCGAGTAGGACTGTATGGTGAAGAGGGAATCCTTTGTACGTGACCCAAATGCCGCAAAAATCTATCTGGGTGATAACACTCGACAATGCCGAAAAACTTTATGGTCCCCGTGTAGAAAGCCAGCTCCGTAATATTCTCATCTATCCTCAAACTCGAGTACGGGTCCCATGTAACCTGATAGACAAAATGGAAAAAACAAGGATCACACAAGTAAGCCAATATATAAATCATATCAAAATAATTACGAATTTGTGCACCAAACTAAAAGGTAACGTGAGTGCACACACCTTGTTTGACTGATTACTATCAAGTGCTATGCGAAGTCGGTGTGCATGATCTATGTTCAGCCTTGCTCAGACTTCACGATCCACCTTGACACACGGGGAAGGTTCTCAACATAAGTTGGGTTCGGACGTGCTTCATGCGAGTCCACATCAAAGTGGTCGTATACTCATCCCTTCAAAAGAGAAAACAAAGTAAGTCAGTCGAGCTAAAATGAAAAAATTAAACATTCAACAACTTATGGTGAACGCACCTCTAGCAATGTCAGATACCCAGCAATCTGACATACTTTCACCCGGGTTGCCAATCCGAGTTGTTGATACAAGTACGCTAGAGCGGCTGCACCCAAACATATGTATGGACCTCTTCTAAATTCTCCACCAAGGCTAGAATTTCAACTGGGACCAACGTGGATGTCTTGTCAACGAATAGAGTGCACCCCAATAGGTACCACAAGTATGCTCAGGCCATGCACTCAACCGCAGGAAACGCTTGCCTTTTCTCATTACCTTTCTTTGAAGGCTTTGGCAAATCTCCCCATTGTGACTTCAGCCAGGACTTTAAAACCTTATGGTCTTTATTCAAATGTTTATCAGCTTCCATCTCTGACACTTGGAGTGCCCTGACCATCGACTCAATCAACTCATCCCTGGACATCAAGGGACAGCCTACAACTTTTCCCATCACGGGTATCCTCCAGCGTGAATCACATTTCACTGAACGATAGGTGAAATGTGTTGGTCTCTTGCTGCCATCTCTCTACGAAGGCTGCTATCAAGGTCTTGTGTGCCTTCTTGTATGTGCACTTGGTCAGCGCACTCAATCCGGACGCCTGAATAATGCTCTAAAGGCAAACTCTGTCTTGCCAACACTTTGCTAGATCCCATTGTACCAACTGCGAGCCATGATTGATACATCTTAGGAGGGGTCATTCCTGAAAAATATCCAGGTCAGTACGAGCAATATATATATCAAAAAAAAGTCAACAAAGTTAAAAACAATTGAGAAACACTCTGTTCGGTTTGAATCAACCGAACTAAACCCATTTGGTCGGTCTAAGGTAACCGAGTGAAATATATTCACTCGGTTGGCACCAACCGAACATAATGAATTAGGTCGGTTTGTGCAAACCGAACAGAGTGTTTCTAATTCAATTTGTCAGCTATTCCTTACTATTTCATATTAATTTAATTAAACCCGCACGTACCTCATCATTCCATATCGCAGCGGCGACATGATTGTTAAAACTCTTCAACAGCGTCTGGTTCTTAAGCCCTCTAGGGAACGGTGTGGAGGGGTCATCTGTTGGCTTCTTGCCTTTGGGGTTCCCGCTTGGCCTTCTTGCCACCACCCTTAGCAACAACCCTTTTCTTCACAAACTACTTCTTCTTCTTCTCATTCGTCTCCACTTTCCTCATCATCACCACTTGATCCCGAATCACCTTCTACTTCGTCTCCACTCTCCTATGGTTTTTCATCACTATTACCTTCCTCACCACTATCACCTTCCTCACCACCTTCTCCTCCTTCTTTTTCCCTACTTTCCCTTTATCTTCATTTTCATTCTTCTCACTATCACTATCACCTCTACTTGATTCTCTACATTCACTTTCTTTCTTTGCTTTGCTTTCTTCTCCACGTACTTGTTCGCCTTCTTCTTTAGATGACTAAGATGAAGATTGATTGTTTCTTTCTTGTTCTCCTCGTTGGGTGGCTTCTTCCTTACTCTCCTTAGTTGAGTCGGGTCTTTGGTCGTTGAGTTGCATTAACTTGGTTCGTACGTATGGCCAACTCCTTGCCCCGCCTCCGAGGCCGGTTTGATGATGCGAGATGCCTCGTTGGGTAAATCACCAACTTCATTAGCCCCCTTACCCCATCCCGACTCTTTTGATTTTCTATACTGAAGCCGTTTGAGCTTTACGGCCACCCGCACTCACTTCAATTGTCCGGCCCAGTCTCCTCCGGAGTTGACAAAGTGTTCTTGGTGCGAGCCATACCTATAACAATAACACAAATAGAAGGTCAAAATCAACATTATCTAATTACTCAAACAATTTTAAAAACAAAGATATTATAGCACTTTATAACAGGTGGTTCGGTTAACAAGGTTGGAAATAAAATGAACAAGTCGATGGATAGAAACCGACCAAAATACTCTTGATCGGTCAAGGCCAACTGAACCAATGACTCTTAATCGGTGATGTTTGACCGAACAAATAGCCTGATGACCTTACACACAACAATTACTCATTATAAAACAAAGAAGATAATACTCATCAACTAAGTGCTACAGCTAGTACTAGTCGGGTTAAGTCTACCGAGGGAATTTAGTTTACTCGTTCTTCTACAACCGAATGAATTTTATTCACTCGGTCTTACAATACCGAATAAATCTCAATCGGTTTAACGTGGCTTTTGAAACACACTTCGTTCGGTTTTGTGTGCCCGAATGAGACTATACGGATCAAAATCAATTTAAAACCTCTAAATGCGATTGATTCTTATGTTACCAATAAATATAAACCTACTATAAGTTCTCAGAAACAAAATAAACCTACCAATCATATCCAGAAAAAATACCTAAATCTACCGAATGACATTGAACTCACTTTCGAATAAACGAATTCAATTACATTAAACAGGGTACGAATGACAATGAATGCTTAGATAACAACAATTAATCGTCGATTCAACATCCAAATTCAACAAATACGTGAAATCTCACCTTCCAAATTCGATAACACTTCAAGCCCTAGAAAGGAAAACCCTCTGCAACAATGAAGACCTCGACGTCGACAGCCTGAGGAACGTGGGAATGCGTCGAGATCAAGATGATGCGAAGATGAAAAGCCCTTTGCACCTTCGACAATGAACACTTTGAACCAAGTGCTCTTCTTCTTCCCCTCCTCTTCCCTATTTCGACCAGTTCGATTCGATTTCTCTGTGTAGGGTGCGCATGGGTAATTTGGGAAATTAAAATCAAATTTTTTTGGTGCCCACATCTTCACTGGGTGTGCCTTCATCTTTTGGTTTGCATATGAGTTTGTGGGGTGCACATAGGCACATCGAATAAAAATGGTTTTAATTGGAAAAAATTAAATAAAACCCCTGAAAATTAGAGAAAAATAAAAAGGGGATTTTGGACAAATAAGTTGAAATTGGGGATTTTTATGAAAATTGAGGATTTTGGAATTTTCTCGAGGATTTATATCGAGGATTTTGCTATGTAATGCGTGTTATGATACTCGAAAATGTTCAAAATTTGAAAAATTATTTTAAAGCTTAGTCTAGGTTAATATTCGATTGCGGACCACAATTTGCAGTCAAAATTAGGATCCGAAAGTCTAAGGATTTGATTTGGTTTAATTTTGGGGTTTTTGAGTCGAGACGAGACTAAGTAAAATAAATAAGTTGGAGAAAAATTGTGGAACGATTGTGGAATCTTAGAGGACTTGTAAATGAATTATAGTATCGCAATTGGAACCCCGTGTATACTATTTTGCTGACACAAAGCGAAAGGGGTGACGATATTGCGTTTGTAAGGTTAAGTAAATCCTACAATAACCTTTACATTGTATGATTATAATTTCGTATAAATTGCATTGATCCTTGATATTGCATTTTTGTTGTACATGCATACACGGGTAGGGATGATAAGGGCAATTCGAGTCTCCTTATAATGTACACTATACTGTAGTTATGGAACACTATATTATACTTGAGGGGCTGGAGTCACTGATACTTTGCATCACATGGTTATCATGAGATCACGTTGAACCATATCATACTCCCAGAGTCTAGAGGACCGAGACTCATTTGGTTATCCTCTTTAGGCATGAGTCATTATTATTGTTTACTTACCACTTTTGGATAATGTTATCTGATTGTGGTCGGATAACAAAAGAAAGATGGATTCACGATTTTATTTAAATTCATTGGATTATATTCTTCGTATCTCTTGGGTTATTATGCATTTGATTACTACAGGTGTTCTGGATAGTGTAAAATTTACTTATCTGACATTATCGAATTTTATAATTGGGTAATGCAGGTTTGAGCGACGAAAAAGGAAAGGGGTGGCTATCAGATTTTCTGTGACGTCATTAGTTCATTTTTCTCTATGTATGTATTGTTTTTAAATATTATATATTGTATAAATGAGTGTTTGGGTTCGTGTGCGATTAAAATTTATTTTAGAATTGTAGTAATGGTTTTAGGATGAATTGAAACATTTTGAAGCCAAGGTAGCAGTGGTTTAATGTGTTTTGAAACTTGAAATAGGTTAGAATGAAATATAATTTTGTTATTGTAATATATATTGTTATGGGTGGATTGTGAGTCCTTCGACATTTCCACCAAGTTGAGTAGGTTTTGTTGAAAATTTTTGAAGGCTGGATTTTTTCAGCGTAGGCTTAAAAATAGATGAGGTGCTGTCGAAATTTTTTTTATGGAATTTTGAGTATAAAATAATCAATCTAAAATAATTTATCAACTTTGAGGTTTAATATTTACTTTTAGAATCCGTTGTGGTTGATAAATTCTCATATTTGATGATTACGATATGATAATTTTATTCATTCATTGATGGCGAGATTAAGGCTGCTAGATTATTTAGGGAAATAAGATAATCTAGGCCGGTCAGATGCCCTAATTAGGTGGGGTCTGACATTACTTATGTTATGGTGTATTCCTAGTGTAGTGTATATGTGTAGACTATTAAGTCATCTCTACTTGTCAGTTACAGATGTCGAGACGTGAGCGAGGGATATACATCGATATGCGTGCTAACGTGGGACCAGGGTAGAGAGTGATGTGGTAAGTCCTAATTCAAGTTAATGTGATTTAAAATAGCTAATTTAATGTGTCTATAGTCGGATTTATATTAATGTGACCTAAAATAGGAAAATTAAAACAACGGGCATTTATGTGCGTTGGGATGCATGTTATCACCATCACTAAGTAACTCAAGTATAGATGTGAGTTAGCATGGATGAATAAGTGGATTGTGGGACTAAGTTGATGGCTATTAGGTTTTTCTAGAGATGAATGTGTAAATAAGATCAATTGTCGCAAATGCATTTCATTACTACATAAATATAGTTAGTGGAAAATATATGCAAGTTATATTCGTTTTTGGGTAAGAAGAGAGGGAGAGTTCTGGAGAGTTGAATACAACAATTGGGTGAGGAAAATCAGTGAATTGGGAAGTGATTTATTAAGATTAAGGACGTCACGCCACTAGATAAGCTAGTCTAAATCACCACTTTGTAAAATTTGAAATCAGTTCTGATTTTTGGTCATTTTCAGAGGGTAAATGTTTAAGTCTTTGAAATTGGTTTATATATTTGAATTCCTCACTAGCTGATAATCGAGCTGTTAAGAAGTTCTTAATTTGGTTTTGAAATAAAAAAGTTATGAATTTTTGAAGTTGTAAAATAAAATTGAAAATTCTGCATGTTGTTGTTATGACCCAATCTTCGTATTTTGGTCATAACTTCATCATTTTAAATCGAAATGAACTCATTTTGGTGGCATTTGAAAGCTAACTCAAAAGGAACTACTTTTGCCTAGCGAAAGATATTGAAATTTGAATGTTTTCATATCTAAAAATCTTTTGCAACTTTGGTGATGAATCTATAATTTATGGGTTTATTTTTGTTAATGTCCTGTCGTTTTAAGCATTACTCCCTCATTTCTTATTGGATTGAGCTCATCTTTTAGTATGATGTTCTAGGATATGTTTATAGGTTTCAGTAAGAAATAATGAGTTTTGAAGCCATGGTGTAAGATAAATGAATTTCTCAAAAACGTTGGTCAAAATCTAAAATTGTTTTGAACTATTATGGTAAAATCTTCATATCTCATCCGATTCTTATCGAAATTGCACAAACCTTATAGTTATGGAAAGCTAAGACATAGCTCTTAAAACATCTTTTTAGGCTACAATACATAATTTTAACATTTTGGTAATTAAAATTAACTCACAAATTGTTGCACCAAAATTGACTCTATTTTGATAAAGTAGATTTGTACATAAACAAATTATTAATTGGGCTGATTTTAGAAATTGAAATTTGCAACCACTTAAACCAACTCTAATAGCTTGTACAAGCATTAAAGCACCCTAATTAACCTCAAGAACTTAGAGGAGAGTTTCGAGAGTTCAGGTAAGCGTTATGGGGTGTCGGGAGGCTGAATTAGTCTAGGAACTTTGTGTGCTATGTAAGTAGGTCTGTCGAGGTTCTTTTCTACATTTCATTTCCATTTGTCTACTGTTTTATAATCTATTAGACTTGATATGCCTTTGAAATCATGATATCATAACTCGTGATTCAATTTTACTCATTAAGTAAGTTATGTTGTCATAATATTATTCCTTGAATTGATTCATTGATTCCATTCTTGTCCATTGTATTTATTGGCTATTTTTATTTGGGTTATGAGTTGAATAACATGCTATTAGGATAAATGTGTTGTTGAATTGATTTGTAATCTGACTTGTTATGCTATTCCAAGCAAGTGTAATTGTAATCTATGTCGTGTCTTCTTTAGAAATGTAAAGTAGTCCTAGTATCTAGGGTCCATTACACTATATTGAGATGAGTTATGGGGTTAGATTCCTTAGGGATGTCGACACTCGCCACTATTATGGTGCGTCACACGGGGTTAAAGTCCTTAAGGTTCTCGACAAACAAATACTAGAGTGATGCGATAATTCGCACGTCCTTTAAAGTGGCCTAAAAAGGCTGATGTGACGTAGCTCACGGTCGACCAAATTTAGATCATCATTACTTAGCTTTGTGTCAATCTCGGGTTAATTACATAGAAGGTCATCCAACTTTGTCAATTGTAACACTTTGGTCATAAAACTTTAGTTTGTAACAAGAAAGTCATTGTACTTTTGTAATAGTTTCATGAAAGTCACACATGGTTGATTTGGCATTATGACATGGCAATGTGCAACTCGAAGAAGATACGATGGTCACGAATAATTGTTTTCTTAATGAAAAAACCCTAAAATTATTTTTTTGCTTTTAACATTTATCAAAATTAATGCGAAATTCGAGGAGGATCACACGCTAATTGTCATCTTCCTTATAAGGAACGGGCAATTCATTAAAGAGGCGGAGCTCAGCCAGCCTTTTCGGGAGTGGCAAAAAGGGAGGTGGCGGTGGACAGAGAGCATAATAGAGGTGGGAGAGGAAGGTGGGCTACACCATAAAGGACGAAATGACTCACTTTGTTATTATGTTGCTGGTGGTGGTGGTGCTAATAGTACTATTGAAGTGTTATTCAACCATTCTTAGAACTATAGAAATGAGAAAATAGAGGAAACCACATCTGGGTGGACTGATTTGTGAAAATCTGGAACGAGAGTGAGGATTAAATTAAAGGAGGTGTTTGGATTTGAGAGTGTGAGATGGGTTTATAGAGAAAAAGACAAATCCATTTAAATGGGTAGACAAGTGAGGATTGGTGACATTGTTGTTGATTTTGGCCACTGACCTCAAATTAATGTCTCTCTAACGCCACCTCATGTCCCACCTCCGTTGTGTTCTGCTTCTTCCTGTCCACCGCCACCTCCCCTTTTACCATCTCGAAGAGGCTGTCGGAGTTTCGCCTCCGTTATGAATTGCCCATTCCTTGTGAGAAGATGAATAATTAGTGTGGGATCTTCCTCGAGTTTCGCATGAATTTTGATAAATATTGAAAGCAAAAAAAAATTACGGTTTTTAATTAAGAAAACAATTATTTATGACCATCAGATCTTCGTTGAGTTGCACATTGCCATGTCATCAATGCCACATCAGCAATGTGTGACTTTCATGAAACTTTTGCAAAAGTACAATGGCTTTCTTGTTACAAACTAAAGTTTTATGACCAAAGTGTTACAATTGACGAAGTTAGATGACTTTCTACATAATTAACCCTATCAGTTTCATTTGTTTAACTATGGTATTTCCTGACATATTTTAGTTTAAGCGATTTTTCGCTATCTTTATGCTTTCAAATACCTTTTGTTATATTTGGAAATGTGGATAGGAATCTCCGTATGTTACTTTCTATTTTACTATACTCACCGTCCTTTTTATGATGGTGGGTGCGGATCTTCACTAATAGGCCCGACAAGGAAAAGATTTGCGACTACCTTTGAGCTTTGTGGCGTGTTTCTAGCATTGATTTCGTAGGTTTTTTTATGTTTTGTTGTATTACATAATTTATGTCATTTAGATACTTTTGGTATATATATCTTATCGACACTTTTTTTTTATTACACTGATAATCACCGTTTTGATGTGTACACATGTGATCATTTTTCTTGGTTTTCCATACTTAGGATTTGTATTGATTGCTTCCGCTAAGCTATTAAGACTTCTGCTATTTTGATAACTGTTGTAGCACTTCAATTAAATAAAAAATTTAATAATAATGAAAGTTGTGTAATGTTTATCTTGTATTTGATTATCAAGGAGAATATGACAAAAAGACTGACTAATTAGTTGTTAAGTCCTACGTGGCTGCGATTAAGGCTTAATGACGGGATTAGGTTGAGCAGTGCCCTAGATTAGGGAAGATGCTATCACACTATAAATAGAAAATGTTGATCGGGTAACATGCATTGAACTTTTATTATTGTTTTAGGTTCATTTTTAGGTCAGCCAACTTGTTTGTGAGCCTTGAATAGAAATAAAAAGGGTTTTACGTTGTTATATAAATTTATTGTTTATTTGAAAATGCAATTACATGTCTCCATGTATCAAACTGACATTTGCATAAATACATGTCAATATAGGATTTTACTTACCTGACATCTTCAAGTTGTTTTTGATAATGTCAGTTTCTCCATGCAGGCAAGAAAGAACAAACAAGACTCGAAGAACTTAGGTGAATGTTTTAGAGTTTAATCTTTTGT
The DNA here is from genome assembly GCA_039657325.1 of Stephania cephalantha. Taxonomy (NCBI): domain Eukaryota; kingdom Viridiplantae; phylum Streptophyta; class Magnoliopsida; order Ranunculales; family Menispermaceae; genus Stephania; species Stephania cephalantha. The sequence goes on from CM077579.1 coordinate 9,470,848, forward strand.
TGTTGCAAATCATTTTATATTATATTTTGGGTTTCCGGGGCGAGAGTAGGTCATGGAATCGATTCTAAATTAATTAGAATGTCATATTGAGATGGTTGAGAGAGTTTTAAATGAGGTTAGAAGTTATTTTGATGTTTATAAAGTTGTAATCATGGTTTTAGAGACTGTGAGTAAGTTTATAAATTAAATTTGATATATTTTGTGAATAACGGGGGAGTTGTGAGTCCTTCTATACCTTTACCAACTCTGCTGTCTGTTAGGTGAACTTTTTCGGCATTCCACTTTCAGGGGAGGTGCTGCTGAAAATTTATAAAATATGAAAGATTTTTCGTATGATTTCTTAATTTGCTCCAATTAAATAATTCGAGAACTGAGGTTTATTGAGGATTTAAATATAGTTTTAGAACATTATAAATGATTGAAATGAAAAGTATTTCAAGGTTTAAGTTAATTGCATGATTTAAGTGTCTAATTAGGGGAATTAGGTTAAGTCAGGGCTTAGTAACGGGCTTTAGCAGACTTAATATCAGAGCCTAGGTTTGGCTAAATTGAGGATACCTTTAGTTGGGCTTCAAAATTGAGCATGATTAGTTGGGAAACGACTACGAGCTGAGGACACTTGATTATTATGTTATGTTTGTTGTATATTTAGGTATTATCACCAGATATGTGATATGAAGTTTATTCTCCTTGTACGTTCGATACTTAACTCGTAAGTTATGGCGAGTGAGATTATGAACATATAATTAAGGAAAGAATGGACTTATAAAACAATAATTGAGTTTGAATGGTAAGTGAAATAGACTTTGAAAGTCTAACACAAATGAGTATTATAAGTACTTCACCAATATAACAGAGAAAGTTTTTAGTTATAAAACCAATGAGTAATTAGTTGAGAAAGAACTTTAAATGATTCAGGAACGTAAGTACTGAACATGAACTTCTTTGAAATTGGATGTATCAAACTATTACAATTATGAAACGCTCAGGAAAATGTTAGAACATAATTAATTTAAATTCTTAACCGATTGAGAATCGTTTAGGTAAGCATGAAAAATTAAATTGAGACTTTTGAGAAGCACAAGATATGAATATCTTGGGTTTTAGAACTAGGTTAGTAACGATTGAACTAGTAATTCGGAAGGACCTATTCTACGAAATATTGGTTTTATTCATAACCAATTGAGAGTGGCTTCCAAAATAGTCTTAATGAGAAGAAAAATGAGACGAGTTTTTGGAAATAGAAGTTGATATGGCAAATTGAAGACCGGTTAAGTTATCTAAGATGGCTTCTACAAAAATATTATACTTTATAGTAAAATATTGCCTCCTTTCTAAAACAAAACACATAGTGAAATGTGGAATATAACCATGTTTTTAAACAATTAAATGACTTCTAAAAAGAAGTATTGAATTTGATTGTTTCTTACTCTAGTTGCTTTATCTCAAACGACGTTTAGTATAGTGGTTCTATGAATTAAACGAAGTAATCATAAAGCGAATGGAAATACTTAATTTATAAGTGATCTTTGTTGACATCATGCCAGATGTCACTAAGATACAAAGATCGACAAAATTCCTAACTTAAAAAAATGAAAGGCATAGTGATATGATTAACGTATTAGAAGTTAAGGTATTGTGAAAATGATATGATAATAGCTAAGATTAGCTATTAAATAAAACACAAGTGTTTGTGTTGTAAAATCCCGAGTACCTAATAGTTACTTCTATCCAAATTAAAGTTATGATGTATATCACTACAGGCTAAAATAAAACAAAGGAAGAGATAAATGTATTGGCTGAGAATCAATAAGTGATTTTTATAGGAAGTCAGTATAAAATTTTATGTTGCGAGAATTTCTCTTTCATATGACTTAAAGGATTAAAAAAAACATCATTTAAAAGTTTGATTAGCTAATAAGGTTGTGTTTGGCAAAACTTATTTTTATCTCTTATTTGTGACAAGTCTTATTTAATAAGAGATTGTGGAAAATAAGTGTGTTTGGTAGTTAAAGTCATCCTCTTATTTTTGGTAAGTCTTTTTCCAAAAAAGAGGAAAACCCTCTTAAAATAAAAGTTACCTTTCTTAGCTTATCCAATAAGAGAATATTTTCTTAACCGCTAAGAGGTTTCGACGATTTTCGGGATCTCATGTGTATACATCATATTTTTGAAAAAACTAATTTTGATCTTCATCCTCAATGCAATAAAACCCTTATGCTCCACACTTTTTCATCGACAACGACTTTTGGGCTCTTATTCCTCGTAACATTTCTTCTAATCTCGAAGATTCAAGAAAAACTCAGTTAGATCTCAAACATTTTTTTCTCTTTTCTTTATTTTTGTGTTTTATTGGAGCATTAATATATATTGGAACTATATTGGGGTTGTTCTTAAGTAGCATAGTGAACTGCGTCATTTCTTTATACTTTTTTCTGTGTTATGATGTTTGAATTTTTGGGAGCATTGGTGGTGGTCAGGGTTGATTTTCTGAGGTATGTCCAACGAGCAATTAAGACTAAAAGAGAGATGTATAGGAAAATACCTAAGTGTCAAGATGAAGATGCGTACAATCAATATAAAGAAGCTAGAAAACAAGCTAAAAAAGTTGTTAGTCAATCTAAAACAAATTTCATGGAAGATCTATATACAAGGTTAGGTAATAGAGATGACGAAATATATATATATATATATATAGGCTAGCCGAATTAAGAGATAAAAAGAAATAAGACCTAAGTCATGTAAGATGTATTAAGGACGAAAATCAAAATGTTTTAATGCGCGAGGATGATATTAAGGAGAGATGGAGAAGTTACTTCGACAGTTTATTTAATGATGACCAAGTTGATACTATAATAAATGAAAATCCACACCAAGAAAGAAATGTAAACTACACACGCAATATTAGAACTCTAGAAGTTAAAGAGGCATTGAAAAAAACGAAAATAAGGAAAGCATGTGGCCTAGATGAATACCCATAGAGGTTTGGAAATACTTAGGAGAAATTGTATTGACTTGGTTAACAAAACTTTTCAATAAAATTCTAAAATCAAAACAGATGCTAATGGATTAGAGAAGAAGCACGCTTGTGCCAATCTTCAAAAACAAAGGAGACATTCAAAGTTGCTCAAACTACCGGGAATTAAACTTATGAGTCACACTATGAAATTTTGGGAGGTGATAATTGAATATAGGCTAAGGAGAGAAACAACAATATCAGAGAACCAATTTGTCTTCATGCCTGGGAAGTCAACTATGGAGGCGATTTTCCTTATAAGACGATTTTTAGAAAAATATAGAGAAAAGAAAAAAGATATTCATATGATATTCGTAGATTTAGAAAAAACATATGATATGGTAGTTAGAGATGTTCTTTAGTGGGTTCTAGAAAGAAAATGAGTGCATGCTAGATACATATACACTATTACAGATATGTATGATGGAGTAGTAACGAGTATAAAGACATTTGGAGGAGCTACAAATTGATTTCCCATTACGATAGGACTACGTCTTTAAGCCCATATCTATTTACTTTAGTCATGGATGAACTAACTAGGCATATTCACAATGATATACCATGGTGTATGCTATTTGCAAATGATATTGTCTTAGTGGATGAAACAAAAGATGGAGTGAATAGGAAATTAGAACTCTGGAGGAATAAATTAGAATCTAAAGGCTTTAAGTTGAGTAGGACGAAAATCGAATACATGCACTGTGAGTTTATAAACACTAGACATCGAGATGATGAAATAGTAAAATTAGGGGAAGTAGAAGTTCCTAAGGTGAACCAACTTTAATACATATGATCAATCATACAAAATGATGGTAATATTGAGAATGATGTCACACATAAAATTCAAGCTTTGGATGGAAGAAATGGCGGAGTGCAACAGGGGTGATTTGTGATCGAAATATTCCTACTAAGTTAAAATGAAAGTTTTATAGGACTGCAATTAGGCCAACTATGCTCTATGGAAGTGAATGTTGGGTGGTAAAGCAACGACAATTACATAAAATGAACGTAGCGAAATGAGGATGCTTAGGTGAATGTGTGGTAAACTCATAAAGATAGAATAAGAAATATAGAAATTCAAAGATAAGTAGGAGTGGCACCAATTAGTACAAAGATTAGGGAAGGGCGGTTGCGGTGGTTTGGTCACTGTAAAGATTGCCTACAAATGCCCCCACTATAAAACTTGACTCAATAGAAACTATAGAAACTTGACGAGGTAGGGGTAGACCAAAGTTAACATGAGATGCATTAATTATGAGAGATTTGAATGGTTTGGAAAGCTCACCATCACTTGCACTTAATCGAGCACAATGAAAAAATTTGATCCATGTAGCCGACCCCAATTAATTTGGGACTAAGGCTATGTTGTTGTTGTTGTTGTTGTTGAAAGATTATTCAGCGAAAGTCTTAACAATTTAGCGGAAGCTTTTAACGTAGTACCTTACAATTTTGGAAAACCAGGAAATAAAGATCACATGCATATATATATATATATATATATATATATAAATGAAACGACGATAATGTATAATCATGTATTTGGTCAGGGTACTATCTCTCAACCTATATGGAAGACATATATAAGTCATACAACAAACCAACAACCTACAAAACCCGGTGTAGCAGTGCTCCACTGGCTCATTGGTAGTCGCTGATATTCTCTTTGCTTGGTCTGCTACTCGATGTACTTGCACCCACCGTCATAAAAAGGACGGTGAGTATATGAAAGTAGAAAGTAACACTGATAGACATTTATCCACATTTCCAAATATACAACAAAAATCTAAAAGTATAATAATAGCAAATATGCTGAAATAATATCATACTAATATACTCTTCAGTTAATCAATATGAAACTGACACATGGCTAAGTAGTAATGATCTAGAGCCAGTTGGACGTGAGTCATATCACAAATGCCTTTATTCCACTATCTCAGGATGAAGCTGAGCTCTACATATCTGTTGAAGGTCGGAGCTTAGCTATACGCCTCCATAATCAATCATAAATGCCAGTCACCTGTGATGTATACTTGCCAACAACCTCGAGTCTCATACCCTGTGTGCTGCATAAGTTAGTGGCGAGATCCTGACATCCCTGAAAGTCTAGTGACCCCTGAGTGTCGCGCCCATCTCTATCATCTCATGGTCCTAGATACAAGAACTACTTTCATATTTCAAAGAATGACACAATTTCATAATTCAATAATAGGATTGCATATCTAATGCACAAAGGAAATATAATTTACAATACCGTACAACACTACCTAACAACATGCTATTTCATTTGACTAAATGTCTCAACAATCAAGAATGACATAACACATGATATAGAGTCAATGAAAACATTAACCAACAACTGATGCTATGATAGCAAACTCACGAAATGAGATTAATCAACAAGTCATGGGATATAGAGTACAAAAGGCAAATCAGTCTAAATGATTATAAATAAATAATAAAACATGAATGAAATGTAAATAAATATCTCAATCAGTTTACTTACAATCCACGCAAATTTTCTAGCTAATCTGACCTCCAGACACCTCAAAACTCGAATCTGAAACCACGAGACTTTTCCTTAGATTCATGATATCATTTAACATCTTTTTGAGCGTGTTTAGACCTTTAATTAAGGTATTAGATTTTTAAAGTGTTTAAGTTATAATTAGAAAATTACAAATTTTGTGCTGTTAGAGCACTCAGCGTGCTAGGTGTTATGTCTAGCGCGCTAGTGACCTCATTAGCGCGTTAGTGAAATTTATTAGGGCGCTACTCACATGTAGCGCGCTAGCTAGCTCATCTAGCACGCTAGCTAGCTCATCTAGCACGCTATGTGTAGGAAAACCCTGAATTCTGCACTTAGAATTCTGAGTTCTCTCTACACATAGACCACTCTAACACTTTGGGATATCTTTCCTCACCTACTAGAGACCCTAAAACACCTATTAATACCACAAGATCAACCATATATCATTTACTTTATAAATTCATCAAATTAAGCTAAGCTAATGATGTAAGTGAAGTTAACTAGTTAATGAACACCCACAACTTGATCTACACCTCCTAAACCCACAAAATCTCCTCCAAAATTGTTGATCCTTACTGATTTCTTCTTCTCCTGCAAGCTTTCTTCTCAACTAAGTTTTGAAAATGAAATGAATTGCTTAGGTTGATTTCATTCCTTATATATTAATGAGATAAGGTTGATTAATAGCCATTGATCTCCATGTACACATATATCTCGATAATAATCCAATGGCTTACACTTTGCCATAATTCCCACTAACTCTCCACTATCTCCATCTAGCTAACACCAATTTAAAATTCAATTTGTCTTTTGATGTGTCAACACACATCTCAAGAATCATCAAATGACTATTATTTTAGATTGCTAACTTAGATACATTTAATATAAAATCAACCATAGCTACATTAATACTACTATTTAAGCTATACTAAGTCTAAATAAACTTACCACATCACTTTCTACCCGACCCTACACTGGCACACATATCGAGGTGCGTCCTCACTCACATCTCGACACCTAAACATTGGTAGAAGTGACTTAGTAACTTATACATATACAATACACTAGGCATACACCACAATAAATATAACATATACCTCGGCCACATCGCCTCGATCAATGCACGTATCTCGATGCGGGGCCCACGTCATGGGTCACTGATCTTGATTAAGGGATTAAACTCAAATTTAGAAATTTAGGTTGTAACAACTTTTCCCAAATAATGGAAATTTTGTTATCGAAATTAAACTTAAGCTAAAGTTAGACCCGACTCGAAAATGTACGAAAATCTATTTCGCATATAGTATTCCCGTTCCCAAGTGAGTTGCGAGTCTCCGTGGAATTGCCACTTGACTGATACCTTTGGGATAAACTTGTCTCTCAACTGCTGTTCCCTTCGATTTAGGATTTGTACCTGCTGTTTCTCATAAGATACATCCTCACTCAGGTCAATCTGACTCAAGTCAACCGCTGGTCTCACACTTGTTATCGGCTTAGTTAGTCGAAGCATAGAAATATGAAAGACTAGATGAATTCCCCAACATCTGTGGAGGTAACTCAAGCTCATCGCAACCTTTTCGATCCGTCTCTTAATCTTGAAAGGCTCGATGAATCTCGATGCTAACTTGCCCTTCAAACCAAATCTGTGAAGACCTTTCAGAGGAGAAACCTTTAAATATACAAAGCTCCCTCGGTATACGTGTGATTACTGCGATACGTGTCAACAACATTCTCAGGCCCTACTAACTCCCGATCCTCTGGCTCAGCCCGACAAGATGGCGAGCGACACGGTCTTCCATATAAAGCCTCAAATAGCGTCATCTCAATGCTAGCCTGATAACTGTTGTTGTATGCAAACTCACATAATGGTAGGTACTCCTCCCAAGATCTGCCAAACTCAAGTACACAAGCCCTGAGCATATGTTCAAGAACCTGAATCAACCTCTCAGTCTATCCATCAGTCTGAAGGCGAAAGGCTGTGCTGAACTGTAGGGCGTGCCATACTGCTCCTGCATACTCCTCCATATCCTGGATGTAGACATAGCATGTAACGACCCAAATTAATTAAAACTAAGATTAAGGTTAATCTCAGGGATTAACATTCATAATTCGGGCGTTACATAGACAACTCGGTTGATTCGGACACGAGAAACTGGGGAATATGTTATTTATGGATAATGATTGTTTATATGTGGTGTTTAAGATTATTATTATTATATTGCACTACATGTGTGTACGTTGTTATCGGGTAAGTTGGTGTGATGGGTGTTCGCCTCGAAAGGCGTGTCAACGAGGGTATCGGGTAGGCAAACTATGGTTACACTAGGAAACTCGATTATTCACGTTAAGATGACTAATTAATCAACTAAAATGAGTAATGTAATCATAGGATAATTAAATTATAAAATTTGAATACTAGGCTATGGCGTGCCTTGGAGTGCGTGTCGAGACGCGGGGCAACGGGTATTGGGTAGCCGAAGGTTAGTGGGACCACAAGTTGGTTAGTCTTGATATGTAAACCACTAACTGTATGGTTTGATAAGGCTTTAAGTAAGGTTCATAAATCAAATAAATGAAAGCCTATAGTTTGAGGTAAATAATGTGGACACTAGATAAACCTCAAGATGATCATAATAAGATAATCTAGGATATGAATATACTATTGGAGTCATCAAGTGGTGTGACAGCATGAAATGAGACCATAAGATAATCCTCAGGATACGTACGCACATTTGATTCCAACTAAACATATATAAACCAAGGTTAGTGGAATTTTTACTTCAACCACTTACAAATTCATGCAAGATAAGGGAAAAACCGAGATTTGGAGGAGAATTCAAACTGGAATTCAACCACCTTGGAGGTCAATTTGAGGACTCAAACCAAGGTAATAATCTTTTCCATCATTTACACTTTCATTTAAACCCATTTTTGTGAAATTTAGTGCAAGTTGATGTTCTGAGGTTGTTTGGTTACTGTTTTGAAGTTGATTGATACATAGAGGGTATAAACCATGTTTAGGTAACTAAATTAGAGGGGAAATACAAAATTCTCGACTTGAGAATTCTGTCCTAGAAACCACATAGCGCGTTACCTGGAACGGTTAACGTGCTAATCGTTTTGGGTTTGCAACTGTTCTTCGTCTTGAAGTACTGTAGTGCGCTACATTAATTACCTAGTGCGCTACCATTACATAGCGCGTTATAAGATTCCCATAGCGAGCTAACAATAGACAAAAACTGAAATTTAAAAGGCTTTTTTGGGATTTTTTCGACTTAATACATATCTCAAACATCTATAAACATACTGAACATGTAAAATTGGACTTCAGGGACTCAGGGACTGTAGCTCGGGTTCGGGGAGCTAGTTGGGTCGGATACGGAGTCCGGGAAGTCGGAGAGCGGATTGAGGTGCGTAAACCCATTGAGAATGCTTCACAGAGTTCAGTTCATTTTTCTTATGAGTGTGATGGGTGCCGAACTATATATTTTACTGGTTTGTGTGGCTGATTGATTGGTTTATTGGGGTTTTTACACCGGGATGTGACTTGGGTACACTGTACCATAACACGTGTGATCATGCCCTCGGTGAATTGCGACCCAAGCTGCACTAAGATGAACGTGTCGGTGACTCAGCGGATTTGGCCAGCGCAGGAAGACTAAGGAAACATGACTCTGGAGGTTGTCGGAGAAGCCCACAAGAGAGACCTTTAGCTCCGAAGTTTGGTATAGTCTGCTACACGCGATACATCCTTGGGTTTTCATCAAAGACATTTATGTGCATATTGACTTAGTTTGTTGTATGTTTACATTCTCGTTTACCTCGTTAACTACTAGTTTGTTTGATTATTGTTTGTTGTGTTGTATTACTATTATTGTATGCTGCTTGAATCTTTTGTATTGCCTTATATTCATGAAAGTATGTATTTCTATTGCTAGATAGCTTACTTGCATGTATTATAGTTTTATTTGTTTTCTTGCTGAATATTGTGTGGACTTCTCTTGGGAATTTACTCACTGGACTTGTCACTGTATTTATTGGGTGACTGAGTGCAGATCTTTCTACGAGTAGCAACAAACGACAATCTTAGACGACTATCTCTTTTTGCTAACGGTCTTGGACATACTTGTAGGTGTTTATATTATTTTGATATTCTAGTATTATTTTGGGTATTGGTAGATTTGAGATGACCTGTACATGTGTATACCATGTTTTATGGTGTTGTCGCTTATATACAGAGTACTTTTCCGGGTTTTCCACAGTAGGATTTGCTCTTATGAATAATGTTTACCATAGTAAATTACCTTACTTAATTGTATCAATTAAGGCTTCCGCTAATTTATGTTAACTTGTAAAATACAACCCACTAATATGGTTAAGATTCGAATAAACCACAAATTATTAAACTTAACAAATATTTAAATACTTAAAAGAGGATAATTAAAGAAAATAAGGATAATTCACTAACAAATTTAATGAAGCACACGTGGACACGAACTTTGAGCTAATAGGAGGACGGGCAGGTGCCGAACACGTGTAGTTAGGCCCACTGGCAAGGAGTACACGAAGACATGTCACCCCGGGGTGGCAAGGCCGTCACATAACATCTCTATCTGACGTGATCGTCAATGGTACCCCACGTAGCTTGATAATATCTTTCTCAAATAATATACTCAACTAATCGAATGTGAAATGAGCTGCAGCCGGTAAGAAATAGTCATATTTTATCAATCTATCCACAATCACCCAAATAGAATTGTGTCGTTGGGTAGTCCTCAACAATCCCCTGAAAAAGTCCATGACTATGTCTTCCCACTTCTATCGTGGAATGAGAAGCGGCTGTAATAATCTTCTAGGTCTTTGATGCTCAGCTTTTAGCTGCTGGTAAATCCCATAGTTCTTAATGAACTCCGATATGTCCGCTTTCATCCTTGGCCACGAAAATGTCTCTTCATATCATGGTACGTCTTGGTCCTGCCTGGATGAATAATGAATAGAGAACGGTGTGAATCTTGAAGAATCTTATCTCTCAGCTCTATTACTGAATGTATCCATAATCTGCCTCTGAATCTCGGACACTGATCCGTTGTCTTTATCCAGTCAGTACAATCAATACTCTGGGCTAACTCACTGAATCTCGAGTACATAATGTCGGCTATCTGACCATCTGACATTCTCTGCGTAGACACTGTCTATAGACTCATCTGTGAACATATCATCACCCAAATGTCGATAGGAATATTTGACTGACTCATCATCACCACTGCCTCGAGTAATCCATACTCATGTGGCATATGTCATCTAACAATCTTGACATCTTAAGTAGGCATCCAACTCAGTGCATCAACAACTATATTAGCTTTTCCTAAGTGATACTCCAGAGAAAAGTCGTAGCCCTTCAGAAACTCCAACCATCTCATTGTCTCATGTTCACTTTTCTTTCATGTGAAGAGATATTTTAGACTTTTATGATCAGTGTAGAGTGTGAATCTCTCTACACAGATGATCTCTCCAAACCTTCAGAGCAAATACCACGCTACTAACTCTTAGTCATGAGTGAGTAATTTTTCTCATGTATCTTCGGTTGTCCGGATGCATAAGCCACCGTGCCTCTATCCTGCATCGACACACAACCTAAACCCATATGAAAAGCATCTGTATATACCAGGAATCCATGTCCAGCCTTTGATAATACTAACATTGGTGCGGTGGTCAATAACCTCTTCAGTTGAGTAAATGCCTCATCGCATTCCTTAGACCAATTAAATCTGATGTCCTTCTAGGTCAATCTGGTAATCTGTGAAACGATCTTTGAGAAATCCTTCACGAACCTACAATAATATCCTGCTAACCTAGGAAACTCCCGATCTTCGTAACAGACATTGATGCCGACTAATCCATAACAACCTGAATTCACACTTGCTGAACTTGGCGTAGAGTCGATACTCCCTCAAAGTTTGCAACGTCTCCCCAAGGCGCTGCCTGTGATCCACTCGAGTCCTCAAATATATTGATATATCATCGATGAAAACTATCACGAAGTGGTCAATATACGGCCTCATCACCATAAACATGAAATCCATAAATATGGCATAAGCGTTGGTCAAACCAAACGACATTATTGTAAATTGATAATATCCTTATCTCGTGTAGAACGTTGTCCTGGACCTATCCTCATCCCTGATCGTAAGCTGATGATACCCTGATTTCAGGTTTATATTAGAGAAAAATTGTTCTCCTCTCGGCTGATCAAATAAATTGTCAATCTGTCGTAATGAATAGGACAGGTGCTCTCCATGGCGACATAGAAGGTGTAATGAACCCCTTTTGTCCCAAATCTTGGAACTGACTCCTCAACTCCTCCAACTCTTTCGGAGCCTTATAGTACGGTGGTATAGAAGTAGGTCTGGTGGCTAGTAACAACTCAATAATGAAGTTTATATATCTCGGTGGTGGTAAACTAGGTAAGTCCTCCGAAAACATGTATAGAAACTCGCACGCAACCATAATCTCCTCAAGTCTGGGGTCCTGACTCTCTGTTATGACATACAATGATACTTGAGTCTCCATCTCTCCACTAATCGCAATTCGACCTCTGGTGCCCTCGGCTCTCGGTGTACTACCATTATGTGTGAACATCGAATGACCTAGAATCTCGAAAATCATTTTCTTACTGAAATAGTCGATATAAGCGTGATATGCTACTAGCCAACCCATCCCCAATAACGCGTTAATATCTAAGAACTCGAGCACCCTGAAATTTGCAGGCCTAATCCTAGGCTTGTCCTTGTGACTGTCTCTGTCAAGAACCGTCTCGATCCCTACCTCTACCTCTGCCTTGACCTATACCAACCTGCTGTTGCTGACGCGGCGCTGGTGGCGTTGGAAGAGCTAGTAAAGTAGGAACTGGTAAAGCTGGTCTGGCTGGAGGTGGCAAAGGGGGGTCTACCAACTATATTCTGTATTGGAGTGGGATGTAATGCGTAGGGTACAGTCAGTGTAGGTGCCCCCGATCCTTGAAAACCTCTATCCCATCTCCTCTGTCCCATACCCATCTGTCTCCTTCTCTCAAACTCCATGATCTGATCCTCTGACAAAGTTGGTCCCAACGGTGACCTATCAATAACTTTACCCAAGTAGTATGTTTGTAAGATAGTGTACGCTCGTAGATCTCACCTAAGGTCCTAGCACCTGAATTGACCACATAAAATTCTATATCTGGTCTCAGTCCATCTCTAAAATGTTACACATCCTCAGAGTCATCTCTTACTAAATCCTTAGCAAATTGTATTATATTGCCATATAGGTCTCTGTAGCTTATCACCGACTCATCGGTTCCTTGTCTTAGACTCGTGAACTCCTTCCTCAACCTCTTCATCACTGCAGGGGGAAAGTACTACTGATATAACTTCCTCTTAAAGGAATCCCTAGACTAAAAATCTCCATCAGAATCTATCATCGTACACCACCAAACATTGGCGTCTCTCTGCGCAGTGTATACGATGAAATCTTAGCCCGAAGTCTGTCCTTAATCCTCATAAATCTATGCAGCTTCTCTTGTGATAATACCCACTTCTCACTCTTCTCAAAATCTCGTTGATAATCAAAGTAAATAAGATTCAGTCTTATGAAATCCTTCACCAACTAAACGTCCGCTGTCGAGCTAGAAGATGTAAGAGTGAAAGACGGTGTATAAACTGTCTCTATGGATGGTGCTGTCACCACTGGTACAGTTTGTATTTTCGGAGTGGCTGGTGTAATAGTAGGAAACTTTGGTGCTGGTAATATGGAAACAATAGTAGTAGGGGCTGGTATCTGTGCGGGTGAGCAAAATGCGCTATCATAATGACAATAAAATCCGCTAACTGCTGTCCCTGAGCAGCTACTCGGTTAGATAGCCTCTGAAAATCATCAGTAGATGGAATAGGAGGCTGGCTGCCACTAGCACTTGCATCCCCACTATCGCGTAAATCAGCCATCGACGTCTGCAAGTTGACGTGACATGACGCAAATCGCCACTACTACGTAGATAACATATATATACATATAAAAACTAACATGTACATATAAGAAATTCCCACCTCTCTTTCACTCACTTTGTGGCGGCCCTGCTGCCCCGGGGTGACGTGTCTCCATTATTGGGATGTGTGCCTTAGGACGATTTTGTAAACGTTGTTTAACTATTATAAGTAGATGCATGTTTTTTTATAATAGTATCCATGGATAATTATTGTATTATTCTAAATGTCCCTAGTTAGTTATTATTGTGGGAACAATAATAAATTAAGACTAATATGAGTCTTGATTTACAATCATGTGATGATTATGCGTATACGGATACGGATCAAGATAATGATTATCTGTTGGGAACATATCTTTGGATCGACCATATGAGAACACTACATGGTCAATGTCATAAGTGATTCTCATGAGAGTTATATCATTTAGTCTTTTGACTTGAGATCACCAGAGACTCCAACATGTGGAGCACAATGATTTGATATAATCAAACGTTGTCTTTAACCCTATGATTATAAAGATTGTAATTAGTCATTGTTCGACTATTGTGTGGATGTTGGGTGATCAAGATGGAATTTATCTAATTCTTTTAGAGAGATATATCTGTTGGGCCCCTTGATATGTTAGACTGATAAATGGCCATGTCTAGTGAATTGACTGGATCAATGTCACTTGACAATTTCAGTCTACTCGGAGATCGCAACTAGTAGCTTGAACTATAAGGGTAACATTCCATGTCTTATGTTCAATCAAAATATATCGCGTGACAAAGGGATATGATATACACTGTCTATTAGGTTGTATCGATTTATTGATCTTCATGCAACTTGGGTAGTCGTAATGCCTTGCTGGAGACCGCTTATGACTTGTATACTAAAATGGTTTTGGTTCACTACCAATGTTGTATGAATCTATTGGGTCGCACACAAAGAACGAATTTGCGCGATTTAATATTGTCCGGGTTAATGAATTTCATTTGATAATTCATTTTAAAGATTCTAATTAAATGTCATAGTTTGACTAGGATTCAAGATTCTCATACATTTCTAGTGTGACTAGAAATTTTGTCTTAGTAAATCCTATTTTGAATATGACTCTAATTTGAATTATAGTATGACTTTAATTCTTATTTGATTTTTAGATAAATTACAACTCTTATTGGATTAGTAATTATAGATTATCTATGACTCTATCTTTTTTAGAGTTGGACTTTATCTAGGACTCTATTTGGAGTGTGACTAGGAGATGAAGTTCTTTTACAACTCGACCTAGTGTACTATAAGTAAGACATTAGGGTCACAGTTGTTGTAGGGAATTCCCGAGAGAGATTTTTCCTAAAGAATTTTTGTGAGAATTTTTGTCCTACAATTTTTGGGGCTAGCACTTCGGATTGTGATCATCCGTTCGTGTGTGTATTTCTGATAGGGGACATTCGTCTCTGACATCGTCTTAAAGGAATCGATCTATACGAAACAAGGCAGACATGGTGTTATTCTTGCTAAGGTATGATTTTTTTGGCACATCAATTTAATGGAATCAATAGGATCTTGGTTCGAGGATGTTCAAAAAAGGTTTCGAAAACATCCGCTGTGCATGATCCCCGAAACCATACATCCGTGTACTTCTTGGCAGGTGTGCCCAACTACACGTGTCCGCCACCTGCCCGTCCACCTCTTTTCTCAGAATTCGTGTCCACGTGTGCTTTATCAATTTAGTTAGTGGATTATCAATATTTGCTTAACTTATTCTCCTTAAGTATTTAAATATTTATTCTAATGCCTAACCATACTAGTGGGTTGTATCTTACAAGTTAACACATATATCAGCGGAAGCTTTAATTGATACATTTGGTAAGTAATTTAGTATGGTAAACATTATTAATAAGAGCAAATCCTACTATGAAAAACCAGGAAAAATACTCTGTATATAAGCGACAATACCATAAACAGAGTATATATACATGTACTGTGCCATTTCAAGTCTCCCAATACCCAAAATATACAAAATATCAAAATAAAACACGTACTAATAGGTCCTCGATGGCAGGCAAATTAGATGTAGTCGCCTAGGATCCCCTTGCCCCTACTGGTACTAGGATATGCACTCAATCATCACAACAAGACAAATGACGAGTGCAGTAAGTAAAATCCCAAGGATCCCATTTGAGCATTCGCATAATAAAGTATATGAAATGCAAGAAATACTGTCAAGTAAACATGCGAAATATAAACAGGCAACTGTAAATGGCTTATCGCATGAATAGATAAAAAGTAAGCTAAACAAATATGTGTGCTCGCTCCGAATGGACTAGATTGTACTTCGTGTCACCAAGTTCCCAACAGTGGTCGCACCCAAGTGGCTGACACTTAGTCCCTCGCGGCTCTAGCCAAATCTGTTGAGTCACCGACACGTGCACCAATGGCAAGATCAGGTTGCCATTCACTGAGGGCTGGGTCATACGTGTTACACGCCAGTGCATCATGAGCACACAACCAGGGAAATCCGGGGGAGTAACCTCAACCCACATCCAAGTAACAAAATCGAGTAGTAGAAATAGCAAGAAAATGATGGAAATGAAATAGAAACATAATCAAATACTAAGAGTTTTTCAGTTGGGTTTTACAAACCTCAAACCACTCTCCGACCTCCCCGGACTCCCGTATCCAACCCGACAAGCTCCCGACACCGATCTACGATCCTCCAAGTCCCTAAAGTCCAAGTTTTATAGGTTTAGATTATTTCCTAGTGTTTAGACATGTATTAAGTGGAAAATTACCAAAACAACTTTTTAAATCCACATGTAATTTGTCGTTAGCGCGCTAAAGGGTACATATAGCGCGCTACTATTTTTCAGGACGAAGAACAGTTGCAAACCCATAATGATTAGCGCGCTAACCATTCCAGGCAGCGCGCTATCTGTCCTCTGGGACATAATTTTCCAGTAGAGAATTATGTCTTCCATTGACGACATCACTTGATCTAACATGTTTTCCACATATTATCTAACTTCAGAACAACCGTTAAAACATTCCAGAACCTCAAAATTAGCCCAAATTCTCCAAATTCATGCATTCACCCAACTTTCCAATTTCATCAAAATAATCCAATCTTATTAAACCAGTGATAAATTCCCTATGAATATGATCTAACAACATGTAATTCATTGCATTTTCACCAAAAATTAGAGGTCTCATCATCCAATCCGAATTTCACTAAAACATGTTAAAAATAGATTCATTAAATAGTGTAGAAGATGAAAATGGTGATTACCTTGGTTTAAGCTCTTGGATTGGTCTCTAGTGTGCTAAATTTCCAGTTTGAATTCCTTTTTTCCTCTAGTTTTCTGGATTTTACATGAATTTCCACCGTTAGTGGAGATGAAAATCCCACTCACTGTTATATATAGTTTTGATCTTGATCAAGTGTGCATACATATCTCGAGGATCATCTTGTAGTTCATAGGCACGCTGTCCCATATCACCTGGTGACTCTAGTGGTAACTCCAATAGCACACTCCCTTCCTTGTTTCTCCCATTTTGATAATCTACATGCTCATATTGTGGCCATCATTATTTAGTTCAACCATAGACTTAATATTTATTTAATTAATTCATCTTATTCTTATATTAAGCCTTACTAAAAATGTGGCGGCCCTGCTGCCCCGGGTAGATGTGTCTCTGTGTACTCCTTGCCAGCTGGCCCAACTGCACATGTCCGACACCTGCCCGTCCTCTTCATGTCTTGCAAATCGTGTCCACATGTGTATTATCAAATTAATTAGTAAATCATCCTTATTTTCTTAACTTATTCTTTGTGGGTATTTAACTATTTCAACTGCTACTTAATTTGTAGTTTATTCTAATGCTTAACCATACTAGTGGGTTGTTTCTTACAAGTTAACATAAATCAATAAAACCTCAATTGATACGATTAGTATAAGTAATTTAGCGTGGTAAAAATTATTCAAAATAGCAAATCCTACTGTAGAAAAACCTGTATAGTATTCTGTATATAAGCGACAATACCACCAACAAGGTATATATACATGTACAGTGTCATCTCAGGTCTCCCAATACCCAAAATATATAAAATCTAAAAAACAAACACGTACAAGTAGGTCTTCGACAACGGGCAATCAGATGTAGTCGCCTAGGATCCCCTTGCCGGTAATATGATATGCACTTAATCATCACAACAAGACATATGACAAGTACAGTAAGTAAAATCCCAAGGAGCCCCTCTTAGCATTCGCATAATAAAATATATGAAATACAAGAAATACTGTCAAGTAAACATGCGAAATATAAATAGGCATCTGTAAATGGCTCATCGCATAAATAGATAACAGACAAGCTAACAATGGTCACCAAGTTCCAACCAATGGTCACCAAGCTAAATTGTACTTCGGGTCACCAAGTTCCAACCAATGGTCGCGCCCAACTGGCCCGACACTTGGTCCCTCGCGGCCCTGGCCAAATCCACTGAGTCACTGACACGTGCACCAAGGGCAAGCTTAGGTCGCCATTCACTGAGGGTCGGGTCACACATGCTACAAGTGCATCATGAACACACAACTAGAAAATTCGGGGGGAGTAACCTCAACCCACGTCCAAGTAACGAAATAGAGTACTGAACAACAAGGAATGATAGAAATGAAATGTAAAAACATAATCAAATACTCAGAGTCTTTCAGTTGGGTTTTACAAACCTCACATCGCTCTCCGACCTCTCTGGTCTCCCGTATTCGACCCGATAAGCTCCCGGTACCGAGCTACAGTTTCCCCAAGTCCCTGAAGTCCAATTTTTATAGTTTAAGGTTATTTCGTAGTGTTTAGACATGTATTAAATTGGAAAAGTCCAAAAGATCCATTAATTTCCATTTTTGATCTGTAGTTAGCGCGCTAAGGGATATGTATAGCACACTATCTGATGGTAGCGTACTAAGGAAATTATATAGCGCGCTACTGTTCTTCAGGACGAAGAACAGTTAGAAACCCAAAATGATTAGCGTGCTAACCATTCCAGGTAGCATGCTATCTGTCCTCTGTGACAAAATTCTCATGTCAAGAATTCTATTTTTCTCATCTCAATTGGCTACCCTGTTGTTTTATACATGCTTCCCATACACAATTATCTTCAAAACAACAACTAAACACATCCAGAACATTCATTTTAACCCAATTTTCTCCAAATGCATGCATTCACACAACTTCCTAATTTCCTTAATATCATCAAATCTAGTTAAAACAGTGGCAAATACTCTATGAATATGATTTAATAACATGTAATTCATCAAGATAACCCAATAATTCATTGACCCAAACCTCAAATTCAAATTACATCAAAAACTCCCAAAAATGGGTTCATTAGAAAGTGTGTTAGATGAAGAAGATGATTACCTTACTTGCTTCCCTTAATTTGGTCTCGAAGGTGATAAATCTCCAGCTCAAATCCTCTTCTCTTCACTGAATTTCTTTGGTTTTGTATGTATTATGTGAGCGGTTTGATAGGTATCCCACTAACATCTATATATAGGTTTTGTTAAGATTAAGTGTGCATACGTATCTCGAGGATTATCTTGTGGTTCACAAGTATGGTGTCCTAAACCTCCTGATCACTCTAATAGCACACTCCCTTCCAAGAGTAACTCAAAATGATGATCTAGATGTCTATCTCAAGGTCCATTTTTATTCCATGCAATTATAGGCTTATTTATTCCATTAATGTCACATTACCTTAAGCCTTTTTAAAACCATATGGTTAGTATTTTATTTATCAAATTTAACCAACTCATGGTCCCACTAACCTTCGCCTACCCGATACCTGGTGCCCCACGTCTCGACACGCATTTTGAGGCATGCCATACCCTATTGTTCGAATTTAATTTAATTAGCCTATGTTTACATTACCCATTTCAATTTGATTTTATAATCATATTTCATGAATTTGTCGAGTTTCTTTACTATACCCGTACTTAGCCTCTCGATACCCGCGTTGACACTCACTTCGAGGCAACTACCCGTCACACAACCTTGCACGATATCGTTATTCAATATACACACATGCGATGTATTTACCAAATAATTTAATAAATTGCATCGAAAATAAGCAATCCAACACACAATCAACTAATGTACCTAGGACGACTTGTGTCCTAATCTACCCGCAGTGTCCACGTGGATCTGAGCTGGCGTCCATATTTGGAATTACGATATAATTAACGACGTTAATAAAATGGGCCGTTACGGTTCTTCCCAACTAAATAAAATTTCGTCCTGAAATTCAACTGTAACGTAAACGTCGTACCAGGAAATAGCTAAGGGTATCGCTCTCTCATCGTCGACTCGAGCTCCCAAGTGAGTCTCTCTATCCTATAATGCTACCAATGAAATAGGACCTTAGAGAGCTCCCTGTTCTTGAGAATCTGAACACTGCGGTCAACGATCTCTATCGGCCTCTCCTCGTAAGTCACGTCAGGCTGAACCTCAATCTGCCTCAACTCAATAGTCGGTCTCGGCCCTGACCTAGCTAGTCTCAACATCGAAATGTGGAATGTCGGATGTACCCCAGCTAACTCTGCAGGTAACTCTAGGCGATATGCAACACTGCCCACTCGCTGTGCAATCCTGAATGACCCGATGAATCTCGACGCTAGTTCCCCTTAATACCAAATCTCTGCTTACCCTTCCAAGGGGAAACCTTCAGGTATACCATGTTGCCCTACTCATAGCTCAGACCTTTCTGATACTGATCCGCGTATTTCTTATGTCTATCTTGTGCGACTCGTAACCTCTAATGAATTTATCTGATCTTCTCTGCGTGATCAACAACTATCTCAGGCCCCACTATCACTGTATCTTCCAGCTCCGCCCAACACGCAGGTGATCTACATGGCCTCCCATACAGTGACTCAAACAGTGGCATGTCAATGCTCACCTAATAGTTGTTATTGTATGCAAACTCACACAAAGGCAGATAATCCTCCTACGAACCCCCAAACTGTAATGTGCAAGCTCTGAGCATATCCTCCAAGATCTCAGTCGCTTTGACTGTCTGTCAGTCTGAGGATGGTAAGCTGTATTAAACTGCAACCTGGTGCCAAACTAGTCCTCCATAGCCTCCCATAGTCTCGAAGTAAATACGGGATCTCTGTTTGACACAATGGAAATCGGCACCCCATGTAGTCTAATAACCTCCTACTCAAATAATATGCTCAAATAGGGAAATGTGTATCTTATAGAAATCGAAATGAAATGAGCTGATTTCGTCGATCCTATCAATCACCACCCAAATCGCATCGTGACGCCTAGGTCCGCGACGGTCCACCGACAAAATCTATGGTGATGTGTTCCCATTTCCACTATGGAAAGTGGCAACGGTCGTAATAATCCATCGGTCTCCTTTGCTCGCATTCACTTGTTGGCAAATGTGACATCTTATGGCGTACACGCATACGTCTGGTCTTTATCCCCGTCCACCGAATAGTCGCCTCAAATCATGGTACATCTTGGTCCGACCAAAATGAAATGTGTAGCGTGGATCGGTGTGCATCCGCTTGAATCCCGTCCGTATCTCCCGATCCGCAGTATCCACAATCTCCATCGGTGTCTCAAACGTCGATCGCTGGTCTCTCGCCTAATCGGTGCACTCCGGATCCCAAGCCACACCACCGACCTGCTCAAAAAGCCCATCAGCCCTTTGACACTCGACAACTTTCTCAATCGATACAGCCGGAACCCTCATCTGACCACAAATGTGCTGTTCGGTAGATACATCTGTCATCCACATAACTGATGCCGCTTGTAACAAGCCATGCTCATGTGTCATAGGTTGCAGAACAATCTGACTGTCGATCTCGCTCCTGCTCAATGCGTCCGCTACGACGTTCGCTTTCCCAGGGTGATATTCAATAACGAAGTCGTAGTCCTTAAATAGCTCAAGCCATCTCCTCTGGCGCATGTTCAGATCCCTTTGAGTGAAGATGTAGCGTAAACTCTGGTGATCTGTATACAATATGAACATCTTTCCATAGAGATAATGCCTCCAAGCCTTCAGTGCAAAGACGACCGGTGCCAGCTCCACATCGTGCACTGGATAATTTCCCTCATGGGGTCTCAACCGCTTGGAAAGATAGGCATCTGGTCTACCATTTTGCATCAACACACACCCTAGACCAATTCTTAACGCATCTGTATAAACTGTCAAAGTCATGCCCTGCTCCGGCAATGTTAATACAGACAAGGAAGTTAACCTCCTCTTCAGCTTACAGAAAGCCTGATCACATTCTTTTGAGCAATCAAACTTAACATCCTTCTTGGTCAGTTTCATCATCGGCATTGCAATCGAAGAAAAATCTTGTACAAATTGACGGTAGTATCCTGCCATTCTGAGAAAACTTCATATACCGACAACAGACTCAGGCGTCCTCTAGTCTATGATAGCTCGAATCTTCTCTGAATCCACAAAGATACCCTGGACACTGATGACATGTCCTAAAAATCTTACTGCACTCATCCAGAAGTCATACTTACTAAACTTGGTGTATAATTTGTGTTATCTCAGTATCGTCAAAACTGCTCTTTGATGTCCCTCGTGATCCTCACGAGTCCTGCTGTAGATCAAAATGTCGTCGATGAAAACTATAACAAATCTGTCTAGATATGGTCTCAAGACCATGTGCATCAAATCCATGAAAATCGCTGGGGTATTAGTCAGCCCAAGCGGCATGACTATAAACTTAAGTAGCCTGTATCTCGTACTAAAAGCGGTCTTCTGGATATCCTCCTCTCGAATCCTCAATTGATGATAACCTAAATGAAGGTCAATTTTCGAAAAGAATATGGCACCCACCAACAGATCGAATAGATCATCTATCCCAAGAAGTGCGTAACGCTTCCTAACTGTCACCTGATTCAGCTTCCTATAGTCTATGCACATCCTCATTAAACCATCATTCTTCTTCACAAACAACACTGGAGCTCTCCAAGGTGACATACTAGGGTGAATAAAACCATTATCCAACAACTCATCCAATTGTCGTCTAACCTCCTCCTGCTCTGATGGTGACATCCTATATGGTTTACCAGCGACTGGCTGTGTCCCTAATATCAACTTATTGATAAACTCAACAGCTCTTGATAAACTCAATAGCTCGTGGCGGTGGAAATCCTGGTAGATCATTCGGAAATACATCAACAAATATTTAACTACAGGTACGTCCTTAATCGTGACCTCCGTCCTAACCTCCGGCTCAATTATCGCTGCAAATGCCTCCATCTCTTGCGCTATAGCTAGTTGACCTCTAGTGATAGGTAAATTAGTCGCCGATCCAACTAGTGAGAAATCTGGTATCCTAGGAATACAAAACTCTATCCTCTTACCATAACAATCTTTCCGTGCATGATAGGGTGATAACCAATCCATCCCGAGAAGCGTATCAAACTCTAAGTACTCCCTCTATCATCACATCTCTACATATCCGGTTAGGGTATATCTTGTCCCCACCGACCGTACTGAGGACAAGGTACGTGTCTAGTGTCTATGTATCTAACCGTAACACTCCAACAACACGTCCAACAATAAATGATAACATACTACCAGAGTCAAACATAACATGCATAGGTCGACCAAAAATATGCAACGTACCCTTGACGAGCTGTCTGGTTGCTTCGCCATCCGGCTGTGCTACCGCATGAGTTCTCTTTGGCCTGCTCTGGCTTTCGACATGATGACGGTGGTGTCATGCAGTTGACCCTCAAGTGTCCCCTCTGACCACACCTGTGGCATCTGCGGTTATCCTGCCTAATAGTTTTTCCGTCTCCAGATCTCTGACCCTGACCCCGGTCTCTTTGACCCTTGTCATGTCCCCCCTGATCTTGACCCTGACGGTACATCTGTGGCTGTGGCCTATGCTGATATACCGATGCTGATGTGATGGCATGAACCGACTGTCTCTCCTCATAATAGAACTAACCGCCCTGATGATCATCCCCGCGGCCCCTATCCCGTTTGTCATCCCTCCGCCCTCTATCACGATGATCACTATGTCTTTTTGGCCTCTAGTCTGGCTGAGAACTCTGCCCTGTCTGTACCTTAGTACCAGTCACACACCTGCCATCTCTCTGCATCAGATATGTCTTATGTGCCAATGCTCTGTCAAAATTTCATGCAGAGTAGGTGCCCCAGATGATACCACTGTCGAAGCAATCATATCCTTAAATCCTCTAGTGAAGTAATAGATCTGCAGACGCACCGTCTCAGTGACATCCATCGAAAACTGGAGTAGGTACCAGAATCTCTCCATATACTGCATCAACGTCCGGTTACCCTATCTCAGGGTCAAAAACTCTTCCCTCAGTCTCAGTCTCACCTCCATATGTATGTACTGATCATAGAATAGTTCCCTGAACTCAGACCATGTCGTCGACTCTGGATGGGTATTCTGATACGTGGTCAACCATACTGCGACGTGACCTCTCAAGCATGCTCCAGACAGTCGTGCCTAAACACTCTTATCATTCCTCATCAGCTTATGGAACCGTTAATGAGATACAATCCACTTCCCCGTAGCCTCGGGGTCACCACCTCCGTAAAAGAAGCCTGGTAGAAACTTCAAAAATTTCCTCAACATCTTTGCCTTTGATGCTAAGATGAATCCCAATGTAGCAACAGCAACAGCAGCAGCAGTAGTAGTAGTAGTAGTAGTAGTAGTAGTAGTAGTAGTAGTAGTAGTAGTCGTTTGATCCGTAGTCGTGGATGGAGGCGTAGGAGTCGGCGTCTCCAAGGGAACAAAAACTATGGTGGCTATCTCTGTTTGTGTATCCGCTACTACTCTCTCAACTGGTGTCTGGGGAGCAATCGGGGTGACGGCTGTCACCGTAGGTACCGTAATTGCTACTGGCACTCTAGGTGTAGCAACTGCTGTAGCAAAGGCCGTCAATGCGACGGTCTGATCTTGTAGTAACCATTACATCTCGGCCATCTGCGTCTCCTGAGCCGATAGTCGATCCTCCATACTAGGTGCAACTGGGAAATCTCTAGCTGTACCACTAGGCTGACCAGTCTCTTGAGCCGTCGTCGACTGTCCGTCCATGATCTGCATCGAGAAGCATGATCTGGATCGGTCTCGGTGTATATACGTATATCATATATATAATGAAAATATAACACGTATATAAACTCTAACTCTACCCGCCTCACCTCACTTCCCAACTAAAGTTCTAAGGCATAACACAGGGTTTCCACGACTAAGGTTTATTTATTAAGTCTTATGCTCTTTCATTGTAAATTTCCAAGTTTCTAGAACTCTTTTGCTCTGATACCAACTGTGGCGGCCTTGCCGACCAAGGGTGACGTGTCTTCGTGTATTCTTTACTAGCTGGCCCAACTACACGTTTTCGGCACCTGCCCGTCCTCTTCATGTCTCGCAAATCGTGTATACGTGTGTATTATCAAATTAATTAGTAGAATATCCTTATTTTCTTAACTAGTTCTTTGTGGTAAACTATTTCAACTGTTACTTAATTTGTAGTGTATTCTAATGCTTAACCATACTAGTTGGTTGTTTCTTACAAGTTAACATAAATTAGCGGAAACCTTAATTGATACGATTAGTATAAGTAATTTAGCATGGTAAACATTATTCAAAAGAACAAATCCAACTGTGGAAAAACCTGTATAGTACTTTGTATATAAGCGACAATACCATCAACAAGGTATATATACATGTACGTTGTCATCTCAGGTCTCCCAATACCCAAAATATACAAAATCTCAAAAAAAAAATGTACGAGTAGGTCCTCGACAGCGGGCAATCAGATGTAGTCACCTAGGATGCCCTTGCCCCAACTGGTACTAGGATCTGCACTCAATCATCACAACAAGACAGATGAATAGTACAATAAGTAAAATCCCAAGGAACCCCTCTTAACATTCGCATAATAAAGTATATGAAATGCAAGAAAAACTGTCAAGTAAACATGCAAAATATAAACATGCAGTTGTAAATGGCTCATCGCATGAATAGATAAAAGACAAGCTAACAAATGTATGTGCTCGCTCCAGATGAACTAGACTGTACTTCGGATCACCAAGTTCTCACCAATGGTCACGCCTAACTGGCCCGACACTTGATCCTTTACGGCCTTAGCCAAATCCACTGAGTCACCGACACATGCACCAAGGGCAAGCTCAGGTCGCCATTCAATGAGGCCGGGTCACACATGCTACAGTCCAGTGCATCATGAACACACAACCAGAAAATCTGGGGGAGTAACCTCAACCCACGTCCAAGTGACGGAATAGAGTAATGAACAACAAGGAATGATATAAATGAAATGTAAAAACATAATAAAATACTCAAAGTCTTTCAGTTGGGTTTTACAAACCTCACACCGCTCTCTGACCTCCTCGGACTCCCGTATCCGACTCGACAAGCTCCCGGTACCGAGCTACGGTTTCCCCAAGTCCCTGAAGTCTAGTTTTTATAGTTTTAGGTTATTTCCTAGTGTTTAGACATGTATTAAATAGGAAAAGTCCAAAACAACCCTTAATTTCCATTTTTGATCTCAGCTTAGTGCGTTAAGGGATAAGTATAGCGCTACTGTGGTAGTGCACTAAGGAAATTATATAACACGCTATCGTTTCTTTAGGACGACGAACGATTAGCAACCTTAAACGATTAGCGTGCTAACCTTTCCAAGTAGCGCGCTATCTCTCCTCTGTGACATAATTCTCAAGTCGAGAATTTTGTTTTTCTCTTCCCAATTGGCTACCCTATTGGTTTATACATGCTTCCCATACACAATTATCTTCAAAACAACAACTAAACACTTCCAGAACATTGATTTTATCCCAATTTTCTCTAAATTCATGCATTAACACAACTTCCTAATTTCCTTAATATTATCAAATCTGGTTAAAACAATGGCAAATCCTCTATGAATATGATCTAATAACATCTAATTCATCAAGATAACCCAATAATTCATTGACCCAAACCTCATATTCGAATTACATAAAAAAACCTCCAAATATGGGTTCATTAGAAAGTATGTTAGAAGAAGAAGATGATTACCTTACTTGCTTCCCTTAATTTGGACTTTAAGGTGATGAATCTCCAGCTCAAATCCTCTTCTATTCACTGAATTTCTCTAGTTTTGCATGTAATATGTGAGTGGTTTGATAGGAATCTCACTAACTTCTATCTATAGGTTTGGTTAAGATCAAGTGTGCGTACGTATCTCGAGGATTATCTTATGGTTCATAAGCGTGCTGTCTTTCACCTCCCGATGACTCCAATAACACACTCCCTTCTTAGAGTAACTCAAAATGATGATCTAGATGTCCATTTCAATGTCCCTTTTTATTCCATGCAATTATATGCTTATTTATTCCATTAATGTTACATTACCTTAAGCCTTTTAAAAACCATATAGTTAGTGCTTTATTTATCAAATTTAACCAACTCATGGTCCCACTAACCTTCGACTACCCGATACTTGGTGCCCCGCGTCTCGACACGCATTTTGAGGCGTGCCATAGCCTATTGTTTGAATTTAATTTAACTAGCCTATGGTTACATTACCCATTTCAATTTGATTTCATAATCATATTTCATGAATTTGTCGAGTTTCTCTAGTGTACCTGTACTTAGCCTCTCGATACTCGCATTGGCACACACTTTGAGGCAACTACCCGTCTCACAACCTCGCATGATATCGTTGTTCAACATACACACATGCGATGTATTTACTAAATAATTTAATAAATTGCATCGCAAATAAATAATCCAACACACAATCAACTAATATACCTAGACCGACTTGTGTCCTAGTCTACTTGCGACGTCCATGTGGATCTGAGCTGGCGTCCATGTATGCAATTATGATATAAATAATGTCATTCATAAAACGGGCGTTACAATAATATGATTAGTGTTTCTATTGACCAATTTAACTAACTTATGGTCCCACTAACCTTCGGCTATCAGGTACCCGGTGCCCCGCGTCTCGACACGCATTTCGAGGCGCGTTATAGTCTATGATTTAAATTTCAATATAGTTAGCCTATGGTTACATTACCGATTTCAATTTAATAACTTAGTCATATTTATATGAGGTTTTTGAGTTTTTTCTAGTGTCCCATACTTTGCCTCTCGATACCTGAGTTGACACGCACTTTGAGCCAACTACCCGTTACACAACCTCGTACAATATCGCTATTCAACATAGACACATGCGATGTATTAACAAATAAATTGATGAAATGCATCGCAAATAAGCAATTCAACACACAATTAGCTAGTGTACATAGGTCTACATGTGTCCTAGCCTACCCATGACGCCCATGTCTGAAATTACGAGATGAATAACGACGTTAATAAAATGGGCCATTACAGTTCTTCCCAACAAAAAAAAAATTTGTCCCTAAATTTAACTATAACTTAAACGTCATACCAGGAAATAGCTGATGATATCGCTCTCTCATCGTCGACTCGAGCTCCCAGGTGATTCCCTTTGTCCTATGATGCTGCCAACAAACTAGGACCTTAAAGAGATCTCTATTCCTGATAATCTGAACTCTGCGGTCAACGATCTCTATCGGCCTCTACTCGTAAGTCACGTCCGGCTGAACCTCAATCTGCACCAATTCAATCGTCGATCTCGGCCCTGACTTAACTAGTCTCAACATCAAAATATGAAATGTCGGATGAACTCCAACTAACTCAGCAGGTAACTTTAGGTGATACGCAACACGCCTACTCGCTGCGCAATCCTGAATGACCCAATGAATCTCGGCGCTAGTTTCCCCTTAATACCAAATCTCTGCTGACCCTTCCAAGGGGAAACCTTCAGGTATACCATGTCGCCCTCCTCATAGGTTAGACCTTTTTGATACCAATCCGCATATTTCTTCTGTCTATCCTGTGTGGCTCGTAATCTCTGACGAGTATGTCTAATATTCTCTGTGTGATCAACAACTATCTCAGGCCCAACGGTCACTGTATCTTCCATCTCTGCCCGATATGCAGGTGATCTACAGGGCCTCCTATACAACACCTCAAATGGTGGCATGCCAATACTCGCTTGATAGTTGTTATTATATGCAAACTCACACAAAGGCAGGTAATCCTCCCACAAACCCCCAAACTGTAAAATATACAAGCCCAGAGCATATCCTCTAAAATCTATATCTCGCTCTGACTGTCCGTCGGTCTGAGGATGATAAGCCGTACTAAACTGCAACCTGGTGCCAAACTGCTCCGCATAGCCTCTCAGAGCCTCAAAGTCAACCTGGGATCTCTGTCCGATATAATGGAAATCGACACCCTATGCAATCTTATAATTTCCCGCTCAAATAATATGCTCAGCTGAGGGAACGTGTACCTCATAGAAACTGAAAAGAAGTGAGCCGATTTCATCAGTCAGTCAATCACAACCCAAACTGCATCATGACACCTCAATGTCTACGGTAGTCCACTGATGAAATCTATGGTGATGTGCTCCCATTTCTACTATGGAATGGGTAACGACTGTAACAGTCCACCGGGTCTCCTGTGCTCACCCTTCACTTGCAAGAAGATGTGACAACTCCTGACGTACGCTCCTACGTCAGCCTTCATCCCTGGCCACCAGAATAGTCACATCAAATCATGGTTCATCTTATTACGACCAGGATAAACTTTGTAGCGTGACCGGTGTGTATCCTCCAAAATCCCGTCACGTATCTCCTGATTCACAGGTATCCACAATCTCCTTTGGTGTCTCAAACACAAATTCGTGGTCTCTGCCCAATCAGTGCACTTCGGATCCCGAGCCAGACCACTGAGCCGCTCGTAAAGCCTATCAGCCCTCTGACACTCGACAACCCTCTCAATCAATACAGTCTGAACTCTCGTCTGACCACAAATGTGCTGCTCAGCCATAGTAGATACCTCTGCTATGCACATAACTGATGCCACCTGTAACAAGCCATGCTCGTGTGTCATAGGTCGCAAAATAGTCTGACTATCAATCCTACTCCTGCTTAATGCGTCTGCTAGGACGTCCATTTTCCTAGGTTGATACTCAATAGCGAAGTCGTAGTCCTTCAACAGCTAAAGCCATCTCCTCTGCCGCGTATTCAAATCCCTCTGTGTGAATATGTAGCGCAAACTCCGGTGATCTGTATACAATATGAATCTCTCTCCATAGAGATAGTGCCTCCAAGCCTTCGGTGCAATAATGATCGCTGCAAGCTCCAGGTCGTGCATTGGATAATTCCCATCACGGGGTCTTAATCTTCTGGAAAGATAGGCAGCTGGTCTACCCTCCTGCATCAACACACATCCAAGACTAATGCCTAACGCATTCGTATAAACTGTCAAAGTCTTGCCCTGCTCCGGTAATGTCAATACTGGTGTGGAAGTCAACCTCCTCTTTAGCTCACAGAAGGCCTACTCACACTCATCTGACCAATCGAACCTAACATTTTTCTTTGTCAGTCTCTTCATCAGCGCTGCAATCAAAGAAAAATCCTACACAAATTATCGGTAGTATCCTGCTAATCTGAAAAAACTCCGTATATTAGCAACAAACTCAAACATCCTCCAATCAATGATAGCCCAAATCTTCTCTGAATCTATAGAGATACCCTAGTCACTGACGATGTGTCCTAAAAATCTTACCGCACTAAGCCAGAAATCACACTTACTAAACTTGGCGTATAATCTGTGCTCTCTCAGCGTCGTCGAAACTGCCCTGAGATGTCTCTTGTGATTCTCACGAGTCTTGCTATATATCAAGATGTCGTCGATGAAGAATATGACGAATTTGTCCAAAACTCCGTATATCAGCAACAGACTCAAACATCCTCCAATCAATGATAGCCTGAATCTTCTCTGAATCTATAGAGATACCCTAGTCACTGGCGATGTGTCCTAAAAATCTTACCGCACTAAGCCAGAAATCACACTTACTAAACTTGGCGTACAATCTGTGCTCTCTCAGCGTCGTCGAAACTGCCCTGAGATGTCTCTTGTGATTCTCACGAGTCTTGCTATATATCAAGATGTCGTCGATGAAGAATATGATGAATTTGTCCAAATACAGTCTCAAGAATCTGTGCATCAAATCCATGAAAATTGCTGGGGGGTTAGTCAGCCCAAATGACATGACTGTGAACTCGAATAGCCCGTATCTAGTGCCGAAAGCGGTCTTATGGATATCTTCCTCTTGAATCCTCAAATGATGATAACTTGAGCGAAGGTCAATCTTCAAGAAGAATCTGGCACCCGCTAACTGATCGAACATATCATCTATCACAGGAAGTGGGTAATGGTTCCTAACTGTCACCTGATTCAGCTTCCTATAGGCTTTGCACATCCTTATCGAACCATCTTTTTTCTTCATAAACAACACTAGAGCTCCCCAAGGTGACATAATAGGGTGAATAAAACCCTTCTCCAATAACTCATCTAGCTGTTGTCTAACCTCATCCTGCTCTGATAGTGACATCCTATAAGGTTTACTGGCGATCGATCGCGTCCACAGTATCAACCCAATGATAAAATCAACAGCTTGACCAGTGGTAATCCTGGTAGGTCATCGTGAAATACCTCAACAAAATCTCTAACTTCCGATACGTCCTCAATCCTAACCTATGTCCTAACCTCCGGCTCAATTATTGCTTTGCAAATGCTCGTATCTCTTTGCTTTGTAGCTAGTCGCCTTTTAGTGATAGGTAAGTCATTGCGATCCAACTAGCGAGAACTCGGTATCCTATGAATATGAAACTCTATCCTCTTACCATAACAATATATTCGTCCATGATAAGGTGACAACCAATCCATCCCGAGAAGCGTGTCAAACTCTAAATACTCTAATACTTGAAGATTAGCTGGTAACTGATGTCCATCAATTGCTATCATCACGTCTCTACATATTCAGCTACGCTATATCTTGTCCTTAGAGGTTATACTGAGGACAAGGTGTATGTCTAGTGTCTGTGTATCTAACCCTAACTCTCCAACAATACGCTTAGCACTAAACGATAAAGTGCTACCAGAATCAAACATAGCATGCATAGGTCTACCAAAAATATGAAACGTACCCTCGACGAGCTGTCTGATCGCCTCGCCATCTGGCTGTGCTACTGCATGAGCTCTCTCTAGCCTGCTTTGGCTCTCGGCATGGCGACGGTGGTGTCTTGTAGTCTATCCTCAAGTGTCCCCTCTAACCACGCCTACGGCAACTGTGGCTATCCTGCCTACCAGCATGTCCTTCTCCAGATCTCGGACCCTAACCCCGGTCTCTCTGACCCATGTCATGTCTTCCCTGGTCTCGACCCTGACGATCCATTTGTGGCTGTGGCCTACGCTAATCCACCGGTGCTGGTGCGATGGTGTGAACCGGCTGCCTCTCCTCATACTGGAACTGACTGCCCTGATGATCATCCCTGCGGCCCATGTCCCGTCTGTCATCCCTCCGGCCTCTATCCTGATGTCCCTCTGTCACTTTGGCCTCTAGTTCGGCTGAGAACTCTACCATGTCTGCGCCACAGTCCTAGTCACATGTCTATCATCTCTCTACATCAGGTAGGTCTTATGTGCCAACGCTCTATCAAAGATGTCCTGCAGAGTGGGTGCCCTAAATGATACCACTGCCGAAGCAATCCTATCCTTAAATCCTCTGGTGAAATAATAGATCTGCAGACGCACCGTCTCAATGACATCCATTGAAAACTGGAGTAGGTATCGAAATCTCTCCATATATTGTATCAAAGACCGGTTACCCTGTCTCAGGGCCAACAACTCCTCCCTTAGTCTTAGCCTCGCCTCCATAGGTATGTACTGATCATAGAATAGCTCATTGAACTTTGCCTATATCATTGGCTCTGGATGAGTATGCTGATATGTGGTCCACTATACTGCAGTGTGGCCTCTAAAGCATGCTCTTGATAGTAGTGCCTGAACACTCTCATCATTCCTCATCAGCTTATGGAAACGCTGATGAGACACAATCAGTTTCCCCGCATCATCGGGGTCACCACTTCCATAAAAGAAACTTGGCTGGAACCTCAGAAACTCCCTCAACATCTTCATCTCTGGAGCCAAGACGAATCCTGATGTAGAAGCAGTGGTAGCTGTCATCTTATCCGTAGTCATGGGTGGAGGCGTAGGAGTCGGCGTCTTTAATGGAACAATAACTGCAGTGGCTCTATCTATCTGTGTCTCTGCTGCTAACCTCTCAACGGGTGTCTGGGAAACAATCGGGGTGACGGCTATCCCCGTGGGTACCGTAACGACTACCGGCTCTCTGGATGCTGCTATCGGTGTAGGAAGTACTGTCAATGCGGCAGTCTGATCTCGCAGCAACCGTAATACCTCGGCCATCTGATTCTCATGAGCTGAGAGCTAACCCTCCATACTAGCTATAACAGGGGAATCCTTAGTTGTATCGCTAGTTTGATCACTCTCTTAAGGCGTAGTAGACTATCCGTCCATGATCTGCATCGAGAAGCGTGCTCCGAATCAGCCTCATATATATACGTATATCATATATAACAAAATATAAAACGTATGTAAATCCTACTCTACCCGCCTCACATCACTTCCCAATTAAAGTTCTAAGGTAATAACATCGGGTTTCCACATCTAAAATTTAGTTATTTAAATTTTATGCTCTTTCATTTCACATTTCCAAGTTCCTAAAACTCTTTGCTCTGATACCAACTGTGGCGGACCTGCCGCCCCAGGGTGACGTGTCTTCACGTACTCCTTACCAGGTGGGCCCAACCACACGTGTTCGCCACCTGCCCGTCCACCTCTTGTCTTAGAATTCGTGTCCACGTGTGCTTTATCAATTTAGTTAGTGGATTATCAGTATTTGCTTAACTTATTCTCCTTAAGTATTTAAATGTTTATTTCTAATGCCTAACCGTACTAGTGGGTTGTATATTACGAGTTAACACATATATCAGTGGAAGCCTTAATTAATACATTTGGTAAGTTATTTAGTATGGTAAACAATATTAATAAGAGCAAATCCTACTGTGAAAAACCCAAAAAAGTATTCTTTATATAAGCGACAGTACCATAAACAAGGTATATATACATGTACAATGTCATCTCGAGTCTCCCAATACCCAAAATATATAAAATATCAAAATAAAACACGTACTAGTAGGTCCTCGACGGTGGGCAAATAAGATGTAGTCGCCTAGGATCCCCTTGCCCCTACTGATACTAGGATATGCACTCAATCATCACAACAAGACAGATGATGAGTACAATAAGTAAAATCCAAGGAACCCCTATGAGCATTCGCATAATAAAATATATGAAATGCAAGAAATACTGTCAAGTAAACATGCGAAATATAAACATGCAACTGTAAATGACTCATCGCATGAATAAATAACAAATAAGCTAAATAAATGTGTGTGCTCGCTCCATATAGACTAGACCATATTTCGGGTCACCAAGTTCACACCAGTGGTCGCGCTCAAATAGGCCAACACTTGGTCCCTCACTGCGCTGGCCAAATCCGCCGAGTCACCAACACGTGCACCAAGGGCAAGCTCAAGTTGCCATTCATTGAGGGTCGGGTCACACGTGCTATACTCCAGTGCATCATGAGCACTTAACCAAGAAGATTCGGGGGAGTAACCTCAACCCACCGTCCAAGTAATGGAATAGAGTAGTAGAATCAACAAGAAAATGATAGAAATGAAATAGAAATAGAATCAAATACTTAGAGTTTTTCAGTTGGGTTTTACAAACCTCAAACCGCTCTCTGACCCACTAGTATGATTACACATTAGAATAAACATTTAAATACTTAAAGAGAATAAGTTAAGCAAACACTGATAATCCACTAACTAAATTGATAAAGCACACGTGGACACGAATTCTGAGACAAGCGGTGGACGGGCAGGTTGGGCCCACCTGGCAAGGAGTACACAAAGACACGTCACCCCGGGGCGACATGGCCGCCACACACTTCCCAGCTAATTATTTCTAGGCAAGGATCATCAGGTTTTACACAGCTAAAATTTATGTTTTGTTGAAGATTTGTTTTAAAGTTGGCTCTGATACCAACTATGACGACCCTTCTCAAATTAGGGCACCGCCAGGCCTAATCCCGTCATTAAGCCCTAATCTCACGCCTTGGACTTAACAACGAATTAGTTAGCCTTTTTTTCCAAACCATTCTAATTACAAGTCAATTTTTTTCAATTAAATATTTTCTTATCTTATGTCAATTAATAAATCATAGTTATTTAAAGTTATAAAAACTTAAAAGATTATTTAGCGGAAGTCTTAACAATTTTGCCAAAGCTTTTAACGTAATACCTAAGAATTTTAGAAAATCAGGAAATAAAGATCACATGCATATATATAATGAAATGACAATAATATATCATCATATATCTGGTTAGGGTACTATTTCTCAACCCACAATATATACAACCCCCAAAAGTATATGGAAGACATATATATATATAAGTCATACCGATAAAATTCGGTGTAGCTGTGCTCCACTAGCTCAGAGGTAGTCGCTGATCTTCTATTTGCCTGGTCTGCTACTCAATGGATCTGCACCCATCGTCATAAAAATAAAGGCGAGTGTAGGAAAGTAGAAAGTTACACTGAGAGACATTTATCCACATTTCTAAATATACAACAAAAATCTAAAAGCATAATAATAACCACTATGCTAAAAATAAGATCATGCTAATAGACTCTTCAGTTAATCAATATGAAACTGACATATGACTAAGTAGTAAAAATCTAAAGCCATTCGGTCGTTAGTCCTATCACAAATGCCTTTATTCCACTATCTTAATATGGAGTTGAGCTCTACATCTCTATTGAAGGTCAGAGCCGAGCTTTACGCCTCCATCATCAATCACAAATGCCAATCACCTATGATGTATACTTGCCAACAACCTCGGGTTCCATACCCCGTGTGCTGCACAAGTTAGTGGAGAGATCTCGACATCCCTGAAAGTCTAGTGACCCCTGTGTGTCGTACCCATCTCTATCATCTCATGGTCCTAGATACAAGAACTACTTTCGTATTTCAAAGAATGACACAGTTTCAGAATCCAATAATAGGGTTGCATATCTAATGCACAAAGGAAATATAATTTACAATACCGTACAACACTACCTAATAACATGCTATTTCATTTGACTAAATGTCTCAACAATCAAGAATGATATAGCGTATGATATAGAGTCAATGAAAGCATTAACCAACAATCTATGCTATGATAGCAAACTTACAGAATGAGATGAATCAATACGTCATGACATATAGAGCACAAAAGACAAATAAGTCCAAATGGCTGTAAATAAATAATAAAACAGAATGAAATGTAAATAAATATCTTAATTAGTTTACTTACAATCCACGCAAATCTCCTAGCTAATCCGACCTCCCGACACCTCAAAACTTGTATCCGAACACGTGAGACTTTCCCCTTGGTTCCTGATATCATTTAACATTTTCTGAGTGTGTTTAGACCTTTAATTAAGTTATTGAATTTGTTTAAAGTGTTTAATTTATAATTAGAAAATTTCAAATCTTGTGCTGTTAGAGCACCAAGCACGTTCGGTGTTCTGTCTAGCGCGCTAGTGACCTCATTAGCGTGCTACTCACAGGTAGCGCGCAGCTAGCTCATCTAACGTGCTATATGCAGGAAAATCCAGAATCCTACACTTAGAATTCTAAGTTCTCTCTACACATAGAGCATTCTAACACCTTGGGATATATTTCCTCACCTACTAGAGTTCTTTTCACAATTAGTTTTGGGTGGCCTCTGATCGGTGTCCTTTTTTGGGTAAGGTGGTATTGGTGTTTGAGTTGTTAGGAGCATTGGTGGTGGCCAATGATGGTTTTTTATTACCCAATTGAACCCTTAATTGGTGTGTGTTTTATTGAGTACGATGGTATTGTTCAAGCCTGATTTTGTTAGTCATGTTAATCTTTGGTGAGGTTATTAATTGTTGAGTATGGTGGTATTGTTAAAGGCTGCTAAGAGCTTCACCTTTATCCCATTATTCATCCACTATGCTTCCAAATATCTCTAAAATCTCTTTCATTACACTCTTATCACATGACCCCATATAATTGCTTGAGCTTCGTAAAACCACACGGTTCATCTCTTACCATTGTTGCAGCTTAGGGCCCCTCCCCAAAATGTCTTTGCAAGATCGTGGTGCAACCCATTGGAAACAAAGATTCACGACCAAACGAGCCTAAAGAGAATAGGTTGTTGGACGGTGAATAAATAAATGACCTTTTCTAATTTATCTTTGATTGTAGTTTCCTATATATGATTAACTAGTTGTACTTGCTCTTCTTATTTTTGGTCAACTTTTTTTCAGAGTCTTGTTAGCATTGTTATAGCTTTCTTACGTCAATAAATATTTTTTCTTTAATTCTTTTATTTATTAGGATAATATGGATGAGAACAACAACTTTAATAGACATAATTCAAACAGGGCCACCAAGGAAAATGGAAATAAGGCTATTCGAGCTAATTGGACAAATTCAAATTTAAAATTATTTCTTGAAATATTTAACAATCAAGTGAAGGTTGGAGGATACCATGTTCAAACTTATCGAGATAAACATGGCCTATAGTTATAAAAGAATTTGAAAATAAGACCGGGTTGTCGTATAATCAAAGGATACCGAAAAACAAATAGGACCAATTGAAAAAACAATGGAGTGCTTGAAGTAAGTAAACTTCATCGATGGGTATTGAACGTGATCTGATTGATCAACGAGTGATTATGAAAAATGATCGTTGGGATGAATATCTTAAAGTATATTTTTGTGATAGTATTTTCTAATATTCCTGTAAAAAAATATATTACTTTATAATATTTAAATTAATATCTCTACATTTCGTTTTATGAAATTGTTGTGTTAAATTCATCGGTCCAATCTAGATGCAACAAAGTTTAGGTATGAAACTTTGATGTTTGCTAATGAGATGAAACAATTATTTGGAAGTACATTTGCAACTAGAAAGGCTGCTTGGGTTCCAGATGGTTCTATTCCACTTGACATATCATTAGAAGAGACTATTGTGGATCTTAATAGCAACAGAGTGATGTGGGATTTTCAAACACGATTGAGACAATAGAAGTAAACTCATCAATCCAAAACATCTCGACTGAAAAATCTTTTGAGAAAAATGATTATGATAATGTTATGAAGGAGGTTAGACGTAAGCGCCCTCACCATTCAAAGAAGAAATCTAACACTGACACAATTATTAAGAAAAATTCGGTTCAAGTGTTTGAGATGAAAAGCTCTAAGAATAAAATTCCTTTAATTGTTGAGTGTATCGATTCCTTGATGAAATTGCCTGAGATATCTCAAGGGAGCAAATTATATGGATTTATTTTGAAAAGTTTTATGAAAGATAATATCAAAGAGATATGGATGTTGCATTCTTGGAATCATTTCTAGAGGATGAAAAAAGAATTAATGGGTGATACAATGGTTTAATTATGACATATGTTTTAGTAGCTTTTTATTTTATCGGAGGTATTAGTAGGTGTTGTTATTTATTTTTATTTTTTTGACAATATTTAGATTTTGTTTTTTTTTCTTTTCTTTAATCTTATCAAGAATATTTTGGATGAATGTTTTTTAATATTATATTGAACGAAATTTATTATGTGCAATGATATTAATGTTGGGAATCGATGTCATTTAAATGGCAAGTTTTATTTGTGTGCTTGTATACCTACAAGTGATATGCATTTATTAAAAACTTTTTATCCGTATTTTATTTTCAACAAGATGGAAAAAGAGCAATATTGGTGGTTTTTTATTACAATTTTGTTGTATTTGAAAAGGTTATATATGTAAGTCGATATGTTCTTACTTAATCTCTCTGGTCATATATGTAAGTCGTTCTAGCAAAGTTTCCTTATAAAAAAATGTAAGTCGTTCACTTTTTTTATGTTCATTTTACCTATTTTTCTATTGCAATAAATACGAAATTAATGCATAGTCTTATAATCCACTATTATAATTATCGCATTATGAGGAGTAAAATAGTAATATTTACATGTAATTAAAAGACTTCTTAAATCTTGTGTGTTATCTTTAAATGACTTAAATATATGACCGGAGGGAGTATATATAATATGTTTTCTTTTTTGTCACTTTTTTTATTAAATTCATTTTTATCTAATATATTGACATTTGGTTTTGTCCGTGCATGAAGGGCGAGATGCCGACTAGTATGTATAAAAAAAGTAGACCTATAATTAATTTGTTTTTTTTTTGGTCAATTAAGAGTAATAGGTACATAATTCACTCATCGGTCACTGGTCAATATGTGGCAGTAATTATTTTTGAATTATATATAAGCATTAAAGAGGAATTGTATATATGAAAAAGACATTTTATATACTATATTATCATGAATTATTGTTTTTTAAAGTATTAGTTGATGCATGGAAGGCAAAGAAAATAGCTAAATTAATTGAAGGATTAATAAAAAGGAAGCTAAGGGTGTGTTTGATAGCAAAGAAAATGAAAAAAATCATAGAAAATTGTCTACTTTTTTTGTGTAACCGTTTTTTCCATTGTTTGATAGCTTTGTAACAAAGACTGAGAAAAAAAAAACCACATTCCCTATTTTCCTCATTTATTTTCTCATCTTTTAGCGTGGAAAATCGAAAATCTATCAATCTCTCTTACGAACTGATCATTTCTTCCACCCAAACAAACTTGGCCTCTGCTACTCTTTCACGGATATATATTTTTTCTTTCTCTCTTCGTCTCTGTTGACCGTCACCAACATCATCGTCGAGCCGCCCGACATCGACGATGATTTAGATGCGCATACAGATTGAACCATAAAAGAAAATTCTTTCTCGTGCAATCAAACAACTATGAGAAAATTTTCTTTATAAAATTCTCTCAAGAAGATTTGCTAAAAAAAATTTTTCTCATTGAAGAATTTTTTTGTTATCAAACACACCCTAAATGAAAAATAATTGAAGTTTACTTGTCAAAGCATATGGTAAAATAAATGAAACATCATTTGTCAAAAGGTAGAGTTTAAGGAGGTCGACTCCCGTCCGCTAAGAAAAAAACTAAATTAAAATTTAATTGATATGATAATCATAATTAAGTATCTTTTATTTATGAGCTGTTGCATGCTATAAAGTTTTGATTGCTATAAGGGAACTAAACATAATGAGATTTGGTAACTAATATATATATATATTAAAGTTGTATCTTGAGATGTCACATGGCTTCTTCTTTTTCAGACCTCACCTAATTAGGACCTCACCTAATTAGGGCATCTGACCAGCCTAGATTACCTTAATCCCCTGATAATCTGGCAGTCTTAACCTCTCCATCGATAAATAATTAAGATTAAGATCTTGTAATCTTCAACTATAAAACATTATCAACCACTAAGGATTCTAAACTGTATCTTAAACCTTAAAGTTCCATAAAAATTAACTATATATCCTCAAAGTTTCGTTTACATTAATTAGATAGTCTTCAAAATTTCCTAAAATTTTTTTGATAGCATCTCCTCTATTTTTAAGCCTACACCGAAAATCTTGGCCTTCAAAAATCTTCAACAAAACCTGTTCAGCTTTGGTGGAAATGCCAAAGGACTCACAATCCATCCATAACAATATATATTGCATCAACTCAATTAATATTCATTCTAACTTTTTTAAAATAATAAAAAACTTAAACTAACATTACCTTAACTCAAAATTATCTCAATTCGTCCAAACCGTTTCAGCCATTATCCAAATGAGATCCTAATCCTACTCGAACCCCAAAAACTCATTTATATAATATAATATATTAAAAAATAATACATACAAAAAGATAAAAATTAAGCAAGTCACAAACAGTTGGAAAGCTTTCCCTTTCCTTTATCGCCGCTAGAACCTGTTATTATCCAATTATAAGAATTTGATAATGTCAGATAAGTAAATCCCACACTATCCAGTACACCTGTAATAATCAAATGCATAATAATCCAAGAGATTAAACAAAGAATATCATCCAAGGAATTTAAATACAATTGTAAATCTATCCCTTTTTGTTTTCCGACCTCAATCAAATAACGTTCTCTCGAAAGTGGTAAGTAAACAATAATAAGGACTCATGCTCGAGAGAACAACCAATCGAGTCTCGTATCTCAAGTCTATCAAAGTATGGTGTGGTTCAACACGATCTCATGATAATCACGTAATGCAAAGTATCGGTGACTCTAGCTCCTCAAGCATAATATAATTCTACCATGTACACAAATCAGTAGACATTAAATAGTTCTACCTGTAATGAATACAAATGTAGACACTATAAGGAGACTCGAATTGTCTTATCCTCTCAACCCATGTATGCATGTACAACAAAAATGCAATATCAAAGATCAATACAATTTATCTGAAATTATAATCATACAATGTAAAAGTTAATATGAGATTTACTTAACCTTACACACAACCAACTTCGAGCTTGGTTTTTGGGGTTCCCAAAGGGCGGATCACCTTGAAAATGGTTCCAATAGCTTCATTGCATACCCAATTATATTATGGGCCAAGCTTCAAGTGAAACTATATCATGAAACCCAATAAAAACAGTGATCAAAGTACGCTTGAGAACAGTTTCCAAAAATATTAATTTATATAACGATTTTACTAGCTTTCAACTAGCCAAATTAGGGGTAACTTTTTAACCTTGAAAACCTCAATACTTGTTATGATGACCTAAAAGGAGCTTGTAGTACTCATGTCATACTTTTCATAGAGTCTAAGAACACCCAAATCGGATCACCGACGGAGAAGTTATGAATTTTCCCATATGGCCTGTCAATTAGGCAAACTTTATTTATTTTGAACAAAAAACTTCTCCAAATCAATATCTTCATAATTAAATCCTTAAAACTCGATAATAAATGCCACAAAATCACTCGATACCAACACCAAAATATTTCCACATCCCGTGGAGTCAAATTGGATCAAAATCAATAATCAATTCATCCAAAGAACCCAATATAAATCGAGATCGACAACTAAAACATCTCAAAATAGTTATCAACCGAATTACATTAGTTCACCTTATCAAAACCTTAACCCACATCGGTGGAATCTCTCCCAAATTGGCGAAAATCAATTTAATATACCAATTAACAACAATTCCTACCAATTTCTATCAAAACCCCGCGAAAGAAATCTTGAAATCGCAAGAACTCAAATTTAATTGTGAAAAATTGGGCGAAAATTGGACGTTTGGGGTTCGTAGAGCGAAAGTAGGAGCGAGAGGTTTAGGGAACGAGTAGAAAATCGTTTATGTTGAAATGAAACTTTCGTTTCATTTGATCTGTTATATATATAAACTCTCAGCTGCTTGTCACCAGCTTAATTCTTTTTATTTATTAATTCTATAAATCCTTATTTTGACGTGTTTTAAGTTCAGATGCTCGTTTTGAATTCAATTTTTCACCAAATTGAGCCAACTTCTCGACAAAACATTCCAACTCCATAAAACTTCCATGACACAGATTCTGGTCACACCAAAACCCCAAAACCTTTACTTTGTCCATGATATTCCAAAATCATTCAGACCAATTCTTTTTCCATACTTAGCCAAACTTGCACCGATTTGGACCAAATCTCAACTTCAACCACAATCAACCGACACAAAACTCGAAACAATATCTCGCACAAACTTCAT
Source organism: Stephania cephalantha (assembly GCA_039657325.1). Taxonomy (NCBI): domain Eukaryota; kingdom Viridiplantae; phylum Streptophyta; class Magnoliopsida; order Ranunculales; family Menispermaceae; genus Stephania; species Stephania cephalantha. The sequence goes on from CM077579.1 coordinate 9,513,137, forward strand.
CTCATTTCATACTACCTCCGATCCCGACTTACACGCACACTGAGACGCTATACACCTTACCAACAACCACTAAATCGTCCATTATTTACTTCCTCGATGATCGTGCTACGTGTATCTCGAGACTAATCCAATGTATACTTTTATTTGATTTTAAACTATAATATTCATTTATATATATTTATATATATAAACTATATTATATGTATAAATATATATACACCTATATATTTTCGCGGCTATAAATTTGCCAAGCGGGCCAACGACCAACCTTGGGCGTGCACAATATTATACATATCACACGTGTCACCATTGGCCCCGCGTGTCACTAAGCGCCCACCAATTTATTTATTATTTTATTTAATTTTATGATTATCTCTTCAATTTACATTCAAATAAATCCTAAAAAAATACCCCAATTTCACTAAAATTTGGAGAATTTACCAAATCGCTCCAAAACTTCCAAATAACTGTTCTCACATGTAAATCGAGGTATAGAGCCCACGTCGGCTCGTTAAGTCTTTAAAATCCAAAAATCCAATTTTTCAAACTTGTAAATATTTTTTGCAAAACTCGTAACAGTTGCTCGGGTCGACATTTAAACTTTCACGAACTCGTATTGACACGTATCTCAAGACAATAGCCCAAAATTACCACAATTGCAAATAATTCTCCAACGCGCTCTAGAACTCACGAACACCATGTATACACTCCACTTAATCCTATTTCGCATCGAAATAGTGTATAATACATCAAATAGGCACACATCACACAAAAATAATATTAAAATTTATGATATCTGATCCGTAACACGTAGGTCCCACATCGGATAACTAATTCCGAAATTAAATTCGAAAATACTTAATTTACCACCTTATCAAGTTTATAAAATGTTCGGATGTCACATTCTCAAGCTTCCTTCTCACCATGTCAACAACACTTCCACCACGTCATCAACACCTACTTTAATAGGAATAAAATTATATCTTGTGTTGCCACGTGACACCTTCCCTTAATAGTAATCTGCCATATCGTAAACCTCACATGTTAGCTATTTCTCAAACCTCATTAGTCATACATTAACAATCCACTTATTTTCTTTTGGCCTCTTAATTTTCCTATGTTGATGTAACCACTAAGTTAAATAGTTATTATTTAATAATTTATAATAATTGTACATTAATTATTTGTTTTAGTGTTTTGATCTCTTTAGGTAGGTATGTAATATAACTCTGACGGCCCGGTTCCCCAAATCAGATACCATTTGGCCTAATCCCGTCATTAAGCCTTAACCCGCTTGGCCTAATCCCATCATTAAGCCTTAACCCACGCTATATAAGACTTAATAACATATTAGTCAGCCTATACATCTCATTCACCTTGTTACACACGTTTAACATAGAATTTATTTTAATTATGATTTACATAATTCATTAAGCAGTTATTAACATTATCTTAATTATCAGCGGAAGACTTCATAAAATTAGTGGAAACATTTATAAAAACACCTACTGTAGAAATCAGTTAAATCGATGATCATATAATACCAACCAAAGTAACACATGAAATAGTAGGGAAGTCTAATCTTTCAACCCATTATACAACCCAAAGTTATACAAAAAGACGTAAATAATATATACACAAAATGATCACCTATAAAAGTAGCAAAAACTATCCTCTGTCAGCTTAAATCTAATTGTCAATCTTCTCCTTCCTTGGTATGTTACTCAAGTATCAACACCAACCATCATAAAAAAGACGGTGAGTACAAAGAATGTAGAAAGTAACACCAAGAGACATTTATCCACATTCTCAAATATACAACAACTATCTAGAAAGCATAACAATAGCAAAGAAAGCTGAAGAAGAATCATGGTAAAAAAACTTCAGTTAAACATCATGAAACTGACACTCGGCTAAACAGTAATGATCTAGGGCTGGTTGACTATGAAACTACATCACATCAACATTGTTCCACTATTTAGGGTGTAGAAATGCTCATAATTGCCCGTTTTACATATATATATATATATATACTTACCGACAGCCCCGAGTCGCATACCTCGTGTGCCGCCCATCTTTATCATATAGTAGTCTTAGATACAAGCACTACTTTCACAACTCAAGAAATGAATACCATATAAACATCAACCAATGTCATGATAACAAACTCATGTCATGGCATCTAGAGTACAATAGCACATCAGTCCAAATGACTGTAAACAAGAAGCATAATGGAAAGAAATGGAAATAAATATCTCAATCAGTTTACTTACAAGCCACGCCAAGTTTCTAGACTAATTCAACCTCCCAACACCTACAAATGCATACTTGAACCCTCAAGACTTTTCCCTAGGTTCATGGTATAATTAAATATGTTTAAAGTATGTTTAATCCTTCTATTAAGGTGTTAAACTCGTTTAAGGTGTGTAATTTTAAATTAATAGATTTTAGTCAGTGTCTGTCAGAGCACCTAACGCACTGGGTAGCATGTCTAGCGCGCCAGTGACCCCCTTAGCACGCTATGCACACTCATTAGCGTGCTATACACAGGTAACGTGCTAGCAAGCACGCCTAGTGCGCTAAATGCAGGAAATCCCATAAATTTTGCACTTTGAATTTCTGGGTTTTCCTCTTTCAAATGGTCATCCCCAAAGCCGTGGATCTCTGTCATCCTCCATCAGAAACTCAATAGATTCTCCATAGTAACAATATCAGCATACAATTCGTATATATTCATCAAACTATCAATTTATGCTTGCATTTTATATTAAACTAAAAAACATACCTAAAACTTTGATTGATTGTAACTTAGCCAATTTAACTCCGAATCCCAAACTTTTTTATAGAAAATTTTATTGTTAACTAATTGTGTAGATTTGCATTCCTAATTATTAACTAAAACTTTGTTAACTAATTGTGTTGATTTATAGCAAATTTAATTGTTAACTAATTATTAACCAAAACTTTGTTAACTAATTGTGTAGATTTGCTTACCTAATGGTGTGAGTCCCTTAGCTTGATCATCACCTTTCAATTCACCATAACTTCTCCACAACTTCACTGATCTCTCACTCCAGAATTTGTTCTCTCCTAAGCTAAGAATGAAAATGATTTGCATTCTTTATCTCGTCATGTTATATATATATATATATATATATATATATATATATATATATATATATATATATATATCTATAAGGTTGATTTCTGACAATTGATCCTAATGTGCATAAGCATATCGAGGTTGATCTAATGGCTCATATCTTGTTTCAAATCCATTAACCCTACACCAACTCACCCTTGATAACACCAATTGCAACTCAATTGGTCTTGTGATGTGTCCATACGTATCTCGAGAAATATCAATGAATAATGTTTTATTTAGCTAACTCAGGTTACATTTAATGTAAATCAAATTATAGCCACATCTAATTAGCTACTTGAGCCATAATACTTAATCCTAACATACCACATCACTCTTTATCCCGATTTCACATCGACACGCATATCGAGGCGCACCCCCGATCACGTCTCGACATCTATATATAAGTAGGAGTGACTTAGTAGTCTACACATATACATCACACTAGGCATCCATCACTCAAAAATACTATACTACTCAGTCCTTAACCTGTGTACTTGGACCGTGTACCCGCTCTCAGGTTGCGTCACGGATTGATAATCTTGATTAGGGACTAATTTACTATTAGTAAATTTTGGGCCGTTACAATAACACTAATTAAAATAATTTTATAATCATTTTTATTATTTCTTAATTATTTATTTTGGTCTTTTGATCTCCCCATATACGTATGTAACCACTAAACCTCTTTCTCTCTACTATATAAGCCAAAACTTCTCTAGAACTCACTCACCTCTCAAAACTCTCTTTCAATATCTTTTTTTGTCTACATTGAATGATTTGTGTTATTGACCTCTGGTTCATCAAAGATTTCACTTAAAAAGGACTTATTTTTCCTATCAAATTCACTTTTTATTTAATACATGATATTTTTCCTTTCCCACCTCCGAAGTGCGCGGTGCCGACTAGGCATTTTGATCATCATTCTTGTAGCACCACGTGACATTTTCAAGGTGTATGTTTCATCAATCTATATAAGGTATGTGCCACTTGACGTTTTCCAATCCTTTTCAACGCACCACGTGGCACATATCTAATATGTAAGTTTGTCGAGCTATATACGTGACGCGCGCTGAATGCGTCAATCAAATATAAATTACATAAACCAACTATTTTGTAGAATAGTGACAAATGGTCGATCCCGCAGAGATTGGTAATCTTTCTAAGGTCGAAAACAACAAAAAGGGAAATTGGGGGTTTAAGAAATTGATTTACTCAACAATCTAAATGCTAGGGAAAATAAATAAACAATGAAAATAGCTTTGAAAACAATTAATAAAAATACCTAGGTCAAGACATACAAGTTCGGTTTGATAAAAGATTGGATTTGATCATCAATATAAAATATGCAAATCAAAAGTATCATAGTGTAGCTATAGACCAGGTAACGTACGCGGTTCCTCGCACTTCCTAATCTCGATAGCCAAGGTATGACATTAATTATTTCCCTAGCCAAACGTATAACCCTATACTCAAGCGCATTGGGTTTAACACGATGACCGCAATGGATTTTGTAAAGGCACTACACCTAGACAATCAGATCACTAGTGTGTTCGATTTAGCCTACATTCCTAAGGTACTTGACCGGTCCTCAAAGAAGCGAATCAATTGGTAGGGGCAATTGCCACTAGTGTGATCTTATTGCATAATGACGGATGCTTACGATTCACTAGCAAAAGAATCAGAGTTTAAATATTAATTTAACTCTAATTATTCAATCAATACCAAAAAAAATAAAATAACAATGAAAAGCAATGCAATTAAAATAAATAAATCTCACCAATCCATAGATAAGCACAGTCAAACTTTCCTCGTAGTCTTACCTAGGCCATCAGTTTAGTGTCTCATGGAAGAACACTAAAACAAAATAATAGAAGTTGAAAGGAAGAGAATAGAATAGGAATCCGTAATATCAAAGTCGACAGAGCCAAAAAATAATAGAAGTCGACAGAGCCAAAAAAAAAAAAAATTGCAGTCGAGAGGGAGCCCAAAGTATTTTTATGTCGGCCCTGGCGGTCAACACCAATTCTAATTTAATTAGAATTGATTTCTTGATGTAAGCGCAACTCGAGGCTCATCTATGGATGGAGATACGTTGCATTGCAAAGTTTGCTGCTCACTATCAATATGGAACACGTCTCTCCATTTTTAGTTTCATCATGACATCATAATGATGGCATCAACAATTATCAATTCATGAACGTCCCATGTATTTCTCCATATAAGCACGTCATTAATGTTGCCAATGCTGCCTCGAAATACCTTGTTTTTTGATGCAACTCACCACTGAACTCGCCACTGTCTCCAACACACTCGCTTCACACCCTTTTTGCTATCGATTTTGATCATGCACCTCATAAACCTGTAAATTGCAAATAAAAATTATTAGTTCAATATTTTGAGACTCAAACATAAAAATATATAAATAAATCATATATAATTACATAATTAACGACTCATCAAAACCCCCAAACTTAGGACTTTGCTCCTTCCGAGCAAAGGAGTAAATGACAAAACACAAGTAACCTAGACTCCTAATATAGTTATGCACTAACTAAACTAATCCTATACCCGATTCAAAATTTATGGAGTTCCTTTGATTTACATAGTCGCTAAGTTAACAAGCCACTCAAGAAATTTCGGAGTTATGATATGTCAATAACCTCAACCCGAACACAATTAAGATCACACTTTAAAGACATAGGCTTGGTCAAGACAAAGGCCATCAACTACTCACGAGTTTTCTTGGTCTGTACATTCAAGCACGCAAGTTTACAATCTCACTTAATCTAGTTATAAGCACTCGAGCTAAATCTTTTTATTTGAGGAGTTTTCATAGACTTTCACATTTATTCATTTTATATATATTCTCTATTTTTTCTCCATATTTTTTTCCAAGTAATACGGCCCCTGCTCCATTTCCTGTTAAAACCGTTTTTTCTCACTTTTTCCCACCACAAGATTCCCTGCTCCATTTCCTGTAGAAACCTATGTGACTCTCTATATTTTGTTTTAAGAAAACTCATGTTAGCCATTCTCACTTCCACTATGAATAAGCAAATTCTCCAATGTGGATTAAAATATTATCACTTTCACAATCTTGACCAACTCCCCCATTTGGTATCTAGCCCAAGGCTTAACCATCATACTAAGTCCCTAATCATGAAATCATAAAAATGTCGGGCTACGGGCTCGAGTGAGTGTTTCTCCTATTTTTTCTTAAGTTTCAAGTCAAAAAGGAAACCATAATGTACTCATCCAAAACCAAAAGCATGAAACAAAATTTCAGGTGACTCTAAACAATATAAAAATGAAAACTATACTAAATACATGCATGAAAGTGTATCAACTCTTAATGAAATAAGAAAGAGAAGTATGGAGGGACAAGAAATGAAAGAAATGAAAGAATAAGAGATACTAAACACAACTAATACCATCCGAAAACCGCATATAACCGCATATAATTGAAAAAACTTAAACGATCTTACCTGTGGTCTTTTGCACAGAAATCCATCCAACTCAATCCACAAATCCTAAAGTACCCCCAAACTTATTCCGAACCTTATCCTCAAGGTTCAAAACAACTCAAGGAATTCACGTGACAAAAAGAAAAAGAATAGCGGTGAAAAAGAACATGGATAAAGAAATAAGAAGATGATATAAATGCATGCATAATAAAAATCTCCAAAAACTAGTGAATGCATAAAATCTCTCATGTTTAGGTGACTAAGGAAACTATGGAAAAATAATTATAACAAGAGGAAGAACTAATAAGCATAGAATTTAACTTAAATAATTCCTATCAAATCTTGCGAGTTCGAAGTCTTTCAACTAATGGTGAAATCAACAAGATGATGGAATGAAGTATAAGGCTTTGGGTATACTTAAAGACATGCCACTAATGCGGCGACTTAAGTTGGATATGTCTCAACCAAGTCTCAAAACACCTAAAATCCTATTATTATGTTAATTTCCAAAAAATGCTCAAATTACTCCAACAAAATTGTAATTCATAGTCAAACCTAGCAAAACTCAGAGGGTGCTCCAGTGCCTCAGTTACTCATCAAACAATCATATCACCTGCAAAAATCTAAGAAACCAAGTTAGGACTTTATTAAACATAAAAAAACTAAGAACTAAACTAAAACTGAAATAAATGCTAGAAATAAAAGTGAAATAAAAAACAAAGCTGGGCTGCCTCCTAACGAATGCCTTTCTTTTAAGTCTTTGGCTAGACTTGGCGTGATTTTTTTACGTGATGCCTTCTCCTTTCGAGATATCAACAATGAATGGTGCATCTATAGCTTTGGGCAATGCAGAATGCACGCCTTCTTTCAGACTTGAGAGCTCATTTGGGACCTCTAATTCAAAAGAATCTATCGTATCATGATCATCCAACGCAAAGGTGTCGGCAGTGTAGAAGATCTGTGAACGCTCCTTTACTTCCACCCCTTGTAAGGTTTAACAAATATGTATAGGAGGGTCGATGGTTTCACCAACACCAGAGGTTGGTCTTCCTCGCTCTTTATTTGCGGCTCCTCCGGCCTTTCTAAAATGACTTCAATTTTCATCTTAGTTTCATCATCTTTATTATGTGCAATGGTAATATCTTGCTCATGTGAATAAACTTTTAATGTTTCCTCGGGTTCGCTCAAATACTCGTCCACAATTGAGAATTCATCAAACTCAACGCTTTTTAATGTAGCAACATTTACGCTCTCATTCGAGTCGAAATTGGTTGCGGATACAACTCCTTATCCATAAAATACTCAAGTATAGTAGTAACTTAAGTTTCTGAATTTTGCAACTTTGGGTTTATACGCCGCATATCCTCCTGCAAGGGCTGTTGAGTAGTGATTTGAGAAAGCAAGTCGGATATCATATCTATCTTAATGTCTACAATGGTTCTCCATTCCTGTAGAGGAATTTGTGGACTTCCCCTAGACATATATAAGTTAGGTTGCGGCGATGCATAACTGGAACCATGATGATTCCTATACTTCAGATAGTGAGGACAAACATACGTGGGATGAAAGTACACCCCACAATTTCCACAAACCTTGACCTGTTGCACAAAAGAATGCATGTGTGATGGCCCCAAATTATGGGCTGCCTTAGGACCCGCCATGTCACATTCGATGTTACAAAGCCCTGCCATGTCAAGGCCCACTTATCCTTGACGCCTTGCGACCTAACTGGTTGCTTACACTCTTTCAGCTAACCTTAACCTAGCTAATTAATCTTTATGTAAGTATTACTGATTTAGTTAGCTAATTAATCTTTATGTGAGTATTACTGATTTAGTTAGCTTGTTAATCAATTTATGAAGTTATAATACAATTTTATAGTGGAAGTCTTTAAATAAGTAAGTTATGCAATATTTAACAATCCTAAGTAGTGAAAAACCCGGCATAACGATACCATGTATATATCAAGGCAAAATAGTATAGCAAAAGATCTATATACAGGTATTCAGTGTTCTGCATTCCCCCCAAACCCAACAAAAAGTAAATAGTACATACTATAGTTACACACGAGCTGGCGTCCCAATCTCAGAGGTAGTTGACCAACACCTCCTTGCCCTTGCTCATTGAAGGATCTGCACTCAGTCACCTAACAAATATAGTGACGAGTCCAGTGAGTAAACCCCAAGAGAAGTCCACACAATATTCATAAAAAAATGGTAAACTACGAGACATGCGAATATAACTCCTGGCAACAGTAAGCCATATTCCCATAAATGTAGGCAGCACATGACGAGCAAATACATTAACGATAAATAAACAACACATACCAACTAAACATGCTCGGAAATAAAGCATTAATAAGTAAACAATCGTATAATCACGAGAACCTAAACCAGCTGGTAATTGATAAAATCGAATATGAACCACGTATATACTTATAGGCTACCGGTGACTAAACCCCAACTACGGTTATCGGATGAACCCCTCTAGTACACTATTTCAAGTCAAAAGAACACCCTAAATCCCTCCCGACTTCCGCAAGTATATCCTACTATTGTCAACACGAGCACTAAACACAAGTAACCCGTGCAAGCGATTTAGCCACAACCAATATATACACAAACTGAGATAGGAGTGAAATTACATGTGTGCCCACCAACAGTCACTCATGTAATTTGATACTAATAAAATAAAACCATGAATTCTGTGTGGCATTCCAATGGGTTTACGCACCTCAATCCGCGCTCCGACTTCCCCGGACTCCCGTATCCAACCCAACAAGCTCCCCAACACCGAGTTATGGTCCCCTAAGTCCCTGAATTTGGTGTCTTATTAGTTCAAATATAGTGGGTTTAAGATCAATTTCGTGTCTATTAACTCTTAAAACCAATATTCATTATAGAACCTAAAAATTATTAGATACTTTTTATCGAGTTAATTCTTTCAAAATAAGTTAAAAACCCGTAAATCTAAGAGTCGGTGTGTCAAAAGTGTGTTTTAACTATCTATGTTATTAAAACACATTTTTATCGAATTCTCGGTGTCTGGTTAGCGCGTTAATCATACAACTAAATCCGAGTTTCTGCCCAGAATCATTAGCGCACTATCGGTCTAGTTAGCACGCTAATTACCCTGTGTGACAGAATTCTCAACTCGAGAATTATGTCCCAAACTCCCCAATTAGCTACCTAGAACCTATAATTGCATTCTCCACTTGAAATAGACTCCAAAACATCATTTAAACCTTTAAAACAATTTCAATTAGATCAAATTCATCCATTCCATGAAATCCACTAATTTTTTCATATTCATCAAAAACCCCAATTTGAGCAAAACCAATGATAAATCCCCATTAAAAATGGTTATAAAACATATAGTTCATCCAAAAACTAGGGGTCTAACCCTCCAGCTCAATTATAACAAGAACACACTAAATTTCGGTTCATTAGAAAGTGTATAAGATGGAGAAGATGATTACCTTAGTTTAAATCCTTCAAATTTGCCTCCAAACCCTTGAAATCCAACTCCTCAATAACCTCTTCTTCTCCAACAAACTTGAAATCAAATTTATTTGGTTTGCATGTGTTTAATCAACTCCTTATATATATTAATGTGAGATTGATTCCTAGCCCTTGATTTTCATGTATTTACGTATCCCGAGGTTTATCTAGTGGTTCACCTCTAGTCACTTATCCCACTCACTCCCACTAACTCGATCCATGTGACACTAATTAGCTACTCACATGACTCCTAGATGCGTTCATACATATCTCTAGGAAAATTCTATGGTTTCGATTAATTAACCAAACTATAAGCCTTGATTTATTTGATCTAATTACATTAACTTAGGCCCATTTTAATATATATATATATATATAAATATATATATTAGTGTTTTTATTTACTCATATGGACACAAAAGTGGTCCCACTAACCTCGACTACCTAGCACTCGATGCCCCGCGTCTCAACACGCATTTCGAGGTACGCGATAGCCTATTGTTTTAATTTATTCAACTTAGCCTATGGTTACATTACCCATTTTAATTGTTTAACTAGTCAACTTAACGTGAATTAGTCGAGTTTCCTAGTGTACTTGAAGTTCGCCTACCCGATACCCGCATTGGCACGCCTTTCGAGGCGAACACCCGTCACATAAAATCGCCCGAGAGCAACATACACACATGCGGTGCAATATAATAATAATAATTTTAAACACCACATATACACAACCACCATCCATAAATAACATATTTCCTCGGTTCTCGTGTCTTAGTCAACTGCGTTGTCCACGTAACGCCAGAATTACGACCGTTAATCCACAAGATTAACTCTAATCCTAGTTTAATTAAATTTGGGCCGTTGCACATGTTAGAAAATTGATGTCCATTATGTGACATACCTACCCTATTCACACCATAATTGTATGAGTCTTCGAATTGACCATAGTTGTGGATGTAGGAGACCATTATGGAATTACCTGGTGTTAAGGGCAAGGGACTAGGTAGACAAAATAATTAAAATAAAAAATAAAAAAACACATAAATAAAAGAACACCAAAGAAAGAAAAAAAAACTAATCCCCGGCAACGGTGCCAAAAATTGACGCGCACCGAACACGTCAATAAAATATAAATTACATAAAACAACTATTTTGTAGAATAATGGCAAAGGGTCGATCCCACAGAGATTGGTAATCTCTCTAAGGTCGAAAACAACAAAAAGGGAAATCGGAGGTTTAAGAAATTGATTTACTTAACTAATCTAAATGCTAGGGAAAATAAATAAACAATGAAAATAGCTTTAAAAACTATTAATAAAAATACATACGTCAAGATATACAAGTTCGGATCGATAAAAGATTGGATTTGGTCATCAATTTATGTTAAATATGCAAATCAAAGGTATCCTAGTGTAGCTATAGACCTGGTAACCTACGCGGTCCTCGCACTTCCTAATCTCGATAGCTAGGTACGCCGGTGACTATTTCCTAGGCAAACGTCAAACCCTATACTCAAGCGCATTGGTTTTAACACGATGACCGCAATGAGTTTTGTCAAGGCACTACACCTAGACAACCGATCACTAGTGTGTCTGATTTAGCCTAGATTCCTAAGGTACTTGACCGGTCTCAAAAGAGGTGAATCAATTGGTAGGGCCAATTGACACTAGTGTGGTCTTATTGCATAAAGACGGATGCTTACGACTCACTGGCAAAAGAATTAGAGTTTAAATATGAATTTAACTCTAATTATTCAAACAATACCAAAGAAAATAAAATAACAATGAAAAGCAATGCCATTAAAATAAATAAATCTCACAAATACATAGATAAGCACGGTCGAACCTCTCTCGCAGTCTTGCCTAGGCCATCAATTTAGTGTCTCAACACAAAAACAAAATAATAGAAGTTGAGAGGAAGAGAATAGAATAGGAATCCGTAATATCGAAGTCAAGATTATTAGAAGTCGACAGAGCCAAAAAATAAAATAGCAGTCGAGAGGGGGATTTTTTGCTTGATTAATACATATAGGGATAATATTTATCAACCTAATACACCCACATAAATATTTTCCAATCTAACACATTTTCCGCCACGTCACTGCAACATCACCCGCCACGTCGAAATTCTAGTCGTCAGATGCAAAACGTAACTGCAAGTCACGTTTTGAGTAAAGAGAAAGTCGTGACTTGCAGTCACGTTTTCTTTGTTTTTTTTTTTCTGTGTAAATTTTTTTCCCTTTATGCTTTTGGTAGTTAACTAACATTATGTAAGGCTGACTTATTTTTATGAAAGAGATTGAAAATGATCTTGACAAAGTATAATCTACCATATTATACCTCATCGAGCAAACTAGTAGAATCTCTAGCATCTATGGGTTTGAATAAATTTTTTCAATAAAACTAAAGGTTTCAAATTAGTCAACTAGTATATTCGTATTTTTGATTTTGTTGTCAATACAAACTAGTAAAAAGTTTGAAGTTACAATAGGTTTATGATGTTATATTTTACAACAAAAGCTTTAAAACTCAAGCAATTTGCAAAATTCATGAAATTAATGTTAGTCAAGGGAAAAATTTGAATTGCTATAAATGAAGAACTTGCAAGTTGATCAACTACAAAGCAATAATATAAACAAAAACATGTCTTGTTATAGTTAAGAAAAAGTCCTAGTCTGACCCCAAATAATGACTTCCAGTCCCACAACGTGTTCTCTTTACGACTCGCACATTACGATTTATAGCTAATGGCACATTTGAATGGCCCACATCAGCAGGATTTTGAGCATCTTCTAGTTGAATATCATCGATATCATGCATTCCACCATCATGAGTACTTGTAGTCCCAGATAAATTCATCATTATTGGACTTGCATTAAAATGACGTGAAGATGTAGGTGTCCTATCAAATTGAAAGGCTTCCGTAGCCTCAAATGCCATGTTGGGAGGAATTGATGGAGTATGTGGAGTCTCTAACTCGTTGAGAGGTACTGATGGAGTATATAAAGTCTCGAACTGGTTGAGAGGTATGGATGGAGTATACACTGGAGTGTCATGCCTCGAACATGTATCATTATGAGAAGATTGATGAGAAGCTTCAAATGAAGTGGGCATATTATGGATGCGATAATCCGCATGTATTGCAGTCAAAGTCGATGCAGCTACATCTCTAATACGTAGAATAGACACATCATCACCCAATGTCAACTGATGAATTGATGTCATTCCATGTGCCTACATATAAAATATTTACGAAGTTGTATGCGAAAATAAAATCAAAACAACTATTCGAAAGACTTCATGATTGAATAAAAAAAATTTGTACTTACCAATGCCTTAACAATAGCTCCACGAAGAGACATGAATCGTCGTGTAATGCGACGATACCATAGCATATACGGGTCGTAAAATTCCAATGGCTCATCCAATAATTCATCATTCGCAATATTGGAAGCACGTTCGTTCCATACGCAGACATAAGCACTATGTTCTACACTCCAATCTTTATATGTTTTCCCTCTCAAGTCAATCTTATGTAGCTCCATGCTTGTGCTATGTAAAAGGTGGTATCCTTTGTTTCAAACCGAATTGTCGCATGACTCTATCGGATTATACATTTAAACAACACGTAAGAAAAAGTAAAGGTGCCCTCGTTCACCAAATAGCACGACCACTGCTACAATACGCAGGCAGGTCCCTTATCACTGTCTCAGGATACGGTTCCCAAATTACCTGAAGTCATGAAAAACAACTTGAAATGAATAAAATTCACATTTCACCATTGTACAAAAGGGTATTTGGAAAAATTGATTAAGTGTATTTCTTACTTCATCGGGTGTTTGCATGTCAATCATTTCTCTGTATTTTGTTAGCACGTGCATTGATGTTCCTGTGGTCTCTAAGGCATGTATCCACCTATAGAAATGTAAAAAACAACACAAAGCATGCATGAATGTACATGTAGATAAATATACTCAAGTTTATTGACTATGTTAAAAAATTTTAATTACCTATGACCAAATGGAGGAGGTGGAAATAAATCTTCGTTTAGTATGATGTCGTTTCGAAGAACGTTTCCCATTATTGGTACAAGAAAAGGCAACCTATCTCATGCCCATAATTGTAATAATATGACCGGACCTGCAATATCTGCTCCATCAATGTCAGCGACAAGACACAATTGTCTATATAGGTGATCCAGAGTTGCACTACCCCAACTGTATTGTCCTGCCGCCTCAAAATCCTCCAAAAATTGTAAATACGTGATGTGAACAAGATTGTTAGACTTGTCTGCAAATAAAGTTCCTCCAAGAAGTTGTAAGATGTACGCTCTTGCATAGCGTTGCACTTCCACATTACCAACATTATTTGGAAGGTTTGGAAACCATCTTGAAAGTTGACGAATTTGGATCCGACCTCCAGTCTTGTTGTTTTCAGGGAATGGGAAGCCTAGTTGTGTCAAACACAAGGCATCATAATCTTGCTCTACACGACCAGTGATTGGTAATCCATCGACAGGTAACCCTAAAATGATTTGTACATCTTGTAGGGTAATAGTCATCTCGCCAACTGGAAAATGAAACGTGTGAGTTTCTTGCCTCCACCTCTCTACAAGTGTAGTAATGAGATGCCAATCAATTGCTATGAAACCTATTCGCGCTGTCCCATAAAACCCATCTTTCTCAAGATACCAAACTATTCGTTCATCTAGTGGGACCAATCGATGTAATGTTTGTTGAATTACGCCGATAGTCAATATACCAGGATCCTATGGAAATACGAGATTTAAGTTACATTAGTTCAAATGTAGCAACGAAGCTATAAAAATATGCAAACAGGCAAAAAGAAGTGCTACCAGTCCATTCTAAACGCGAGTAGATCTATGTAGAGCTTGCAGAGTCAACACCGAATCATCTATAGGTCCAGGATCCATATCGCGCTTGAACCCCAAATCAACCATAATGTTGTCATTAATATAAAAAACCAATGATGAAACAATACAATTAGCGATACATTTCATTCAAGAAACAATAAAATTAAAACAAAAGTGTGTGAATAATATGAAAACATGGTTTAATTGAAACAAAGTACATGCACCACATAGTCATAAGAAAGTGAACTAATACAAGGAAAATATGAGTGAATGCGAAAGATAAGACTTGAAAGAGCCTTTCACTATGAACCATTAGGTGGTTGTTCTTGCTGACGACGAGAGCAAGTGCGCCTATTGTGTCCATCCTGCTTACACTTACTACATCGCAACGTTGTTGGTGTTTCTATCCATTCATTCTCTCGCTGCATATGACGTGGTTGTTTCTGATTGCCTCTCCAATCCATCTCAGGTCGCAAACGTCTTGTTTGAGAACGACTTCTTTTGACTCGCTTTCGAGATGGATCAGGCACCAAGGTGTGTGGAACTCTAGCGTTAGGCCAATAATCTTTGTGAGGAATGGTTTGGAAATTTGTAGCATAATATTAACTGTACACAGACAATCTGTAGTATGACTCAATGTACTGACAATGATCTATGGCAACACTGGCTCAAACGGCTTGGACATGGGAACATGGAATGCCAAAACACAACCACTTCATACAAGTGCATCTACGAGCCTCCAATTTCACCATTGGCTTGTTAGACCCTTTTCTCAAATGATAGCCACGTGTTGCAGTGATGACTTCAAATGTGTCATTTTCACGATTCACTAATGTAACATTGTGCCCTCCAGCCGCCTTTCCCCAATGTGACAACTTATCAAGTGTGTACTTTGTGTACCTTTCGCCCCTTCCTAAAAATTTGAACCTATTTCGTCACCTCTTTTGTTAAAGTAAGCCATGACACGATAAAATGTCTCATTGCACTAATGCAAAGGATTGTGGTAAAATCGTGCGCCTTTAAGGACACCGTTAAAGCATTCTACATTTGTTAAAAAAAACCATATAAGTATTAGCTTATAAATGTAAATTAAATCAAACACATTAAATAAATAATAGTAAGAACATATAGACACAATGAATACCCGCTAGATTTGTAGTCATCCATCCGTATCGATATCCTTTGTCGTTGTAACATCCCTCGATTTCTAACACGACTTATGTGACACGTGTCAGGATCGTGACCCGGCCACGCGATACTGGACGGTACTTCGAACCTTGGGAGTCGACACCGAGGTAATTTTACGATTTTTGATATGTGTAATAGCATTATGGATTAAATGCGTGTCACGAGCCACTCGAGCGATTTCCTTTTTGTTTATGCGTGAGTTCTCGCCTAGGTAGCCGGGGGAGGAAATACAGTAAAAGTGTGCACGTAACGGAGAAAAATACGGGTCGATGAGGTAAGGTGAGTCCGGGAACCCAGGGGTTAAGGTTGGGGACTTGTGGGTGGGCAAGGCACACCTAGGACACACCCCACCATATTGATTTGAAATTTCAAACAAAAGAAACCAACCACCCCACCCACTCCCATCACTCACACCTCACACTCCCATCACTCACGTCACACTCCCATCACTCTCTCTCTCTCTCCCGATTTATCTTCTCTCCCACTCACCTCGGTCAACTCTCTCCCATCACTCACGGCTTCAAACCTCTCTCTCTCTCGCGTTTCACTTCTCACTCACGGCCTCTCTCTCCCTCAGCTCACCGCCGCCTCTGCTCTCGCCGGTGATCCAGGACCAGAGACGCGCGGAGGAAGCCGCCAACCGGAGGTAACACTCTCACCTCGGTTTTCTCTCTCTCTCTCGCGTTTCACTTCTCTCACGGGCTCTCTCTCTCTAGGTTCGCTCACCATTCGGTTGGCCGAGACCAAGCCGTCGTCGGAGGTCCCGTGGTGGCGAGGAAGGTCGCCGGAGGTCTCACACTCTCTCTCTCTCCCGTGAGCACTCGACCACTCTCCCTCTCCTCACGGTTTGCTCTCCTCTCGGCTCACGTTTCTCTTCATTTCTCTTTGTTTTTGTTGTTGTTCGTCACACTTGTTACGTGTGCATGTGGTTGCCGTGACGAGGGCCGGCCGTGGGCGACCTCCGGAGACCCACCGAGTCCAAGACGTCCGGAACCACCCCCGCATGGCCCATGCAAAGTACTTGTTGTATACATACAACAAACTCGGTTTGCTAAGTGTTGACCCTCTCGCCGGAAAAAGGTCCTCCTTTGGCGGCGCCACCGCCGGACCACCAGGACCGAAACGTGTCGGGGACCCCACCAAAACTCGTATGTGGGTCCCACAACCCTAAAAGTGGCCAAAAACAGTTTTATAGGTGCAAAGGAATCGATATTTCATGTGATGTGCACGTTGGAGGCTCGCCGGAAACCACCATCGCCGGCGGTCCTACCGGTCGAACCACGATCATTAAAGGTTGTCGAGGTCTCACTTAATATTAGTTGACGTCTAGCAATCCTCGGCTAAGTCCGAAACAAACGTACGTAAGGCTTTTGGAATTAGTTCGTGTGATGCCATCGTCGAGTCGAAAAAAAAAAAATGTATAGTTGCTATTCAAACGTCGCGTGGCGATGAATGGCTATGACGTCGTGATCATGTTGCCGGTCCGCGAGACCATGACGTGACCCGCATACGATGAGCCGGAGCCTATGACTCGCGATGAAGCGAATACGTAGTTTGTCTTCAAAACCCGAGAAAGAGTGTCTTCTTTTATTTATTAAAATGTATGACCGTCCGAGCCATTCAAAACATTGGAAATGATGATAAGTTTAAACCTAAGTGTTAGTGAATGACTCGACCTAATAACACGAGTTTCCGACCTTGTCAGGTAACGGGAAACTTGAGGATACGCGTTAGGAGTCGCGGGAGTTTTACGTGGATTATGATAATCTCAGGTAAGTACACTTGCCTTAAAAAGCATTTGTACGTTAGTAAGCCAGCTAAGAAGATATCATGTGATTCATTTTCACTTTTCTTGTGTTCGTTATTATCCCATCATTGGCATTCCATTCTATGTTCTTGTATGTGTGTTCTTGGCATAAGTACGTCTCGAAGGTACATGCGGCTGCACTAGAAGGGATAAAACGCGGCACTCGAGCGCACGAGTGTTTGACCACCCCTAGTGATTGTGTGATACCATGTACTGGATTGTTGTGGATGGTTGTGGATTGTTGTGGTATTGTTGTGGAATATGGACTACTTATTGCCTCTCTTGACTCGTAGAACACGCATGTTTCGATTGTTATCATTTCCAGTCTGTCTATCATGCATTCTTGCTTATTTATATTCCTACATTTCAGTACCCGCATGATATTTAGACTGTCTTGTTTGTCGTTTCATGAATTACTGTTATATTCTTCTGGCTTTACTT
Organism: Stephania cephalantha; assembly: GCA_039657325.1. Lineage (NCBI taxonomy): Eukaryota > Viridiplantae > Streptophyta > Magnoliopsida > Ranunculales > Menispermaceae > Stephania > Stephania cephalantha. The sequence goes on from CM077579.1 coordinate 9,531,554, forward strand.
TCAATTTCTCTCAGTTGCTCACCGTCTAGTTTGTGACGGTGGGTGCAGATAAGACGGAGAGCAGTAGGGGCAAGGGACCGTGTCTAGGAGACTTTTTGTGAGCAACTGGACGTGAGGTACCGAGATGTAGGCTCGTACCTATCCTTTTTGTATGACGTTTTTGTATATACATATATAGTTGTTTTGGAACCGGGAACTAGGTTTGAGGTGATTTCCATAATTTCATTTTGTTGACTTGGATATGATTTGTCTTGGGGTTTCCACATTTATATAGATTCCTAATTTCCCTTGATTGAGTTATTTCCCATTATTTGATTAGAATATGATTTTCGCTTCCATTGTATTATAAGCGCAATAACTCTTTCATAAACCTTAAAAACCTTAAAATGTTGATAAGTTGAGGTTTGACTAGGCTCGTCCGTTCATTGAGAAATCGACTCGGGACTGCAGATGGTCTAGGCCGGGCGTACCCAAATGCATTGGGAATTTGGGGCCGTCACAGTCGTATGCGTTGGTCTATTGTGTTCGATCAAGATCATTAAATCACGCAATACATTCTGCATTAACTTGTTGAAGTTCTTTCATGTATTCCTTAAATCTTCGCGGTTGATGTTGTGCACCGGCTAAGTACACCATATCCTTTAACTCTTTGCTCCCAAATCTCATGTTGAAATTACTTCATATGTGACGAAGGCAAAATTTGTGTTGAGCTCTTTCATGGGTCCATCCATTTTGAGGATTATTCATTGCCAACAATATACCAGGGTGTCGATCAGAAATGACACATATACCATCTCGATCAGTCACATGATGTCGCAAACAAGCCATAAACCATCCCCAGCTGTCTTGACTTTCCTCATCAACATTGGCAAATGCTAAGGGAAATACATGACTATTACTATCAACAACAATGGCTATTAAGAGTTTTTGTTTGTATTTTCCATACAAGAATGTACCATCAATTTGTATAATTGGTTTGCAATGTCTAAAGCCTGCAATAGAAGGTGCAAATGCCCAAAAAACCCATTTGAATACAACCTCATTGTTGGCATTAGGCTCACCATGCCTCCAATCGACACGTGTCCCTGGATTGCTTTCTTGAAGAACGACCATCCACCGCGGCAACATTTTATACGATTCTTCCCAATCTCCAAAGATTTTAGCAATTGTTTTCTTCTTCCCCAACCAAACTTTCTTGTAATGAACATCATAACTGAATTTGTCCTTGATAATTTGATGAAGAACTGGACCTGAGATGGACGGATCTCTTCTCACCACATTTTCTATTTCACGCCATATAACGGTGGAGTCCAAATGAGCACGATCCTTTGACAGTTTGCATAAATACATGTATGTGGTCCTGCATATTTACTGATCTCAAACATTCCATGTGCTTTTCTTCTCGAACACCGCAACCTCCAATCACATCCATCTAAATGTTTCTTACAACGGACAATCCATACATTGGGTGTTGAATGAGTTACCACAAATTGCATGTGTCCTTTAATGCTATACAATTTCACGGCATGTTGGATATCTACTTTAGAAAGGAACCGCATGCCTACATGAAATTCTGATGCCTCATTCCATAAAGACCTAGAAGGGATCATTGCATTCTCATGGATGGGTTGCATTGCCTCAATACTCAATTCCATAAATACAGATGAAGGTACGACAAATTCACCTACACCCACATGCGCACCATCAATTCCAGCAGCCTCTTGATCGAAAAAATCATCGTTTCCAACTTCGTTCGAGATTGGAGGACAAGATAATGAGCCATCATCGGCTATGACTCGATTTAATGTATATTGAATTATGCTATCATCAACATGATGAACATCAACCCCTGCATCATCGACATCATCATCGCTACTCTCTTCACTAGTATCCCCATCACTACCACAATAGTCATCATCTTCCTCAGTATTCACATCATCACAGGAACGAGCATCCTTGTCTACGTCGGGATTTGAAGTCATCAAAGGCGATGCACAATGATTATGTTCAAATATTAGTTGAGTACTAGGTCCTTCTGCACTTACCACTATATTACAATTGGAACTAGTATATGATTGCCTCGGAACTAAATCTAAAAGTAGCTCCATACAATTTGGTGGTGGAAATTCTGCCACAATCTCCCAAGCATCTTTCAGAGTTGATTCATTAACTATTCGCAAAGGGACATAGTTGTACGTTCCAGTTCCAATATACACAAGATATCGATATGTCATGTTTAATATCATTTTTTCATTGTCTATCTCCAAAAATAGATAAAACTCACAAGTTCCTCGTACCCTAAACTCAACTTCGATCTGAGATGTCGAATAGGCGGTTTCGTGTACGAAATCCCAGATGGTCCATCAACCATGACACCATTCATATAACACACCAAAGTTACTCTTCGATCAACCATTATGGAATCTATATATGTAGAATATAATTGTTAATCAATAGAAGTGATGATAATTAATACACTCACTTAGCACAAATAAACTTAACAAGCTCCATCGTGTATTAATACTTTATTTTATTTAAGTTGTTTATTTAATTCAAATAAGGAAGCAGCTATCAATCAATTTGCAGTAAATAAGAAATTACACAATTTATGCAAACAATAGAACAATGAGCCATTCAATGTTTGTCAATCAAACTACAATGTCTATCAAAACGAGCCCAAACCATGATAACCATTTGATGCATTTCTTTATAATTTAAAATAAGAAATTACACAATTGACAGTAAAAGTCTCAATTAATTCATCAAGGCATTATATAAATATTGCACCAACGAACCCGAGACCGCAAAAGTCTCAATTACTTTATTAAACCATTATATAAATATTACACCAACGAGACTACAAAAGTTTCTATTAATTCATCAAGCAATGACAGTTAAGTTGACTACGGTGGAGGATATAATTTATATATTAGTGCATGATTTCAACTTATTGACCTGTGTCATGTATTGCTACATTTTCTAAATTTATACACTTTATTCACTTTGAGACATAAAACATAAATTTAGGAAAATTAAATACTAACACAATACCAAAGCATACTTTTATTCATCAATTTAGCATACTCTTCTAATGCTGAATATCAAGCATACGACCCCAAAGAAAACACATTGCGGAATTAATTCATCAATTAACGCAATTGGAAGAAGATTTTTACCAATACAAAAGAGACCGGTTGGGAAGGCGAGCAGTGACGGCGGGAGGTAATGACCAACCAGCGGGAAGCGAGCAGCGCCGATGGGAGGCGAGGAATGACCAGCGGGAGGCGAGCAGCGTCGGCGGGAGGCGACCAATTAGCCGGCGGCAGGCGACCAGCGATCGGCGTGACTGAAATCAGCCACTACCGAGAGGTGTTCTCGCGTCAAAGTTGCAACGACTGGCGGGATACGGACCACGGAGGCCGACGGACGGCGGACCCTGGTTGCGCCGGACGGGGAGACGGATGCGGAGGCGGACGCTGGTGAGACAAAACTAGATGGCAAGTGAAGGAGGATAACAACGGGTGGGTGGGTTATATCCTATACCTAAGTCGTGACCCGCGATCACGATTTCTGTTAAATATAAAAAATAAAAAATAAACAACTAAAAAGTGACCCAAGGTCACGTTATGCAAGCAAACACCACCCAGCGGTTCGGGAGATGTGGCAGTGACGTGGCCGAAAATGTGTTAGTTTGGAAAATATTTATGTGGGTGTGTTAGGTTGATAAATATTATCCCCATATGTATTAATCAAGCAAAAACTCCGTCGAGAGGGAGCCCAAATAAAACCCTAAAGTATTTTTATGTCGGCCCTTGTGGTCAACACCAATTCTAATTTGATTAGAATTGATTTCTTGATGTAACGCGCAACTCGAGGCTAATATATGGATGGAGATATGTTGCATTGCAAAGTTTGCTGCTCAGTATCAATATGGAACACGTCTCTCCATTTTTAGTTTCATCGTGACATTATAATGATGTCATCAACAATTATCAATGAGGGCCGCTATGGGCACCCCACCAATTCATGAAGGCACCCAGTTTTTTTGTCATTCTCCCTTCTAAATTACACTTTGATGTAAATGACTCTATTGCCCCTTCATATATACTCTCTCCAATCTCACAACCCATTTTTAAATCAATTTTGGGGCACCCCACCACATTGGATCCCAAGTGAAACATAAAGCCACAATTTTGTCAATGTAGGGTTTGGTAAATTCGACCAATCCGATCTTGTTTCCACTATAAAATGGACGAATGTACTGCAATGGTGCAAGAAGAGGAACAAGAAGAGGTATTTGGTGAAACTTATTGTGTTTTTTTTTCTTCAGGTTTTTCATGTTTTCAGTCGAAGTTGCACGGGCGCGATTGTTTCGGTCTCGCAGGACCGAAACTTATACATAAGTCTCGGTCAAGAGCCACCGAGAGCAAACATAGCGTTACGCTACCTAAAACAATTCAAAAAAAAAGAACAAAATCTTCAATTTCTATAGTCTCGGTCATGCACGTTTGAGAAAACCATAAGAATGTCGGTGGCGCATGACCGAGATAACAATAATAGTCTCGGTAATGGGCAATCGAGAGCAATGCTACATTCTCGGCTGTACATCACCGACATGACATAAACTATACACATATGGTTACTCTCGTGATGTGGTGACCAAGATAACACAATTACTCTCGGCCATTCGTTGCCGAGACTGTATAAACTATTATAAGTACGAGTGGCCGAGAACCACGAGTTCCCAAAAACTTCCCCTCTGTCTCGACCATGCTTGGCCGAGACTGTAAATAACATCTCTGGCCTGTGTGGCCGAGAACCACAACTTTCCAATCAAAGAACCATTGAATGCACCGCTACACAAACATAACAACTACTCTACCAAATGCAACTTAATTAGACTATCAACGTACCTTCAAACGATCGATTTCACGACTTGAGTGTGTGAACGAAAACCTAGAACCGAGCCCTAATGTGGAGACAAAATCGAACAAAACACAGAGCCTCCAAACTCGAAATTCCACCTACAACAGAGGAGAGAGACGGAGAGGAACGAAGACAAATCCAAATAATCGAGAAAATGTGGGTTCAAGAGAGTATGGCTCGTTGAAGAGGACGGTGGTGGGGTGGTGGAGTGGTGGGGTGCCTCTGTTTTGAATGAGGGGTATTTTGGGGATTTCGGGCCTCAATTTTGGGTGCCTTTGGTAAATGACTTTGTGCCCTCAACAACTGGGTGCCTTCATGAATTGGTGGGGTGCCCATAGCGGTCCTCTTATCAATTCATAAGAACGTGCCATGTATTTCTCCATATAAGCACGTCATTAATGATGCCAATGGTGCCTCAAAATACGTGCAACTCTTTTTTGGTGCAACTCGCCACGGTCTCCAACACACTCGCTTCGCACCATTTTCGCTATCGATTTCGGTCATGCACCTCGTAAACATGTAAATTGCAAATAAGAGCTATTAGTGCAATATTTTGGAGACTCAAACATACAAAAATATATAAATAAACTATATATAATTACATAATTAACGACTCATCAATATGGTATGTGCAACGTGGCATTTTTGAGCATTCTCGACGGGCCACATGTTATATCCAAGATCTTGGTTTCATCAACCTAAATATGGTATGTGCCACGTGGCGTTTATAAGGATTCTCGACTTGCCACATGTCATATCCAAGATGTAGGTTTCGTCGAGCTACTTATGGTATGTGCCACATGGCATTCTTGAGCCCTCTCAACGTGCCATGTGGCACACCAATATGTTGGCTAAATAAAGAAAAAAAGGTTACATATATGGAACTTCCCTTAATTACTTTGATTTTATAGACTGTAATAACTAAAACCTTTCTGCCACATCATAATACTTACATACTAAAATACTTAAAATTCAATTAACTAATTAATAAGGAAAAGCGTTTCGCTTATGGAACGCCCCTTAATTACGAGCTACATATAGTATACATCACGTCATCATACTCATCATACTAAAATATCTAAGATTCAATTAACTAACTAAGAAAAGAAAAAAAACGTTTCATATATGGAACACCTCTTAATTACGAGCTACTGGTATGTGTCACGTCATCATACTCATCATACTAAAATACCAAAAATTCAATTAACAAATTTCTCGCAATCAAACTAAATTCTAGATTTCATGGAAAGTAATTAAATGTTTCATAGCCACGTGACACATCGAAGATGTTCCTTATATGGACCATTTCGAATCTAAAACCTACTATATATGGATTGCTTCAATTTTAAACTCTTACTATAAATTCAAAACACTCTCTTTCACCTATTATTAGCTTTTATTACAGAATTCGTAACTCACATAACATTTTTAACTACTTTAAATTCAAAACACCCCACTCCCCACTCTACATTTTTTTTAAATGTATGTAACTTTAATTAGAATAAAAGAAGATCTTTAATTAAGCCAAAAAAAGATCTTAAACCTTTCAATTTATTACAAAATTTGTAACTCACATAACATCTTTAATTACTTTAAACTCAAAACACCCCAATCCTCACTCTTAATTTAAAAAAAAAAACGTATGTTAACTCTAATTAGAATAAAAGAAGATATTTAATTAAGAAATAAAACGATCTTAAACATTTCAAAATTCTAAACGTCTGCCTAATTAATTAGTTAGTACATTAAATTGCATTCTTTGATTAAGCCTTTAATGATTGATTATATAAAGATCGTTGCACAAAGAAAACTTGCTTGCCATTTTATAATTTTTGTGTTTCCATCGTTATTTTCTCATTCTGCGAAAGTTTTTTATATATATTTTTATTTCAATTAGCTCTTTCAAATTCTCTTATTTTGTCTGATGTAGATTATTAGTTTTTATTCTTGATATAATCCACCGTATGTTGTATTTGTTCATGAAATGTACAAGTTTGCAACTATGTCTCCACAAGTTTATATGTATTAACTATTTTTTTTTATGTGAAATTCGTGTTTTATGAAGAATCATTTCCGGTTATCGAATGTACAAGCATGTAGTGTATTACTATTGCGCTCGAGTCCATCGATGACTACATAAGATTTTTTATATTTGTATTTCATTTGGCTCTTTCTATGAGTTCTTTTATATTTTTACTTCAGTTTTTTTATTAAATCTGATGTAAATTAGTAACTAATTTATATTCTTGATGTAGTGTTTTACTATTGCGCTCAAGTCCATCGATGACTCCATAATATTTTTATCTAATACTAATATCGGTCTTTCATGTAACGCTAATATTCAGAACTATCAAGGAGCGCGAAGCGCGGGATGCCAACTAGTATAAATTAAGGAAAAAGACATAATTAATCACGTTCACATGCATATGCTGCTCATGTTATCGATACCAACATGCACCAATATGCATGCATGCAGCTTTACGTGCATGAAATCCTTAACTAATTATGGATGTCCTATTCCTCCCCGGTCGCCAACACCACCTCCGAATCCGCCGCCACCACTAGCTCCTCCACCAAAGCTGCTGGAGGCATCGGCTCCTCCTCCAAATCCGCCACCACCACTAAGGCCAATACCTTTACCAAATCCACCTCCAACGCCACCATTGACACCACCGCCGCTACCACCACCACCACCAAAGCCGCCATCCTTACCAATTCCACCACCAAGACCACCAACTTTGCTGATATTTCCAGTGTTTTCTCTTTTTCTTATGAAGTGGGGTTTATCCCCTAAACCGGACCCGGTTCGGTCTGATATGAGGATCAAACCCCCTTCTTTTTCCTCCTGTTTTATTTTCTATTTCGACATATCAACATTTTTTTATTTGATCACGGGTGTTGGGTTTAGCCCTAATCCTAAGGCGCACTTGGGAGGGGAGATGGCTCCCATGCCGTATCCTTCCGCAGACGGGCTGAGCATCCCATTCCAATCTCCCGTATCAACAAACGTAACAACGTCAACAACAACACAACAACAACGAACACAACAACCTTATCCATCATCACGTTGATCTTTATTTCATCTCATTTCCTCACCCTGAGCCTCAATCCATGTTTCGAACTCTCTCTTTCCCTTTATTGATTTCTCTCACATTTTCTAAACAAAGAATTTATGAGGCGGTTCTATTTTGGTTTGGGGATAAATACAATTTCTCTCGAAATTTACACGCACAAATCTCAAGGCCAATCGCAATGATAGATATTAAAGGAACATTTCTTTAAAATAACACTAAATTGGACACATGTATACACATATACATACATTAATTATTCTTGAGATGTGATTGCACATATCTCGAGGTATGGACAATCACTCAAACATCAAACTTCAACCCATTCACCTCCTCGACTTAAGCGTAACATATATCTTGTGGCGAATCCAATGTAATATATATAAATATATAGATAACCACATATTTCGGGCCTATAAATTCACCAAGCGCCAATGACTACCCTCGGGCGTGCACAGTATTGGACATCCCACGCATGTCACCCTTGACCCTGCGTGTGTGTCACGACCCAAATTCTTAATCTTGCTTTTATCCGTAATCATGATCATCGACCTATGACGTGGGACCTATATTGAGATACTCACACTGGCCGAGGCACGTAGCTGATGTATACTTTATTTTTGTCTGATGGTTTCCTAGTGTATTGTATTTGTGTAGACTTATCAAGTTATTCAAACTTATTATGTATAGGCATCAAGGCAAGAACGGGGACACGTCTCAAAATGCGTGCTTGACGTGGAACCGAGTAGATAATGATAGGTAAGTCAAAAATATCTGAATGTTAAATATTAAGACTATAAGTATAAAATTGGCACCAAAATAATCGTTGATCTGACACGAGTCCGATGCAATTGATTATATTTAAATCGAACTTCGAATAAATTTTAGCGCATAAATTAGTTTTCAGTCATCGAGCACGCAAACCGAGGTGCATGCACATATTTTGAGGCTAATAAATCAATGTGCTATACAAGTGTCAAAATGAGTGCAAACATGAATTACAAGTGTCTAACATGGGTAACAAGTGGCATATTCACAATTCCATTGTTTATGCACCATTATTAGAAAAATTATTTACATGCATACCTAAACTAAGTATTTAGTATATAAAATGAAACTGTAACATACTTGTTTTAATTACGCCATTAATATGATGTATTTTTAAATGTGGACGCCAGCTCAGCATCTCGTGGACCCAGCCGCTAGGACCGGGCATGCCCGAGATAGGTAAATAGTTAGTTTTATGTGCTGTTTGCCTAATTTGCGATGTTTATGCTTAATTATGTCGAATTTCATCGCACCTTTGAGTATTTATATTGTTATTGTTTGTGTGAGATACTTGTGACGGGTAGTCGCCTCGATTAACATGTAGACGCGGTACAGTAGGCGAATGACAATACACTAGGTTGGAAAATAATGCACACGTGATAAATGAATAAAATGCATTAAATAATTAATATAAAATTCCATTTAGACATTTAATGGCGTGAGTGTACGCGAACGATATGCGTCGCTGCGCGCAGCCGGGTACCGAATGCAAGGGTTTAGTGTAAAGGATTGAAGGAGGATAAGATCAAGTGACAAATTCACTAATCTAAGTCACCTTAGATGGAATTTTTGACCTTATTTCAACCATCCAAGTGGTTCTTGGGATCTATACACACATTAGATGACAAAAAGACTATAAAAGTCAAAAAATATCTCATTTCACCACCTTTTCTCTCCTCATTTTGGACAAAAATTTGGGGGATTTTTGGTGAATTTCTAGTGAAGATTTAGAGGTTCATACGACGAGCAATCGACAATCCAAGGTGAGATTCACATTCTCCTCATCGTTCTTTACATTTTAAATATGGATTTTCGAGTTTTGACGTGGATTTTGGATATGCCAGGTTAGCTCGCTGGTTAGGGGTTTTTGCTATGATTTTTGAGTTGGATACGAGAAGTTATCATGGTATTAAATGTTGTGGGTGGTGGTGTTGAAGTTGTAAAGTTTTTTTGGGGTTTCGCCGAGTTTTATCGACGTTTCGTTGAGTTTTATCGAGGTTTTGGTTTGAATTTTGTACGAGTTTTAATGTGGTTTGAACATACCTTATGGTAGTTTTGGTGAGCCATAAGGGATTGAAATGAGTTTGGGTCGCGAAGTTGGAGCCGGGGTTTCAAAAAAACCGTGGGGAGCACCTTGTAGGAAGGGCGTCGCAATCGGCGTCATAACTTTCACGGCGCCACCTGCGATGCCATTTCACTTGGAATAAAAAAGCACTTTTTCAAATTTGGGTTTCGATTCAGCCAATTAGGGGCCTATCCCAAAGATCGATATCGAGTATAATATGAATTAATATGATGGATTTGATACTCTAATGTGAATTTGGGAAATTCCAAAGTTTGGGAAATTGATAAATTAACGAATATTAGGTACTTAGATTTGACTTACGGGTGTTAGGCCTGCCACATTTTGGTATCAGAGCTAAGGTTTGTAGAACCTAGGGATTTAATAAGAGCATAAAACTTAATGAATAAAACTTTAGATTTGGAAACTCGAAGTAATTACCCTAGAACCCTAGTTTGGAGGTGATTGTGACACGGGTAGTGATTAAGATTATATATGTGGTATGTTTCTGTTTGTATAAATATTACATACGATGTATATGTATATATGGAGGGTGATTCGACGCACGTTCTTCGATGCAGATCCCGATGGATGGGCAACCTTCAATTCCTACTCAGCCTAAGGTTGGAAATACTAGTGATTCGGCCACGGAGACCTTGACGTTACAGTCACCAGCGCATAGTATGGACGACAGATTCGCGCATATTTTGGAGATGATGCGAGCTCAAGCGGCAGTGATGCCAGCTCCCACAACCACACTAGCGGCACCGATTTCACACGCATCCGTAGCCCCTGCTACACCACATACGCTGGTTCAGGCGGCGATTTCTGAGACACCAATATATAGAGTTGGTCCAGTGGTGGTACCAGTTAGGACCATAGCTATCACATTGGCTACGACAGAGCAGCCATTCGTGACATCGACATCAGGCAGCACGCTGTCACTTGAGGCCAAGAGGGTGAAAGATTTCATTAAATCTCAGCCTTGTTACTTCTACGGAGCAGGAGAACCGAAGATAGCTGAGAAATGGTTATTGTCGCATGAGTGGCTGCATAAGCTAATCTTGGTCGAGGAGAGGGATCGACCTCGTCTATCAAGTTTTTGTTTGAGAGGTAACGTCGCGGTTTGGTGGACTACATATGCTGCTACACATCCAGAGCCGACTACCTGGGCAGAGTTCCGTAATCTGTTCATGAATGAGTATATTTTGATGGAGGTTCTGATCAGATTGAGGGTGCGATTTCTAGCCCTGGTTCAGGGTAACATGTCCGTACTGTAGTATATAGAGCGATATAGATATTTACTACAGTACGCCAATGATGTGGCTGGGACAGAGCGGCTTCAGATCTACTATTTTGTCTGGGGACTGGATAAAAAGATTGCGAGCTTTATTGTATCCAGTGGAGCCCATACATTACTGGAGATCTCTGTCAAGGCTTTGGCACATGAGACTTATCTGATAAAGAAGGGCAGTTGACTTGTATCCATGCCTCATCAGAGTCAGTCTTCACAGAGTTCTCGGTCAAAGTAGAGACTGAAGAGATAGCGGGATCATCATAGCAAATAGAGACATGTGCAGAGATCTCGTCGAGATGATAGACGGTCAGATTGGGCCGTCGAGGCGACATAGATCGATGGGATGATCCAATGAGGTATGATGATCGCCAGGCGGTGTACGCTACCACCTTTACACCCACTGAGCAGCCTAGGCAATAATATAAGCATGACGGGGATCAAAGAGGTCAGGAATGGAGTCAGAGTCATGGTCAAGGTCGGGGAATGTCGCTAGACCAGCTGGGAGACATGAGTCTCGTTGATGCTATAGATGTGGTCAGGTTGGGCATATGTAGGCTGACTGTACTAGACCAACACCGCCACCACCACAGTCAGACCAGGCCAGAGGTAGGGCTCAGACCTTTGCTCTTGAGGTCGCGCAGCCAGACAGGGAGGCGACCAGATAACTTGTCGAAGGTACGTTATCCATTTGTGGCACTCCCATGCATGTCATGCTTGATTCTGGTAGTATTTTATCTTTTATTGCTGGACACATGGTAGGACATTTAGAGTTATAGGCACACACTTTAGACACACATCTGGTCCTCAATACGGCTGTTGGGGATAAGATATACCCTAACCGGATATACCGGGATTGTATTGTTGAGATAGGGGACATCAGTTACCGGCTAATTTACGAGTTCTAGAGTATTTGGAGTTCGATGCGATGTTTGGCAAGGATTGGTTGTCAGCATATCACACACATATAAATTTCTTTAATAAGACTGTTACATTTGATATCGAGGGGATTCCAAAGTTATCATTCACAGGAGTTGCAATAGCTTTATCGATCACTAGAGGCCGTTTAACGACGATTCAAGAGATAGAGGCATTTGCTGCGATTGTTGAGCCAGAGCCAAGAGCAGTGATTAGGGCTAAGGATGTCCCAGTAGTTTGTGAGTTTTCATATGTATTTCCAGATGATTTACCAGGACTACCACTGCCCCGAGCAGTTGAGTTCATTATTGAGTTGATATCGGGGACACGACCTATTTACAACTGACCTTACAGGATGTCTGCTTCCGAGTAGGATGAGTTGAGGACCCAATTAGAGGAGTTGCTACAGAAGGGTTTCATTCACCCTAGTATGTCTTCTTGGGGAGCTCAAGTCCTTTTTGTGAAGAAGAAGGACTGTACCATGAGGATGTGTGTTGATTATAAGAAGTTGAATCAGGTGACGGTCAGGAACCGTTACCCACTTCCTAGAATTGATGACTTATTGGACCAGTTGGCAAGAACCAAGTTCTTCTCGAAGATTGATTTGCGATCAGGATACCATCAATTGAGGATTCCAGAAGGTGATGTTGAGAAGACCGCTTTCGGCACGAGCTACGGCTTGTTCGAGTTCACAGTCATGCCATTTGGGCTGACTAATGCGCCAAAGATCTTCATGGACTTGATGCACATGGTTTTGAGACCATTTCTGGATCGATACGTCATTGTGTTCATCAATGACATCTTGATATACAACAAGACTTATGAGGAGCACGAGAGGCATCTTAGGGATGTTTTGACGACATTGAGAGAGTATAGGCTATGTATGCTAAGTTCAACAAGTGTGCATTTTGGCTGAGTGAGGTTAAGTTCCTCGGACATGTCATCAGTGATCAGGGTATATCAGTATATGGTGATAAGATTTAGGTGATTATTGACTGGAGGATGCTTGAATCTATTTCTAACATTCAGAGTTTCTTGGGTCAGCAGGATATTACTCGGCGGTTTGTGCATGATTTTTCATTGATTGCAGTGCCGATGACTAGATTGACCGACAAAGATGTCAGATTTGATTGGTCCGAGGAGTGTGAGGAAGCATTTTTGGAGTGAAAGGAAACTGACTTATGCACTAGTGTTAGCATTGCCGGTGTCGCAGGCTTCTCGGTTTATACCGATGCTTCGAGCCTGGGTTTGGTTGTGTCTTGAAGCAGGATGGACACCCAATGGCTTATTTATCTCGACGGTTGAGACCTCACGAGGTTAATTATCCGGTGCACGACTTGGAGCTTGCGCCGATCGTGTTTGCACGAAAGGCCGAATGCATTATCTCTATAGAGAGAGGTTCGTGTTGTTCATCGATCACTAGAGCTTAAGATATATGTTAACTCAAAGGGAGTTGAACATGCAACGAGAGGAGATGGCTCGAGTTCTGAAGGATTACGACTTCGCCATGAAGTACTCGTCTTGGGAAGGCGAATATGGTAGGCGGTGCATTGAGCGGAGTGGCATTGAGAGCCGACAGTCATGTGGCCTATGACACATGAATACGGACTTATTGAGGCAACGTCGGTGATGTGTGTGACAGAGGCTATTGCTGAGCTACAGATTTGTTGTCAGATGAGAGCTCCTACGGTGTCTGTAGAGCGGATTGCTAAGTGTCAGAGAGTTGACAGGCTTTGTGGGCGGTTCAACAAACTAGTTGAGGATCCAAGTTGAATAGATTGGTCTGAGACATCAGACGGGTGCTTGAGACACAGGGGTAGACTGTGGATACTTGCGGCATCAGAGCTCGGGGACATCATACTGGAGGATGCTCATCGGTCACGATATACTGTTCATCCTGGTCAGACCAAGATATATCATGATTTGTGACGATTGTTTTGGTGGCCAGGGATGAAGACGAACATTGGTAACTATGTCAGGATTTGTCACATTTACCAGCGGGTGAAGGCTGAGTACAAGAGACCTGCTGGGTTGCTATAGCTGCAGCACATTCCTAAGTGGAAGTGGGAACACGTGACCATGGATTTCGTTAGTGGCCTACCGCAGACTACGAGGCGTCATGATGCAGTTTAGGTAGTGATTGACAGGTTGACGAAGTCGGCACACTTCATTCCGATTTCTGTGAGATATTCCTTCCCACAACTGAGTGTTATCTTCGAGAGAGAGATAAATTATTAGACTTCACGGTTTCCCAGTCTCCATTATTTCTGATAGGGATCCCAGGCTAACATATAAGCTTTGGGAGAGTATGCATGAGCAGTTTGGCACCAAACTACAGTTCAGTACAGCATATCATCCTCATAGCGATGGTCAGTAAGAGCGATTGATTTAGATATTGGAGGATATGCTTAGGGCTTGCATTTTGCAGTTTGGTGGTTCGTTGGAGGATTATCTGCCTTTGTATGAGTTTGCCTACTACAACAGCTATCAGGCGAGTATCAGGATGCCACCACTCTAGGCACTATATGGTAAGCCCTGCAGGTCACCAGCATGTTGGGCGACACCAGAGAATACATCGGCTATAGGATCTGAGGTTGTAGTGGATCATATTGAGAAGATTAGGCCCAGGATAGACATAAGAAGTACGCAAACATGTATCATAAGGATCCAAGCTACAAGAAGGGTGACTTGGTGTACTTGAAGGTTTCGCCTGGAAGGTCATAAGAGGTTTGACATCAAGGGGAAATTGGCACCAAGGTTCAATGGACCGTTCAGGTTGAGGCACGTGTCGTCATAGTGGCGTACAGGTTGGAGTTAACGCCACAGTTAGCTGGGGTTTAACCGTATTTCACATATCTATGTTGAGGTTGGCTAGGTCAAGGCGAGACCGATGGTGGATGTTAGACGGTGTAGAGGTTCACTGACGGGACCTACGAGGAGCAATGGCCGAGATCATAGACCGTAGGACACAGACTCTATGGAACAGGGAGATCCCGAAGGTTTTAGTTTTGTGGCAGCATCATGGAACCGAGGGACTCACCTGGGATATCGAGTCTATTATGCGGGCGCGTTACCTCAGCTATTTGACGGTAAGAGTTTATTTAAGTGTTTTAAATTTCGGGATGAAATTTCTCCTAGTTGGGAAGAATTGTAATGACCTAATTTTAATTACGCCGCTAATATGAAGTATTTTCAAATGTCGACGCCAGCTCAGTATCTCGTGGACCCTGCCGCTAGGACCGGTCTCGCATGAGATAGGTAAATAGTTAGTTTTGTGTGTTGTTTGCCAAATTTGTGATGTTTATGCTTAATTATGTTGAATTGCATCGCAATGTGTGTATTTATATTTTTATTTTTCGTGTGAGATAGTGTGAGTGGTATTCGCCTCGATTAGCATGTAGACGCGGGTACCGGGTAGGCGAATGACAATACACTAGGTTGAAAAATAATGCAGACATGATAAATGAATAAATTGCATTAAATAATTAATATAACACGATGTTTAGACGTTTAATGGTGTGAGTGTATGCGAACGATACGCAAAGCGGCGCGAAGCCGGGTACTGAACGCTCGGGGGTTTAGTATATGGGATTGAAGGAGGATAAGATCAAGTAACAAAGTCACCAATCTAAGTCACATTAGATGGACTTTTTGACCTTATTTCAACCATCCAAGTGGTGCTTGGGATCTACACACATTAGATGACAAAAAGACTATAAAAGTCAAAAAAATTACCTCATTTCACCACCTTTTCTCTCTCCTCTCTCATTTTGGACGAGAATTTGGGGGATTTTGGTGAATTTCAAGTGAAGATTTGTAGGTTCATTCAATGAGCAATCGACAATCCAATGTGAGATTTCACATTCTCCTCGTCGTTCTTTACATTTCGAGTATGGATTTTCGGGTTTTGACGTGGATTTTGGATATGTGAGTTAGCTCGCTGGTTTGGGGGTTTTTGCTATGATTTTTGAGTTGGATGGGAGAATTTATCATGGTGTTAGATTTTGTGGGTGGTGGTGTTGAAGTTGTGGAGTTTTTTTGGGGTTTCGCAAAGTTTTATCGCATCGAGTTTTATTGGGGTCTTGGTTTGAATTTTGGATGAATTTTAACGTTGTTTGAACGTACTCTATGGTAGTTTTGGTAAACCATAAGGGATTGGATCGAGTTCGGGTCGCGAAGTTGGAGCAGGAGTTTCGAAAAAACCCCGGGGAGCACCCTGTAGGAAGGGAACCGTGAGCGGCGCCGTGAGAGAGTCACGGCGGCGCCAAGTCGCTTTGCTTTTGCCTTGAATAAAAAAACACTTTTTCAAATTTGGGTTTCAATTTAGCCAATTGGGGGCCTATCCCGGGGATCGATACCGAGTATAATATGAATTAATATGATGGATTTGATGCTCTAATGTGAATTTGGGAAATTCCAAAGTTTGAGAAATTGATAAATTAACGAATATTAGGCACTTAGATTTGATTAACGGTTGTTGGGGCTGACATAAACCCCACATATATAAGTATAAAAAATTCAGATTTTTATATCTCAAAGTAGACTAAACTTCATCTTCTTCAATTTGAAACTAAATCTCCCATTAAAGCTTCAAATCAAGGCCTAAATATCCTATATATATATATATATATATATATATATATATATATGTAAGAGCTTACACATCATTGAAGCCTTAACAACAATTAGGTGAAGCAAATACTAGCTATTGTCTTCTTCTCCATACTCTCTTGATTTATACATGATCTACTTCCTAATTTGGGTTTTTTTTGAAACATGCATGTTTATATGCCCCATTAATGACTCACTTGGGTGTTCATTCTTTTTTTTGTCATTCTTATTGTTCAAATTAAACTTTCCAATATGTTTCTTCCATTTATGCTCCTAAATTTGTGTTGCCTACCCAAAATATTAGTTTAATTCATTAATGATTAAGCTCCCTTAAATATAATTTGTGTAAGTTTGGCATCTCAAACAATTAAGAAAATAAAAAAAAAACTTACTAAATAAATTAAATAAATAGAGATATAAAAAAATTTAATATTTATTATTAATGTGGCACTAAGGTCTATATTATGGTGATAGAAATTTTCACCTAAATATGCTTAATTGGATATGTATATACAACCAATGATTATTTAAATGATATTATTTTTTTGTATACTTCACTAGGTATATCATTAACATAAAATAAATAAATAAACACAAAGCTTAGATGAGCTCGAAGGAAACAAAAATCACACTAGCTCAATTTTATATATTTAATTAAATATATAAGTTTCTAATGAGATAAATGTGACATATATGTGTTACATAAATAAAAATATACATTGACTATATAAAAGTACGCCTAGGCTTAGTTTATCCTTGCTATTAAGAATGTGGATAAGAAAGTAATATTTTTAGCTATCGCACCATACAACTAATCTAGTTAGTAATGTGCAATGGTGGAAACAAATTTAATTACAAATAACAAGTGATATTAGTATAAATGAAGTAGTTGAACAATGGAGTATAAATTACTCTACAAACATATGGTCAACTTGCAACCATTCTAGTAACCTTAAACTTTAATATGAACCACATGGACTTAGAGAGTCGACACGGGGTGTGGGACGCGAGATTGGAGTGGTCGAAACTGGTTTAAGCTAGGGGATTTTGCGTGATTTGTAAATTCGTCGAGGTCCTATTTTACATTTCGTTTCTATCTAAATGTTTTTTTTCCATAATCTATATGACTATATGATGCCTTGTATTCTAATATCATGAGCTATCTTGTTATTCCTCACTTATTAAGTTTTGCTTCATGATATCTATATTCTTGCATTGATTCATTGACTCAATTTCTACACTATATGACTCTATTGTTGTTGTAAATGATATCTTATGTTCAAATTGCATGTTATTAGTGTAGATATGAATGTAAATGTGTTGAATGAACTTGTACTTTTAACTTTTGTGCTTTGTAGCAATTAGCCAAGTCTTGAACATCTATAATCGAGTCATTCTTTGAAATTATAAAGTAGTCCTAGTACCTAGAGTTCATTGCATTATATTTGAGATGAGCGGCACACGGGTTTAGATTCCATGGGGATGTCGGCACTCGCCATTATTATGGTGCAGCACATGTGGTTAAATTCCTTGGGGATGTCGACAAATGAGAACCAAATTGTTGTGATAATACGCATGTCCTTTAGAGTGGCCATAAAGGCTGAGGTGACGTAGCTTATGGTCGACCGGACCTAGGTTATCGCTACTTAGCCTAGTGTCAGTTTCATTTACTTAGTTTTGGTATTTTCTAGCATATTTCAGTTTTGACAACTTTTCGCTATCTTTATGCTTTTAAATACCATTTGATATATTTGGAAATGTTGACTAGTATCTCCGGATTTTACTTTCTATTTTCCTATACTCATCATTTTTTTTGTGACGGTGGGTGCAGATCACTCGATTAGCAGGCCCGGTGAGGAGACAATCGACAATTACCTCTAAGCATGTGGCATTGTGACGACCCCTTCTTTAAAATAGGGCGCCGCCCGACCTAATCCAGTAATTAAGCCCTAATCTTAGCCACGTAGGTCTTAACTATGTATTAGTCAGCCTTTTTGTCATATTCTCCTCATTAAACACGTTCAGGATAAGTAATACACATGTCACATTATTATTGGATTTCATAGTTAATTAAAACTTTTACGCTTAAAATGTTATAGCGGAAGGCTTACCAGTTATGCGGAAGCAATTATTTAAAAATCTTAAGTGTGAAAACTAGGAAATAACATCACATGCATATAAATATCATAAAGATAATAACACAATGATCTAGTCAAGTGTTAAGTCAGGGAACTAACCGCTCAACCCAATATATAACCCAAAATGTATAGAAAAGACATAAAGTAAATAATACAATTAAAGTTAAGGCCTACAAAAGTGGGGAGTAGAAAATCGTCGAATGCTCAAAGGTAGTCACTGATCTTCTCCTTTTTCGGCCTGGTACTTGACGGATCTGCACCACCATCATGAAAAGGACGGTGAGTATAATGTAATAGAGTAATTTCTGGAGATTCTTATGTAAGTTTCCAAACATAATCGACTGGTATTTAAAAGCATAAATATAGGGAATAAGTGCTGAAAAGGAAATATGCTAGGAAATACCATGGTCAAATATTATGAGAATAACTGTAACGGTCCAAGATTTATTAATAGTAAATTAGTCCCTAATCAGAGTTACTGACTTGAGACGTGACCTGAGAGTAGGTACACGGTCCAAATACTCGGCGTGAGGACCGAGAAATGTGTTAGATTTGATGTGATGAATGTCTAGTGTCATGTATATGTGTAGATTTATTAAGTCACTCCTACTTGTACATAGTTGTCGAAACGTGAGCGGGAACGCGCCTTGCGATGCATGCCTACGCGCCATGACCAGGGTAGAAAATGATGTGGTCAATTTATTTAGGCTTAATATAGCTTAAATAGTGATTTTAAATTGGCTATGATTGAATATATATTAAATGCAAACTAAGTTAGCAATTTTAATCAATAGCCATATGATAATTCTTGAGATATGTGTTGACACATCTAAAAAATAATTGAGTTAGAAATTTGTGTTACTTCGCATGAGATAGTGGAGAGTTAGTGGGACATGTGCCAATGTGTAGGCCATTAGATGAGTTTCAGGATACGTATGCACTTAAAGATCAATGACTATTAGTTAATCTTATCCATTTCATATATATGGTTAAAGATCAACTCATGTAAATCAAATCAACTTCATTTCTATAACTTAGCAACTAAGGAAGCTTGCTAGAGAAGTAACTGAGGAAGAATGTCAGCAACCAAGGAAGGGATTTGGTGTTTGAGAGTTAGAAGATCAAGCTAGGTGGAGTTTACAACTAGGTAATTAACTAACACTAGCAACTTAGTTAATTGATTGAATTCATGAATTAGATGATATGAGAGGCTGGTTTTATGTTGTAATTGATGTTTTGGGGCTCCGGAGGTGTGTATGATGGTTTCTGAGGCATTTGGGTAGCCTATGTTTGGAGAAAACTCAGAATTTTGGATTTTTCTGCACATAGCGCGCTAGGTAGGTCAGCTAGCGCACTAACTTCCTATAGCGCTAGAGAAAACTTGGTAGCGCGCTAATCCGGTTACCTCGCGCGCTAGGTGCTATGACAGCCTAAAAACTGAAGTTTCTAAAATTAACTTAAACACTATAAACAAGTCTAATACCTTACTTAAAGGTCTAAACACATTCAAAAACATGTTATGGTTTTAGGAACTTAGGGAAGTGTTTCAGGGGTTCGGATACGAGTTTTGAGGTATCAGGAGGTCAGAATAGCTATAAAATTGGCATGTTTGTAAGTAAACTGATTGAGATATTTATTTACATTTCATTTCTATTTATTTGATCATTTCTAGTCATTTGGACTGAATTGCCTTTGTACTCAAAATACCATGACTTGTTTCCTTTCTCATTTCATGAGTTTGCTATCTTGGTATTATTTATTGATTGACTTGTTTCCTTTTGACACTCTCTGTGTAGACACGGTCTGTAATCTCATCTGTATGCAAATCTCAACCCGAGTACCTATATGAACCTCTGGCTGACATGCTATCGCCACTGCCTCGAGTAACCCATACTTACGCGTCATGTGACATCTGACAACCTCAACATATCGAACTGGTATCCTACTCAATGCATCTGCGACTACGTTGACATTTCCTAGGTGATACTCTAATGAAAAGTCGCAGTCCTTCAAAAACTCTAACCATCTGCGATGTATCATATTCAACTCCTTTTTATGTGAAAAGATACTTCAGACTTTTATGATCAGTAAAGAGTGTGAATTTCTCTCCATACATATGATGTCTTCACATATTCAGCGCAAACATAATCGCTGCCAACTCCAAATCGTGTGTGGGATAGTTCTTCTTATGTATCTTCAACTGTTTGGAGGCGTAAGCAATAACCCATCTGCCATGCATTAATACATAGCCTAAACCCGTATGAGAAGCATCTGTATACACTAGAAATCCCTGCCTGTCCTCTAGCAATACCAATCTTGTCGCGATAGTCAATAATCTGTTCACCTCATCAAATGCTTGCTCACAAGCCTTTGTCCACTGAAAAACGATGTCCTTCTGAGTCAATCTCGTAATCAGTGAAGCGATTTTTGGGAAATCCTTCACAGATCGGCGGTAGTACCCTGCCAAACCTATAAAGCTCATGATCTTTATCACATACCTCGGTGCCGAACAATCCATGATAGCTCGAATCTTGGACGGATGCATTGCAATGCCTGCTGTTCCAACAACGTGCCCCAAAAACTTAACCTTTAAATGCCAAAACTCACACTTGCTGAACTTGGCATAGAGTATGTGCTCCCTCAATGTCTATAACGTCTCCCTGAGGTGCTGCTCGTGATCCTCTATGGTCCTCAAATATATCAATATATCATCGATGAAGACTATCCCGAAGTGGTCAAGGAACGGTCTAGAAAACCCGATGCATTAAATCCATAAATGCCGTGGGGGATTGGTTAGCTCAAATGGCATGACCGTGAACTGATATTGTCCATACCTCATGTTGAAAGCTGTCTTGGACCTATCCTCATCCATAAATCCATAAATAACGTAGGTCTATCTTGGAGAAATATTGTGCTTCTCTCAGCTGATCAAATAAGTCGTCGATCCTCGACAATGGATACTTGTTCCTGACTGTGAACTTGTTCAACTGTTGCAGTCGATACACAGTCTCAAAGTGCCATTATGCTCCTCATGACGATATAGATGGTGTGACGGCCCAAAAACCTAAAAGACCTGCCCTAGGGGCAATTAAGTAATTTCATAAACCATACACAAATTAACCCCACTATATAAATCAAATTAAAAACCCTAGCCCCCTTTTTGTTTGAAAATTTAACTACCGAGAGAGAAAAGGGAGATTGAGGTGTTAGAAGTCTAACTCAAGGAGAACCCTAAATTGAGGTACACACATCTCCTTCACCCTCTTAATCTTGTTTTAAATGAATATTAAGCTTGAATTCAATAAAAAAAATGGTGGAAATCATGTTATGAATGACTTGTGGTGCTGGCAAGGCGATCGACAACTGAAGCGACCGACGACTTCCCTATTGCCACTGCTGACGCGGTGGAGGCACCACCAGGCTGGCCCCACCAACAAAGTAGAAGAGGAAGGGAGGGAGTGGTACCATGACCGCCCCCACCCCCATTATCATTCCAGCCAAGGGTTGTTGCGCCTTGGCCAGCCCTGGCCTGAGGTTGCAGAAGAGGCGCCAGCTCCGGTCTGTGCTGGGCCCCCAAACCCCGGTGGTCACGGACGGGGGTTTTCCTCCCTCCCTATCAACCATCGCACTAGAGGTAGTTGGCTCATGGTTTGGCCCCTGATTCGGTCAACTGGTGTTGACCGGTCAACACCATTGAAAAAATAAAAAATAATAAAAATATATATATTAATATATATATTAAAGTATAATGTAATAAAATACAATAATATGTATTATAAATAAACAAAAATAATTGCTTTCAAACGGGGCACTACCCCGCTTTAGGGAGACCCACCGGGTCCCACCCCTCTACCCTCGCATCGAGCGACGGGGGACCCGTGAGACCCACACTAATGGATCCTAAAGATAAATAAATGGAGGATTTACTTAAGTTTAGACGAAAACATTTATTTATGCAATGTGTTATGGTTGTATAATGTCGCGCGAAGGTTCACATCGGGCCCCGGTGTACCGTAAGTTGTTATAGGCGTCGCGACGAGTCGAGGTAAGTCGGGAGCTTCGCTCATGCATTAAATATGGCTATTAGGTAAATAAAAATATCACATTTATATCGAAAGACTTGGGGATGGGTTGCATTTAGTCAATGGTATGGATATGCTTATATATGGAATGCATGTGATAGGAACACTTATGTTATCAAATGCGGTGATGTGGCAGTATGCTCATCAAAAGAGAGTGGTATGCGCCACTTGTAGCGGTAGTGTGGCAGTGCGCTCACCAAAATAGAGTGGTTCACGCCACGAATTGTAGTGGTGTAGCTATGATCCTACCAATAAGAGAGTGGTCTGCACCATGAAATATCAACTTCACAAGTGATCACAATCGGTGATGGCTTGGAAACACTTGATATTGGTTTAATGGAACTAGATGGGGGTCACAACGACTGTGTTTCCTTACTACATTAGCTCTAGTATACGGGCCATATTCCTTTCTTGTGGTTATGTCAGGTTCGCCAACCTCTGGTCTTGAGTAGATCTCATGTCAAGGAAGGCCTTTCAGTTGTTAAAGAACCGTCTAACTACCGCACTGATTCTGATTCTACTAGAGGCCGGCAGGGAATTGTCAGTGTATACTAATGCGTCGAGGACTGGTTTAGGTGGTGTATTAATGCAAGACAAGAAAGTAATTGCTTACACATCTAGGCAATTGAAAGTACATGGGAAGAACTATCCAGTGCATGACTTCAAGTTGGCGGCAGTTGCGTTTGCCTTGAAGTTATGGAGGCACTACTTGTATGGAGAGAAATCACTGTCTATTCAGATAAAAAAACTATGAAGTACCTATTCACTCAGAGCGATTTGAACATGCAACAGTAGAGATGGTTGGGAATTTTGAAAGACTATGACTTCACGTTTGAGTACCATCTAGGGAAAGCTAACGTAGTGGCAGATGCTCTAAGCCTTGTATGATTAGAGACAGAGTCCAAGACCATAATGAGTGTTCATGGAGTACCAGCAGATGACTCAGATGTTAGCTCAGATCTCTCAGAAGGTTAGGCGCGAGTTTAGATAAGAGCAGAGCCAATAGTTGTGTATAGAGTGGTTGATTATCAGAGAGCTGATTCAGAGTAGGGGAAGTACGTAACACTTGCAAATAGTAGTGATGAGGTGGATTGAAGACTTTCGGTTGATGGAGCGTTGAGAGTTCGGGACAGATTGTGGATATCATCTCATAGACAGTTGAGAGATGACTTACTCTAAGAGGCACATAGATCTCGATTCACTGTTTATCTAACAAGATGTATCAGGACATGAGGAGGGTGTATTGGTGGCCGGGGATGAAGGTGGAGATCGCTATTTATGTGACGGCCCTAAATCCCAAACCACATTTCCACGCCGCATCCCAAGTCAACTAGCCTTGCCACGTCATGGCCCGCTTCTCCTTAACGCCTCACGACCTAATGAATTGCTCACACTTTTCCAGCTAACCATAGTTACGCTAACTAACCTTTACATAAGTATTAATAATTCAGTTAGCAAGTTACTCAATTTATTAGGTTATATTATAATTTTACAGCGGAAGTCTTTTAATGAGTAACTTATGCAATATTTAACAATCCTAAGTTGTGGAAAACTCGGCAAAACATGCCGTGTATATACCAAGGCGAGATAAGTATAACAAAAGTTTCATATACATGTAATCATTGTTCTATGGTCCCCAAAACCCAATAAAAGTAAAATAAATGCATACTGATATCACACACGAGCTGGCTCCACAATCTTAGAGGTAGTCGTCGAGTACCTCCTTGCCCTTGCCCTTACTCATCGAAGGGTCTGCATTCGGTCACCCAAAAAATACAGTGACGAGTCCAATGATTAAAATCCCAAGAGAAGTCTACATAATATTCATGAATTAAAACTGATAAACTACAAGACATGCGAATATAACACCTGGTAACAGTACATCATATTCTCATGAATGTAGGCAACATATGACAAGAAAAAGTAGTAGCATGAATTAAATAACCAACATGTACCAGCAAAATTAGATAAAAAATAAAGCATAAATCAGTAAACATATGTATAATCCCGAGAAAACCCTGACCTACAGCAGCTAGTAATTGATAAATCGAATAGGAACCACGTATATACTTACAGGCTTGCAGTGACTAAAACCCAACTTCAGTTACTAGATGAACCCCTCTAGATGCTATTTCAAGTCAAGGGAACACCTTAAATCCCTCCCGACAGTCGTAGATATATTCTACTGTCATCGACACGAGCACTAAACACAAATAACATGTGCAAGCGATTTAGCCACAACCAATATATACGCAAATCAAAATAGGAGAGAAACCCCATGTGTACTTACCAGCAGTCACACATGAAATACGATATTGATGAATTAAAACCATGAATTCTGTGAAGCTTTCTCAATGGGTTTACGCACCTCAATCTGCACTCCGACTTCCCCGGAGTCCCGTATCCGACCCGACTAGCTCTCCGATACCCGAGCTACGGTCTCCTAAGTCCCTGAAGTCCAATTTTACATGTTTAGTGTGTTTGTAGGTGTTTGGGATATGTTTTAAGTCAAAAATCCCAAAACAACCTTTTAAATTCAATTTTTATATGTCAGCGCGCTATGGGATTCGTGTATTGCACTATGTAGTGGTAGTGCGCTAGGTAATTTATGTAGCGCGCTACTATTTTTCAAGATGAAGAACAATTGGAAACCTAGAATGATTAGCACACTAACCGTTCCAGGTAGCGCGCTACGTGGCCTCTGGGACATAATTCTCAAGTCGAGAATTCTGTATTTCCCCTACAATTTGGCAACCTAAACATGTTCATACCCTCTCCATACATAATTAACTCCAACACGGTAACTAAAATCACCTCAGAACAAATTTTTTATCACAATTGCACTAAAATGGGTTTAAATGAAAGTGTAGATGATGGAGAAGAAGATTACCTAAGTTTTAATCCACCAATTGAGCTCCAAGTGGTTGAATTCCAGCTTGACAATCTCCTTCTTTTCGCTAGCAACCTTGAAATCAAAATGGTTTTCATTTGCATGGTTTCATCAATCTTCAATATATATATAAAGTTAGGATGTATTTCTAACCCTTGATCCTCATGCATTGACGTATCCCGAGGATTATCTAATGGCCCACCTCTAGCCACTTAGCCCACTCACTCCCACTCACTTAGTCCATGTGACACCAATTTTCTACTCATTTGGTTCCTAGATGTCTCCATGCACATCTCTAGACAAATCCTATAGTTCCCAATTAATCTAACTAAACTATAGGCCTTGATTTATTCTAATTTAATTGCACTAACTTAGGTCCATCTTACTATATATGGTTAGTGTTTTATTTATCAAAATTAATCAACTTATGTTCCACTAACCTTCAACTACCCGGTATCCGGTGCCCCGCATCTCGACACGCATTTCGAGGCACGGCATAGCCTATTGTTTTAATTTGAATTAATTTAGTCTATGGTCACGTTACCCATTTAATTGATTTCCTATTCATCTTGGCATGGATTAGTCTAGCTTCCTAGTGTACCCGTAGTTCACCTACTCACTACCCACGTTGACACGCCTTTCGAGGCGAACACCCATTACACAAACTCGCCCGATATCAACATATAAACATGCGGCGCAATATAATAATAATACTAATTTTTTAAACACCACATATACATAACCACCATCCATAAATAACATATTTCCTCGGTTCTCGTGTCTGAGTCAACCAAGTTGTCCACGTAACGCCTGAATTACGACCTTTAATCCCCGAGGTTAATGCTAATACTAGTTTAATTAATTTGGGTCGTTACAACTTATATCCAGGATTATGAGATCTGTCAGAAAGCGAAAGCAGTCCACCAAAAGTCAGGGGGATTATTGCAACCATTACACATTTCGAAGTGGAAGTGGGAACATATAGCTATGGAATTTATTTCGGGGCTACCGACAACTCAGAAAAGGCATGATGCGGTTTGGGTGGTCGTGAATGGGTAAACTAAATCAGCTCGCTTCGTCCCTATTTCCATGGAGTATTCAGCATACAGGTTGAAGAGCATATTCGTAGATGAGATCGTCGGATTTCATGGAGTCCTAGTGTCTATTATATTGAATCGTGATCCGAGGTTTACCTCTCGATTTTTGAGTGGGTTTCAGCACCAGTTGGGGACTCAGCTCAATTTTAGTACGACCTTTCACCCACAGACAGATGGGCAGACCGAGAGATTGATTCAGATACTTAAGGATATGCTCAGAGCTTGTGTATTGAATTTCTGGAGGAGTTGGGAGAAGTATATTCCGTCGTGCGAGTTTGCGTATAACAATAGTTTTCAAGCAAGTATTGGCATGACACTGTTCAAGATACTTTATGGGAGACCGTGTAGATCTCCAGTTTAATGATCGAGGTTGGAGACGCCGTGTTGATCGGCCCAGAGCTTGTGCATGACCAAACCGAGAGGATAAAACTAATTAGGCAACGATTGGAGACCGCCCAAAGCCCCCGGAAAAAGTATGCTGACAAAGACCATCGAGAGGTTATGTTCAAGGAAGGAAAATTGAAAGCGCCACCAATAAAAAGGCATTACCGATTCGGATTGAAAGGAAAGTTATCTCAGAGATTCATCGGGCCATTTGAAATCAAGAAATGAATAGGCCCGGTAGCATGTCGCCTCAAGTTACCACCACAGCTAGTTGGAGTTCATAATGTCTTCCATGTTTTTATGTTGAGGAAGACACATAACAAACATGCACCGATGATTAATTGGGGGCAAGTAGATTTGAGGGAGGATGTGTCATACAACGAGTAGCTGATTCAGAACGTGGATAGGAAATTTCATAAGCTTTGAAAGAAAGAAATCTCGTTAGTGCAAGTTCGGTGGCAATTCCATGGAGAACAAGAGTTTACTCGGGAGTTGGAGGACTATATGATAGATAACTTTCCATTTCTTTTCGAACCATAAGGTATGACTTTACTTTGCTTTCGATGAAAAAGTTCTTTAAAATTGGGGATGTTGTGCGACCCAAAAACCCAATCGACCTGCACTAGGGGCAATTAAGTAATTTCATAAACTCTAAACAAATTAACCCCACTATATAAATCAAATTAAAAACCTAGCCCCCTTTTTGTTTGAAAATTTAACTATGGGGAGAGAAAAGGGAGTTTGAGGTGTTGGAAGTTTAATTCAAGGAGAACCCAAAATCGAGGTACACATATCTCTTTCACCCTCTTAATCTTGTTTTAAATGAATATTAAACTTTAACTCGACAAAACAATGGCGAAAAATCACGTTATTAATGATTTGTGGTGTCAGCAAGGCGAGCAACGACCAAAGCGACCGGCGGCAGCCTCACTATCGCCGCCACCGACGACTTCCCTGTCACCACCGTCGGCACGGTGGGGGCGCCACCAGACTGCCCCCACCACCAAAGTAGAAGAGGAAGGGACGGGGGTGGTACCATGACCACCCCCACCCCCATTATCGTTCCAGCCTTGGCTTGGGGTTGTCGGGGAGGTGCCAGCGCCGGTCGGTGCTGGGTCCCCACCCCCAGTGGTCAGGGGGTTTTCCCCCTCCATGTCAACCACTACATTAGGGGCTGTTAGCCCCTGATTCGATCAACACCATTAAAAAATATTAAATAAAAAAAATATATATTAAAGTATAATATAATAAAGTCCAATAATATGTATTATAACTAAACAAAAATAATTGCTTTCAAACGGGCCACTATCCCACTTATGAGGGAGACCCACCGGGTCCTGCCCCTCTACCCTTGCATCGGGCGACGGGGGACAAGCAGGACCCACACTAGTGGATCCCAAAGACCAATAAATGGAGGATTTACTTAACTTTAAACAAAAACATTTATTTATGAGATGTGTTATGGTTGTAGAGTGTCGCGCGAAAGTTCACATCGAGCCCTGAGCATACTAGGAGTTGTTATAGGCGTCGCAACGAGTCAAGGTAAGTGGCCAGCTTCGCTCATGCATTGAATATGGATTGAATATTAGGTACATAGAGATATCACATTTATATCAAAAGACTTGGGATTAGGTTGCGTTTAGTCAATGGTATGGATATGCTTATCTACGGAATGCATGTGATAGGAACACTCGTGTTATCAAATGAGGTGACGTGGCAGTATGCTAATCAAAAGAGAGTGGTCCGCGCCATGAATAACGGTGGTGTGGCAGTGCGCTCACCTAAATAGAGTGGTTCACACCACTAATTGCGGTGGTGTGGCTATGATCCTACAAAAAAAGACTGGTCTGCACCACGAAATATCAAGTTAACAAGTGATCCAATCGGTGATGGCATGAAAACACTTACTCTTAGTTTGATGGAACTAGATGGGGGTCACAACGGCCATTGTGATCACCAATGGTTCACATCATCTCGAGGGTAAGTGTTTCGGTCACCGGATTCATACTATTAGCTAGAATGCATTGAATGGAACCATGGCTTATATTAATTACTACTTTATATGATATCTTTCTTGTTGGACCCCATTGCATGAATAAATGATATTTATTTACAAATTTGTTAACTTCCCTTTCTATGATGTGATTTCAAAAGAATGCTCATTTCCTAGTTTGTTGAATAATGAATCTACCTTTAAGTGATATTGGATATGGAACTTGTTTACATCCCCTTCTATGAACAAGGATCATGTCTCTATTTCTTTCCTTATATGCTTTACAATTCAGGTTTACTAATACATGTGTAGAATTGTTTTGATTTTTAGGTAATATACTTGCATATTTAGTGTTTGAGCGAGTCTTTTCTCTTATTGAACTCTGTTGGTTCTTTAGCTCACCTCACTTACTCTCAAGATACATCCACCTCCACATTAGCTTGTGACAAAGGAAAGACAACCATATGAAGTATTTCCTTGCTTTGTGAGAAATTGCATGCTTCTATTATGTATTTATTTGATGATTTTGAGAACAATTAATTTGGGTTGTAACTTTAGTAGGTTATTTGGAACCCCCTTATCTATTTTGGACTATTTGGAAGCTTTATGGACTATTTGGTAGCTTTTGGGGATGATTTAAATCAGTTAGACTTATGAACTCTTATCACTTTAATTAGATGATTTATGAAATTCTAGTTTGATTTTCACTTCCGTATTTTATTATTCTATATGGTTAGTATGTTATTCCGCAGGTTGAGATAGACATGTCAAATTGTTATTTGGGCCTGGTTTAGGTATTGGGCTTAAGTAACGGTTTGGGCCGGGTGAGAGGTCGGGGAGGTCGTCTCAGCGTGGTACGCTGCTAGCCAATCCATCCCTAATAACGCGTCGAACTCTAATACCTCGAGAACCCTGAAGTCTGCAGGTAACTCTACTCCACCTATCTCAATTGGGCATATCTCAACTAGGCTATTAAGGTTAACCCTATCTTCGACTGTAATACTAAAGATCGAATGTACTCTAAGCCTAATGGGTGTCAGTCCTAGGATGCCTAACATGCGACCAAGAATAAAAGATACGGTAGATCCAAAATCAAATAAAACATATAAAGCTCTAACACAAATGAAAATTGTACCTTCAATGAGAACTCATATGGCGTCGGCGTTTTGCTGGGCTACCATATGAACGTCCTCTCGGGCCTGATGTGTGTAAATTGTTGTCAGCTGCGGGCACTCCCTTAATATGTGTCTGACATGTCCACATTTGTAGCATGTAATCTGTCGATGCGGACCCTGAGTCTGAAAATGACCATGTGCCTAATACTGACCATGTCCCTATGGTTGTCTCTGTCCCTGTCTAGTATGTCGGCCTCTACCTCTGCCTCGGTCTCGGCCTCTGCCACCCTAATGTTGTTGTCATGGAGCCACTGGGGCATGTGGTGCGAGAAGTGCATAAATGGTGCGAGTTGGCAATGCTAGTCTAATTGGAGAAGGCAAGGGAGGTCCGCCTATTGTGCTCTGCGCTGGAGCAGGGTATGATGTATAGGGCACAGTTGGTGGGTAATGTGTGGCTATCCCCGATTCTTAGGAACCTCTGCTCCATCTCCTCGATCCCTTGCCCCTATGTCTCCTCATCTCATACTTTATAGTCTGCTATGCCGACAAAACTGGACCCGATGTTGTCCCATCAGCAACTCTGCCCAAGTAGTATGTCTCATGTGATAAGGCTTGCTCATAAATCTTGGTGAGTGTCCTGGCGCTTTTACTAACTGCATGATAACCAATGTTACGCCTCAATCCGTCACTAAAATGATACACATCTTTAGAATCATCTCTCACTAATTCCCCGGTAAACTGCCTAAGATAATCATATCGGTCCATGTACTGCATCACGGACTCCTCTGCTCCCTATCTCAGGTCCATAAATTTCATCTTCAACCTCTTCATCACTGCGGGTGAGAAGTACTGCCGATAGAACTTCTGCTTAAAAGCTTCCCATGTCTCGACCTCTCCATGAGCAGCTACTATCACACGCCACCAAACATAAGTGTGTCTTTCTATAGTGTACATGAGATCTCTGCTTGAAATCTATCCTTGATCTTTAGTATCCTATGAAGTTTCTCCTGAGGCAGTACCGACTTTTCGATTTTCTCAAAGTTCCTTACTCCATCGAAGTAGGCTGGATTGAGTCTGATAAAGTCCTTCACAAGGTGGACCTCAACTAATATGTAGGAAGATGTGGGCGTAGGGGACGATACAACATCAGCTATCTCTACTACTGGTGCAGTCACGACTCGAATAGTCTGTACTATCGATGCTGGTGAGGTTGTAGTAGGAAGCTCTGGCACCAGTAGAGTGGGTTTCGTAGGGGTCGATGCTGATGTCGGTGGTGCAAAGCGGGCTGTCATCATAGTGATGAAGTCAGTCAACTATTGACCTTGAGTTGTCACTCGGTCAGACAGCCTCTGAAGATCTTCAGCATAAGTAGGAGGCTAACTGATGTTGGCCTGCGCATCTCCTCCCTCTCGCATATCAGCCATCGGAGTCTGCTAGTGGATAGCGAATGTGAATCGGCTACTACGTGGCATAACGCGTATATGTATGCATTTAGAAATTAACATGTACATAATATAAATCCCCAACTTACTTTTGCTCACTTCCCAATTAATAGTTTCTAGGTAAGGATTGTCTTGTTTCCACATCTAAGGTATGTGTTTTATTCAAGTTTATGGTATACTTATCGAGTACTACGCTTTGATACCAACTTTGAATACCACTTTAAAATAGGGCACCACTCGACCTAATAAGTAATTAAGCTCTAATCTCAGCCACTTAAGACTTAACTATGTATTAGTCAGTTTTTTTTGTCTTACTCTCCTCGTTAAACGCCTTCAGGAAAAGTAATACACATGTCACATTATTATTGAACTTCAGAGTTAATTAAAACTTGTACATTTAAAAACGTTATACTGGAAGTCTTAATAATTATGTGGAAGCAATTATTTAAAAGTCTAAAGTGTGGAAACCAGGAAACAACATCAAATGCATATAAATATCATAAAGATAATAACACAATGATCTAGTCAAGTGTCAAGCCGAGGAACTAACCGCTTAACCCAATACACAACCCAAAATGTATAGAAGATATATAAAGTAAATAATGCATAGGCTAAATAGTAATGATCTAGGTCCTGGTTTCAGTGAGACCTATCACTAGGCCTTTATTCCACTATCTTAAGGTGGAGCCGTGCTCTACACCTCTATCGAAGGCTGGACCAGAGCTCTACGACTCTATGATCATCCATATCCCAATTTTCACAGTCGGAGCTGAGCTCTAAGCCTAAATAGATCATCTGTATATATACTTGTCGCCTACCCTGGGTCCCATACTCTATATGACGCGCAACTGTAGTGGTGAGTACCGACATCCCTGGTAGTCCAGTGACCTCGTGTGCTTTGCGCATCTCATAATCGTGTAATGGACCCTAAATTCTACTACTACTTTATAATTTCAAGGAAGACTAGCATTAAGGATTCCAAGACAAGGCAATATGCTTCAAAACCAACATTCAAAGAATACAAGTCCATATGTATACTCCAACCTCATTACTCTAATCCTAATAACATGCTATTCTCAATCGCATTTTCATCAAAACAGCAAGAAAGACATAGAACACGAGATTAGAGTCAATGATTTCTATAAGCAAATAATATCATGATAAATACACACATATAATGAGTAGAATATGAAACAAATTCATGATATGAGAATATAAGGCATTTCATAGTCAAATAGATTGTAAAACATAACATAATTGGAATGAAATATAAATAAGAACCTCAACGAGATTACTTACAAGTCACGCAATATATTCCTAGCTTAACCGGCCTCCCGACACCCCAAAATACATACCCGGACTGCCGAGATTTTTCCCTAGGCTCCCGGTATAATTTAGTACGTTTTAGAGTGTGTTTAGACTTGGATTTTTTGCTAAGTTAGATAGGTTAAGTGTGTTTTGAAAATTGCATATTTCTTTTCTTTGTCGTCGTACCACTAAGTGCGCTAGGTAATTTATCTAGCGTGCTAATGACCCATATTAGCACATTAAGAGTTTTATCTACCACAACAGAGTTGTTTAGCACGCTAGAGAGTTTCTCTAATGCGCTAAGAGCACTGGAGCTCAGAATTCTGCAACTAGAATTTTGAGTTTTCTTTCAAGAATGGCCTCTTCTTAAGCGTCGAGTCCCCATTCTTCGCCACTAGGGATACGTAACATACTCCCCATCAAACATACACCAAGCACTTCATATAATTCATCAATTACATCAAAATTTTGAGATTTAAACATGTATTTTGTTAAAAAAACTCAAGAACACTTAAAACTTCAAAAATTCATAACTTCATCAAAAAAATCAATTTTTGAAATTCTTGATAGCTGGAATATTAGAAAATCTCAAGGAACTCAAGGAACTCAATTATGCAAATGAGTTTTGAGAACAACATCTCTTGAACACTGATTTTTCATAAATTCACTTTCATTAGAATGAAAATCAATTTTTGAATAATTCTTGAAATCTAACAAATTGGCTTAAAAACTTAAACCAAAGCTTCCATTTGAACACATTTGACACATGAGATGTTTTGAAAACTGATTACATGAAAACTTTTTGGATTTCATGTCTACAACTCATGAAATTGAAAGCATAAGTGGGTAGATGCATTACCTAGAGTTGTATTGTTGCTATTTACACTTGTTTCTTTTCTTAATGATGAATTTGATTTCTTGAACCCCAATTCCGGCAACAATTCACCTCAGAATTTTCTCTCTAAATGGATCTATGATTTGCTTGTTCATCCCAATCACTTGTATATATAGTTAGTTAGGATTGATTTATAGCCATTGATCAAATGTTCACACTCATCTAGAGACTAATCTCATGGAATTCATTTTATTTCAATTCCACTAAATCGCCACTAATCCGCCTTTGCTAACACCAACCATACTCCATTGGTCTCTTGATGTGTCCTCATGTATCTCGAGGAACATCATATGACTATTGTTTTATTTTACTAACTTAGGCTACATTTCTTATAAATTAAATATAGCCACATCAAATTTAACTAATTAAGCCACATTAATATATCTAATTAAATAAATGACCCACCATGTCAATCTCCGGTCCCACGACTGCATACATCTCAAGGCGTGTCCCCGCTCATGTCGACACTTATAAATAACGAGTCGAGGTGACTTAGTAGTCTACACAAGTACGATACACTAGGAGATCATCACGTAAATCTAACATATACTTTGTCTACGTGCCTCGGTCAGTATGCATATCACGATGTGAGTCCCACGTTACGGCTCGGTGATCCTGTTTAAGGATTAAAATGCGATTACAAATTTTAAGGCATGACAAGCTTGCTCCTACATCTGTCTATTGTAGGTATCTTTTGATATTTTGATGTACTACAAACTTTAAGCCGTTCCATTTCATTTCGGTTTATATATAAGGGTTGAAGGTTTATTGCCTGACCAGGCACATGTTTATTTTTCTTTTATTGCATTATTACTTTTCTATATACATGTGATCTATGTATCTCTGGTTTCCACATTTAGGATTTGTTTTATTTACTTCCGCAATATTATTATTACTTCTGCTAAACAACTCTATAAATTATAAAAAGTTTTAATTAACTCTGAAATTCACTAATAAAGAGAATTTTGTTGTATTTACCCTGAACACGAGAAATTAGGAGAATTAGATAGAAAAGCTGACTAATACGTCGTTGAGTTCTACGTGGCTGAGATTAGAGCTTAATGACGGTATTAGGCCGAGCGGTGCCTTAGATTAAAGAAGGGGTCGCCACAGTGTCAACTCTGACCCACACACAGTATTAGGCGTCCCATAATTTGTCAATTATTCAATTATACTCCAATTAATCCAATTGTTTTTATAATTAATAATAAAATCCATATAAACACCAAATGACAAATATCTACGCACACACTAATTAAGACAAGCCGAGCTTAACCACGAGACTAACTCAAGTTAATTAGAATTCAGATTAATGTTAATCACCTACTTGAGGTAATGAGTCATTACAAAATGATTTTGTACTTAATGCTTTAAATCAATCGTATTCTTTAATTCAATGATTTAATAGATTAGTATTTGCGAATTATAATCATGAAACTTTATATTGCATGCATAGTCTAGAATGTGTATTATGATATTTGGATTCAATATTTAGTTTAAAGTAGTAACTTGGTTCATTTAAAAGGTCTTTTACCTTTTAGATGTCCTAAGTAAATTGAGATCTAAGTTTAATATTGAAGTGGCTTTCTGAAGGTATTAGATTTATTACTTCAAATTTTTTACAAAACTTAATGCAGTTTTATTGACTAAAGTTAATTTCTTTGAGTTTTCAAATGGTTAATTTAATAAAATTAAAATGTGGCTTTTCCGGCTTTTCCATTTGTATAAGGAGAATTGATAGCTTGATAAGGGCTGTCTACTTATGATTAGAGTTTAGTGA
Organism: Stephania cephalantha; assembly: GCA_039657325.1. Taxonomy (NCBI): domain Eukaryota; kingdom Viridiplantae; phylum Streptophyta; class Magnoliopsida; order Ranunculales; family Menispermaceae; genus Stephania; species Stephania cephalantha. Next base: position 9,567,608 of record CM077579.1, read on the forward strand.
TCTATAATACTTTATAAAAAGATTAAAGTATGCGCATGACTATGATTTAAGTAATATGTTTGGATGTAAAATAGATTGATGTTTCATTGTTCTGAATGTTTGTTTAGATATTTATTTATTATTGAATTGATCACTAGAACATTTTTGGCCTTTAATAGAGGTTTTAAAACCCCTATTAAATAGTGTGTTATTAAATGTCATGTGAAAATGTGTTATGTTTTAATTTTTAATACATGTATTACATAGAGGTTTTTTAAAAACTCTTATCAATTATGTGTTATTTAATAACACCCCCTTTAATAGGGGTTTTAAAACCTCTATTAAGTACCGAAATTGTTCTAGTGTGAGTTGATTTGAATATTACTGAATTTGAATTGTGTTAGTTAAGTTAGTTTAATTAGTTTAATTAATTATTATAGTTATATAGTTTGAATTAGTGATTTTTAATTCCCATTTTAATTAAATTAATTAAATTAAAATAATAAAAACCTTGGAAACTTTTTCCCAAAGAAGTTTGCTAAATCTCTGTGGAGACGATCCCGCTTATCACTATTGCAAATAATAAGGATATACAAGAAACTTATTGTACGTACGCGCTCGACACATGCACTTAGCTATTTAATTAAATATATAATTAGTGTGATATATTCAAATCAAAATGCAGAATTAACGTGTTATATTAGAATTAGATAATGTAATGTGGAAAATTTAGGCTATTTCTCATCATCATCACCATTATTATTATTATTATTATTATTATTATTATTATTATTATTATGCCACATTAGGGCTCTCCCCTTCTATTATATATCTCACACCAAACACAAGATCCATACAAATTAATATTCATTCCATCGCATTCTATATATATAAATAATCATTGAGTCGATATGTTATTACATATATAATAAGTTTTCTTTTTTTGTCACTTTTTTATTAAATTTATTTTTATTTAATATATTGACATTTGGTTTTGTCCGTGCGCGAAGCGTAACTAGTATGTATAAAAAAAATTAGGCATATAATTTGTTTTTGGTCAATTAAAAGTGATGGGTACATATATCACTCATCGGTCAATGGTCACTATTTATGCGGTGACAATTATTTTTGAACTATAAGCATTTAAAAGGAATTTTATATATGAAAAGGCATTTTATATAATATATTATCATGAATTATTGTTTTTTTTACATTATTAGTTGATGCATGGAAGGAAAAAGAAAATAGCTAAACTAATTAAAGGATAAATGAAAAGGAAACTAAATGAAAAATAATTGAAGTTTAATTGTGAAAGCATCAAAGCATCAGGTGAGTGGTGGCATAGAGAGCTAGACATCATTAATTTGTTAAAAAGTAAAGTTTAACGAGCATGCCATACTCTCAAAGCAGGGGAGCCGCATTTATCAGTATGGGTTAACTTTAATAAATGTTATCTATTACGTTAAAAAAGTCTATTAATTAAAGATTACAATTATTACAATAGTTTGTATTTTGCGTTGAAACATGTTCATATGCACAAACCTTAGTGTACATCAAAAGAACTAGTCCATTTTTTTGGAGCAAATATATTCTTAATCACTATATTTATCTTGAATAGCTAGGAAGAAAGGGGCCATTTTTTTTTTTTTTTTTTTAATACTATGATGATCACCATACCATACCTTTGGCTTCGTTCTTCTTAAGGAGGTCATGGGTCCGAATTTTACTGAAGCAATATATATATCTTAAAGTTTTATTGGTATGATAATTATAAGTATCCTTATTTATGAGCTGTTGCTATAAAGTTTTGACAACTACAAGTGAACTAAACATACGAGATTTGGTCACTGATATAAATTAAGGAAAAAGACATAAGTAATTACGTTCACATGCATATGCTGCTCATGCTATTGATACCGACATGCATTAATGTGCATGCATCTTTACGTGCATGAAACCCTTAACTAATTATGGATGTCCTCCGATTCCTCCCCCGCCACCAACACCTCCTCCGAATCCGCCACCACCGCCAGCTCCTCCACCGAAGCCGCCGCCTCCACCTCCACCAGCTCCTCCTCCAAATCTGCCACCACCTCCAATCCCACCACCTTTACCAAATCCACCTCCAGTGCCACCGCCGACACCACCACCACCACCTACTCCACCACCAAAGCCGCCACCCTTACCAATTCCACCACCGACACCACCACCTTTGCCGATACCACCTCCAAAACCCCCGCCCTTGCCTATTCGACCACCAATACCTCCACCTTTGCCAATTCCTCCTCCAAAACCACCTCCCTTTCCACCACCTAATCCTCCACCCTTTCCACCACCGGCACCTCCACCGAACCCTCCACCTTTACCGCCACCAATGCCTCCACCGAATCCTCCACCTTTCCCACCACCGGCACCTCCACCAACACCACCACCTAAGCCTCCACCCTTCCCTCCACCGGCGCCACCACCGAATCCTCCACCCTTTCCACCACCGGCACCTCCACCGAACCCTCCGCCTTTACCGCCACCAACACCACCACCTAATCCTCCACCTTTACCACCACCGGCGCCACCACCAAATCCTCCACCTTTACCGCCACCAACACCGCCACCGAATCCTCCACCTTTCCCACCACCGGCACCACCACCGAACCCTCCACCTTTCCCCCCACCAACACCACCACCACCACCACCACCACCTCCGCCACCACCTCCTCCTCCACCTCCACCTGCACCGCCGCCAGATCCAAACCCGCCACCAGCACCACCACCAAAACCACCACCCACACCTCCTCCTCCTCCTCCTCCAAACCCACCCCCCTTGCCAATGCCAAACGTCTTCTCATCCTCATCACTACCCTTCACAACAAGGTCTCTAGCAAGGACACTTGCCAGAACAGCATTGAAGCAAAGCAAGAGTAGAATAGCCACACTTCCACGTACACGTGTCATCATCTTAATTGACAGAAAATTATACAATAAAAGTAATCTGGGAAAGGTTCCCTGAGAGATTTGAAGGGCAGTGAGGTGCTTTATATAGGAGAGTTATATAGGAGTAATTGTGTTAAGGGTCCTGGAATTAGCTGCTTAACGAATTAGCTGGGATGAGAGTACGTATAAGAGAATTTAATGGCTGCCCAACCCTCCTCTCCTTCTCTATTAAATGCTTTGGACTAAACCAATGAGACAAGCTGAAAGATCTGACTTTAGTTGCTATTGCTGCAATTCGGTTCCCACTAGCTAACACTGCTCATTCAAAAATTCTCTTTGATTTGCTCTCATCAGATGCAATTATATATTCCAAATGTTATAATAATTTAAATAAATTTAATGGGGTGGTCATCCGATCGTGATTTTAATTTGGTTCAACAATTGGGTTGGAGAGATGGGTCAGATGCACATGCATGTATGTGTGTGTATATATATATATATATATATATATATATATATATATATATATATATGTGAATTAATTGGACTTCTAATAATCCAGTTTGTAATCTCTATCTATCTATACGTATATTTATATCTATATATATCTATATATTATTATTATTGTATTATATATATATTATATAAAGGAAGATCGATCTTCTAAAAAAGATTAACTAGGTCTATGCAAGTCATCTTTTATTTATTTATTTTTTAAAATTTTTTTGGTAATGACACAACTCAATTTTCTTACACACCGAACCACAAATATTAATTGATGTTTGAAAATAACATGTTTAGTGGTGCAACAAGATAACATGCTTTTGTTTTCGTTTTCAAATATTGCTCTACTTGGTAGTGCATGTGTTGCCTGTGGTGTGAATAAGTTTATTCAAATCTTCAGTAAAGTTTTCTTGATTTATATGATGATCGAGTAATTGACCTCAACAAATTTGAGATTTAGACTTTGTTGGTGGCATTAATTGATTAGGATATGTCACTAGAACAATTTGGGCTTTTAATAACACTTGATAGATAGAGATTTTAATTAACCCTCATCTATTAGACAATTAGGCTTTTAATAGCAATCGAGACTCGCCTCCGTCAAAACACCAGCGACAACAACACAAATCAAAATCAAATCTCTCTCTCTCTCTCTCTCTCTCTCTCTCTCTCTCTCTCTCTCTCTCTCTCTCTCTCTCTCTCTCTCTCTCTCTATGATCCGATCAACAGCCCTTGCCGTCATCGTTCCGAAACCTCGATCATCGCGTTGACAATCTCGATCTCCGTGTTCATCGGTTCCAAACTCGCCTTCGAAACCCTAGAAATGTGGACGGATTGGATCTGGGGAGGAAGAGATTGTTAGGCGTTCGCGTCGGTGGCGATGGGCGCAATGGTTCGAAGCTCGAGAAAGCTCGGGAGATCGGTTTCGGAGGAAAGGTACTTCGGACTCGAGAATTTCGAAACACTTGCTATTGCAACAAAGATCTTGCGGGTTAGGGTTTCAAATTCTTTGCTTCATCGCCATTCAAATTGGAACGTGTTCGGATGATTTTTCAGAATTGTTCTTCAAATTAGGTCACTGTGTTGTTTCATTGGATTCATCGCATTGGATTGATTGCGGATCAGTGCATTATGTATTGTCGTTTTGAATGGGACGTCGAATTCGGTTTTAGTTCTTTGTAGCGGAATGTGTTGAGGTTCTGATTTGTGATTGTAAGGAGAATTTTGATGTTATGAGGTTGATCCGTGTGGCCGACTGCAAGGTCCGAAATTAATTTAGGTATGTTATTGAGTTCATTGATTAAAACACTCTCTTCTTATTGATGATATGCATAGAGTTGTCGCTTATGCATGGATCGTAAACAAGCATATGTGATTATTCCCATCATTAACATCTTATTTCCCTCTCTATGCTTTTAGGATTAGCAGCGGAGAAGCTTAAATGGGGAAATGTGGATGACTTGAGCTTGATCTTACAGAAATATCCAAGGGACTTTGATCTGATACTAAGCGCTGATATTTATATCTTTTAACTTTTTCCATTATTTTCATCTAGTCAAATTTCGCTTGCATTTTATTTTTTCCCTTGTTTGCTTGATGCCAATTTCCTTGACAATGTACAAGCTTCCAACAGTCTAGCAGTCCTCCACTTTTTACTACGGTGGAGAGCCTTTTACGTCATAGAGGAGCAGCCAGCAACAAATTCATAGTAGCGTATGTGTCTCGTGCTAAGACGTGAGTAAAATACTTGCTATAATTATTGGGTATTGCATTCATTATTGGAATTGTGAGTTTCTTTTCGTACACTAGTAGTTGCATATTTAATTCGTTTGAGCTAAATAATCAACTTTTTTTTCTTGCCTTTATATAATAAAAATCCAAGGAAAAATCATAAATATATATAAGTATTTATTTAGTCATGGGCAATGGATTTCTTCTTGGTTTTTTTTTCGTACACTGGTAGTTGCATTGCTTGCACAAATGATTATGGTGATTTCATGCTTCAATTAAGTTTATTTAGTCATGGGCATATGGATTTCTTCTTGGTTTTTCCAAGGAAAACCCTAATTTGGTGATCCACTTGTTGGATAAAGTTATATTATTAGTTTGAATATAACAGAGAAAATAGAAAACACAAATATATTAGAAAACATGGTCCTAAGTCTAAATTAAATTGATGGGAATTGCTCCTTAACTTCTTTGTGGTCTTGATTTTCGATTTAGGTGGTCTGGCATTTGTTGAAGAAGCAGATGAGTTAATTATATTATATATTAGGTTTATATATATTCCTACCTAGCTAGTGCTTGTTGATGATCCTAATTGATTTCTAAAAAGTCTATATACTGGTGCTCCTTGGCTTGCTAGTTCTTATATATATATATAGGCCTTTACCTAATTGATTTCTAAAAATTCTATTTATGGTTTTGTATAGCTAATGTTGGCGATATCTTTGGAACCATGGGAAAAACAGAAACCTTTGCTAAAGTTATCTCTTGTGAACATCCAGAAGATTATAAGGTCAGTTGCTCTTGTGATATTCTTGTTTAGTTATATCTCTCTCGCTTGATGAAATATGTTTTTTGGTTAGACAATATATATATATACATGTTCAGCTTTTAATAACATTTAATTGATAGGGGTTTTATACTCCGTTCTTTTCTTTTATTTTCTTTTTCTATAGGACAATGTAGTTTTATGTTAATTTCATGTACTGTGGTTTCTTGACTGGAATCATTACCAAGATGCTCTTTTTATTTACCAAGTATTATATTCTTCACTGCAGTTATGACTACTTAGGTTATGGATCAGAGCTTTTACTGGCAAGGTAATAATTGGACTTATAATTCAAAATTATTGTTGTTAATTGGCAATGCTTACTCCAACTTTTCCTATCCACTCGACTCCCGGCATTGTCGGAATCAACAAAGCTTTAGAGTTCGAAACTCTTGGCTTTGTTGAACCACAATCCTAAATCTTGTGTCCCACTAAGATAGCGAAATATACGCTTAACACATTTCAAGTGAGATTCCTTAGGTTCGGATTGAAATCTAGCACATAAACACATACTAAACATAATATCGGGCCTCCTAGCAGTCAAGTATAGGTGACTACCAATCATGCCACGGTAAAGTTTAGGATCTATGGATTTTCCTAGTTGGTCTTTGTCCATTTTGACGATGGAACTTCTATGAGTGTCACATGCTTTCAGATCTTCAAATATGAACTTCTTTAGCATGTCCCTCACATACTTCGCTTGGTTTATGAAAATGCCATGTTTGGATTGCTTAATTTGCAAGCCTAGGAAGTATGTTAGTTCACCCATCATGCTCATTTCAAACTCATTGGTCATCCATGATGAGAATTCATCACATAAGCGTGTATTGGATGACCCGAAGATAATATCATCAACGTAAATTTGAACAAGTAGCAGGTCACATTTTTTAATCAAAATAAACAAAGTAGGATTTAGCGTTCCTTTCTTGAACCCTTTGTCAAGTAGAAATGCATTAAGTCGGTCATACCAAGCTTGAGGAGCTTGTCTCAATCCATACAAGGCCTTTTGAAGACGATAGATATAACTTGGATGATCATGGTCTTCAAAACCCGGTGGTTGTCCTACATATACCTGTTCATTGATGGAGCCATTTAAGAATGCACTTTTAATGTCCATTTGGTATAGTAGAAACCCATTGTAGCAAGCATAAGCAAGCAACATCCGAATTGCTTCTAGTCTTGCTACTGGTGCAAAGGCTTCCTCATAGTCAATTCCTTCCTCTTGATTATAGACTTGTGCAACCAACCTAGCCTTGTTCCTTACAATCTCACCCTTCTTATTCTTTTTGTTTCTAAAGACCCATCTGATGCCTATGATAGTATGGTCCTTAGGTCTAGGTACTAGTGTCCATACCTTATTCCTAACAAAATGGCCTAGTTCATCTTATATAGCCATGATCCAAAACTCATCACCTAAGGCATCATCTATCTTGGTGGGCTCGGTTTGGGATACAAAAGCTATGTATCCCTCATCTCGGTGCAATGATGACCTAGTGGTTATTCCTTTGTTTGGATCACATGTAATTTGTTTGGAGTGATGGCCTATAAGAAGTCTTGAGTTCTTAGGTGCACTAGGTTCAGGTTCCACTCTTGCTTCAACCTCTTGAGTATTGGATGTTTAGCATAGGGTGACATCATCATCATCATCAATCCTCAATTTTTCAAAGGTATGCATCATTTTCACTTTGGGATCTACTTCATCAAATTTGACATGAATAGACTCCTCTATGATTTTAGTTGATCTATTGAACACCCTATATGCTTTGCTATGCATGGAGTAGCCTAGAAAAGTGCACACATTTGACATTGGGTCAAATTTGTCGAAATGATACTTATCATTTAGAATATAGCAAGCGCAACCAAACACCTTGAAGTAACTTATGTTGGGCTTTCGGCCTTTCCATAGTTCATAAGGAGTATTTTTCGCTTGCTTTTGGACATTTACCGTATTGAGAACATAGCACGCCGTGTTAATGGCTTCGGCCTAAAAGTGCTTAGCTATGTTGTACTCATTTAGCATGGTCCTACACATATCTTGGAGGGTCCTATTATTTCTTTCTACAACTCCATTTTGTTGTGGTGTCCTAAGAGAAGATAGTTGGTGTGTGTATCCTTGTTTAGCACAAAATTCCTCTAAGTTCCTATTGACAAACTCACCACCCCGATCACTCCTAATGATGGTAATTTTATACCCCTTCTCATTCTCAACCAAAGCACAAGATTTCACAAACACATCAAACACTTCATGCTTATGAGCTAGAAAATAAACCCATGTATACCTAGTAAAATCATCAACAATGACAAAGCAATATGATTTACCCCCTAGACTTTATGTTTGGGTTGGTCCAAACAAATCCATATGGATAAGTTCCAATGCTCTAGTCACATCACTTGTTACTTTCATCTTAAATGACGATTTCACTTGCTTACCAAGGATACACGGTTCACATTCGTTATCTTTCTTATAAGTGCATTTAGGTAGACCCTTGACAAGATCATGCTTGGTCAATTTGAACAAGTTTTTCATTCTAGAATGTCCTAGTCTACGGTGTCACAACCATGCATCACATTCACTTTGAGCACTCAAACATGAAGCATTTTGCATATGCATCTCATCAAAGTTAATGGCATAAACATTCTTATCTCTATATGCAACAAATACAGTTTCATGCATCTCATTCCTAACAATGCATTTTGATGATTCAAACATGACATGAAATTCTTTGTCACATAATTGACTAATGCTAAGCAAGTTATGTTTCAAACCATAAACAAGATAAACATTAGAAATGGAAAGTAAATCGTTACCAAAGGTTCCAAGGCTTATAACGTTTCCTTTGTTGTTGTCCCCAAATGTGACATTTCCACTATCATACCGCTTTAATTCAATGAATTGATGTGCATCTCCGGTTATGTGTCTTGAGCACCCACTATCCAAGTACCATGAGGTGCTCTTCCTCGCATCCTACACAATGGGAAAAATACTAGATTTTGGTACACAAACACATTTGGGTCTGAGAAAGTTAGTATCATAAACATTCTTAACTACCCATGCTAGTCTACCCACTTTGGCCTTTTGTAAGGCACATTTCCCAACCGCATGAGACCTATTGCATTTTGAGCATCTACGGGTATCATCTAGCAACTTCTTGTAGCTCAACAAGTTCGTTCCATAGCCTATACATCTCTTGTTGAGTGCACGTCGTTGTGCTCCCAACATCATGTCAAACATCTCTATACCATTTGTGAACTTGTGCACCGTGCTAGTCAAGTCCTGTACTTCCTTGACTAAAGCATCTCTCTCATTTAGGACTTCATTCAAGTCATTTTGGAGATCATTAATAGTCTCATTTTGTGTCTCAATTTCGCTAATTGCTACGGTCAAACTCTTTTTGAGTTGTTTGGTCTTTTTGACTTCCTTTTCCAACTCTTTCCTAAGCTCATCAACATTAGGAACATCATCCAAATCATCAACATCATCAAAATTGAAATCGTTAGAGTTTACCTCACTTTGTGCCATGAGACAAAGTATTTCTTACTCAATTTTCGATTCGGATTCAGAACTTGATGAAGATGAATCATCCCATGTCGCCTTAAAGCTCTTCTTGCTTTTTTCTTGTCCAACACCTTCTTGGACTTGCATTCCACTTTGATGTGGCCTGGTTTGCCACACCCAAAACATATGGTCTCACTTGACTTTCCTCCCTTGCTTCCACTCTTGAACTTCTTCTTGTACTTGTCTCGCTTGTATATAGCCTTGTTGAGCTTTCTTGAAAGCATGGCTACTTCATCCTCAAGATCGTTGTCATCACTAGATTTTTCATCTTCAATTATCTCAACTAATAGAGTTGGTGGGCTATTTGCCTTCAAAGCAATCTTTGTTCTTGAACTCTTTGTACCCTCACTCAATGCTTCCAATCTAGCTTGGTCATTAAGTTCAAATTCATGGACCGTTAGTTCTCCACACAAGGAATCAAAAGTATACTCTCCAAGGTTTTGCGTTGATTAGATAGTATGCTTCTTGGCATCCCATTCCTTAGGGAAGCCTCTAAGGAATTTATACACCGAAGTCTCTTGATCATAGTTCTTTTCAAGATTCTTGATCTCATTCAAGAGCTTAGTGAACCTAGTGATGGCGCTGGCTATGTCTTCATCGGAGCCAACTCAAAAAGTCTCATAGTGCTCCTCAAAGATTCTCAACTTTGTCTTTTTCACTTGAAGTGTACCTTCATAGTGTACCTCAAGCTTCTCCCACACTTCCTTGGTCGTTTGAAAAGCACTAACTCGGTTGAATTTGTTCTCACTTAGTGCACAAAACAAACGATTCATGGCTTGATCATTTGGGAGCTCAATCTTGGTCTCCACGGTGGTGTATTCTCTCATGGGCTTGTCCAGTGGAGTGTACCCATTCTCAATTGAGTCACACAAAAGTCTACTTTACGCCCTAATGTAAAACTTCATCCTTACTTTCCAATGGGCATAGGTGGTTCCATCAAAATATGGAGGCCTACTCGAGGAGTTGCCTTCCCTAAGGCGAGCCAGATCTAAAGTTTGCATCCTTGCACAAAAACACTCAAAGATACGTTAGTAACACTTTGAGTAATAACCCACTCTAATACCAATTAAAACCACACCAAAAAAGGGGTGAATTAGGTATATCGAAAAGTTATCACCTTTTTAAAATAATTCAACAATAAAGATGCTCTATGCTCACTCAAACGCAAGTATGATTGCAATAAAAAATGAAGGGGAAAGAAGAGATGGAAAGAGACACGCAATTTATAATGGTTCAGTCCAATGATCTACATCCACTACCTAACCTCATCGATTAGGATTTTCAAACCCCCCCCCTTATATTGTCAATAAGTGTTACAACCTAAGCATACAAGCCTAGAATGCCTAATCACCAATTAGGACTTCCTACCTAGCCGCAACTGGGGTTTATGCCTAGCCTCAACTAGGTCTTCCCTTCGACTTAGATCCCATAAAGTCTTACAATCAGCCACTTACAAAGAATAGATGAAAATAATCAAATTCACTTTACAAAGTAAAGCGGCACCAAATTCAAATACAAGCAAGTCTCCAAGAGCCTAACCACTCTAATGCATGCAAGTATGAGAACAATTAAGAAATGCAAGTATATCACTGATTTTGGGCAAATCTCAAATATGAAACCGTTTCAAATGAATCGATGAAAACAAATCCGATTTCGAATCCAAAGAGCAAGAAGTTTGATAAAAATCAAGTTTAAGTGCAAATTCTTGTCCAAACCAGTTTTAGGGTTTAGTAAATCAAGTTTAAGTTTAAAACCCAAGACAAATGTGTTCAATAACACAACAAATGATTTCCATAAGTCAAGCACACAAAAATATGAAATTTAAGCACAAGAAAAGCTAGGAAATCGGACTTTCTTACAACCCCGAGAGAGTGATTTGAAAATCAGTTTTGGAGTAGATGTTGTAAGATTTAGAACGCCTCAATAACGATGTTTTCGAAAGTAATTCAGTTGCCTCGAAAGATTACAAGTGATAGCACACAAAAATCCAACAATGAGCACTCTTTGGTTTTCTTGCTTGACAAGACAACGAAATGTTCTTGGTGGTTTGAGAATGTTCTACATTCCTTTTTAACAATTTTTGAACATTCTAGGGATCCAAGGGCTCAGATTTGATCATCTATTCAAATTAAAGTGTGATTTCCAGCTTTATAAAAACGCTGTCAAAAAAGGCAATAAGCGCGTTAATATTGGGGCCTAGCACGCTAATCATCTAAGCTAGTGCGCTGATGATGAACATTAGCGCTAACTCTGCAACTAGTACGCTAATATCAATATTAGCGCGCTAACTGTCAAGGGCCTCAAAATAAATATTTTGGCCCTAGAGTTAGCGACCCCTTATCGCATCCGGGACCCTACCAAACCTCTCATAACATGTTATACATGTTTGTTAAGGGTCATAGAACATGTTTAGATGGTCCATATGTTTTCACAAATCCCGAAATATGACTTACATAGGGGCTTTTATGCAAATACACATTTTTTCTCTTCAAAAACCTTTCAAAATAAGTTTTTCATTTCCGAAAACTTCCACAATGGTTTTTAAAGTACAATGTGAATATAGAAACATGGTTTCACATAGTTTGAGCTTATAAGATTGATTCAAGTGGTGAGTTTCATTTAAAACTCCAAATGATCACTAGAAATTTGAAAAGCAATTTGAAAAACATGATATGCATGAACTAATGCATTTGGCTTGCGTAAATGAACTTGTGTACCTTAAATCAATCTTACAACATGTAATATGATCTTTCGTCTTCGTTTCCTCGTGTGGACCGAATCTTGAACTTGTATGGCTTGAACACTTGAGATGTGATATTCTATAAACTTTGACTAACTGAAACACACTTGATAAACTTATTAGTATACGTTCACTTTGTTTGTTTCCATCAAAATCCAGGGTGAAGTAAAAGTGATTAACCACTTAGTCCAACACTTATGACACATACGTTAGACAATAAAATAAAATGCAATGCAAAAACTAGGAGAAGATGCTAGAAAATTTAGAAAAAGATTGTAAGGTATTATAGAAATTTGGGAAATGGTAGAAAATTGGGTTTCAAGAGTTTTTATTCGTGCCTTGTAAAGCATATTACGAAGATAGAGTAAAATTTGGAATTTTTTTTCAAAAACTTTTGAAATTCATATTTTGACGCAAATTAAATATATAAAGTCATAATTAAGGTTTATTCTTGAGAGCTTAATTCTAATAAAAAAAATTCTCAGAGTTTTTTCAAGGCATTTTAGTCGAAGTTGCATGTCGTAATGCATGCCACTTAGATCGGATGCACTACAAACTTAATAATGGGATTTCAAGCAATGTTTATATTTAAAATTTAATTGGAACATGAGATTTTTGTAAATTGACGACTATGAGTAATTTTTTGTAAAAACCACAAAAGAGAGTTTCTAGAAGTTTAAACGACTCAAAAATACCGAAATAAATAGGAAATTGATGAGTAAACTTATTGAAGTGTTTAAATGAATTTTAGGTAATTCAAAAGACTCTGAAATGTGCAAAAGGACTTTAGAATTGGACGAAATTAACGAAGCGGATGATAGGTTTGATTTACATGGGCTGCAAGTAAATCCCATGGTAAGTTGGTAACCTTTACATTATATCAATAATGTTTTCGATTATGAATTACATGCACTGTTTATCGTTGCATTATTTGTCGATCACACATAAGGGTGCACACGGATTACACTATTCTATGGATCTGGTCCAATTATCACTAATTGGATCAATTTTTTTTATCCCTTGAACTAGACTAGAATGAAAATTCACTAATCCAGCTGGACTGCATAGGATTGCGGATCCTATACTAAAAAACCACAGATCCAATTCGATCAAGTATGTTTATCACATCAACACATATACATATCTGATCATATATACTATAGTATCTCAAAGGGCACTAACCCAAACTATCAACTCTAAACTATAGTATCTAAAAGACTATGCTTGTTTGAAATCTTTATAACACTTCAAACCTTTTTTGTAGGTTGTATGTTGCAACGTGCACATTTTTTGTGCTTTTTGTGAGGTTGTATGGTGCAAATTTGTGGATGACATATTTCTTTATGTAGAAACTTGCATTTTAAAGGTTATTGTAATGACAAGTTTGTAGGAAATAGGCTATATATAGATTTGTGGGATGTATTTAATAAATTTGTCATTTATCAAATGTATGATTTTTGTGATTCATTTGATTAAGTTTAATTTTGATGAATCTTTGAATAGAAAAATATCAATCCATGGAACTTGATCCAGTCCAGTTCCCATGTTGCAAATTGGATTGAATTGGATTAATAACGAATTTCGATTGGACTAGATTGTGATTTTTCGATCCGCAAGAATTGGATCAGATTGCGGATTGACCTTAATTGACCGATCCAATCCGTGTGCACTATCGATCACGCATACACGAATACGAGAGGAGCTCTTGGGAGTCCTACAGTGTTCATTAGCTATGATGTGTGTTAAGGTAGACATTGTGGCTTACTGTACGCCTAGAGTTAGTGATCGTTGTAGACACTTATATAGGATGATTTGTGGGATTGTGCTGGTCAGAATCATACTCCCTTTGGTTGAGAGCATGATTTCTCGAAGGACTTCCTCTCAAACTCATGATTCATTTACTGTTCCTGTAGTATTGCTTTTGGAAGTTGACGTCTGATTGCAGTTTATGAACAGAAACGAAATGAATTGCATCTTCGTAAATTTATAATTTATTGAAATATTATTATTTCGTTAAGATCTCCGTTTTATAATGTATTCGGTTATTACATGTGAGTTGGATAGTGTGTGATTTACTTATCTAACATTATCGAATTATTTTTGGCTAATGTCACATTCCATCAATGGATTTGAAGAGGGGAAAGAATAAGCTTGAGTATTCTAGTGATTTCTTAGAGTTTAATTTTTGGTATATATATTTTGAATAATAATGAAGATTTGGGGGGTGTTAGGCCAGTTTTACTGCGTATATAAAAACTTCATTTTTCATTAGACATGTTGTTAGAATGATTTATAGTGAAACTGAACTATGAAAGACAAGTTATAGGATCATGACGGCATTACTTTCCTGGATCAGAGAGCAGAGACGATTGTCTTAAGAAACTAGTTATGTAGTAAGTGTTTGTTTAATTAATTATAGGTATCAATGACTTACATATATGACTTGTGAATGTTTAAATTCTTAATACAAACGGCGATACGCAATAGATGCGTCGAGCTCACACAGTTATAGGGTCCTGATACACCGATTGATGAGACTGAGCTGTATTTATCTTTCATGGAGCGTAATGACAAAGAGCAAACATACTAGGGTGGACACCATCGAGGTCGAAGCGCATGCTGGAGCAGGATCTTCTCGGCCTATGTCTGCTAATGATGAGCCCATTGAGCTATTGAGGAGAGACACTAAGGAGATGCATACAAATCTTTTAAGGGTGATCCAAGATAAAACCTTAGATCGTAACCAGTCACGAGAGATGCAAAGACGGTTAGGTCGCATGGAGCAGGCTCTAATGGACATACTTGAAATCTCATTCGCTCCTCTATGAGATGTTGATGATGGATTAAAGACCGACCACGATTTCGACGATTGGGTCCTCTAATGTATGTACCTCATTTAGACTTTAGACTTTAGAATTTTTTTTCCTATTTGTAGTCACACGTACCTTTTATCTCACTGTACATTTTTGTACTTGTAAACTTTGTTTTTTTATATTTATTTTATTTATCTCTTTATTTATTTAAATTATTTAATTTAATTTGTTCTATATTTATTTATTTTAAAAAATTATTTTTTGAATAAAAATTTTTTACCAAATAAAAAATTATTATTTGTAATTAAAAAATTATTTTATATTTAAATTCGTTTTATAATGTTTTAAAATAAAAATAAAAGAATTAATTTTAATATTTTAAATAATAAAATAAATACTTAAGTCTATTTTCAAAAACACAAAAAAGTCTTTTTTTAAAAAAAATTAACGATGGGTTTAGCGATAGGACCTCGTCGCTAAATTAAGTAACGTGACGGTAAAGTATCTAAATGGTGGCCTATAGCGACGGTGGTAGCAATGGGTCCCCGTCGCTAATTTAGGTGACATGGCGGTCGATGGCTCCGACCAATTACATATGTCACAAAATCGCAACGGTTTAGCGACAGGTCATCATCGCTATTTTTGACACCTGTCGCCAAACCAAAATAGCAACGAGGAAATTTGCAGCGGGTTGACCCACCGTTAATCAGGTACATTTTTGTAGTGATTGTTTAATTAAGCTACTCATTACCTGCTACTCGTGCCTCGCATTACATGCATTTTAAGCTGCATCCCTAAGTCGTATTTACTTATTTTTGTATAATTTAGGTCTCTATTAAGTTGCATAAGCTTAGTTACTATAGCTCAGAAATAATTGAAGGTCACCCAAGAGGGGGTGAATTGGGTTACCGAGTAGTTATTGCCCTTTTAAAACTTTATGCGCAAATTGCAACTATAATGCATACACTATCAATGAATATATATATGCTATGCAAGTGAATGGAATGGAAGAGATGGAAAGTGACACACGATTTATAGTGGTTCGATCCAACGATCTACGTCCACTACCTAACCTCCCCAGGTTAGGATTTTTAACCCCCACTTATATTACAAATAAGTGTTACAACCTAAGCATACAAGCCTAGAGTGCCTAATTACAATTAGGACTTCCCACCTAGCCGCAACTAGGATTTGTGTTCTTCCCACCTAGCCGCAACTAGGATTTGTGTTCTTCCCACCTAGCCGCAACTAGGATTTGTGCCTAGTCTCAACTAGGTCTTCCCCTTTGACTTAGATTCCACTAAGTCTTACAATCAAACAAATACAATAAGTTGCTGAAAAATAATGAGATACACTTTACAACACAAAGTGGTATCAAATTCAAACACTAGCAAGCCTCCTAGAGCCTAACAACTCTTATGCATGCAAGTATGAGAATAAATGGAATATGCAAATATGTCACTGATTTTGTTGCAAATCTCAAATGTGAAATCGTTTTAAAAACTTAATATATTAGTGTAAAACCGATTTCAAGTCTAAGAACAATAGTTTAACAAAAATCAAGTTTAAGTGCAAAACTTTTGTTCAAATCAATCTTAGGGTTTGATAAAATAAATTTAAGTGCAAAACCCAAGAAGAAGGTGTTCAAACACACAACAAAATGATTTTCAAATCAAATACACAAAACTATGTAGATTAAGCACAAGCAAGATTTTAGATCTAGGACTTTCTTACAAACAAGAGAATGACAAAAGAGATCAGCTTTGAAGAGATTCTTGTACTCCTTTTAAAGCCTCAAAAGTCTTTGGATTAGAGAACTAAAGAACGACCACAAAGATATCCTTTTGCTTCTTCACAAAAATCAAAGTTCTTCTCTTTGTAGATTTTGAGTTTTTGAGTGTGTTTCTTCCTTCTCTTGACAAAACCATGTTCTTGGTGGTTTTATAGTGTTAGGTATTCCATCTTGACAGTTTATGACCGTTCTAGGGATCCAAGGGTCCAAAATAGATCAAGAATTCAAATTAAAGTGTGTTTTCCAAATTGTAAAAAAAAGGCATCGAGATATGCAATTAGCGCGCTAATGCTTGAGACCTAATGCGCTAACTACGCACTTAGCGCGCTAATGAAATCATTAGCGCGCTAACTTCGCAGGGACCTCAAAACAATTATTTTGTCCCTTTGTGTTAGCGACCCTTAAACTCGTCAGGACCTAACCAACCCTTATATAACATGTTATACACGTTTATTATGAGTCATTAAGCCTAATTGGGTGGTCCTGGATATTTTTACAAATCCGAAACGGAAATTCACGATTTCATAATGTATTAGGGGCTTTTACTGCAAATTTACGATTTTTCTTTTTCGAAGACCTTTCAAAAACGAGTTTTTCTTTTTCGAAAACATTTACAATGATCTGTAATATGCAAATGACCATCCACACAAAGTTTCACATTGTTTAAACTCATAGTCCTAGTTATGTGTTTAAATTCCACTTTGAAACTTGAAGTAAACTTATAACTTTTGAAGAATGGTTTAAGAAACTTGATATGCATGGACTAATGCATTTGGCTTGCGTGAAAGAATTTGTATACCTTACATTGAAATTACAAATTGCGGTTTGAACTTTCATCTTCATTTCTTCATTAATGCCGAGTCTTGAACTTGTATTTCTTGAGTACCACTTGATATGTTGTTTTGCATCCTTTAACAAAAACTGAAATACACTAGATGTTTATTAGTACATTTTCACCTTGTTTGTTTCCATCAAAATCTCGGTCGGAGTGTGAGTGACTAACCACTTAGTCCAACAATCTCCCCTTTTGATGATAACAAACAATGTGAACTTTAAAGGTGTAAAACGTAATCTAAATGTATATCGCATTCATGATTTTATATTTCATATATGCAAGTTCAAAACACATCAACCTTTTCAAGTTCAACCACATTTTTCTCCCCCGTTTGATACCATCAAAAAGTGGGGCCAAGCATCCCCATAAATAAACACAATAGAAACAATACGAGAGAAATATACTCTCCCCTCACTTTATGCATATCAATAAACAATAGTCGGTAGCGATACAAATGCATAGACGATAAAACATAGTGAAGCAAGAAATATCCATATAGAAAACTCAGAGATACGCAAAAAAAAATTCATGATATAGATAGCATAAAGCAATGAGAGCATAGTTGTGGCTTAAACATGAGTTTGACAAAAAAAACGAAACATCTAAGACTGACATATTGGAGCCTAATGCTCATCTAGTGGTGGTGTGTCTAAACACTCCTCCTCGAGGATGGTGGTGGACGTGCAGAGCTGGAGGCATGATCATTACGCGCGGTCCGAACTGGGAGCAATTGACCCTCAATGCGACGAAGCCGATCATTCTGATGCTGGATACTCGTCTCGACGGCATTGAATGACTGAGTCATATAAGTGTGCAGGTAGCCCAGCTGTGCAGATACGTACGCCGATGATGGTAAAAACAAAATTATAGACGCCTGGCCGAACGACATTAGCGCGCTAATGATAAAATTAGCGCGCTAATGGGTCGATTCATATTCTGGGCCAGTACGCTATTAGCGCGCTAATGGGTGTTATTAGCGCGCTAATTTCCTCTCGAAATGTTTGGTCAAGACATCATTAGCGCGCTAATTTTAACTATTAGCGCTCTGATACCATCTCTAGCAAAGGCTTAGTGAATATATCGGCTAGTTAATCCTCTCGTGTGCACATGGATGAGTTTAACATCGCCCTTTTGGACGTGATCACGAAGAAAATGGTGTCTAATCTACGGTGCCACAACCATGCATCACATTCACTTTGTGCACTCAAACATGAGACATTTTGCATATTCATCTCATCAAAGTTAATGGCATAAACATTTTTATCTCTATATGCAATAAATAAGGTTTCATGCTTCTCATTCCTAACAATGCATTTCGATGATTCAAACATAACATGAAATCCTTTGTCACACAATTGACTAATACTTGAGCAAATTATGTTTCAATCCATCAACAAGATAAACGTTAGAAATAGAAAGTGAATTGTTACCGACGGTTCCGAGACCAATAACTCTTCCTTTGTTGTTGTCTCCAAATGTAACCTTTCCACCATCATGCCGCTTTAGTTTAATAAATTGATGTGCATCTCCGGTCATGTGTCTTGAGCACCCACTATCCAAGTACCTTGGGGTGCTCTTCCTCGCATCCTACTCAATGGGAAACACACTAGATTTTGGTACCCAAACACCTTTGGGTCCGAGAATGTTAGTGTAGTAAACATTTTTAACTACCCATGCTAGTCTATCCACTTTGGCCTTTTGTAATGCACATTTCCCGACCACATGAGTCTTGTTGCATTTAGAGCATCTATGATCATCATTTAGCAATTTCTTGTAACTTAACAAGTTTGCTCCATAACCTATGCCTCTTTTGTTGAGTGCACGTCGTTGTGCTCCCAACATCATGTCAAACATTTCTTTACCATTTGTAAACTTATGCACCGTGCTAGTCAAGTCCTCTACTTCCTTGACTAAAGCATCTCTCTCCTCTATGACTTCATTTAAGTCACTTTGGAGATCATTAATGGTCTCATTTTGTGACTCTATTTCACTAATTGCAATGGTCAAGCTCTTTTTGAGTTGTTTGGTCTTTTTGACCTCCTTTTTCAACTCTTTCCTAAGCTCATCAAGATTTGGAACATCATCCAAATCATCAACATTATCAAAGTTAAAAGAGTTAGAATTTACCTCGCCTTGTGCCATGAGACAAAGTATTGCCTTCTCACTTTCCGATTCGGATTCCGAACTTGATGATGATGAGTCATCCCAAGTTGCTTTGAAACTCTTCTTTCCTTTCTTCTTGTCAAACACCTTCTTGGATTTGCAATCCGCCATGATGTGACCCGGTTTGCCGCAACCGAAGCATATGATTTCATTTGAATTTCCTCCCTTGCTTCCACTTCGAAACTTCTTCTTATACTTGTCTCGCTTGTACATGGCCCTGTTGAGCTTTCTTGAGAGCATAGCTACTTCCTCCTCAAGATCATTGTCATCACATGATTTTTCATTTTCAATGATCTCTACCGATGCACTAGGGGAGCTATTTGCCTTCAATGCGATTTCTTTTCTTGAGCTTTTAGTCCCTCCACTTGATGCTTCCAATCTTGCTCGGTCTTTAAGTTCAAATTCGTGGACTGTTAGCTCTCCACACAATGCATCAAATGTGTAATCTCCAAGATTTTGTGCCGATTGGATAACATACTTCTTGGCGTCCCATTCCTTAGGCAAGCCTCTAAGGAATTTATACACCGAGTTTTCTTGATCATAATTCTTTCCAAGATTCTTGATCTCATTCAATAGTTTAGTGAATCGAGTGATGGCGGTGGCTATGTCTTCATCGGACCCAACTCGGAAAGTTTCATAGTGCTCCTCAAGAATTCTCAACTTGGTCTTCTTCACTTGCATGGTACCTTCATAGTGTACCCCAAGCTTCTCCCATACTTCCTTAGCCGTTTGACAAGCACTTACTCGGTTAAATTCATTTTCACTTAGCGCACAAAACAAGTGATTCATGGTTGATCATTTGATAGCTCAATCTTTATCTCCTCGGCGGTGTACTCTTTCAAGGGCTTATCCAGGTGGAGTGTAGCCACTTTCAATTGCATCCCATAAGAATCTATTTTGTGCTCTAATGTAGAATTTCATTCTCACTTTCCAATGAGCATAGTTAGTTCCATCAAAATACGGAGGCCTAATCGAAGAGTTGCCTTCCCGAAGGCGAGCCGGATCTAAGGTTTGCATCCTTGCACAAAAAGAACACTCAAAGATACGTTAGTAATACTTTGAGCAATAACCCGCTCTGATACCAATTGAAGGTCACCCAAGAGGGGGGGTGAATTGGGTTACCGAGTAGTTATTGCCCTTTTAAAACTTTATGCGCAAATTGCAACTATAATGCATACACTATCAATGAATATATATATGCTATGCAAGTGAATGGAATGGAAGAGATGGAAAGTGACACACGATTTATAGTGGTTCGATCCAACGATCTACGTCCACTACCTAACCTCCCCGGTTAGGATTTTTAACCCCCACTTATATTACAAATAAGTGTTACAACCTAAGCATACAAGCCTAGAGTGCCTAATTACAATTAGGACTTCCCACCTAGCCGCAACTAGGATTTGTGTTCTTCCCACCTAGCCGCAACTAGGATTTGTGTTCTTCCCACCTAGCCGCAACTAGGATTTGTGCCTAGTCTCAACTAGGTCTTCCCTTTGACTTAGATTCCACTAAGTCTTACAATCAAACAAATACAATAAGTTGCTTTGAAAAATAATGAGATACACTTTACAACAAAAAGTGGTATCAAATTCAAACACTAGCAAGCCTCCTAGAGCCTAACAACTCTTATGCATGCAAGTATGAGAATAAATGGAATATGCAAATATGTCACCGATTTTGTTGCAAATCCCAAATGTGAAATCGTTTTAAAAACTTAATATATTAGTGTAAAACCGATTTCAAGTCTAAGAACAATAGTTTAACAAAAATCAAGTTTAAGTGCAAAACTTTTGTTCAAATCAATCTTAGGGTTTGATAAAATAAATTTAAGTGCAAAACCCAAGAAGAAGGTGTTCAAACACACAACAAAATGATTTTCAAATCAAATACACAAAACTATGTAGATTAAGCACAAGCAAGATTTTAGATCTAGGACTTTCTTACAAACAAGAGAATGACAAAAGAGATCAGCTTTGAAGAGATTCTTGTACTCCTTTTAAAGCCTCAAAAGTCTTTGGATTAGAGAACTAAAGAACAAACACAAAGATATCCTTTTGCTTCTTCACAAAAATCAAAGTTCTTCTCTTTTGTAGATTTTGAGTTTTTGAGTGTGTTTCTTCCTTCTCTTGACAAAACCATGTTCTTGGTGGTTTTATAGTGTTAGGTATTCCATCTTGACGAGTTTATGACCGTTCTAGGGATCCAAGGGTCCAAAATAGATCAAGAATTCAAATTAAAGTGTGTTTTCCAAATTTGTAAAAAAAAAAGGGCATCGGATATGCAATTAGCGCGCTAATGCTCGAGACCTAGCGCGCTAACTCGCACTTAGCGCGCTAATGAAATCATTAGCGCGCTAACTGCAGGGACCTCAAAACAATTATTTTTTCCCTTTGTGTTAGCGACCCTTAAACTCGTCCGGACCTAACCAACCCTTATATAACATGTTATACACGTTTATTATGAGTCATTAAGCCTAATTGGGTGGTCCGGATATTTTTACAAATCCCGAAAACGGAAATTCACGATTTCATAATGTATTAGGGGCTTTTCTGCAAATTTACAGCTTTCTTTTCGAATACCTTTCAAAAACGAGTTTTTCTTTTTCGAAAACATTTACAATGATCTGTAATATGCAAATGACCATCCACACAAAGTTTCACATTGTTTAAACTCATAGTCCTAGTTATGTGTTTAAATTCCACTTTGAAACTTGAAGTAAACTTATAACTTTTGAAGAATGGTTTAAGAAACTTGATATGCATGGACTAATGCATTTGGCTTGCGTGAAAGAATTTGTATACCTTACATTGAAATTACAAATTGCGGTTTGAACTTTCATCTTCATTTCTTCATTAATGCCGAGTCTTGAACTTGTATTTCTTGAGTACCCTTGATATGTTGTTTTGCATCCTTTAACAAAAACCGAAATACACTAGATGTTTATTAGTACATTTTCACCTTGTTTATTTCCATCAAAATCTCGGTCGGAGTGTGAGTGACTAACCACTTAGTCCAACAATAATTATGTAGATCAATCAATTCACTAAGCCACAACCTTTATCTAAGTTTTAAACTTATCCTTTATCCGTGCTACGTGCATCCCGAGGCATCTCACTCTAGCAATACATCTCGCGTACAATGCGCTTAATGGAATTAAAGTAGTGGGACGTGATTAATAATAATACAATAAATTAGCATGCGTTACACAAAAATAACTCATCTCGACCATTGTGCCCAAAATTTTGATTTACACGTCGACTCTAACTATGTTTCACTTATCCTAGTTATTAAGCTTTGTAATCTGGTTCAATTAATTCGATTCGTCACAGGTTTAGATATAGGATAGTTTTCATTTTTGTACTAAACTATTGATAGTGAGTTTGCCTTGTTTCTTACCCGTAGTTTTTTTTTATTTTTTCGATTTAGAGGTTTTCTACATAACTTTGTGTTTTCATATTTTCCTTATGATTTTTTTTACCTTTAGGTGTATTTCCATGACTATGAACTTGGAAATTCCATGATGATTCGTTACAACAGATTGGTATAAGAGCCAAGAGTAGATCTGAGGGGGTTACACAAGTAAGGTGATATTTTCAGAGATGTTGAAGTACACAAGTGCGATGAGGTTTGATGTGGAAAAGTTTGATGAGAAGGTAAACTTTGACTTATGGAAAATTCAAGTCAAAGATTTGTTGATTTAATCTGGGTTATGTCAAGCATTTAAGGATATGGGAAGGAAAGGGATGAGGATTGGGAATAGTTGTATTTGAGGGTGGCAACGTCATAAGATTCAATTTGAAAAAAGAATGTTCTTTTGTACATGAGGGTTATTTCTTCTGAAACATCTTTGAAAAAAGCTGGAGAGTCTGTATATGACGAAGACGGTGTCAAATTGGTTCTACCTGAAGGACCGGTACCATCACTTAAAGATGGATGAAAGTACAAGTATTATTGATCGTTTGAGTGCTTTAAATGAGATTTTCTCTAAACTTAAGTAATTAGGAGAGCACGTTAGAGATGAGGATCTGGCGCTCAAGCTCATCTGGTCACTTATACCTTCGTTTAAGCACATGAAACCAACATTGATGTACAAAAAGGAATCCATCAGTTTAACAGGGTAACTACCATGTTAATACATAAGGAGAAGTTGATGAAGGGTGGAGATAAATAGTTCATTTGAAAGTTCGGGTTTTATAGCTGCTGGGAAAAGTTCCAAAAAGTACGAAAAAATGATTTGTTGGAGATGCAGTCAATTAGGGCATCTTAAGAGAGATTGCGATAATAGGAAAGGAAAAAGAGCGGGTTCGACAAAAAAACTCCAATTCAAAGGGGGATTCTAATGTTGAAGGTAATGATACTGACAATTTGTTACTTCCAATGACTAATAGTAATTATCATATGTGTCTAGTAAAGAATAAGATTGGTGCTTAGAAGGGAAAATGGGTAATTGACTGCGGGGCCACCGGACATGTGTGCATATATAGGGCATGGATCGATAATTATGTAAGTTGTTCGAATGAAAAATTTATGTCGATGGCTCATGGCTCTCTGTGATCGATATTGGAAGTTGGTGAATTTAATTAAAGTCGTTTGACAGACACGGCATAACGCTTTAGGATGTTTGACATCTGTCGCGTTGTAATCAAAATTTAATTTCTCTTTCCAAATTAGATTATGAGGGTTACAAGTTGTGACGACCCCAGTCCCCACAAACTGGGCCTCACCAAGCATAAGCCTACATGGAGCCTCGAGTCACTCATCGCAAGATCAACGCACGTTTAGTCAGTCTCCATTTCCATTATTTTAAGTTATTTATAAATTTCATGTTTTATAGTTGAGTTATTAATGATTTGCAAGACTTAATGTTAAGCGGAAGCAATTTACGATTTAAATAACTCAACAAATGAAATAAAGAGTTTGTCAACCTATGTGTGGGACCCTGTATATATGTAAACATGTATATCTGATGACAAAGTACAGAAAGTAAGCAAAAGTGATATACAAATATATGTCTCTCAACCCCAAAATACCCCCAAAGGTAATCAAAACAGTATATATACATAATTACAATACAAAATTGCAAAACCTACAAGTAGCAAGAGGAGAATCCGCTCCGAGAGTCCTCAGAGAAGTCACCATTCATCGGTTCCTTGCCCTTGCTAGCCTGCGGATCTGCATTTAAGTCATCACGACAAGTCCAGTAAGTAAAGTCCAGCAGCTCATAAGCAATACTTCAAGAGTAAATAAAGCAGTATATAAATCATGCGGGAACTTAAAAGACAGATAAATAACTGAAAGTGCATGATAAATGGATTGAAAAGTAACATCAATGATAAAAAGTGCCTAGGAATCAAAAGAAGGCATCTAAGTGGTCTAAATCAATCAAGAACGGGTGCCACCACTCGACTTCCTAGAACTGCGACTTTTCAAATCAGCAAGTTCAGTTCGGTGTAGCGTGGGGGCATCAATAGTCGTCTAAAAACCTTTCCCGCGTCTACTACCTACAATCCAGTACTTGGAATGTGGTCACGTTTGTCCATCTGGCACCAGACACATGAGTACCTTCTTGACACACTATAGCCTTAGACACTCAAAAATAAGGAATATAAGTCTGTAAATAGATGTACAACAATGCCAAGAAATTATAAAAGATGATGAATTAATGCGTATCCCTTAACTGGTTTGACTTACCTTGAATCGACGTGATAGGCGGTTCTTGTGGCTCACACACGCCTTCAAACTATCTACCGACATCCGACACTAGTCAACTAAGCTCCAGGTATCATTTTGGATTAGTTTTAGGTTTGTTAGAGTTCACTCAATTGAATTTAAGGATTTATTACCAAATCAGTTCAAATCATCATATGAGAATATGGTCAAAATTAGGTAACACGTTACTCCTAAACTAAAGTTATAAACTTTGCCAAATTCATACACAAGTTAAATCATACATCCAAGAATAACATATAAAGAATTTAGCTTAATTTGACTATAAACAAATGAGTTATGATTTTTTTTTTAATGCTAGAATTATATAATGCCAAATTTAAGAACTTAAGCAACTACCTAACTTTGAATTCAATTTCTTGCTAATTTGTTAGTCCAAATTCTGAGATTCATGTATCATTGAATTGTCTACTTATTCAAGTTTAAAAGCCATATAAATAGTTGCTCAAATCAATATAAGACCCAATCCAAAATCAATAGCTAAAACCTTATCTGAAAATGGTTATAAGTCTTGATATTTCAAACATTTTCTGACCAAAATTTATGAAAGTTTCAATTCAAATGAGTCATTAATAGACACAAATGCATCAAATATAATTGAATCAAGCCCTCAAGAATTTAGAATTTAATAAAAATTTAAGAGTTTCATGCATAAAACCCAATTTGATTGATAAAATATACTATTTTCTCAAAATCAACAAAAATCAGATTTTCAATCCTTGAAAATTAACTGAAAAATAATTCATAGTTTGGATTCATTATGTCAAAAGTTTCTTAACATTTCCAACCTCCATAATTAACTGCTAACAACAATAATTAACATCAAGTCATGCTTTAACTGCCTCAAATATGGGAAACACTCATAATCAAGTTTAACTTGATTATGCCCTTCTTTTAATGATCCTAAACATAACTAAAAATTTAATCTCACATATCGAATCATTAAAACCTCTCTTAGATGTTTGAAAACTAGTTCTAAAACATCTTTAGAGAAATCTCAACTCATTTGCATTCATTTACACAAAAATTCAATTCATAACTTGAAAACTTTGAAAAGCATTTAAAATCATAAATTTTGGTCTCACTATATCATGAATCAATAGAAAACAAGGCTATAAGATTTCCATAATTTGATTTGTGAAGAAAACCCTAACTTTTCCATCACTTTGAACATAAATTGGAGAGGAAAAAATAGAGACTCACCTAAGGTTTCAACTCCTTGATATTTTACTTGATATTTCTAACTCAATCTCTCATCTTCAATGGCTATGCTCCCAAATTCTCCAACACAAATATGGCTCTTCTCTTCTCCTTCTCAACCTTCTCTAGTGTGCTGATTTTTTTGTTGCATGTAGAAGAGAAAGAACCATTTTATATATCGGGGCTTTAAGTTGTAGCCTTGGGATCTTTCTTCCACCACCCACCATTTTACATCATAAGGCTTATCAATAGTGCCTAATCTCCCTAAAGATTCAGCACTAGTAGATCTCACTAGCTTAGTCTTTTTTTTCATCACTTATTAGGCTAGTTTGATAACTCCAATTAAAATGGCTTAGGCTAATTAAATTAAGATTCATCAACTTAGGTATTTTTTCAATTAGCTTCGAGTAGTTAAATTAATTAAATTTATCTCATTAATTACCTTAGTTACTCATTTAATTTAGTATTGTACCTAAGTCATAAATTAGTCAAAACCTTATTCCATAGATTGACCTACCCATTTGCCGTGCGCACACATCTCGATGCAACTTTAGCTCGTAACATCGACGCTATTAATAATTAAAATTGTGCATGCAAATATAAATAAGTAATACACATTATCATTCACAAATAAAATATTTTGGGTCGTTACATGGGTACTCCGGGCGAAGTGGAGTATTAAAATTATTCCCCAAGTCTTTATTGGTCATTAAAGGTGCAAGGAAAAAGAACTTGTTTGTTTTGTAGAAACGTGTAGCAAGGTTTGGGCCTCGAAATTTGATCAAGAAGTGAATCCAGATTGTTGGTAAATCCAAATAGGCCAGACTGGGCTTGGTTCATTCTCAGTGTTGAGGAAGGTGACCCGAAAGGGCAGGGTGGCAAGATCAAGATAATAAGTTTCTACGAAGGTCAAGATTTGTTGGGTCGGCGGCTCAAACTTGTTGTTGGAGTAGAAGTGTGAAATTTGAGTTAAGACTCAAATCGCTTCAACACACATGCATCTTAATGTGTTTATAATAAATAAGTTAATTAGGTTGTGTATCATGTATTATTACTGATATGCATGTTTTGTAACCCAACATGAAATTCATGTTGCGTTGGAACAACAATTGGTGGGGAGCTCTAATTAAGCCACGGCCATGTACATGTATACATGTATGCGGTTCGTGAGTTAGAGTCACATATTGTGTAGTGTTTGTGAGAGCCGAGTGTGTCTGTCATAGCATACGGGCATGCGAGCGGGTATACGATACTGTGAGATTGAATTTTGTTGAAGTTTTCTATCTAGGGTTTATATACAGGAGGGTATTACTTTGTCTACTAAACTATTGTTATTGAATTGTCTTGTTTCTTACCCTCTTTTTCCCTATTTTAGGGTTTTTCACGTAACTTAATGTGTTCATATTTTCTCTGTGGTTTGTTTACCTTTGGATGTATTCGTGTAACTGTGATCTTAGGATTTTTGTCGTGATTCGTCACAATAGAACCTATAAGTAAAAAAATGCAAATGAGATAGAAAAAGAGAAATTAAATTTGCCCAATTTGAATATTGTGTAAGAAAAAAGGATGGTGAATAGCATAATATAGCCTAATGTTTAGGATTTCTAACAAATTTATCCTAACATTTCAATTTTTCTAATGCATCGTAACGTTTTGAAATTGTGTAAATTGTATCCTATCAATAAATTTGGGTTGATTTGTGATTACTTTTATTCATGTTGTTGCAAATAGGAAGAGTTACTCTTAGTTCATCATGTAATTAACGTTATGGGCTATAATTTGTAAGGAGGAAATGAAGAGATTTTATGATAAATTTGTAAAAAAATTAAAAAGTTAAAATGTATTTGTAAAAATTAAAATATTATAAAATTTGTAAAAAAAAAAAACCTAAAATGTTGAGATATATTTGTAAAAATTGAATCTTTTGAATAAATTTGTAAGAAACGTTAAATGTTAACATATATTATGTTATTTGCCCAAAAAAAGAATGAGGAAAACAACAAAACGAAAATATAAAATTAAGGCATTTGTCAGGACACTCATGGTAAATTAATAAAAAAACAAAAATATCAAATTAAGGCTAATAAAACCTCAAATTAGAAAGCCCTGAACTTAGAAGTTAATCAGCTTATCAAAATTTAATTCGTGAGACAAAAACCCTGCATTTCTTCTTGAAATCTATAGAGAGGGCAACCAATAAAAATCTTCCATTGAAGAACAACTCTAAAAACAGAGGAATTCAGACAAATCAATAGCTATCATGATCGAAGACCTACATCGTTGTACATGGAGCACACCAATCCATCGCATTGTTGCTAAAGCCCGTCAAACAACATTTTCCGCTTGAAACCCTAACAGATTGAAACGACCAAAGAACAGAAATAAAGAGGCGGAAGAACGAGGGGACATTAGAGATGAAAACGTAAAAAAAGTAGAGAGTGAGGAGAATGAGGGGATATTTCACGTGAGATGCACATCGGTTGAAATATTTATATTTCTTTTTTCAAAAAAAATTATATTTTTTTCGATAATACTCCATTAACTTGAAAAATTTGTGTACAAGCAAGAAACACAAACACATGCACAAAAGAAAAAAAAGAAAAAACAAAACAAAACAAAAACAGTACAACCTTAACCACAACCACAAACACTGCCGCCACCACAGCTCTGCCAGCCAGAAAGACACTTTCTCCAGCGTCCTCGTCCCCTGCTACCAACGAAAAGACTATTTTGTCCTCGTCTTCCCCTATGCTTCCCTCAAACTCTTAAACTACATAACTATCAAAGCCTCCCATCAAACAACGAGCTCAAAAAACACTTTTTCTCAACACAACCCAAACAACCCCCTCAGCTCAAGCTCCAACAATGGCGTCTCCAAACCGTAACCCTCGAAACCCTAAACCCTCCAAAATGCCTCTCATCTTCATCTTTATCTCCATCATCGTCATCTTCTCCAATCTCGATCCAAATCTCGCTCTCCCCCACCTCCTGACCACCCGATCCCCCAAACCCTCATCGATGGCCGCCCCGCGCAGTGCCCGATGAACTTCACAGTCCTCCGTAGATTCGTCTGCGCTGTGACCCGCACAGACATCCTGAACTCCCCCCAAACTCTGCCAGTACATCCTTCAAGGCCTCCGCCTCGTCCAATCCGACTTCTTTAACCAAACATCGCTCTTCCTCTCACTACTGCAAACCCCCACTCCCTCACCTTCAACCACCGCATCATCGACGACGTCGCCGCCCTCTCCCATCACTACGGCAAACCCTCGCTTACCTTCTCCCACAAGCCCTCCATCACTACCTCCCCAAACCCTCGGATGGAGAAGAAAAGAGAAAAAAAAAGGTAAAGGGGCTCATCGGCGACGTTCAAGGCCACCGGAGTTGATCTCGCCGACGCCGACAGTCCCAAAAAAGGTGGATCTGAGGTCGACTATTAAAACGGCGAGGCGGCTAGGGTTTCTCTCAAGGAAACGAGAGAAACCCTAGAGAGCGAGTTTGTGTTGAGTAGCTTAATTTAGTTGACTTTCATCTATCAAAAAAAAAGAACTATATTTTGAGACGTTAGAGGAAAACTTTTTGCATACTCTTTTATAGGAATTATATATATACAAAACCAAATATACCTAGCAATTAATATCTCTAACTCTTATCAAAACATTAATATAAATATTAATATTAATTCGTTTTTAATTAGTGAGAAATAAAGTTTTTCTTTTTTTTTTTGGCCAAATAATGAGCAATAGAGTTGGTGGCATGTCAACTCCTTTTATAAAAAAAAGTAATATAAATAATAACACATATAATATTTTTGTACTTCAATATTCTTCTTTAGTTGCAAAACTCACTTGAATAAATTTTGTCATTCGCATTTAATTCTTCAATGATCTTTATTGAATTTTGTCAATCATGCATGGTATGGTTAAATTGTGTGTATTAATTGATTGTCGTTGTCATTATTTTTGCCAGTTTTTTTCCTATCTAGTGGAACACAACTATATATCAAATATTGTCAAAGATGTTTAATTACTTTCAGTTAATAGGATCTTGAAGTGAGTTTTTAGAAAATGATTTTACATTTTTATTGCAAATATCCGATTTTTTATATTTTTAACTTATTGGTATATGACGCGCGCCGAACGCGTCAATAAAATTTAAATTTATACCTAAACCAACTATTTGCAGAATAGTGGCAAAGGGTCGATCCCGCAGAGATTGGTATTCTTTCTAAGGTTTAGAAAATAACGAAAAGGAAAATCGGGTTTTGAGAGAGACTGAATTAATTAACTACTCTAAAAATAAACAAAGTGAATAAAACAATGGAAATAAATTTAAAACAATTAATAAAAATACCAAGGTCAAGACATACAAGTTCGGTTCGGTAAAAGATTGGATTTGGTCTTCGATTTATGTAAAATGTGCAAATCAAAATATCCTAGTGTAGCTATAGACCGTGCGTACGCGGTTCCTCGCTCTTCCCCACTGTCTCGATAGCCAAGGTACGACGATGACTACTTCCCTAATCAAACACATAACCACAATTCAAGTGAATTGGGTTTAATGCGTTGACCGCAATGGGCTTTGTGAAGGCACTACACCTAGACAACCGGATCACTCGTGTGTCCGATTTAGCCTAGATTTCTAAGGTATTCAACCGGTCCCAAAAGGGTCGAATCAATCGGTATGGTCGATTGCCACTAGTGTGGTCTTATTGCACAAACACTGGCGCTTACGACTCATGACAAATAAATCAAGATTTAAACTAGTGTTTAACCTTGATTGTTAAAACAATACCCAAGAAAATAAAATATTAATGAAAAGACTAAAATTAAAATAAATAAATCTCACAAATCCATTGATATGCGCGATTGAACCTCCTCATGATCTTACTTGCGGCTAGAGGTTTTAGCCTCGCATCAAGAACACAAAAGAAAAGAATAAAAAATAAAAAGAATGGGGGAGAGGAGCAGAGGCGTTCGGCAGAGCCGAGGAGAAGATCAAAAAAAAAAGAGAGAGCGAAATTAAGAACCCAGAAAATCCCTAAGTGAATTGGTTTCCATTCTCTGCCACGTGTCATCACGTGATTGGGGTGAGTGAGGTGGACCTGGCGACGTGGCGTGTTGTGATTGGAGCGCCACTGCTGTGTGTGGCTGAGCTGTAGCCACGTGTCGCTATCTGATTGGTGCGGTGACTGTTGTGACGTGTCTGGACCAATGGGAGCATACCACGTGGCATGACGTGGCGAAGGAGAAGTCGGGCGAATCGTGCGAAAATCTGGGAGTCTGTGAGAGCACGCATCCCGAGGCATATCAACAGTAGCTGCGCGAGAAGAAATGGATGGTGTGTGACGTGTCTGCGCAGCGATGAAGTGGATTCCCTGGCTGACGCGGCGCTCTCTGATTGGTTCACGCTGGCTGTTGGCACCTCCGCTTGCTGACGTGTCATCTTCTGATTGGCTGGAACACACCGTCTGCTATTCGACTCACGCATAACGCCAGCGTATTTCGAGGCAAATTGTCCCAGATCCGATTCTGCAAGAAAATACTCCATTTTGAGTATTTTTCCGCCACGAATTCAACCGCTGCGACTCAGTTAACCCTGAAAATAATAAATAAACATAATTAGGCTAGTATTTTGGAGACTACGACAATAAAAATATATAAATAAACTATATATAATATTACATAATTAACGACTCAACAGTATATATAATGTATATGATAACTATTTTTAGCTTGTTGAACCCAAAAAAAAAAAAAAAAAAAAGAAAGAAAGAAAAGAATTATACGTTATCTGTTGTGAGTTCATTAAGAAGAAATAATTATATATACCAACATTTTTTGAAAGTGGAATTAACTGTATTTCATTAAAAATTTAAATGCCTTCTGATGCAAGAACTAAAACACTCTAACTAATACAACAAAGTTAAAGAGCCTCATGTCACAATCTCGCCCGACACCCAATTCTTCGGACCGGGCTGCTATACATTTATATAAAAAAATAAGGAAAAAAAAATTACATTGATCATGTGATCATGAATAAATCGGTTCCGCGCAACTAAAATGGCACACGAAGCATGCATCTTCATGCCTGCATAAAATCCTTAATTAAGGATATTCTCCTCCTCAATGTCTTCCTGCTCCACCGTTCCCGCCAGCTCCTCCATATCCTACTGCTCCGGTGTTGGCACCAACGCCTCCATAGAAGGCACCACCAACACCGATTTTTCGGCCATATTCACCTCTTATGCTACCACCGTTGCCATATCCAGCCCCAGCATGACTAGCAGCTCCAACATTGCTACTAGCGCCTCCACCGAAGCCAGCACGACTTCGTACTCCACCACCAAAGGCAATATCGTGGTTAATTCCACCACCGATCCTAGCACCATGACCAAACCCAACCCCAACTCTGCCGCCTGCTCCAGTTCGCGCACCGCCACCAACACTGACGCCATGACGTAAACGACCACCAATACGAACGCCGTAATTTGCACTACCGCCAGAATTGGCGGCGCCATGAACTCCACCTCTCGCACCGCCATTAGCATCAACACCGCCATTGGCTCCACCACTCACAATGCCACCAGCTCTACCATATGCTCCATTATTCGCACTAGAGCTGCCATGCACTCCACCATTTACACCACCACTCACATTTCCATCACCCTTTGTGCTGCCGTGTGCTCCACCACCTGCACCGCCACTCATACTGCCACCAACATTTCCACCGTCAAAAGTTCCTCCACTCGTACTAGTGCTGCTATGCGTGCCGCCACTTGTGCCACCACTCGCGCAACGACAAGTATTGGAGCCTCCATTCACTCCACCATGCATACTACCACTCACACTGCCACTACCACCAGCGTCGTCATGTGCTTCACCATTGGAGTTGCCACCAACACTAGTGCGGCTATTCGTTCCACCAGTCGCACTACCACTTCCATTGGCGCCACTATTTGCTTCACCATTCGCGCCACCACTCGAACTACCACTTGCATTAGCACCGCCATTCACTCCATTACTCGCACCATGACTCACACTACCACTAGCACTTACACCGCCATGTGTTCCACCACTTGCACTACCACTAGCACTACTGTCACTATTCGCACCACCACTCGCACCACTACTCACACTACCACCACTAGTTGCGCTGCCATGTGCTTTACCACTCGCACTACTACTAGCACTTGCGTCGCCGTGCGCTCCACCATTAGAGTTGGCACTGCCCGATGTTCCACCACTCGTACTGCCACCAGAACCGAAGCTGCCATTCGTTCCATCACTCGCACTATCACCAGCACTAGCAGTACCTTGTGCTCCACCACTTGCACTGTCACCAGCATTGGTGCCGCTATTAGCTCCACCACTCGTACCACCAGTCACACTACCACCGGCAGTTGCGCCACCATGTGCTTTTCCATTCGCACTGCCACCAGAGCTTGCAACGCCATGTGCTCCACCACCACCTTTAGCACTGACACCGCTTGACGTTCCACTACTCCTACTACCACCAGAACTGGTACTGCCATTCGCTCCACCACTCGAACCACCACTTGTACTACCACCAGCACTAGCACCACCTTGTGCTCCACCACTTGCATTGCTACCAACTTTGGTGCCGCGATTTGTTCTTCCACTCGCACCACCACTCACGCTACCACTAACAGTGGCATCGCTATGTGCTTTACCACTCGCACTACTACCAGCACTTGCACCACCATTAGCACTGGCATCGCCTGACGTTCCTCCACTTGTATTACCACCTGAGCTAGCACTGCCATTCCCTTTACCACTCGCACTACCACCAGCACTAACACCGCCATTTGCCCCACCACTTGAACTGCCACCACCATTAGTGCCACTATTCGTCCTACCTCTGGCACCACCACTCACACTACCACCAGCAGTGGCGCCGCCCTTTGCTTTACCACTCGCACTACCACTACCACTTGCGTCATTGTGCGCTCTATCATTCGCACCACCATTGGCACTGGCACCGCTTGATGTTCCACCAGTCGCCCTGCCACCAGCAATAACGCTGCCATGCACACCACTACTCCCACTGCCACCAGCGCTAGTGTTGATATTTGCTCCACCATTGGCGCTGCTACCAGTATTGGCGCCGCTATTTGCTCCACCACTCGAACTACCACTTCCACTGGCGCCGTTATGTGCTCCGCCACTCTTGCCACCATTTGCATTGGCGCCGCTATTCACACCTCCACTCGCACTAGCACCGCCATGTGCTCCACCATTTGTATAGCTACCAGCACTAGAGCTGCTATTCGCAACACCACTCACACTACCACCAGCAGGGGCGCCACCAGTTGATCTACCTCTCGTATTGCCACCAGCACTGGCATCGTCGTGCACTCCACTATTGGCATTGGCCCCGCCTGATGTTCCACCGCTCGTACTGCCACTAGAACTGGCGTCGCCATTAACTTTACCACCAGAACTGCCACTAACAATGCCACCACTATGTATTCCACCACTCGCACCACCACTAGCAATGGCATTGCCATTCGCACCACCATTTGCAATGCCACTAGCACCATTACCAGCTTTCGCTACACCACTTGCATTGGCGCCACTATTTCCTCCACCATTCCCTGTGCCACTTGCAGTGGCACCGCTATGCGCTCCACCACTCAAACCGTCACTAGCATTACCACCAACGTTAGCACCACCATTCGCACGATCACCCGTATCACTACTTGTAATGGCACCAGCATTGGCGCCGGTATGAGCTCCACTACTTGCACCACCATTCACACTACTACCTGCACTAGCGCCGCCATGCACTCCGCCACTTGAACTTCCACCAAAACTGGCGCCAATATTTGATCCACCACTCGCACTACCACTATGACTAGCGTCGCTATGTTCTTCGCCACTCGTGCCACCATTTGCACTGCCGCCAGCACTAGCACCACTCTTCGCTCCAACACTCCCTCCACCACTCACACTACTATCAACATTACCGCCGCTATGCGCACCACCACCAGTATTGGCGCCGCTATGCGCTCCACCACCAGTACTAGCGCTCACCGTACCACCAGTACTTGCACTATCATTTGCTCCACCACTCGCACTTCCACCAGCATTGCCACCTCCATGAGCTCCTCCACTCGCACTACCACTAACAGTGGCCCCACTTTGTGCTCCACCACTCACACTACTACCAACACTACTACCAACACTAGCATTGTCATGTGCTCCACTACTTGCACTACCATCAGCATTGATACTTCCACTACCACTCGTACCACCACTTCCACTACCACTAGTACTTTTGTCCCTTTGTGTTCCACCACTGCCACCAACAATGGAGTCTCCATAGGCTCCACCACTCGCACCTACACTAGCATCCGCACCGCTATATCCTCCTGCCCTTGCACCACCACCAGCATCCGTCCTGCCATACCCTGCTGCCCTTGTATCACCACCAGCATCCGCACCGCCATACCCTCCAACCCTCGCACCACCACCAATATCCGCATCGACATACCCTCCGCCCTTTTTATAGAACCCTATACCATGGTTAAACCTAGTCCCGGATCCAATACCTGCATTTTGTCCAGCGCCAACATCTCCATACCCGCCGCCTTTGCCATAAACTCCTATACCATGATTAAATCCAATCCCTGCATCGGCACCGCCACTACCATCGACATTGGCACCTGCATTTTGATCAGTGCCAATGTCGCTATGCCCTCCGCCCTTGCCGTAGACTCCTATACCATGATTAAATCGAATCGCGGCACCGGCGCCTCCATTTTGGTTAGCGCCAACATCTCCGCCAATGCCATTGCGACCACCACCACCAAAACCATCATTACCGCCTACCTCTCCGCCCACGTTTCCTCCTATTCCAAATTGAACCCCATGGCCAAAGCCAATCTGGCCCTCCTTGCGAAAACCGATCCTCCCGTTAGCATCCTCCCACTTCAGAGTTAGCAGGTCTCTGGCAAGGGCAGATGCAAGATTAAAATTGAAATAAAGAAAAAATAAGAGAGCAACACTTCCACATCCTTGAGCCATCATTTGACCATAAGAATGATAATATATTTGATAAGAAATGTTGTATAGTATCTGAGAAACGTTCCCTGTGAGATATGAAGGGGTGGTGGGTGCTTTATATTCAAGGCTTTATTATAAGAGCTATATATAGAAGCTTATTTGCTATAAATGTGGTGAGTATTAGAAAATTTAATGGCTCTCCTACTCTTTCTCCACCTCCATTAAATGTTATTGACTTATTTTTTTTGTAGGTGTAAATTAACTCTTTTTTTTTTAACTTAAAGCCCTTTTTTTTCAGGCAAAGTCTTGTTAGATTGCATGGAAAAAATATTTCAAGTGGTGATTTTTGTAAAAAATGATTTATTTAATTTCTTGCATTAATACCAAAATTTTCTTGAATAAAATCTTCTCTTGATTATTAGTTTTTCATCTCAAATTTCATATATTTTCTCATCTATTAAATTGAGAAATTAACTTAAATTTTCTTTTAAAAAAATGATTATGAACACATAATGACTCAATGTTTCACTATAATAAAATATATATTTTAAGACATTCTAAATGTTGTTGAAAGTCACATTATTAAAACATAATCAATATATAATCGGTGTACTATAGCATATTATTAATCTTGAATATTCATAAGAAATGATCTATCAAATAATATAAGATTGATAATGTATAGTATGATCAACGTATCATAAAATTTATGTTAAATCTAGTTTAAAAATAATATTTACTTATGTATTAATTATATGTTTATTAAGTTTTGACAACACATTCACAACAACGTTGTTCGATGTTATAAGATATGTTTAATATTGTAGCGATTTAACTACAATAACAATCATGTCATTGTTAATATATAGTCGCCTCTTAATAAAAAGAAGTAGCTCAACAAAATTTTAAAATATCATTGTTATACAAAAATATACCTATATTTCAAAATTAAATTACTAACTACCATTAACCGATTCTCAAAAGAAAAGCCTTCAACTAAATAAAATTATAATTTTGTAATATTTAAAAAATACAATTCTTCAAGTACCCCTAAATGCCTAAAATTATATTTTTGCCCCTATTTATAAAAATATAGATTTGATCTTATTAATCAAAAGTGTTCTAACAAGCTTTAACTCAGAGAAGGGGCAAGGTATGTGCAATGTGACCGTCTCGTACTCGAGAGACCTTGACCTGTTCCGCAATACACAGTAACACCTAAGAAGTCTTAGTAGACACTATGTGGTGCAAGCAAAAGCTACGTTGATACTTAAGTTAGTAAGCAAGCTGTATACTATATCAAAAGTAGAATGAGAGAGGGAAATGTAGCATAACGTACCTTAAATGAAAGTTTATAGGGAACGGCTATCGATGTGGTGTCACGCACCGTATAGATAAGGGGAGCTCCTGACGTTGGTGTTTCTATTTTTGATAGTGGTTGTTTATCACATCCCCAACACACGATGTATTATTTTTGTAGGGTGCCTTGAGTGTTGTTTTTTCTTTGCTTTCTTTGTTTTTTTTTTTTTTTTTTTTTTTTTTGTATTACTATTTTTTCTATAAATGTGCCAAGAACTCAACTTCCTTGTTAGTATCCAATAGGGCGTGCACAGCTTGCGAAGCCCTTAAATATATATATATATATATACACCACTACAACAGTTTGTGCATTTAGTGACAAGTAAATCTTCTTGCTAAATGTGTTCTACAGCGACAAAATTTATAGTCATCACTATAGATTTAGATTTAGCAATAACTTGTTAGCAATGAATTTAATCATCACTAAACAACACATTTAGCGTTTTAGCATGAAGTAATAATTGTCGCTAAATGCAGCCTGTAGTGAGAAAAATATTTTTCATCACTAGAAAGCATCTTTAGCAACAATTTACTAGCAAGAGTTGTAATTCATCACTAAAAAGTTAGTTAAGCACCAACAATTGGTTGGTCTATCTAAGTGGTAAAGAACTCGATTCCCCTTACGCAAAGTCTCGTATGTGAGTCTTGTGAATGAAAAAAACTGGATTGGGAGGGTCGCTTTTCGTAAGGGTCCGACAGTACCCGAACGTGAATTAGTCGGTGCGATTGTTGTCAAATACTACGTGAGAAACCGAAAAAAATTTGATATCAATTAGATAAAGTTTTTTCAAAAAAGAAAAAAAAATCAAATTAACTTTCTAGTTATGCTTTAAAAACTTAGTGAGAAAACAATCTTGTATTGCTATAGATAACTTATAGCCAGTGGCGTATCTACAGCCCGGGGCAAGGCCCAAATTTTTTTTTCTTTTTTCTTTTTGTTTAAGCCCAAAAACACATTTAAGCCCACCCCAAAATCTCTCAAACCCTACATTAAGAATCAAAAAAGTAGCAACGCACATACGACCAAAATGAACGCATACGACAAATAAAAAACTCTCAAAGACATTCGCGTCATTCTCACACTCACCGAATGTAAGTTCTTTACATTTTTCGAAGTTTTTTGGAGCAATATATTTTCAAATTCTATTGTCTTGTGTCTTCTACCTCTATTTTTTTTTGTGTTTGAAGAAACCAATCTATCTCTTTGGGATTAATTTCATTGCTCCACATTTATTTTTTTCATTAGATTGCACTATATTACAAGGATAGATTAACGGTTCTTTTACAAAGTGCGAGCAAAGAGGTATGTTAGTTCATAGATTTTTTTTTTTGTATGTCTTTGAAGGGATATTTTTTTAATGTGGAAATCATTGAGCAAAAATATATGCTAGTTCTTAATTTTTCTTAACTTGTTGGTTTTTGATGTTTTGTTAGTTGGATTTTTTTATAAGAAAGAGATTGATTGTATAACTATGTTGTCAAAAATCTCATATTTTTATACAGTTCAACATAATCTATTGATTTGATGTCTAGTGATGAATGTCCAAATGGATGAACATGAAGTTAGCCGGTAAAATGCCTTAGAATAGGTTATTTTTCTTCATATTCTAATTTTTATATAATTTATTATTTAAGTATTATTTTTATTCTTTACCTAACAATATAATTTATATTTGATTCTACATTGTTTTGCAAATTTGATACACTTTTCATTGATCGCGTCATGTTTGTGACAAGTAGACAACAATTTTTCATTTAAGGTACTTCAATTGAACTCATTATCTATTGCTTTGGTTTCGATTTGATCCATTACAATTGTTTGTGTTCAAATGTTTTTTTTTTTTTCTTTGCTTAATAGTTTGTGGCTTAATTTATGCGATAACCATGCTAATTTTATGTTTGTCATGGATGCATATATATATATATATATCATATATATAAAAGCACGAATCACAAATTTTTGAGTCGTAATCAAATTTACCTTTTGCCCACACATTTTTTCTCATGCGTCCCTTATCTTTCCGTTTTTCTCCTTTTTTTCGGTGCGTCCCTTATCTTTCC
This sequence comes from Stephania cephalantha, assembly GCA_039657325.1. Classification (NCBI taxonomy): domain Eukaryota; kingdom Viridiplantae; phylum Streptophyta; class Magnoliopsida; order Ranunculales; family Menispermaceae; genus Stephania; species Stephania cephalantha. Next base: position 9,607,853 of record CM077579.1, read on the forward strand.
GTTTTACTCCTTCTTCCTCTTCTCTCACGTTACAACACATCCGTGATTTCTAGTCATTCTTCCTCTTCTCTCACGTCTCTCTCTCACGTTACAACACAGACGTTATTGCTTCTTAGATACATGGTTCTCAAGTGAGTTATCTTCTCCCCAATAACTCTCACCGATCACTTCGATCTTTTTCTTCATTGCTACTACCAATTTCTCTGTTCAATCAATCTTCTCTACTTCGCCATGTCAAATTCTTTGCAAAAGTTCGAGTTTTTTGTAAGTTTTTCTTTTGTTTTAGCCCTAACTCGTTGTTCTGCCACTGATGAAACTGTGTAGAATTGTACTACTGTTCTTAATTTGCTTGCTTGATTGATTGATTTTAGGGGTTTCAGAATCTGGGTTGATTTTGTTTGGCAGTTTTTTGATGAGTTGATGATTTAGGTTTTTGTGCTAATGTGGGTGGTGCTGGGGAGACGGGTTTTGAATTTGGTTCTTCTCCATTAGGATCCCTCCTTGTATTGTGTGGATCAAATCAATTCTAATTGAGAGAAAATGTACAATCCTAGGAAATGATTCTGAATGATATAATTAAGATTAGGAATTGCGTTTTCCCCTTTTTTTTGATGAATTTAGTTTGAATTTTTGTGCATTGACTTGGATTTGTTGTTAATCTCGATGTTAGGTTGTTGTTGTTGTTTCGATGTTATTTATAAAATGATCAGTTTTATAAAATTCTATCATCTTAATTTTACATATGTGCATGGCCCAATTTTCAGTTTTCAGTGTAGAGAGAAAGGTATGTCTGATCGTTCCATTTGGTCTCATTCAGTTGAAAATTAAGAGGGTTTTTTTTTCTAATTAATTTTACATATGTTAATCTCGATGTTAGGTTGTTGTTGTTGTTGATTAAATTTGTTAGTGTTAGATTGTTTGGTCTCATTCAGTTGAAAATTAAGAGGGTTTTTTTTTCTAATTAATTTTACATATGTTAATCTTGATGTTAGGTTGTTGTTGTTGTTGATTAAATTTGTTAGTGTTGGATTGTTTGAATCATTGAGTAGTTGTGATTGCAATATAGTGAGAGGACTGAGATGAGCCATATTTGTTAATTGACATTTCCAATCACCTAGCTTATTCATATCCACATTCTACAATTTATATCAGCCAAGTGTTTGATGAAGTTTGTTAATGAGTTTAGTGAGAGAGTTGGTTTGAGCAATGTACGCTTATGAATTTTGATTGGTTGCATCTGTTTTTTTGTATTCCGACATTTGACATTGAAAACATTCAATACGCAGAAGATTTAAAGGGTGTTTCAATTGATGAAAGTAGAATCTGCAATGCTTGATTTCTAATTCCATCTTTTTGAGTAAATTTATAATCTTAGCTTAGGTTGTTTTGACATTTGGAAATAGTGTTGATTACTTCTTGATGTTTTTATTTTGTGATTCAAATTCAATGACGTGGTTTCTGCTGTTCATACCAGCATTCGAGCTCTGTGTGGGACGGATATAACTCTTAATTGTGTTCATGGTTCTGATTCTCATAAATCTGCATCACGGGAGATTGCATTCTTCTTTGGAACTATGTTTTCAACAGGTATGATGTATTCTTTCTATATCAATTAAGTACATCTGGCTCTGTTTGTATGTGCACACTTAAGTATCAATGTTGCAGAATAACTTGGTGCATATGAATCTGGTAATTTTTTTTTTTTGGGATAAGGAATCGGATAACTGCTTGTTATAGAATCTCTTTGCATACAAGTTATCATTCTTCAGTTATTATGCAAATGTTGCTAGATGCGATTCATGTGAAAGCCTTGTACAGTATAACTGACATAACATATTAAGCAAGTTTCTTTTTTATATTTTAATTATATCTTTAACCGTGTTACCTTATTACCTTGATGTTTTTAGCACGTGGAAGGACCTTTATTTCTATTTTTTTTTGTTATGTGCATTGATGCATACTGGTACATTCTTGCAGATTTTATCATTGCAATACGTATTACAGTTGCCTCTTAAAAAACATACCATTCATTTGGATATATTATATAACTATATCCTTTTCTTATAGGTGCTATATCTGGCATTACTGGGCACTACTTTGATCAAAACCTTATCTTATGGATTGATTGTTACCTCGGAGACCTGCTTATTGATGCCAAATGCTTACTAGCTTTATATAGAAGAATACTGGGAGTAGCTAAAAGAATTCATTTCCATGAAATTTCTTATATTACTATCTATTTGCTTGAGTTTTGTGGCACAAATATGTATCTAGCTATCACATTTGGTAAAGATTCTATAGGAAATGTAGTGTAAATTTGTAATATTTACTCATCCAGTTGCCTCAAATTGGGGCTTGTTTGTGATTCAAGGTGGGGGATGGAAGTTAAATGATGCCAGGAAGGCAAGAGAGTACATTTGTTGGTATCAATTTGGTCCATATATGAAAAAAAAAACCCCAAAGGTAGGATTATTTTTAGGGGCAAATCATGAAAGTAACTCGTATCTTTAAGGGCTTATTTTGGTTTATCTGAAAGTAATAATTTAACATGATCTGTGCATTTTTAAATTAGGTTAGAGGACGGAAAACTATATTGTTCTTGTAGTGGGTTGGTTTTAATAGTGAAATCGTGTTTTATGATTGGCAATGTTGCTTCTATTTTTGGGTGAAAATATGTTTGGGTAGCAATCAAATGTGCGACATCTTCTCCAAGTTACTAAGCATCAGTAGTGAAGCTTTCCTGTTAAAGAGTAGATGGGCATGAACAAGTTCCTTATTAGAAGTACTTGAATTTTGGGGTAATCTTTATAAGTAGCGCTAATATCGTGCGTAGTAATAGATGAGCTTTGTAAGAATAGAAGTAGAGCAGGGTGAAAGGAAAATCAACGCTGCAATCGATTTTGTGAAGAAACAAATTTTGTGAAGAAACAAAGCTAAACTTCTTTAAAAACAACACTATTATGATCAACCCCTCTTTCATTTTATGGTTCTTGAACAAAAAAAGCCGAAACTTAATTGGGCTTTAAGATCTTGAATACTAGGTGTTTGTTGAAATGCCAAAATAATCTCCATCTTCTTCCTTTATATAAGAAATATATAGATGTTTGAATAATTAGATTAAATGAACCCCCGTGTGATTATTATTTTGGATCCAATGGTGGCCTTAAATGAATTGTAGATAATGAGCATTATGTTAGAGGTGTAATCTAAATTAGTTGTATGTTTGTGTTTGAGGCAGACTTTGAGTTTGTTTAAGTTTTTTTAATTTGATTTGGAATCAATTTTTTTTAATGCGAGTCTATAAATATGTTTCACATTTGTGATTAACAAGTTTGAGATTAATATTTGTGATTAATATTTGGTACTTGAGAGAAGGCAACACAAACTCTCTTTTAATATTTTTTTTTTGGTCAGGCTATCTAAACTTTTAATCCCAACTAATTTAATTATTTACATTCATAATTTCAAAGTTATCCTTTCTATCTATAGAGTTTGAGGTAAAGATTGAACTTTATGTACAATTTTACAGAATCTCCACAAGCAAGTGTTCATAAATTAATGGGTCAAACCACTTGTGTTTTTTTCCTTGTTTCCTTTTTTTTTGAGGAAGTAATGACCTAGCATGACTAGCTTGTTTTTTCATTCACGTCTTATCTCAATTACATTAGAGAATATTGATGAGCTAAAAAAGGTGCTTGTATATTTAATTTTTAAATTTTAATTACGATTTTAAATTTTATTAATAAATTCTTAGAAATTAATTCCCGCGAGCGAAGCGAGCGGATCAATCGTGCGTAGCACGACATGAAACTAGTATATATATATATATATATATATATATATATATATATTGTGGTATAATTTATTTAAAGTATACATAATAATATATATAAAAAATAATTTAAAAAATATTTATAGCCCAGGGCTATAAAAAATCCTGGATTCGCCCCTGCTTATAGCAAGAAAAATTAAATTAATTTTATTGCTAACTTAACACATTCAACTCACCCACACTAATTACCGTCACATTTGGTGCACCTCCACACAACCTCTAAACCTATTTTCATTTCAACCTCCAAACCCAAACCAAACACGCTCTGTTTCTTCTTCCTCTCATTCTCATCTTAGGAATCGGCGTCAGTGAAAGCGAGGAGTTAGGATTTGGAGAGACGAAGTAGGAGTGGTTGTCCGACATCTCTCTCTCTCTCTCTCTCTCTCTCTCACACAGTTTGTGTGTCGCAATAATATAATATTTCATAATTATACAAGGACTTTGTAAGTTTGTATTTGAGCACTAACATTTTCTTTTTTCTTATAAACAGTAAAAGACATGTACATGTTAGGACCAAGTAAGTTTTCTAAAATGAAGTTGTATTTTTTTTTTTTTTTTTTCATGCACATCTTATGTTTCTAAGAAAAGGGACCCGTATCATTAGATTTTTTTTTCCCATTTTTCTGCAATGACAAACTTATATAAAATCAGCTTTAAGCATACCTAGCCAAACTTACGAGGAAAAGATAAGTTTTGGTCTAAAAAGGAATGTCAGTTCTTGAGTCAGTTTGTTTAATTAGAGCACAAAGGCTACAAAAATGATCAGGAAAAATTTAATTACAGCAGGTAACAGCAAAATCTACAGGCGACCCAGTTTTGATAGTATAGATTTCGTGACAAAAGTGTTGGTCTGTTCAGCCAATTCAGTCAATAAAACCTTATGATGCCTCAATGTTTGATCACATTTAGAGACAAAACACAACAAAAAATTACAAAACTTCAAAGATTTTGAGAACCTACCCACTGATTGTTGAATTGCAGAGACAAGATGGTCAACTGAATCCTGAGTGAAGCGAACATTAAAATTCAAGATGTTCTGAAATAAGGTAAATAATGGTTCTGTCCATACCAGTTCATTGGATAATAAACATTGGTGGCAGGGAAGGCACACAATTCCCCTCGCTTCATGTCCCCCGCAGAGCAGCCTCTGGCAGTAGGACGAAACATGCGCTGAATGCAAGCATTCCTTGACAACTCTTGTGACCAAATCACAGGTAGGTGTATTAATTCCATGATTTCCATCCCTGCGAAAAACCAATGGAAGAAGAACAGCATCCATGGCAGCCTTCTGATGGAGTTTGCAAAACCCAATAATCGCTGTGATCAGCACACGCGAAGCTGGTTCCCCGAGAACCAAAAGTTTGGGAAGGAAGACTGAGCACAAGACATGGCTCGGCCATGCAATGTCTTGTCCACCGTGTCCAAGATGGGATAAGAGAATTGAAGCAGTTTCGTCGTCTGCTCGCCAAGGTTCAATCAATTCAAGAATCAAAAGAGGATTCTCTACCCCTACTTCCTTGGAACAAAGTTGGAGAATTTGATCAGCTAATTCAGCGGTCCGGGATGTGGATTCAAATGTCAAGATTTGAGCTTTCAGACCCGCCGCTGCACTTTGAATTTCGGGCGCTATATGAACACTCTCCAAACAAATAATCTCAGCTTCAGTTTCATCCGCCGCTTCGCTTAATTCTTCATCGTCGACAAGCAAAACCTTCTCTTCCTCATCATCATCATCTAAAAAGCCACTACTTAATGCTCCTTGGCGTAATTCCTCTCGTTTCGATCGAGATTCTCTACGCTTCGAGAAGACGAGCTCGACCAGTTCTGCGGTTTTAGTCATTCAATCACTTTCTCAAATCTCGTTTAGGTTAAAGATAAGGTTGGGAAGGAGCTTAAGGGTTTTGAGTTGCTGAGGTGCAAGAGAAGGTTAGGGTTTTAATTTTTTTTGTTGAATACTTGAACTTTCGGTGATTTCTATGTGTTTCGGTGACTACTTTCGTTCTAAAGGGAATCAATCATCAAAATTTGGAGATTCCTCAAGTGTGTTGTTGTTTTGTGTCTCAATGCAGCATTCAACCTCGTCTCACAGTCGGTCGCTCTGATCACAATGAGGTTTGCCGATTAGGCAATTTTTAAGTTTCAGTAAACTAATTAGTTAGCATTTAGTTTTCATTTTTGTTTTCTCTATGAATCTTGCTGTTTAATTTATTTAGAGTTGTTCAATTTATTGTTTTTCTTTACATGACACAGTTCTGATATCTAAATTGTTCTCTCAAGTTTATCAGAAATGGTTTTGGTTGTCATTGGTGAGTTGAGATACTTTAAATGATGGTATCAAGTGAGAAGAGAGGATATCACATAGCTTATTTATATTCATCACCAATATATTGAGAACATTTTGATAAATCATCATAACTTATTATTTAAAACAAAAAATTATGAATATCTAAAAATAGAATTTTCAATCAAATAGATTAATATTTCAAATCGAGTGTTCAGGAAATCCAGTTTTCGACCCAATATTTGCTGTTCACAACATGATATTGTCACATGCCAAGGCCACCAGCATCTACAGAAAACATTATCAGGTGATTGAGTTACCACAAATTCAGAATTAAATTTAGAGATCTCGATAAGGATCCGACGGCGTTGAAGGGTTGATGTTCTCAGTTTAATTTTATATATAGTTGAGATTTTGTTGAACTTTATCAGGTTGCTTGTTTATGTTTTACTTAGGTCCTGTTATCTCCATGTTTAGGAACTTATTCCATGAAGATGTAATATTTCCAAAATGTTGGTGGTTGTTTCCCTTCAATATTTGTATATACTGTGTGCGTATTTATGCTATTTGTCAAGCGCAGCTGGCATGCTTGTTTATGTGTGGCATGCTTACCAATTAGCTCTCTGGATCTTGACAAAGCTTGAAGTCAAAGTGTGCAGTCATTGAATTAGGAGTTTGTTTCTCGGATTTGTAAATCTCACCTCTTCTATGCCTCTTCTCTCTGCTTTTCTCATTATCACCACTACCTTGATTTCTCCCTCATTTTCATCAGCTCATTAACAATGGAGTTCTCTACTGTGTTTTGTGTTGCTAGTCTCACAAATAAAAAGAAAATCAAATTAAGATCATTGCCTTCTCTATTGTGTTTTGTGTTGAATTTTATATATTAATTTGGGCCAACTTCGAGGAGGCATTGTACTGGAAATGGGAACTAAAAATTATATTAAGTACAGTGTGTTGAATCTTCCTAGACCTTTTTGAAATTTTACTTAATTTTGATTAGTGTTTGATCCACATTTGCGACCCTTATTAATTTGGGCCTGAGGCTATGTTGTTGTTGTTGTTGTTGTTGTACTTAATTTTGCTTGTGTGCTGATTGACTCGTATATTACTTAATTTTGTACATAGGTCCGGCATAAAATTTGCTTTAGCTTTGGTATATACCTTTTTGCCTGTCTTTCTAGCTTTAGTATATTGGTTATTTTCATCTTGATATTAAAGCATTTTTCCATGTAGCTCTCATTTGGTTTTAACTACAAATAAGAACACATTTTCATCTTGAACACTAATTTACAGTCTAAAACGACACACAATCAGAAAAGTCGTTGAAAATTTGAATAGAGACCCAAAACCTATTAGACTACATAAGATTTGAGAAAAATTCCTGAAATTCCTGAAATAAATGTTTGTTTCCACTTAGTATCTTTTTGGCTTTTTTAGGTGATCTTCTCAGTTTACAACAATCAACAGTGAGTACCGATTAATTAAAACTCAGGAGGCATTTCTAAGCTCCTTGGCATTGGTGTGGAGAGAAGAAAGGCGGTATGCCTTTCTCATCAACTATTGATTTTGTTTGTTTATTAGAGTGTTGGGTATCTATTGTTTCTTTAAGTTCAATGTAAATTGAATTGTAGGAATATATATATTTTGGGATTGAGGCTTTTTTATTGTTGTTGAATTGTAGGAATATCTTTATTATGGATAACAGTTGGATGAGCGAAACAAATAGACTTAGTAAACGATATGTTGAGGGTGTCAATTTGTTTTTAGAATTTGCAAGAGCTCACACCAGCAGTGAAGTCATTAGGTGTCCTTGTCGTGAATGCTTGAATATTGAAGAGAAGAAATTTGATGTAGTTGAGAGTCATTTACATGCTAAAGGGATATCACAATCTTGCACACGATGGATAAATCATGGGGAGCAAATAGTTGGTGGATATAGTCATGATACATCACAAGATGTTGTAAAAGAGGCAAATGAAGTAGATGATGATAGTGATGGGGATGATGTATTTGATATTTTAGAAGATGGTCATCGGGCAATGTTTACCACCACGAAAGCTAGCGAGGAGCATAAGAGTCGAACCAGACACTAGAGGGTGATGGAACTGCATTCTATAAGTTGTTAAAAGAGGCACAATGTGAATTATCCTCTGGTTGTAAGAAGTTCTCAGCTCTATCTTTCATTGTAGAATTGTTGCATTTGAAGGTGACAAATCATTGGAGTAACAAATCCTTTGACATGCTTCTCAAACTACTAACCAAATGTTTTCCTAATGCAAATATTCCCTCTTGTTACTCAGAGGCTAATAAGAAGTTGCGTGGATTGGGATTAGGCTATAACTCTATTCATGCATGTAAATATGACCGCGCGTTATTTTGGAAGGAATATGAGGGTGCTGATTTCTGTCCTGAATGTGGTGAGTAGATGGAAAGGGAAAGATGATAAGGGCAAGGGAATTCCTCATAAGGTTCTTCGTTATTTTCCGTTAACTCCTAGATTGAAAAGAATGTATGTTTCAAGACACATAGCAGAAGATATGAGATGGGCACAAAGAGAAGCGGGTTGACGATGAGGGCGTCATGAGGCATCTTGCTGATTCAGTTGTTTGGAAACAATTTGATAGTTTATATCCATGGTTTGCTGTTGATCCTCGTAAAATTAGATTGGGACTCGTGACTGATGGATTCAATCCATTTGGTAGTATAGGTAATTCATATAGCATGTGGCCCATAGTGCTTATGCCATACAATCTTCCACCGTGGAGGTGCATGAAGGAATCATCATTTATGATGTCCTTGTTAATTCCTGGTCGAAATGCCCCCGGTAGAGACATTGATGTATATATGCAACTATTAATAGCTGAGCTGAAAGAGTTGTGGGATGAAGGGGTGGACACATATGTTACATTTTCGAGAGAAGATTTTCGGTTGCGTGCAACAATATTATGGACAATAAATGACTTCCCCGCATATGCTAATCTTTCTGGGTGGAGCACAAGAGGATATACAGCATGTCCGGTCTGCAAGGAAGACACGTCATCGCACCGACTAAGGAATAAAATATTTTATATTGATCATCGAAGGTTTTTGCTTCAAATCCATTATTGGAGAAAAAGTAAAGCATTTAATGGCAAGGTGGAGAAGCGTTTCAAACCTGCGGAGCAATCAGGTTATGATATTCTCCAACAAGTTAATGGGTTAAAGAACTTGAGACATGGTAAACACCCTGAACATAAAATGAAGAAATGAAAAAAAAAAAAAATCAAGTTGGACACACAAAAGCATACTTTTTGAGTTGCCTTATTGGCATAAATCGCCTCTTCGTCATAATTTGGATATAATTCACGTTGAAAAGAACAGGTGATAATGTTTTAGGTACTTTATTGAGCATTGAAGGAAAAACAAAAGATACTACTAATGCTCGAGTGGATCTGGAAGACATGAATATACGATATGAGCTACATATCAAAGACATAGGAGGAGGTCGTTATGTCAAGCCGCATGCATGTTATACTCTAGATCTTAATGAGAGGCAACAATTCTGCTCTTTCTTGGAATCTGTTAAATTTCCTGATGGTTTTGCATCAAATATTTCAAGGGGTGCTAATAAGAAGGATGGAAAATTATCTGGGTTGAAGAGTCATGACTGCCACATATTATTACAAAGATTGCTACCAATTGGTGTTCGTGGGTTTCTCAGACAAGATGTACACAATGTTTTGGTTGAGTTGTCATGCTTCTTTAATATATTATGTTCAAGAACACTTTATGTGAAAGACTTAGAAGCTATAAGAGAGAATATTGTGTTTGTGTTATGCAAGATGGAGCGAATCTTTCCACCAGCTTTCTTTGATATAATGATTCATTTAGCCGTCCACTTACCTCATGCGGCATTGATAGCAGGCCCTGTTACTTATATTGAGAGATTCTTGCGAACACCGAAAGGCTATGTGCGAAATAAGGCTAGACCAGAAGGATCAATTGCTAAGGCATACATTTCAAAAGAGTGTTTAACATTCTGTTCTATGTATCTTCAAGGATTAGAAACTAAATTTAATCGTCAAGATAGAAATTATGATTACCCACCTTTCCAACAGTATGGAGTTTTCAAAATTTTTATTCATAGGGTTCGACCATTGGGTTCCACTAAGTACATCAGCTTAGCAATTGAAGATTATGATCGTGCTCTATGGTATGTTTTGCATAACTGTGAGGAAATACAAAGCTACTTCGAGTAAGTTATCTATATTTAAATAAATTATATGTCTATATCAATTTTAAATACCCTATTACAAATGTTTAAGAAATATGTATCTTTGTATTTTAGAGAACATCTTCAAGAGCTAATGGTGGAAAGTCGAGCAAATATTAGTCAGAGGCAGCAAAAATAATTTCCAAGATGGTTTCAAGAACGAGTATGACTTCTACATTTGTTACATTATGGAAGTATGATTTATTAAACTCTGTTACTTGTATTTACTTATTTTCGTTCATGATATAGGTTAAATCAATGCCTCCTCGTAACCCTAAAGTGCCACTTAATTCTTTATACATATTGGGGCAGGGTCCAGATTATCGAATTACTAAGTATAGTGCTTGTGTATCTAATGGGATAAGGTATCACACTACGGCTCATGAAGATCACCGCAACACTCAAAATAGTGGGATTATGGTTGAAGGGGATCGTAATGGAGAAGCTCATTTGTTTTATGATACTTTGCAAGATATTTTTGAATTGAAGTACCTTGGTGGATGTCGTGTAGTTTTGTTCAAATGCAAATGGTTTGACACTAACCCAAAAAAACTACATTCACGAATTGATCATGGTTTCACTTGTCTACACCGCAAGTATACGTGGTATGAGAATGACCCTTTCATCCTTGCATCTCAAGCACGTCAAGTGTTTTACTTGAATGACCCCAAGTTTGGGAATGATTGGTGCATAGTTCAAAAGATATACAAGAAACTTATGGGATATTCCTTATGATACTCCAAAAGATATTCGTGAAGGGAATGATGAAGAAATTGAAATTGAGCAACTCATTCTCCAATCTACAGAATCGAATGAAGCTATGTATAATCATGATAATAGTGAATGTTGAAGAGATAACACTAGATAGAAGAGATGTTAGGCCAACATCCATAGAGACGAATGTTGATTTTCTTCAGAAGAGTGGCGTCGATGAGTTCGCTGATGACAATGATGACTTTGATGATACTTTGATTGATTATTGCAGCGACGAAGAAGATAAAGAAAAAAAATATGATGATAGTGACCTTGACATATAGGTGAGGATCGATTTGAGATTCAATTAATGTTTTGATTAATGAAGTTAATTTTTTTATATATGATTTTTCATGGTATTGATTGTATTTCTTTGTCTTTCAGGCTTCCAAAATTCTGAACATATTCAACATTTCATTTGGTTGAACCAGCTGGATTCTCAGAAGAAACATAGATGTTACAATGAAATTTTTTTTTTTTTTTTTTTTTTTTTTTTAGATTTGGATTGATTTGTTTAATTTCATGATGATCGATGTTCTTCTTGTTGGATTAACATGCATGCTTAGTTTATATGATTATACTAATGCTTGCATCTTTTGAGTTGTTATTTTGTTTTTGTTTTTATTTTTTTCTTTAATTCACTTGGAGTACGAAGTCCTTTAGTATCATTTTTTTACAACTATAGTTTCTAAAAAGCACTCTGCTAGCAACAATTCTTGATTGAAGCTTCCTATGGTCAGCTAGCAACATTTCCATCTTTAATTTAGAGTTGTGACTGACACACTCCTTTATGGTTTCTTGTTTCAGCTTTACCAGTATCATCCCTCTTTCCATTCTTATACTTCATGGTACGTGGTGATTCGCCGTAGTTTGGTCATAAATTTAAGAATTATTTAATACACTAGTAGATATGTGCATTGTTCATATCCAAATTAATGATCGTCGTTCTCAATCGCGAAAATGCTTATTAATTCATATGATTCCTCCATTGTAGCATTAACCTTCCCTGATTTATTGAGTTTTTTTTTTCTTCATTTTCATTTTCAAAGGTAAGAGACTTCCATATCGCGGAAACAGAACAAGATATTAGTTGTCCAATAAAGGTACGGCTTTTGCAAGCAGATTATATAAGTTGGTTAGCTTTTGATGTGAGTTTGGTTCTTACTACTGGAATCTAACACAAGTACACTGTATAATTTATGAGAGACAAGTGAGTATAACTTGTAATCGATTTAAAGTCATCATCAATATATTTACTGAAATTTCTCTATATATTCGATGGCACTCTTAGTTTGTAATTACCTAGCTTCATCTCAAACATTCCCAAGTCTCGGATAGAAGAACTTGCTAATTAGTATTTGTTATTCTATAAACTAGCAGCCCTTTAGTTGTTGTTCGGCGATTGGTTCTTTTGCTAAAGGGTACTAGAGCTGCTGCTTATGTCCCATCTTTTAAGCAGTTATTGATCCTTTTCATTTCGCAGTGCATTAGGCAAATGCTTCTGAAGTTTGTCGAGCGGAACATCAGGCAAAACGATTGCAAGGAGTCGCCTTTAGTTTGAAGTCCTCTCTTATCACTGCTATAATTTATGACCTTGTATGGAGAAAGGTGAGTAGAATCTACTTTTCCTTCCACTATCGACCAAGGGTTGGAGGCTAATCCATTCATGCGCGTCGATCTGCCTACATTACAAGTTTGTCCATTAACCTGAATGCAGCTGCACTATACATCAACTATGTGCTTTGTGTAAGCTATTAATATGTATAGTACATTTAATTATTATTATTATTATTATGGTGTGTAGAGTTTTATGAAAGACTTTTTGTATTATGGTTTGTAAAAACTTATAAGATTAATTTTAAGTTTGATTTAGATTTGATCTCTATTTTTACAATTTTACATTTAATAATTATTTTTAATTAAAATATATAAAATAATATCGACATTTTTGTGGGAGTTCATCTTTTAGCAAGGGAAAAATTTTCATTGCTAAAAGTTATTTCTAGCAAAAAAAAATTCCATCGCTAAAAATCACTTTTAGCAAGGGATAAATTCCATCGCTAAAAGTCACGTTTGGTAAGAAAAAATTTACTGCTAAAAGTCACTTCAAGTAAGAAGAAATTTCATCGCTAAAAGTCACTTCTAGCAAGGGAAAAACTCCATTGCTAAGTCACTTCTAGTAAGAAAATTTTCTATTGCTAAAAGTCACTTATAGAAATGAAAAAATTACATTGCTAAAAGTCACTTCTAGCAAGAAAAAAAAACTGATTACTAATCATGACTTTTAGGAAAAAAAAAGAATTTTCTTACTAAAGACCTATTGGGAAACACTTTAGCAACAAGCTAGCGACAAAATTTTATTTTTCACTAAAGATCATTAGCAACAAAAGTTGACTATTAGCAATGAAAGTTTTCATCACTAAAACGTGTTTCTTGTTGTAGCGATCTATATATATTGTTGTAAATTGGATGACCCATCTAATTATACATGTTACTTGTAGTCCCCTTCTATTAATTGTACACCACTTGATTAATTGTACTATATCATTGTTGCTTGTACACTTTGTTTTACTTGTATTCTTATGTGGCTTTTGGTGTAACTTGTACATTATATTGCTTGTAATGTTTGTTCAAAGTACATAAGCTCATCATGTATAAGGGCTATATATAAATGGTTCCTTCTCTTGTAAATGACATATCAATAGTTGAATACAATCTTTACATTCTCTCTAACTCTCTCTTCTCTAGTTCCTCTTCTCTACTTGCTCTTTTAGTAGTTCTTAGTTTACGTTTTCCATGCTTAAGTTTCTAGTTGGCTTACAACTTAGTTTACATCACGTTATCAAGACGAGTCTCTAATTGTCTCGAGCCTATGGCTAACAATTCAACGTTTTCCACTCTATTCACGGACTTGATGGAGTCGGTAATGAAGCCCTCTCTCCCTAACTGCGAGTTTTCCTCCTTTTGTATTTATATCCTACTTTTGGGCATCATATGCATTTGGCTATTTGGAACTTACATATGTTCTCATTGGTACTGCTATTTTAATTAGTCAATATTATTGATGTTGTTTCTGTTTTGTTAGTAGTATGTTTTTTGTATAGGAAAAGAAAAATATCATGCATTGAAACTTCAATTCAAGCTATTTAAGCAAAGCAGAAAACTTCTTTCACCAACTGTTTTACACCGTTATAATAACATCAAGTTCAATTCAAACATTTTTTTTGGATGACCATTGGGAAATACTTCAAGGCTTTTGTCTTTTTATATTAATTAAGTTGATGTGCTCGGCATATATATTTTTCACATACATTTCCATTTTATTAATGCTGCAAGGTTTCTCTTGCTCCATTTTATATATTATACCTATCATCTTTAATTTCTTTACTACCTATGCTTAATAGAAATACAAATAGTGGTCTAATATTTTTAAAAGTTTCAATTTCCAAAAAAGAGGTAATATATATGATTGTGCATGTGTAATAGGAAAATTTCTCATTTTCTTCACGTTAGTGGATTAATGTTCAATATATAACTCTATATATATTTTAAATTTATTATACATCCACCAAATAAAATTATACGTACAAGATTTAGATTTCACTTGTGCAAATACGATATATTGATCTTGATCCTTGACATCAATGGAAAGGTATACCTTTTGTTAAATAATGATTTCAATTTATTTCCATTTTATTATGGCATATGCGAGGCTGCTAACTCTAAGTTATCTATATATAGACAAGTTCATATGACATAACAATTTCATCATGTATATTGTTAATATCAATATATATTATTTATATATATGCATATGCATTATATATAACGTCACATCAACTCGCGAAAGTACGTTATGTAGTTGCATCATGTACGATCTTTTACATCAAAAATTAAAAGTCAATATGTGATATATAGTTTTCTCATTAAATTTGTAACGATTAATTATGCCATATTCTTGATTTGTGCAATACAAACAATGCTATAAGTTTGAGTTAATAGTGAGTAAGCCTTGTCCTCGGTAAAGCTAAACATTGAAAGGGAGACGGGTAATCTCGTTCGATGAGGCATGATTGTTAAGTAGACTTTGTCTCACCACCCATCCCGGAGGTTGTCTCACCAACTCATACAAATAACGCATTTTGTATATAATTAATCAAGTTGAGAACATATACTTAATCGAATATTATTTATTTTATGTAAAAGGAGAAAAACTAGTTACTTATCTCTATTTTTCAAAGTATTAGTCAACTATAGTTGAATTTATTGCCTTACTATATTAATCGATGGAGTCATTTGTCATACCAAATAGATGCTACAATTAATGAATAAAATATATATGCAAGGCCGTGTGTTATACACAATCATTCGCCAATATCTCTTTAGAGATTTGAAAAGTGAATATATATTTCACCATATGGATATATATATATATATATATATATATATATATATATATATATAAAAGCACGAATCACAAATTTTTGAGTGGTAATGAAATTTACCTATTTACCCATATTTCTTTTTTTTTTTTTTTTTCATCTCCAAATCAACATTTTCTTTTGTCTCCAAATCAAACTCTAACTCCTTATCAATCCACCACACGTTTTTTTTTCTTATCTCCAAATCAATCTCGAACTCCTTCTCATCAATCCAATACACGATTTTCTCTTTCTCTCAGTCTTCAATCGATCACTCGCTCATGTTCCGGACGAACTCATTCTCATCAATCCAATACACAAACTCCTTCTCATCAATCCAATACACGGAGACGAAGAGGTTGATAAATTGAGGGAGACTTCTAAATTGGAGTGTGCACTTGTTTCTGGGGCAAATCGGTTTATATGAACATTGTATCTGTTGAAAGCTTGAATCGCATGCTACCATTTGATACGTTTTAAGGGGGTGCATACCACTGGTCATCGTCTTCATCATTCTCACTCAAACCCTCATTGTTCTTCCTCATATATATATATCTCGGTTGGAGATCAAATTCAAGGAGAGCCGTGAGTGTTGGTGGCGTTGTTGAAGAACAATTGAAGGTGAGATAATATTTCAATTTTTGATTTTAGTGATCGTGGGACTGGTTTTGTCTATGAATTCGAAATTGGAATTGAGAGGGGTTGTTGTGGTTGGTTGTTGATTGTGTGATGAAGAGAGGAGGAGGTTCGGTATTATATATATATAAACAATGAAGAAGAAGAGAATCCGAGAGGAGAAGAAGAAGGTGGGGGTTGAAGAAGAATGTGGTTTGAAGAAGGTGTTGGGGGAGGGAACAAACCCAAAACCCGAAGAAATTTGCATGAAAAAATTCGATTAATCATGTGAAAAAAAGAAGGTATCTAAAGCTTTAATCTCAATTAATTCAATTATTTACATTCATAATTAATTTCAAAGTTATCATTCCTATGTATAGAGTTTGAGGTAAAGATTGAACTTTATATACAATTCTACGGAATCTCCACAAGCAAGTGTTCACAAATTGATGGGTCAAACTACTTGCGTTTTTTTTTTTTTTTTTTTTTTTTTTTTTAGGAAGTAATGTCTTAGCATGACTACCTTGTTTTTCATTCACATCTCATCTCAATCACATTAGAGAATATTGATAAGCTAATGAATGTACTTGTATTTCTAATTTTTAAATTTTAATTACAATTTTAGATTTTATTAATAAATTCTTAAAAATTAATTCCCGCGAGCAAAACGAGCGGGTCAATCGTGCGTAGCACGTCCTGAAACTAGTATATATATATATATATATATCAAAAAAGGTGATGCTCCAAAAAGCTCAAAATGAACAAATTTGGGTCTCAAGCTACAAAATTTAATCATCAAATATTAATTATAATTCTCGCAATTTTAATTACATCTATATTGAGCCTATGTGGAAATATGACTGATGAGACAAGAATAAGAAGGTCACGTGGCCACGACGCGCGCGCTAACGCGTCAATAAAATATATTACCCGAACTAACTATTTTATAGATAGCGGTAAAGGGTCGATCCCATAAAGATTAGTATTCTTTCGAGGTTCTAAAAGAAAGAGAAAAACGAGGATTTTGAGAGAATGAATAAATTAACTAATCTAAATAGCAATGAACTAAATTTAACAGGGAAAAAACAGCTTTGAAACCAATGAATGAAAATACCTAGATCAAGACATACAAGTTCGATTCGATAAAAGATTAGATTTGTTCTTCAATCTATGTAAAATATGCAAATCAAAAGTATCCTAGTGTAGCTATAGACCGTAACGTATGCGGTTCCTCGCACTTCCTGTTCTCGATAGCCAATGTACGATAATGACTACTTCTCTCTCTAAACATATAACCTTGTACTCAAGCGCATTTGGTTTAACATGATGACTCGCAATGAGTTTTGTGAAGGCACTACACCTAGACAAACGGATCACTAGTGCATCCGATTTAGTCTAGATCCCTAAGGTATTTGACCTGGGTCCCAAAAGGGGCGAATCAATTGATATAGTCAATTGCCACTTGTGTGGTCTTATTGCATAAGGACGAATGCATATGACTCACTAGCGCTTAAATCAATGTTTAAATCTAAATTTGACCCTAATTAATCAATCAATAACAAAGAGAATAAAACACCAATAAAAACAATGAAATTGAAATAAATAAATCTCACAAATCCATAGATAAGAACGAGCCAAACCTCCCTCGTAGTTTTGCCTAGGCCATAAGATTAGTGTCTCATGGTTTGAACAAAAATATATAAAAATAAAAAGAGAGATCGATTGTCTAAAAAGAGTAGAAAAGTGTTCTCCGTAAAAACCCCAAGTCCTAATTATATCAAACCATTTAATTTGTTTTCCAGAAGAGGGAGAATGTGATTTTCGTGGTATCATTAGTGTTACGTGCGCCGAAGCTAATGTAGTGGCTATTGTGAGCTTGAAGCAGGGTGCTGGACACTTGTCAGTTGGTGATAGGATGAAAGATGCTCCAGCGAGACGTGGCAGGAGATGATTGGACTTGAGAGAAGCTTTAGACATAGCTGACGAGTAAGGACACGACACGCGTTTGCTGCTGCGTGGGAAGAAAGCTCAAGCGAGACGTGTCAAAGCTTGGGAGATAGCAACGCCACAAATCTCGAGGAGCATCAACGACGGCTGCAAAGAAGAATATGCACAGGAATGCTCGTGCGAATTAGTGGGAGAAAGCCCAGTGATTATCCCGAGGCACGTCTAATGTCTGTTGTGTTAAGAGAAGAAGCGTGAAAACTAGATCGCAAAACTGGGAGTCTGTGCTCACACAGATCCCGAGGCAGGTCTGCACAACTGGTAGTGCAGTGACTCACGTGTGTTACTTTCCTACGTCACCTCATTTGTCGTCCATTACTTCATCCACTGTGAGCGCATGTCTCGAGGCTAATCTTTTGGTAGCTGATCCACTGCATGTAAATACATTATTTTGCGTAGTTTTTCACCTCGATTCAACCGCACACTCTATTAAACTTAAAAATAGTAAATGAGAACAATTAAGCTATTATTTTGGAGACTTAACAATAAAAAATATATAAATAATCTATATATAATTATATAATTAACGACTTATCACCCGCTTCGATTTATTACTAACAAATATTGAGTCGCACTTCAATCCAAAAAATATTAAGGATTGATTTATTGTCTCATAGTAGCTGAGTAAAATAATGAGATGTTATAAATATAATATCACTCTCGTCCAATTGATTTAACTTCAAATTAAGAGGTATATGTTGCATATGATGACTATGATTGCAATAACAAATTTATGGACCCGCAAAGGGTAAAAATATATGGTAAAGATCGTATAAACAATTTCACTAAAAGTTGAAATAAAAGTGGTGCACCACTAGAAAGGGCAAATTAGTAGCGCCCATAATTGTGACATTTTTTGTTACGTTTAAAGACTATGTTGCCAAAATATTGTCATATACATTATACCCACATATTTTTGATCTTTTACCATGCGTTCAAAATCTAAGTAAAATCATGAATTCTATAAAAATGAAACTTTAATTCATGAGCTAAATAACGGCGAATATTGCATGTCTTGCTTATTGTACTATGTACACAATATAATATAAAATAGAGAAAATATTTCTCGAACCTAAACTTAACAAAGGCTAATGTCCATGCAATATGTGGTACAACTATAATGTTATCAATGCCTTATCCAGAAGTTACTCAGTATGATTTTATTTCATTTGAAAATTTAAATTTCCAGCTTTATCTTCTAGATTTTACTTGAATAAGGCATATTGAAATAAATGTTGTCATATAATCTAATGACATTCATAAGATGAAATGATCAATATGATCATTCATAATCATCAATTACTAGAATAATGTTGAAAATATGTTTGGGCATCAATTGCGGAACCAAAAAATTTTATCTATTGAAAATTACAATTGTGTTGCTAGTCTAAAGGAAAATTGTTGATTAAATCGTCCCAAAATAAATATGTTGTGGAAACCACCGTTTTTTGCTAATAATTTACTTACCTTTGGACATATTCAATCTTATAGTAAATATTTTCAATTTATGTTTCGGCCAAGTAGATGCATATGTATTTATATATTTTTAACTTATGCATTAGTTAGCATTTAATTGATTTAAAAAAACTAAAAAAATGAAGTTACTATTTTAGATTTGAGACATTTACACAACATATTTATTTCATTCAAAGTTCTTTATAACTCATTTTTGATGAACAACGAAATATCTCACATTTGAGTTTTTCAATTATAAAGCTTATGTTTTATTTCATATGCTTGAATAAAACTGAAATGAGTTTACAAAGAAAACTTTTGATTTATGTCGGTTTCCAACAATTGTATAATGCCTCGAGCCCCTAATAGGGGATTTGTTTACAACAAATTTTATTGATTGTCACATTGATGAAACAATTTTTCCACCATTAGGGGGATATATATATATAAAGGCGATTCAAAAAGAATGGCGTGAAATTGCCTGAAATGAATAAAAATGTTGCATTATGATATGAACTTGAAGTTCAAATGATCATTCATCACCAACAAGTTATGAATCGATTACTTGATGCAATCACTAATATAAAAAAAGGTGACAACCTCATATGTTTTACTATTGAAGGTTCATATATGAAATGATGGCCTTGTATAGCTAAATGCACAGAAACCAACAAAAACGCTTAAGGCATAAAAAACCAATTAGTTCAAATGATATAAACCTTTGAAAAAGAGGTTAGGAGTAAAAATACATAAAATACTCATAATATAAGAATTATTTGGTAAGAATTCAATGTATCATTTGAAAATGATGATCCAATACCATAAATAGTATGTGGTTAAATACCATAAATAGTATGTGGTAAGAATTCGATGTACCCATTGCAGGGATGTTTGTACTCACATAAATGTCTCAGACACACGACGATACGTCTCGTACCTACAAGGACGTTTGTACCCACAGGGATGTCCAGTGCACCACGGGGATGTCTCGTACTCACGAAATGTATGTACTCACAGGGACATCTATACACACATATATGTCTGCACCTACAGAGACGTTTGTACCCACAGGACGTCTGTACCCACATGGATGTTTGAAACCACAAGAATTGTGATTATAATTTTATTTCGGTTATGCAATAAAACGGATATCTAAACACCGAAAATTTATCAAATCGACACTAGGGACATAGTAGTTGATAGGCGGGTGTCGGGAACGAGGTCGGGGTCGGTTTAGGGGCTTCACGAGCAAGGTTTTAGAGCGCGGATTGAGATGCGTAAACTCATTGAAATGCCTTACAAAATTCACGATTTTGTTTTATCGATATTGGATAACATGTGTGATCGCTGGGTGGGCACACATGAGGTTTCATCCCAATTTCGCCGATATATTGGTTGTTCTAAATTGCTTGCATGAGTTACTTGTGTTTAGTGCTCGTGTCGACGACAATAGAATATATCTACGATCGTCGAGAGGGATTTAAGGTGTTCCTTGACTTGAAATAACATCTAATGCGGTAATCGTAGTTGGGGTTTAGTCATTGTAAGCTTTGTAAGTATATACGTGGTTCCTATTCGGTTTATCGATTCGGTTGGTTTAGATCGGGGTTTTCTCATGATTATACGGTGTGTGCTTATTAAAGCTTTATTTCCGAGCATGTTTAGTTGGTATGTGCTTTGCTTGTTTATCGCTAATGTTTTTGCTTGCTTGTGTTGCCTACATCCACGGGAATATGACTTACTATTGTCGGGAGTTATATTCACATGTCTCGTAGTTTATCGCTTTATTTTATGAATATCATGTGGAATTCTCTTGGGATTTTACTCACTGGACTCGTCACTTTATTTGTTGGGTGGCCGAGTGCGGATCCTTCAACGAACAAGGGCAAGGGCAAATATGTATTGGGCGACTACCTCTCGAGATAGTGACGATAGCTCGTGTGTGACTATAATATGCACGTATTTATATTTTTGTCGGGTTTTGGGGACCGTAAAACAATGATTACATGTATATGGAATCTTTGTTATACTTATCTCCCCTTGATATATACGGGGTATCTTTTTGTCGGGTTTTTCACTACCTAGGATTGGTTAATAATGTTGCATAATTTACTCGTTTAAAACTTTCGCTGTAAAATTTAATTATAACTTGATAAATCGATTATAGGCTAATGAAATCATTAATGTTTATATGAATATTAATTAGCTAGGTTAGGGTTAAATGAAAAAGTGTAAGCAACTAGTTAGGTCGCAGGCGTCAAGGACAAGAGGGCCATGACGTGGCGGGGCTTGGTGACGTGAAATGCGACATGGTGGGTCCCAAGGCGGCCTAAAATTTTGGGCCGCCACGGTTTGGTATCAAAACGAGGTCGAGCCTATGGGAGGAAACGTAATTGTCCTTAACCCGATACCAATGCCACGCTTTGGTATCAAAGCGAGGTCGAACGTTTGGGAGGAAGCGTAGTTGTCCTTAACCGAGATACCAACATCACGGTTTGGTATCGAGCAAGGTTCGACGAAGCCTCGGGAGTAGTTTAAATAAAGAGAATAAAACTTAAACAAACAAATATTAGATGTAAATACCGAAGTTCTTGACTTAGAACCCTAGTTGGGAAGTAGAATAGAGACGAGTAGTTATAGGTTTATATACGTGTTATATTTTGTTATATATATGACATACGTATATATATCGAGGCCGATCCGGAGCACGTTTCTTGATGTAGATCATGGACAGACAATCTACTACGCCTCGTGAGACTGGACAGATTAGCGATGTAGCTAAGGATTCTCCTATTACGACAAGTGTAGAGGATCGACTTTTGGCTCAGGAGACTCAGATGACTGAGGTACTACGGTTGTTCCAGGACCAGACTGCCGCGTTGACAACATTTGCTATAGTGGTAGCAACACCTAGAGAGCCGGTAGCAGTTACTGTACCTATGGGAACAGTCGTCGGCCCGATTGTTTCCCAGACACCAGTTGAGAGAGTAGTTGCGGAGACACAAACATAGAGAGCTACGCAAAGTAGTCATTCCACCGGAGATGCCGACTCTACGCCACCACCCACGATTACGGATCAAATGATTGCCACCACTACTACTTTAACTACATTAGGATTCGTATTGGCTTTAGAGGTGAAGATGTTGAGGGAGTTCATGAAGTGTCAACCGCCTTTTTCCTATAGAGGCGGTGACCCCGAGGTCACGGGAAGTAGATAGTATCCCATCGAGCGTTTCCATAAGCTAATGAGGAACAATGAGAGTGTCCAGGCGCGGTTATCCGGAGCATGTTTAAGAGGCCACACGAGTCTAGTGGACCACATATCGGGATACCCATCCGAGAGGTGATGACATGGGATGAGTTTAGAGAGTTGTTCTATGATCAGTACATACCTATGGAGGTAAGATTGAGATTGAGGGATGAGTTTTTGACCTTGAGACAGTGTAACCGGACACTGATACAGTATATGAAGCTATTCCGGTATCTACTTCAGTTCGGTATGGATGTGGCTAGATTTGAGCTACTACATATATTCCCTTTCACACGAAAGGCTGATGACAGGATTGCTGAGGCAGTAGTGGAATCTGGAGCTCGTACTCTACATGAGATATTCGATCAAGCTTTAGCACCCGAGACCTTCTTGATGCACGAGTGGGTAGGCATATTACTTGGGTTAGAGGTACAAACTAGATAGAGTTCGGGATGAAGTGATAGAGAGATCGGGATGATAGAGAGGCGACAAGACGGTCGAGACCATGGGGATGAAGATCAAGTAGCCACGAACTTATGCATTACCCGCATTACTGCATCGCCGTTGAGACAAGCACAAGACCGGGGAAGCGGGACTGGAGATCGTAGGGTCGTGGTGGAGGTTAGGATATGGTATTCAACGCATGTTGGCGGTGTGGGCAAGATGGGCACATCAAAAGGGATTTTCCCAAAAGATCGGTGACTCCATCGGTGGTGACACCAGTGCAGGACACGAGAGCTGGTGCACGTGGTGATTGAGCAGTAGAGATGTCCCAAAGACGGCGGGTTCGGGGTATGTGATTTTAAATTCTTAATAATTACAATTTAAGTTTATGCATGCATGTTCGTATGGTAGTAATATAGATGTATCATGGTAGATTATTATTTTAAGGCATAAGATTGTCATATGTCGTAGCATGGCATGGGATTGTCATGGTGAGTAAGAGTAGGTCATGGCATGGCATGAGATTGTCATGGTGAACTAAGGTAGGTTATAGTATGGCATGGGGTTGTCATGGTATGTTATGTTGGTTATGACTATTATGTTGAGATATATGATATGAGAGGTTTACGATTCTTTGGTGTTTGGTAACTGGGTTAGGGAAACTTGAACACGAAAATCGAACTAAGAATAGGTTGCGGAGATGTTGGAAAGAGAGTAATTAATTCTGACCACCTTGGCAACATGCACCTATGTCTCAGGGTAACACTATGTTCCCTGCGATGGGAGTAGTGGGGTGTTCAAGGGACTGTAGAAAGGTACTATCAAGGTGTGAGGTTTAGTCACACGGGGATAGGTTAGATGCACATGAATTTACTCGAGATTTGAATTTCGAGGATGAAATTCTCCTGGTTGAGAAGAATTGTAATGACCCAAATTAATTAAACTAGAATTAGCGTTAATCTCAAGGATTAACGATCATGATTCAGCGCTACGTGGATAACTCGGTTGACTCAAACACGAGAACCGAGGGAATATATTATTTGTGAATGGTGGTTGTGTATATGTGGTGTTTAAAATCATTAGTAGTGTATTGCACCTCATGTGTGTACGTTGCTATCGGACGAGTTTGTGTGACGCGTGTTCGCTTTAAAATGCGTATCAATGCAGGTATCGAATATGCGAACTACGGGTACACTAAGAAACTTGACTAATTCACATTAGGATGACTAGTTAATCAATTAAAAAAGGTAATGTAACCATTGGCTAAATTGATTAAAATAAAACAATAGGCTATGACGTACCTCGAAATGCATGCCAAGATGCGGGTCATCGAGTGTCGTGTAGTCAAGGGTTAGTCGGATCACAAAATTTGTCAATTTGGTGAATAAAAACACTAACCATATGCATTATAATGGGCCTAAGCTAATGTGATTAAATCAAATAAATCAAAGGCTTAAAGTTTGGTTAATATATTGGAATCATAGGATTTTCCTAGAGATATGTATTGATACGTCTAGGAACCATGTGAGTAGCCAATTAGTATCACTTGGATTGAGTTAGTGGGAGTTAGTGGGATAAGTGGCAAGGTGTGGAACATTAGATGAACTTCGGGATATGTAAAAACATGCAGATCAATGGCTAGAAATAAAACACTCCTAATATATAAGATCAACACATGCAAATGAAACCATTTTCATCTACAAATCTTGGAGAAGAAGAAAGTTGTTGGAGAGAAGAAATAGAGGGTTTGGTGACTGAAATTTAAATATCTAGGAGAATTTGAACCAAATTGACGGTGACTTCAAGCTAAGGATTCAAGCTAGCAATGATATTTACAAGGTATAAATTTCATGTCTTTCTTCAATTCCAATTTCATTAAAATGCATGTTAAAAACCCTTAATTCTATCAATATAGATGGTCATTATAGTTGTCTTGGGTTTATTGGGAGTAATTGAGGTCAAATAGGTTCATGGTAAGCAAGAACTTTTTGATTCGGATCAAGATTTGATGTTTAGATTATGGTATTTTTCGTACATTTTGGGTCATTGGAGAAGCCGATGAATAAAGTTGTACCCACAGAGATGTTCGTACTCACGAGAGGTCTGTACCCTTCGGGACATCTCTGTACCCATAGGGACGTCTATACTCACGTAAATGTCTGTATCCACAGGGACGTCTGTACTCACAAAGACATCTGTACCCATTGGGACGTCTGTACCCATAGGGACGTTTGTTCCCACGGGGACGTTTGAAACCACAAGAATTGTGATTGTAATTTTATTTTAGTTAAGCAATAAAACATATATCTAAACACCAAAAATTTATCAAATCTACACTAAAGAGTTAGGAGTTGATAGGCGGGTGTGGGGAATGAGGTCGGGGTCTCTGTAGGGGCTTAACAAGCAAGATTTTGGAGCGCGGATTGAGTTGCGTAATCCCATTGGAATGACTCACAAAACTCATAGTTTTATTTTATCGATATCGTATTACATGTGTGATTGCAGGTGGGCACACATGGGGTTTCACTCTATTTCGGTTTGCGTATATATTGGTTGTGGCTAAATCGCTTGCATGAGTTACTTGTGTTTAATGCTCGTATTGATGGCGATATAATATATCTACGACCGTCGGGAGGGGGATTTAGGGTGTTCCCTTGACTTGAAATAACGTCTAGAGGGGTTCATCCGCTTAACCGTAGTTGGGGTTTAGTCACTATAAGCCTTTGTAAGTATATACGTGATTCCTTTTCGATTTTATCCATTATTGTTGGTTTAGGTCAAGGTTTTCTCATGATTATACGGATGTGTACTTATTAATGCTTTATTTCTGAGCATGTTTAGTTGGTATGTGCTATTTATTTATCGCTAATGTTTTTGCTTGTCGTGTGCTGCCTACATTCATGAGAATATGGCTTACTGTTGTTAGGAGTTATATTCGCATGTCTCGTAGTTTATTGATTTTATTTTATGAATATTATGTGGACTTCTCTTGGCATTTTACTCACTGCACTCGTCACTTTATTTGTTGGATGGCCGAGTGCAAATTCTTCGACGAGCAAGAGCAAGGGCAAGGGCAAGGGCAAGGAAGTATTAGGCGACTACTTCTAAGATAGTGACGCTAGCTTGTGTGTGACTACGTATGTACGTATTTATATTTTTGTCGGGTTTTAGGGATTGTAGAACACTTATTACATGTATATGGAACCTTTGTTATACCTATGTCGCCTTGATATATACATGGTATTTTTTGACGGGTTTTTCACTACTTAGGATTATTAAATGTTGCATAATTTACTCGTTTAAAACTTTCACCGTAAAAATTTAATTATAACTTGATAAATCGATTAACAGGCTAATGAAATCATTAATGTTTATATGGATATTAATTAGCTATGTTAGGGTTAAATGGAAAAGTGTAAGCAACTAGTTAGGTCGCGGGCGTCAAGGATAAGCGGCCATGACGTGGCGGGGTTTGGTGACGTGGAATGCGACATGGCGGGTCCTAAGGCGGCTCGGAAGTTTAGGACGCCACGATTGGCATCAAAGCAAGGTCCAAAGATAGGAAAGGAAGCGTAGTTGTCTCTAACCCGATACCAATGCCACGGTTTGGTATTAAAGCAAGGTCAAGCCTATGGGAGGAAGCGTAGTTGTCCTTAACTCGATACCAACGTCACGCTTTGGTATCGAGCAAGGTTCGATGAAGCCTCGGAGTAGTTTAAATAAAAGGGAATAAAACTTAAACAAATAGACATTAGATGTGAAAACCCGAAGATCCCGACCTAGAACCCCTGTTGGGAAGCGGACTTGAGATGGGTAGTGATAGGTTTATATACGTGTTATATTTTTTTTTATATATGATATACGTATATATATCGAGGCGATTTGGAGCACGCTTCTCGATGCGATCATGGACGGACAATTTACTATGCCTCATAAGATCGGACAGAGTAGCGATTTAGCTAGGGATTCCCTATTACGCCAAGTGTAGAGGATCGACTTTCGGCTAAAAAGACTTATATGGTGAGGTACTATGGTTGTTATAGGACCGATCGCTAGTGTTGATAATACTTGCTACAACATTAACATCACTAGAGAGCTAGTAGCGATTGATGTACCTATGGGGATAGTCGTCGCCTCGGTTGTTTCCACGACACCGCTTGAGATAGTAGCTGCAGAGACACGAGACAGAGAGAGCTACAACGTAGTCGTTCCACTAGAGACACCGACTCCTACGCCACCACCACGACTACGGATCGGACGATCGCCACCACTATTACCGTTACTACATCGGGATTCGTCTTGGCTCCGGGGTGAAGATGTTGAAGGAGTTCATGAAGTTTCAACCAGGCTTATTCTATGGAGGCGGTGACATTGAGGCTACGGGAAGTGGTAGTATCCCATCAACTTTTTCATAAGTTTCGACGAGGAATGATGATAGCGTCTAGGCGCGGTTATCTAGAACATGTTTAAGAGGCCACGCAATAATCTGGTGGACCACGTATCGGGATACCCACCTAGAGCCGACGACATGGGCTAAGTTTAGAGAGTCATTATATGATCGCACATACCCATAGATGGGAGAATGAGATTGAGGGATGAGTTTTTAACCCCGAGAAAAGGTAACCGGACAACGATATATTATATGGATCGATTTCGGTATCTACTTCGGTTCGCTATGGATGTGGCTAAGATCGAGCGACTAAGATATACTATTTCACATGAGGGGGTGATGATAGGATTACGAGGTAGTAGTGGCATCTGAGCGCGTACTCGTAGGAGATATTTGATCGAATTTTGGCACACGAGACCTTCTTGATGGAGAGAGAGGGTATGCATATTACTAGGTTAGAGGTATATACAAGACAGAGTTCTAGACGAAGAGACAGATATATCGGGATGATAGAGAGAACGTAAACTACGGTCAAGATCGTAGGGATAAAGATCAAGTAGCCGAGCCTATGTTGTGCCGTATTGGCGGCATCGGCTGCTTGAGATAACTATAGGACTAGGGAGGCGGGGACTGGAGATCATAAGGTCGGGCGGAGTTCGGGATATGGTTATTCGACTGCATGTTGGCTTTGTGGGCAAGATGGGCACATCAATAGGGATTGTCGCAAGAGATCACTGAATCCATCGGTGGTGACACCGGTGCATACACGAGAGCGGTGCACGTGGTGACGAGCCGAACTGGAGATGTCCCGCGAATGGGTTTAGGGTATCCGATTTTAAATTCTTAATAATTATAGTTTAGGTTTATGTATGCATGGTCGTACGGTAGTAGATTATATATGTATGATGGCTTATTATTGTTTTATGGCATGGGATTGTCATAGGTCGTAGCATGACATGAGATTGTTATGGTGAGTAAGAGTAGGTCGTGGCATAGCAACGGATTGTCATGGTATGTTATGTTGGTTAGGACTATTATGTTGGGATACATGATATGAGAGGTTTACAATTACGGTGTTAGGTAATCTGGGTTAGGAAACTTGAACACGGAAATCAAACCGAGAATATGTTGCGAGAGATGTTGGAAAGAAAGTAACTAGTTTTGACCATCTTGGCAACATGTGCCTATATTTCGGGGTAACACTACATTCCCTCCAATAGGTGTAGTGGGGTGTTCAAGGGATTGTAGAAAGGTACTATCAAGGTGTGAGGTTTAGTCACACGAGGATAGGTTAGATGAACAAGAACTTATTGAAGATTTAAATTTTGGGGACGAAATTCTCCTAGTTACGAAGAATTGTAACGACCTAAATTAATTAAACTAGGATTAGCGTTAATCTCGGGTATTAACGATCGTAATTCGGGCGTTATGTGGATAACTCGATTAACTTGGACACGAGAACCGAGGGAATAAATTATTTGTGAATGGTGGTTATGTATATGTGGTGTTTAAAATTATTAGTAGTGTATTGCACCGCATGTGTGTACGTTGCTATCGAGACGAGTTCGTGTGACGGTGTTCATCTCGAAAGGCGTGTCAATACGGGAATCGGGTAGGCGAACTACAAGTACACTAGGAAACTAGACTAATTCACATTAGGATGACTAGTTAATCAATTAAAAAAGGTAATGTAACCATAGACTAAGTTGATTAAATTAAAATAATAAGCTATGGCGTGTCTCGAAATGCGTGCTTGAGACACGGTACATCGAGTTGCGGGTAGTTAAGGGTTAGTGGGATCATAAAATTTGTCAATTTGGTGAATAAAAGCACTAACCATCGTATTATAATGGACCTAAGCTAATGTAATTAAATCAAATAAATCAAGGCTTATAGTTTGGTTAATAAATTGGAATCATAGGATTGTCCTAGAGATATGTATTGACACATCTAGGAACCATGTGCGTAGCCAATTAGTATCACCTAGATTCAGTTAGTGGGAGTTTGCGGGATAAGTGGCAAGGTGTGGACCTTTAGATGAACTTCGGGATACGTTAAAACGTTGAGATCAATGACTAGAAATCAAACACTCCTTAATATATAAGATCAACACATGCAAATGAAACCATTTTCATTTACAAATCTTGGAGAATAAGAGAGTTGTTGGAGAGAAGAAATAATAGGTTTAGTGGTTGAAATTTTGAGATCTATGAGGATTTGAACCAAATTGATGGTGAGTTCAAGCTAAAGATTCAAGCTAGCAAAGACATTTACAAGGTATAAATTCCATGTCTTTATTCAATTCCAATTTCATTGAAATGCATGTTAAAAACCTTAATTCTATCAATATAGATGGTCATTATAGTTGTCTTGGGTTGAATGGGAGTAATTGAGGTCAAATAGGCTCATGGTAAGCAAGAATTTCATGATTCAGATCGAGATTTAATGTTTGGATTATAGTTTTTTTGTGTGCATATTGGGATGTTGGAGAAGATGATGAACAATGTTATACCCACATAGATGTTTGTACTTACGAGAGAGGTCTCACCACACGTGGACGTCTCAGTACTCATGAAATGTCTGTACCCACGGGACATCAGTACTCACAGAGACGTCTATACCCACGGGGACGTCAGTACCCACGGGGACGTCTGTACCTACGGGGACGTTTAAAACCACTAGAATTTTGATTATTATTTTATTTCAGTTATGCAATAAAATGGATATCTAAACACTAAAAATTTATCAAATCGACACCAAGGACCTAGGAGTTGATAAGCGGGAGTCGGGAACGAGGTCGGGGTCGGTTTAAGGGCTTAACGAGCAAGGTTTTTGAGCGCGGATTGAGGTGCGTAAACCCATTGGAATGCCTAATAGAATTTATGGTTTTATTTTATCGATATTAGATTACATGTGTGACTACTTTGGTGGGCACACATGGGTCCTATTTCGATTTGAGTGTATATATTGGTTGTGGCTAAATCGTTTGCACGAGTTATTTGTGTTTAATGCACGTATTGATGGTAGTAGAATATATCTACGACGTCGGGAGGATTTAAGGTGTTCCCTTGACTTGAAATAACGTCTGGAGGGGTTCATCCAATAACCATAGTTGGGGTTTAGTCATTGTAAGCTTTGTAAGTATATACGTGATTCCTATTCGGTTTTATCGATTCTTGTTTGGTTTAGGTCGGTTTTCTTACGTGATTATAAAGTTTGTGTACTTATTAATGCTTTATTTCCGAGCATGTTTAGTTGGTATGTGTTGTTTATTTATCGCTAATGTTTTTGCCTATCGTGTGCTTTGCCTACATTGATGGGAATATGACTTACTATTGTCGGGAGTTATATTCGCATGTCTCATAATTTATCGATTTTATTTTATGAATATTGTGTGGACTTCTCTTGGGATTTTACACTTTGGAATCGTCATCTTTGTATTTGTTAGGTGGCCGAGTGCGATCCTTTGACGAGCAAGGGCAAGGGCAAGGAGGTATTGGGCGACTACTTACGAGATAGTGACACCACTCGTGTGTGACTACAATATGTATGTATTTTTATTTTTGTCGGGTTTTGGAGAGTGTAGAACACGATTACATGTATATGGAACCTTTGTTATACTTATCTTGCCTTGATATATACATGATATATTTTGCCGGGTTTTCCACTACTTAGGATTGTTAAATGTTGCATAATTTACTCGCTTAAGACTTCGATGTAAAATCTCATTATAACTTGATAAATCGATTAACCGACTAATGAAATCATTAATATTTATTTGGAGATTAATTAGCTTAGTTAAGGTTAAATGGAAAAGTGCAAGCAACCGGTTAGGTTGCGGGCGTCAAAATATAAGCGAGCCATGACGTGGCGGGGATTGTTGACGTGGAATGCGACATGGCGCGTCCCAAGGCGCTTTGAAATTTGGGGCCGCCATAGTTTTACTAGAAATTTTTATGTTTTTAAGAGCGATTTATAGACAAGTTCAAAGGAGGATCAAACTAGGAAGTGGGATCAAGCACTAAGTAAGATTTTATCCAATCTCAAGGCTAAGATGTAGTGTGATGGGTTGAAACGCATGAATGCATTTTTGAGTTGAGAAATTCTGATGTGCATAAGGTTTAAATTAATGCCTTTAATGACCAAAAATCTCTTCCCTCATTGTCTAAATTTCAAAATATTGATGCATTTACCACTTTTTTGGGAAAATCCTTATTTTGAGCAAGAACACATGTTTTGAGAATTTCGATGTTCTTGAGGTCGAAATTATTGTTTGAATTGGGATCAATTGAGTGATTTTAATGGTGGTGATGTTTATTGTTATTGATGAGTATTAAATTGTTTTTATTGTTGTTCGTAAAAAATTTAAAAAAGAAGCTAAAATGAGTGTAGAGACAATACACGAGAGGCGCAATGCATGCGTACGAGCCTGACCGAACCAGTCCCATTGAATCGAGCACTCCTCAAGTGGGCCCGACCCCTATTTAATAATTAAAAATTATAAAAATTCAACTAAATACAATTTAAAATAAAAAACAAAAATAAGAAAAATAGATACAAATTATGAAAAATCCAAAAAATTGAGAAAAATATAGAAAATTGGAAAAGAGTTAAAATCTAATTTTGAGGAAATCTTAGGGGTTTTGCACTGATGTGTAACTCGTAAAGCGTGTCGTCACTAAATATTAAGCTAAAAAATATTTATTTTTGGTCTCACATTATAAACCGAATTAATTTGACTCTCAAATAATTAAAATAATATATTTGGACCCCGAGGGACTTAAGAGACTACAATCGGGTGTCGGGTGCACATTTTAAGGTGTGATCGAGACGTTTCGAGGGGTTATTTGTGATTGTTTGAGGTAAATAAACTTATAAGAAACTCTTGTAGAACTCATTTAAATTCTTGTCAAATTTATCATTGTCTTATGATATAAATTGCACCGAGTTTTAGGCTTGCTTATACTCCATTCCCGCGTGTGTACGTGTATGGTCGACGGGGCGGGCATGACACTAATCTAGGCACCCGTAGACGACAATCGAGAGTTGTCGTGTTGTAAGTGTCTTGTTAGCGACTACGCGTGAGACTTGTCTCTACGACTCTAGTAGGTACGAGAAGGAGTTGGCATGAGGCTTGCCTCCGTCACGGTTTCCGCTTGAGAGCGTAGGTCGAAGTCTCCCTTCCGTCCATGGGGTCCTCTTTCTACCGTGAAGTGTTTGGTGGGAAATAAATCGCCAATGGGGACTTCTCGGTTTAGCGAATCCGATCCCCGGGGTTTGCCGTACATTCACCACATATGCATTTAGACTTTGCTTATTCATTTGCGACTTATATTCATGCATTCTTTTCCAATTTTACTTCAATCATCCACATAAATCGTAGCCGTTTTATTTGAGGTTCTTGTGAATACTAAAAAATTTTCTAGAATTTACTCACTGGAATTTGTCATTGTTTTGATGACAAGTTATATATCCTACGACGAGCCGGGGAAGGCGATTTTAGCGATTACCTCTGATCTAAAGAGCTCCCCACTAATAGTACTTGTAGGTGTTTTGTAATTACTTACTGTCTTTTGGGTTATTTTGGGAGACCGTTTATACTCGATACATATATGATATACTTGTGTACATTTGTTACCTTTTTATTACATATATGGTATACTTTTTGCTGGGTTTCCATCTCGTAGGTTTGCTATATATATCAAAACTCATAATTTATTTATTTACATGCCATTAGAAAGACTTTCGCATTTAATAACTACCAAATTGAAATTTTTAACTAATTAAGTTGTAAAAACTCTTGAATTAAGTTTATTTCATAAACTTCTTATTAAGACTTGAAATTGACTAAGTTCTTGCAAAAGTTAAAGAAATGGTGATAGGTTGCGGGTCGTCATAAATAAGCGTGCGTGATGTGACATGACTTAGTGACGTGTTCGGCGACGTAGCGAAGCCCAATTTGTCTTAGAATTTGGGGTCGTCACATAAATGAAAATTCTGGGCTATGAAGAATAAACGAAATTATGCCTAAGTTTTTAAGTAAAGAAATAAAAGACATTGGACGTGGGTGCCTCGAGATGCGCATAGGCACGGGGCACTTGAGTAACCCGATGATTGATGGCTTAGTCGTATAATAAAGATTGATTATAATAGAACCTTTAATTCAACCTATCTAGTTTATCTAATGTGCCTAATTTTCTAACTTATACTAAATTAAGAGAACAAGAAAATATCTTGTGACGACTCCAAATCTCAATGCAAATCGGCACCTCCACGACATAAAAAACGTGACTAAGTCCCGCCACATCATGCACACCTATCGATGACGGACCACGACTTATCCGGTTACTTGCACATTTTTCAATAAACTTTATTCATCATTTTATATTTAAGTGAACTATTTACTTAAGTTAGTCAATTTAGTGATTTAACCAATTTTTTATGAAGTTAAATGGGAATTTATCAATGAAAGCCTTAAATCATTTATATATGAACCTACGGGGTGGAAATTCGCAAAATGATACCATGTATACAAAAAGGTGAATAAGTACAAAACGGTCAATATACATGAATCGACACGTGCGGGCATGTACAATAATTTGCCCTTATATATTATATTTAAAAATTTTGTAGTAATGGCAAGAGAGAATCTTCTCCACAAGGATTTATTAAATTTCTCTAGGAAAAAAGATTTTTAAAGGTTTTTATTATTTTTATTTTCATTTTGTTTTAATTATTATTATAATATAATAATACTTTACTAACGATATTATCTTAACTAACACAATCCAAGTTCACAATCAATCAAATAGATTAAATTCAATAATAAATAAATATATCTAAACAAACATCCAAAACAATGAAACATAAACCCGTTTTGCATTCAAAACATTTAACTCCAATCCATATAGTAATAAGCATATTTTAAAAGTATCATCAATTATTAAATTCTAATCATAAGTAAGTAAATGGCCTTTAGCCAGTCATTTGTTCTCCTTATACCTGTGAAAAATCTACATTTTAATTTTATTGACCTAACCCTTTATTTACACAAAGACATTAACTTCACGTAATAAAACCGCATTAAGCTTAATGAGAACTTTGAACTACTAAATCTAACATTTTCGAAAAGCCACTTCAACATCAGATTAAGATCTCAAATTCACCTAGGACATTTAAATTGTGTTTGCCTTTCAAATAATCATAGTTACTACTTCAAATAGACAATGAAACCATATATCATAATACACATTCTAGACTATTCATGCAATACAAAGATCATGATTAAAATCAATAGATAATAACCTATTAAATTAGTGAATCAAATAATACGATTAGTTTAAAGTGTTAAACACATATTCATCTATTCATAACTAAATTGCAAAACGGATCTAGTTCACGTTCAAACTTTGTTTAGATCAAATAACTACTCACTCATAATCTTAAATAACTTTGCAATAATATAAATATAAGACAATTAAAAATACATTTGAATTAATATACTTTATATCTTCAAGTCTTCTAAAAAAGCAATGAACAATAAAATATAAAAATAAATAATGGACAATGGCTCCAAGTGCAATGTAATTTTGATCTACGTACTCAAGGGCAACTAATTTCGTAACCCAGGGCTTGTATTTATAGTATTCTAAGTAGTAAACATTTCAAACCAACTCAAATAATTTGAAGTTATCTTAAATTCATGAAATCTTATCTAGCGATTCCTAGAGATTTGTGTCCACCGATTTGGTCGTGATTCTATTTCTCTAGGTGTTCTTGGTACAAAAGTCTAGTTCTTCTTTGCTTCCTTAGTGATAATTCTTTGTATACTTCTTCCACTAGATTAATTTCTTCATAATCTTCCCTTTTTCGTTCATTTCTTCATATTCTCCATTTATTACCTGAAATAACAAAAACAAGAGAAAACCCCGTGTAATATAGTCTTTTACATTTAAAACCATTGTAAAATGAACTATAAAACATGTCTTATTATTGACTTATCAAATACTCCAAAACTCAACACTTTGCCGTCTGAGCAAAGGAATGTTCTCAATCATATTCTCTTTTCTTTTTTCATTATGATTTCATAATCATATACTCATATTTTTAAACGAAATGATCTTAAAATATAAAAAACATACTACCTTCATAAAAATAAGAATCATGATAGAATATAAAGAACTAAAGAATAACCATTTATTTGACAACTCAACCTCCTAATTGTGCAACACACCTCAAAACTCAAAGTTAAACCAATCACTAGGATTAAGGCATTACATATGTTTTCTTAATCTCCACGACAAGTATCAAGCTTATGATAACTAATATAGAATCTCAATATACAAATATTGCCAAAATAAATCTCATTTTCAAACAATATTTAAAATATCACCACAATTAAA
Organism: Stephania cephalantha; assembly: GCA_039657325.1. Lineage (NCBI taxonomy): Eukaryota > Viridiplantae > Streptophyta > Magnoliopsida > Ranunculales > Menispermaceae > Stephania > Stephania cephalantha. The sequence continues at coordinate 9,643,955 of CM077579.1, forward strand.
GTCGATAAGAACTTTTATTCACTAATAATTATCATTTCATATTCATTTGTTTGAATAAAAAGATATACTTCACTTAGCTTAGCTATAAGCACTCAAGCTAATTTTTTTATTTGAAGAGTTTTCATCAACTTCCTTCTAATTTCTTATTTATATATTTCTTCTTCAATCATGTAAATTCACTTTTTTTTATATTGTATTCCTATGTTTTTCTTTGCTTCATTTCCTTTGGAATCCGTTATTCTTTTTTATAGAAATTATTCCTCACATTTTTCCCACCTCTATATTCTTTGCTCCATTTCCTTTGGAATTTGTGGGTGTCTCTATTTTTTCATCATTTTTTTTTTAAACTCTTGTTAGCTCTTCTCACTTTTAGTTTAGTCAAGGAAGTACTCTTTCCAACTAAGTAAAGTTTATTGACAATTTCCTATTTTCTCTACAGTTGTGTGATAAACTCTTTTTAACACATATATAAATATAAAAACTTGATCAATAATATTTGTATAACAAGATTCTTTGAAATCTATCTTGTTTATCTTGCATTATCGTTTCGATCTTCTACGCATTATAATTTTTAACACAAAGTAATCGATCCCCTCTAAAACCCTATAGTGCATACATAATCTAGGTTAAGTCAAATAGGGTATAACAATTCATTTCCATCATAAAATTTCTATTTTAATGAGTAATAATAATTTATTACTTCCATTTCTATTCAAATCCAAATTATATTCATATACCTAATTAAATAAAGTAAAATGAAATGGAAAAATATAACCTTTATGTGGATTTTTTTGGAAAATCCATAATGTTCAACTAGATTCTACCTCTCGTTTCTTTCATATTTCACTTCTTCATACTTCACTTCATCTAAGACCCCTCAAACTCATTTCAAATCTTATCCTCAAGGTTTAAAAATTAAGTCAAATTTTTCAATAAAAATAAAAATACCTCGTGAAGCATAAGCGAATAAATTAAATAATTAACTAACATAAGAATGAATTGAATAAATAAAGACAATTTTAACATATCCAAGCATAAATGCATATAATAAAACACATCGTGAAATCATACCAAAGCGATTGTAACAAATTGTGAATGTATACCACATAAATCAAATCAAAGTATTACAAACATAGACCTCACATGAATAACACCCTGGAAAAGATTACATATAGAAGAAAAATCTAAAAACCACCGTCCAGACGTTGCATCGTCACCATCATCCCCATGATCGTCGTCGTTGGGAATGGTAGCTCGCCTCGAATCATATATAGGGTAGTCTACTCCATCCATCGGGTTATATTTAGTAAAGACTCTTTAGTTAGACATTGATATCCTCAATTGGAGTTATGGAATATGAATGTTAGCTTCCCGCTTTGAGTCTTCCTGGTCATGCGTTGCTCGATCCATAGATGCTTCGAGAAATCTCGCATTGGTTCTTGAACATGAACTCTTGATGTCTATCAATTCTCATCCGATTATGAAAAATTTTCCTCATCATGGCCATTTTTGTATCCTTTGCCTTTACGCCGCTGAAGTCCTCTATAAGTGGCTCGTGCTCTGGTTTGTCCGCTCATGGTATGCGCGATGAGTATCCTCTAAGTTTCTTTGGTTATCTCATTCGCCTGCTCTTCTCTCTATGGTCTTCTCCTTTATGTGGCATTTCTATCCGGTTCCTCCTCTGAGACAATATATTCCAAAGCATTTTTTTGCTTTTCTTAATGACATCGTCAATGATGGTCTTGTCCAGGAATACATCAAATTCAAACTCTCTCATTAAAACTCGATCATGCTTGCGAAATTAGTAACCATAAAGGGAAAAAGGCAAATCCTCCATTTTTCTAGGTGGTCATTGCGTTCCTAGTCAATTCATAGATTATTCGGCCAACGTCAATGTTCCAGGATCCCTTGGACTATGTGCTATAGGAGAGCTGCTCTATAGTTTACTATGTCGTAATGTTGTAAACTAGGTCAGTAGGCTTGCGTTCAAGAAAAAGCTTCAAGCTTTGGTTGTTTTCCTAACACTTGGCTTGTATGTGTTTTGGGTACCTATTTAAATCAAAATGGAAACCATCCCTGTAATAGCTTCTAAACCATTCTTAATGGTTTCGTGGGAAAATCCTGTCTATACGTGTATTCAAGTTTAAGGTACTCATTATTTTGTCTCAAATGAACTTCCAATAAACCATAATACCGATTTATTCTTTCGGGTGAGTATTCACTGGTCTTTGATTGTGAAATCGCAAGAATCACGGCTCGATTGTAGTAATAATGTGATCAACTTATGTTGATTATGGATATCGTCCTCAAAGAAAGGTTTATATGGACATTATTCACTTAGTTGAGTTCGCTCTATTATTAAGAAGATCTCTTTTTAGTTGGTTTGAACTAAACTACTCTATTCTAAAAAAATGTAAAATAACTTTTTACTCTTATATTAAGAAGATTCTTAGTTCACAACTTCACCTATGTAATAAATTACTATGTTTTTCAACTCATACTTCATCTCCTTTATGTGTGTATAATACTCAATTTGAATAGATAGATTTTTTTAAGATTCACTTCAATCTACTATCGTGGTGGAAAAGATCCTAATATGCAAACTAGAACTTCACCCATCGGTGTGAATAACGTAAGTTCGACATATAATTAAGTTTCAAATCTTTAGATTCATAACCACTTAAGTTTACTATTCACTCCTAAAACCTCTATTCAATAAACGCATGATCAAGATGTTCATAGCATTACGTATAAAATCAATACAAATTCTAACCATTGCACTTTTTGTACTTTATAATCTATTGATACTCTCTTTAGCATAACATTCATATCATAGGATCCATTGATCCCTAAGATAAAAAACTACTCACTCATTATCAAAAATCAACATACACATCATGCTATTCGTTGCAATCAAAGAATGAAATAAATAACTTCAATTAAATCAAGGAAATAATACCGAATAACCATACGTGGAGTCTTCAATGTCTTCTCCTTCAAAACTCTTCTTAATACTCAAGAACAATGTAAACTATGCTAATTGGTGGTAATATATTGTAATGTATGATGATTGGTGCATTTACCATGTTTCAATACCTATTTATACCCTTTAAAGACTTTATAATACAATTAAAAAACATAATTAACAATTCCAAATAAACTAGAATTTTAAACTTTATATTTTTATGTCCCGGCATTGACAATAAGTGTCCCACGCTGTGTGTGTTAAGCTACGTCACCGCCACAACTTTCGCCATTTTATGTGAATTTTCCCTCACAAAGATGCTTAACACCCTATGTTCATTGTCCCGATGTCGTGCGTATAACACCACGGCGCCGCCACCGTGTGTTGACTCCACTACACCACTCTTCTTGTCTTCTCTCCTTCTCCACGCCTTGCCCACACCTTGTACACTCTTCCCACGGTGACAAGCCTCCATGGAACGACGCCAAGTGTACTTTTGTGCATTTTCTCCTCATTTCGTCATGAAATTACTCATTTGTTTCTTTTATATCTTGTCTCGCTTGAAAACACATAAATACCGTCAATTAGAGCTCATTCCAGGATATTTATAGCAAATATACTACTTAACTAACCCTATGTATAAGTCTAATTAAACACTTGTCAAATACCCAAAACTTCGATTTTGCACGTCCCGAGCAAAAATGTATTCTACTAAGTACTCTTACTACTACTACTACTACTACTACTACTACTACTCATTTTACATAGTTCATGGAGTATCCTTTAATTCAAACATGTTCAAGTTAATAATTCACTCAAGAGTTTTTCTTTGCAAAAACTAATATTTTCAAAAACATGTAGCTTTAACAACACATATAATTCACAACAAAAACATTACTACTCACAAGGTTATGTCACGTCGACACTCAAGTAACAAGTGTATAATCTCATGATTTCTCATTAAGCTCAAGAATTCACTAAGAAGCATACATCATACTAATTTTGTAGACTTTAGTACTTTAAGAGTCCATAGGACTTAATATAGTTGGAAAGAAAACTGAAATTAACTAAGTTACATGTACTCGAGCTAAATCTTTTAATTTGAAAAGTTATAGTATAACTTCCGCTTTTCTTTCTTTATATATATGTCTTTTCTTTTTTTTTCCTCATATTTTCTAGTTGTATAGTCCCCGCTCTTTTTCATATGGATTATGCTTTTCTCTTTTTTAACTATCAAGTTCTCTCGCTCATTGTTCTCGTAGAACTTATGATACTCTCTATTTTATTTAAAACTCTTGTTATCAATTCTCACTTTCACTCTATTAAGCAAGTTTTAACTCCAACTTTTCATTAAAACCCATGCCTATCTCTTCCCTTTTTAGTACTAAGTCTTTATTTACTTCATACTCAAATAAGATTCATACTTATTATAGAATTCTTTAGAGATCGAAGTTTTTTCACAAGAAGTGTTCTAGTATTCTTTTTGCTTTTGTTTCAAGTTCGTGGTCTTCCTTAACTCTAGTTTTCTAATCATGAAACTATACCGTTGCTTGCTACCTTTTTTATTTTTTTCAAAAATTTGATAATACTCTTTTTCAGTTTCATATATATAAGATACTTTTATTCTTACTCATCCTCAATTAAAGACATGAACTTTGTAAATGAATTATTTATTCATTACATATTACTATATATAACCTAATCTATACTACTTATACACTTTCAAATAATAAGTAAATGAAAAAAGAATAACTACCATTCTTTCCTCTTTAACTGTTTCAAAAATAAAATTTTATGATAATACCCGCATTGTTTGTCCTTATTTCATCATTTCTTTCCACTTCCCATAGTGCCTTGTTGATGCCCCAAACTCAAACCAAACCTTGTCCCCAAAGTTTAAAAATAAGCCTGAAACATACAAACACTAATCACACAAACATAATAATAATAGTTTAAGATCTAAACATAAAAATTGATAAGCATAAAATTTAAACAACTAATAAAGTGACAAAATATCCTAAATGTAAAATAATCAATATAAATGTATCGCTCATCTTCCCAAGGTCTAGATAAATTTTAAGATTCAGATCGTAAGGCTATCATCATCATTACATCATCATCATCATCATCATCATCATCATCATCATCATCATCATCATCGATCGATCCAGGAAAAGGTGGTGTCAAAGGACACTCCACCTTTCTCGCTCTACACCGTGTCGGGATCAAACATGAAGTTGGTGCTACTCTTTGGAAGGCCAATAGACCTATCGGTAGATCTCAATCGTTAGCTTTTCTCGTATCTAGCTATGCCCCACCGATGATCTACAAATAACATGAAATTACGATGTCCATTCAAATCGTCTTGCTCATATCTCAACAAGGCTTCATGATACGAGCTCTATCCTCTCTATATCATCTCCTCATCTCAATAATCTACAACCTGCGCTATCGTGGAGTCAAGTCTTCTTGTGTTGGTGAAAGTGGTAAAAAAACCTAAGGACCATCCAAGTCATGCTCTCCTATCGGTGGGTCTACAAACTTGTAGCCCTCAAAGCAAATCCCTGTTGGTGATCCTCATCCTCTCGGTATCCTTCATTATGCAACTCTTGGGCCAACTCCACTGGCTTCTTGCTTGTTGTTGTTGCATGATCCTCTTGCTCCTTGGCCAACTAATCACCTTAAGTCTGTCTCTCTCGCCTCTCTCTCTCATCCTCATAGTCATGGTATCCAGTTAGTGATTTCAAGGTTAGCATAAACTCATCATCTATTGTTGCTTGACCTCTCAGTACAAAATTTTTCATCTTGTATCAATTTCACTCGGCCTTCAAGCATATTTGGGTTATTAAGATTGGAAACAACAATTTGTCTTTGTCTTTCTCGATCATGATTAACTCTTTTAAGTTCTTATAAATGATCTCACTAACATTGATCCTCCCATTTTTATGATCTCATACAAACAAGCCACCTTGGGATTGTTGATCTCCCCACGATGAGTGGTCGAGTATAACAAAGTAACTAGAAAGTGTTGCCACAATCTCTAAACTCTCCTCAAACTCCCCTTCTTAATGTGCTTCGACGCATTCTCGGATCCCATTATCCATCCTTGTTGTCCTCGGACAACCAATGCTCTCTAATGACTCTAAAAGGATATAGATTATAGGGTCTCTCATACAAATAATCGACAATGTCTGTGGTTCACCATTCATTCTCAAATATTCTAATCCATAGATGGTGTTTATTGAATGATCATTAAATAGGACTATTACTCCTCTCACCTTCACTTGGTCAACTTTCTTAGTAAACATCGCATTGGCATATAGCTCGTACACTATTTCACTCACTCCATTAACCTTATTCTCCCTATAGTCTTGAGTGAAATGCTCCCAACCTCATTGCCTAATGAAGTTATTGACTCTCTTATCATATTTAGCTGGTAGGTTTATTCCTCTTTCGCAAATGAACTTCTTACTCCTAATGGACTCATATTTCTCCTTGGCCTCTCTACTAATATAAAACTTAGACTTAAAAAGGCCTCGAGGCATCCTCATTTAGATATCTTAAGAATGATGACTCATTATCATTTGCCTTTGCTTCACTAACTTTACTCACTCGCCTTCTTGTTCTTTCCATTATCTAAAAAATTCATACAACGTAACAATTCACAATCGGTCTTCAAATCACCCAAAATCAAAATCTTCATCCACAAGGCTCATTCACATGCCAAATAATTTAAAAGACATACTAAGTCACCATAAGCCACATTGATGCTCTAAATCTACACAACTTAAAATTCATATCCAACAACCTAATTTTCACAATTCATGCAATTTCATCAATAGTATCCAAAAATTTCAAAGCATAACTAATGAGATTGTAAAAATACCTCAATGTCGACTACTTTCCAAAGTATAGATTACTCCTCCAAGCTTCTATTAATCAAAGACCGCTCTTTTTGCTAACAAAATAAAACCATATTGATATCTTGAATCAAATATCCAAATCAATGCCCTAGCTCTCCTCCTTATGAAAATCTACAACGTAGCTTCATTTTTCATTTTATCACTAGGAACACTATTTTCTCACTTAAAACTGCTCAAACTTAGGTTCTAGAGGGATGTATGCTTAGTTTGTGGTTTATGGACTGGCTTTATGTGTGGAAAATATGGGTTGAAATGGGTTTAAAACCCCTCTCCTTGACGTCGACGCCGACACCATCCCTTATAGGGCACGACGCCACTAAAGTGTGGCCACGCCGTCGAGGTCATTATGAGAGATTTTACTGCATGACTTGGCGCCATCCAGGCACCGTCCTTGTTAGTCCACGACGCTATGTGTGTATACACACGCTCGTCAATCGATCTGTCCCCATAAATCACAAATTTTCCATTAACTTCTTATTGGCGCTCTCCCGCTCGTGTATTACTACACAAGGCATCATGGAAATGTGAAATACCTTGTATATGTAAGAATTTCATAAAACTTACTCGTGACTTGTCAATGTACCTAACCTTAACTACTCTAACTCTTTTGCTCATTTACGCTCTTTCCGTCTTCTTCATTCCAATGAAATGCCACCCGACAAATGGTCTTTTCCTATACATTTAGCACAAAACTTTCAAACGTTAGAAAATTACTAAAATGATTGAATTTTCCTACCTACCATAAATAAATAAATAATTTAAATCCAAAAACTAAAATTAAAAACCCATGGGCTACCTCCTAGTAGCGCTTCATTTAACGTCCTTAACCCAACGCCTTTTCGCCCTTTTGTCCCTCGTCTAAATTGAGACACTCCATTTGTAGGTCCGAGATAACAATATCTCTCCCATTTGGATGTACTTCTTGCCCTTCAACAAAGATAATCTTCTCGCTATCATCATCCTATTCGACACTCATTGTGATCACTTTCTTCCTCGTGTCTAAGATCGCATTGTTGTGTTCAAAAATGGCCGCCCAAGTATCATATACACATCATCATCTATATCATGATCCATAATCTCAAAATCAGTGATAAATATGAATATATCCACTTTCACATGCACATTCAAGACTCTCCCTATTGTTAGTACTTGAGTTACCATCCACTACTTGCAAGTCTGTTATATCGGGACAATTGATCTTCAAATCCGCTTGTAACATGTCTTTGATAGGCATTACATTGAATCTAGCTCGCATATCACACAAGATGTTTGTAAAACGTAAATGACTTGTTACCTTAAACTGGTGATTAGTGTTAATCCAAATTCTAATTAACCCGAGTTAGGCTCGTGGTTAAGTCTCAAAGCGTACCTCGATTAGCGTGTGCTTGTGTTTATATAATGGTTTGTGTTTGTTTGGATTGTTTATAGATTTTATAGGTTTTAGTATGATAGAGAATTTATATACAAGCCTATAATCGAAAATACATAAATAGACAATAAATAGCCGGTACACCAAGTGCGATGAAGGGGTAGTAGAATGAATATGCACACCGAGAATACTCAAAGGCATGTCCAATGATTTTATTAGCGAGATAATACATAAAGTATATATATATATTTATATATATATTTGATATATAAATATATATATATATATATATATATATATATATATATATATATATATATATATATATATTAAAAACCATAAGTTAGTTTGAATTATATGGATCGTTGAATTTTCACAAGAGGAGCGTAAGCGTAAGTGTTGATGGTGTCAACACGTATGTCATCTTAAGGAGTATCATGTTAGCAGATCAATCATTCGATCGGTCTTGATATTTAAACTAAAAACCTTATACTTATCTTATAATTCAATCGTTCGAGTGAGAGAAAAGGTTGAGGGTTTTGATTCGATCTTAAGAGATCATTGAAGGAGGTAATTCAATGTGAATTAAGGAGCTTAAATGATTGGAAAACTAGAGATCATCACTTTGGTAAGTTTAGTTTTCATGTTTTTGAAGTTCATTTTGATAGTAGGTGATGAAATCTCGGTGAATTGCGTTGTTTGATGACCGGAAATGGTTTGTCACCTCACTAGAGGTCATCCCGATGAATTTCTGAATGTTGGATTTTATTGTAACGATTTGTGGATGGAATAGTGGTCGTCGCCCCGTGTATTGTCAAAACATTATAAGGTGGAGCACGCTCCATCTAGTAGAGGAGCACGCTCCCTTCATCAATGAGGATGAACTTAGCCTAAGCTGGAACGCACTACACCTACGAGGAGTGCGCTCTCACCTTAAAAAATAGTAAATAAGTTGAGTTTTGATTAGGACTTGTTAAGGACTTAGGGGATGAACTGTAGAGATTCTAAATATAGGTTATTAGACCTACATTGATCACAAATGATTTATTATAAGTGCTTTGGATCCCCGGAAAGCGTGAGAGACGCGAAAAGTTATGGAATTTGGAATGAAAACCTAAGTCGAGGTGAGTACGAGACTCGGTTATTTATCAATGTTGTCTGGCTATCTTAGTATATGTAGTTTATATAGTTTATGGGCTGAAATGAGGGACTACGTATACCGTGATGTTTTAAATAAATGGAAAACAGTGTCTAATGTGATCCATGAGAGTATCTCATGAGAACTAAGACCAGGTTGTATAGGATGCGAGGATAATCTCCCAGTCTATACGTAACTCCTACTCAGATAGGTTGTGTGGGTTACATATTCACTAAAGGGTTTCGGATAGGACCATTGGGCATTAATGGATTGACTTGACAACATATCGGCCAATGTGTTGGTCTAGTAATCACATTAATTGTGTCAATGGGTAATCGACCCTACTTTTATAAATAAAATGAGAATCACGGTGTAATATTCATTGACAATTGATTTGTATATGTTATTTATTTAATTATATGCTTTCCATATTCTTGTTAATTAACATTGGTGCATATTGTATTGCATAATGTTCTTGATTATTATATGGAATGTTGATGGCTTTGTGAATCCTTACTTATCGAGCAAGTTGAAGCACTCACCCCCAAATTTAATATTTCGTGCTCGCAACCTAGCGTTTCGAGATAAGGGCAAGGAGAAGATTTATGAGTCTTAAAATCTTTTGTACGGTGTAATGAATCTTTTGTACGGTGTAATGAACCTTCTTGTGCATATATACACTATTTGATATGTTTTGTTGTATATAAATAGGTTGAGAGGTTTATAAGTGGGGTTTTGGTTTTGATAAATTCTATATTTCGTATATTGTTTAATTATTGAAAAAGTTTTAATTTTCTACGACATATACTTTGTATTATTTATTTGATATCGATATATAGGTTGAGTTTATCAGGTACAAACGGAGAGGCTGCTGGCTTTAGTTAAGTCTGGCTGGGTTACCGGGGCTTAATTAGGGTTTCAGGATGAATATCGCCCTAATCAGGATAGGGGATGCTATAGCCTGGTATCAGAGCCTACATCAAATCCTAAGGTTTATCACTTTTAAATTTAGTGGTAACTTTGATACAGTTTGGTATCATAGAGAAGGCTCTGACCTTGATTTAACTTTCAAATTGTTTTCGAAGTGAAAACATATTCCTTGGTCTTGAAAAACTTAGTTTATTGACTTAGAGAGTTGTCTCGAGTTATAAATCGGCTAAGGGTATGATAAACGGTTTTATCATGTTTTGGGGGGTGAAAATGAAAACATTATTATACGTTATTTGTCACGCCTATTATTATTTATTGTATACTTGTTCTCCTCGAATGTTACATAATGATCTTAACTCTCCTTTGACTTCGGTACCTAATGGCGAATCAAGAAGAGGGTTCACAAAGGCCTGGACCCCAAGGTAACAAGGAAACTAAGGACCAATAGAAATCTAGAATGAAACAAACAAATGAAGGAATTTATAGAGTCTTAAGTGAAACTCATGGCTATACTCGATGGCTCGAGATGGGACAACCAAGATAATGGCGACTTGAGGCACAACTTGCAACCAATCCAGGTTAGAAAAACTAAGGGAGGAGTCGACACAATGAGCGGCTCCAACTCAACCGGCTTTAGCACATATTCGAAATCTTGAAAATAGTCAAGCTAATGGCGGTGCCGGTGGATTATGAGAAGGTTACATTTCTCAAAACTGGTAAGGAATTCATGAAATATGATATTATGAGACTCGATGGCACAATGAAAGAAGGGTAGTGAGACCTAGGTATTAGAGATGGAGCAAAGATTTATTGTTGTAGATGTTAATGACCGATTTAAGGTCAAATTGGTCACATTTTTGTTGATTGAATATGACAAGAAGTGGTGGAATCCCTTAGAGAGTGGGGAAGAATATCACTACTTGACCACGATTTAGGATGGTATTCTACAGCAAGTATTTCCGAAGTCGATCCAAAACATGATTAAAACCGAGTTTATTTAGTAAAACAGGGAGCCATGTTTGTTCGGGAGTATGAAAGGAGGTTCACTAAGTTGAGTGAATTTGCTCCTAAGATGGTGGAATAGGAAGAGAACAAAATCAATTTGTTTCTGGGTGGGCTGAATTACGAGATCAGAGTTACGGTTTCATCTCATCCTCGCACTAGCTATGATTTTATATTCGAGAGTGTGATGACAGTGGAAACAACCATTTTAGCCAGACCTTCTAGAATAGTAATTACTCCACTACTAGTACCACAATTTCTTGGAAGACAAAGAATCCAGAATTCGCTTCTTTTAGGTCAAAGAAGAGACATATGAGTGAAGCTAGAGTAGTTACATAGTCGGGGTCTATAGGGAAGACCTTTGTTAGTGCACCGATTCCACCAGTTTCTCATGCTTCAAGAGCAAAACCACCTTTGCCACCACCTCGGTTTGGAGGTAAGGGCAAGATCAAAGCATATTCATCAAAGAAACTGAGTGGATCAGGGTAGGTTTCTCGTGCTGTTGTTTTCTTTAAAGGGCTTCAACGATATGCTATTGGTGTGGTCGACAAGGCATATTCGAGAGAGTGTTCTATGTCACCGACCACTTCAAGAGGTAGTACCGCACCACCAAAGACGAGGGCGAGACTCATGCGAAAGTGGCTAAGGCTGACCTAAATGCTAATTAGAGGCTTGTGGAAGGTATATTAAACATTTCTAGTAAATATATGCATGTTTTAATTGATGCTTGGTTCTATAATTTTCTTTATTGCGGGTGCAATGGTTGATCAGTGGAAATTGAAACCTGTTAGAGCTAGTACATTGTTGATTTTGAGCACAATAGTGAGTGAGAGTGTTTATCCAAACTTGATCTCGCGAAAGATGTGTAATCAAAACTAGAGAGAATGAACTTCCAATTGATCCGAGGGTAATGGAGTTCTGGAGTATGATGCACTATTGGGAATGGATTGGTTGTCAACATACCATGCTAGTATTGATTGTTTTCATAAGAAGTTTATAAAGGTTATAATCTTTCACGATCGATAAGTCGATATTTATATATTATTAATAGTTTATTTTAATATATTTAATTGTGGAAAGTCTCTAAAATACATATTTAATTATTATTTTTGGTCGTTTCAGTGAAACAGAGTACGCGGTTGAATTTGTGGCGGAAAAATACTCAAAATGGAGTATTTACTCATATTAATCGGATGTCTGGACGGTTTGCCTCGAGTTACGCGTTGCACGGTGGGTAGAATAGGAGACAACATATTTCAATTAATTAGAAGTTGACACGTTAGCTTATATCTTCTCTCAACCAATCACACGTTTGCCACGTTAGCGGTTCTCCATCACAACAACAACCAACATCGGGTTCCAAGCATGCCGGTCGGCCTCTCACACCTCCAAGCACGTCACTTATTGGTTCTCGACCAATCCCGTGTCGCCACCTCAACATCAATAACGTGTAGCACTCACTTGCTTCACCTCCATCGCTTCTTCCTCGGGATGCGCGTCGGCACTATCTCCTAAAAATTCGAACAAGTCGTGCGAGAATTATTCACCGCCTCCAGTTTGCCACGTGTCGGTCTCCCACTACACTAGCACGTCATCGGTATGGTGTATTCTCCAATCATATGACGCCACGTGGCGTGCGCAGACCAAAAGGGCCAATCACGTTTTGGCACGTGGCGGACAACATTTTTCACCTAAAACAACCATACGATGCTCCTCGGCGCACGAGTCACCTCCCCAACCCCCAAAATTAGTTTCTCTCACCTCCCGGGACCAATTTTTAGTAGTTTTATATATTAGGAACTTAGGGTATTATTAAAAACACCGAACACCGACTATTATATTTTTAGCATCGACTTCTCTCGACGATGACCTCGGTCGGAGGGGAAACAAGTCGGGATTATGGATTCATGGCATATTATGTTAGATCCTTAATTTTATTATTTAATTTAGTTTAAATTCTTCTATTTCATTGTTGTTGATTTTAATGAATATGGTTTCGATCTAGGGTATGTATGTGGCCAATGCATGCTTTTAGAGGGTACAACCTATAGTTATTTGGACCATTAATATCCGTGTAATTATGCTTTTGGATCAATAAAGTGACAAACACTCACCCGTTTGCCGTAAAACCCTTTCGATTCTTAAGTGTGCAACAATTAAATCTAGGTTAACATGCAAGCGGATACAATTCCGTTATTTAGGATTAGTGTTCCCACGAGACCCATATTAATGTAGTTAGTGTGTTAAATCCGATTGGCGGATGTCTAGGGTTATACGTTAATAAGGGAAGTAGTTAGTGGCGGACGTCCCGACTATCGAGATTAGGGGAATGAGGAATTTCTCTCGGCGGATGTCGATTTTCTATAACTAATCTAGGAGAATTTAAATTAATAACTTTTTGGGAGAGATTGAAGACTATGATTGCCATTAAATCTTGATCCCGATTTGTGGAACTGAGACCTAGGTGATACTTAGGTGTTCATTAATTGTTTTCAAAATTAGTTTCATTATTTTATTTATTTAGTTTAGTTAGTTTAGTTAATTAAATTATTTATGACGGTGGGTGCGAGATAGTTCGAGTAGCATATCGGGGAAGGAAAAGATTGACGATTAGTTTTGAGTGATGGAGGATAGTTCCCGCTACTTTTGTAGGTGACCATTTTGTGTATCTATTACTTATTTCTTTTTTTATAACTTTGGGTTGTATATTTGGTGGAGAGACTAGACTTCCCTATTATTTCATATATTACTTTGGTTAGTTTTATATGATCGTCTGTTTACGTTGTTTCTACAATAGGTGTTTTTTATAAATGCTTTTGCTAATTTTATTAAGTCTCCACCGATAATTAAGATAATGTTAATAACTTCTTAATTAACTCTAAAATTATAATTAATAACTAATGATTAATAACTATGTTGATTGTGTGTAACAAGGTGAATGAGATGAAAATGTTGATAAATATGTTGTTAAGTCCTACGTGGCATGTGTTAGGGCTTAATGACAAGATTGAGCAAATGTGCACTAGATGCCGAGCTTGGGGCGCCGAGCCATCATAAACCAATACTTTGCATCATGCTTACACTAACTAAGAGGTAGATTGGAAACAAAATTCATCAATATATGTTCCCATTTCCACTTAGGAATCGACAAAGTGAATGCAATAACCCTCCAGGTTTCCTATATTCACTCTTAACTTGCTGACATATCTCACCTCTCTTTACGAACTCATCAATATCAGTCTTCATCTCAGGCCACCAATTAATACGCCTCATATCGGATACTTGTTGGGTTTTTGTGGTTCATACGCAATGAAAAATTTAAAATAATTTTTGAAAAACCCCAACAAGATCGAAAATGTTCCATTAAACTTGATCTACAAAAGTAAACCATACCTTAATCCATGATTTCCTTCTCTCGATTGATCGATCTCCAAGACGTTCAAGCACGCTCCTCAATCACAAACCCATATATGAACTACGACCATAATTTGGAGTGCTATCCCCAATAGAGATTGATAACATTTTTCTTTCTCTCGCAAAATTCGAGAACTTGAAAATAGTAAAAACGAAAATCTTATTTCATTTTAGGGTTTCAACTTCTAATTATATGTGTAGATAAGTCCTCACTTAAAATCATATTCGTAATACAACTATTGTATTTATGTAGTTTAAGCAAATTACACATAAGCCCTTATTTTTAAGTTAGCATATAACAATTCGTAATGGCTTTTATGTCATGAATTTTATCTTATAAAACTCATTACTCTAGATCGAATGAAATTGTGCAAAGCCAATCTTTGTGTGCGACCCAATAGGTTCATGCAACGTTGGTAGTGAACCAAAACCATTTTGGTACACAAGTCATAAGCGGTCTCTAGCAAAGCATTATGACTACCTAAGTAGCATGAATATCAAAACCGATACAACCTAATCAATAACATATATCATATCATTTTGTCCTGCGATATCCTTTGATTAAATGTAAGGCATGGAAAGTCACCCTTAATGTTCAATCGTACTAGTCTTGATCTTTAGGTAAACCGAAAACATTCAAGTGACATTGATCATATCAATTCACATAGACTTGGCCATTATCGCCTATCATATCGAGGATCCACTTGATATCTCTCTCTATATGAGAGTGACAAATTCTATCTTGATTACACGCCTTCACAAATTATTCACATGATAACCAATTGTAATCTTTATAATCATCCAAATTAAAGACAACATTTGATTGTGTCAAACTACCATGCTCTTAATATTGAAGTCTATGGTAATCTTAAGTCGAATGAGTAATTGATATACCTATCATAAGTAACACCTATGACTTAATCCATGTGGTGTTCTCATAGCGGTCGGTCCAATACCTTGTTCCATAACAAGTACTCATGATCTCGATTTGTATCCCCATGCACATGATCATCACATGACCATCAACAAAGATTCACACTAGTTTTAATTCATTATAGTTCCTAGTATAATGACCGACTAGGGACATTTAGGATATTTAAACAAATACCAATGGATCTTACTATAAAATAAACACGCAATCATTTATAATAAAAAACAAATGAAAACCTCAATTTTATTAACTAAAATTATAAGATAAATAATGTTTATAGATTGACCAAAAGCACATGCCCCAATAGATACATCTTAATGTTATTTAGATGAATAGAGTAAGGAGATCTATGAGATTCCCGTAAGAACTCCCATTAACTTATCCCGAGCTGGAATCCACAATCTATCACTTAATCGTAACGCACCATCACCATAAACTAATCAATTAGGATGATCCACACTAGCCGCCAACCTCTCGACGCACTATATAATCCCGATTAGCTTTACGAAAAACCATTACCCACAAAATCCTCTTTAGTTCATCCTGAATATGAGCATAGAAAAACAAATTAGTAGCTCTGGAACTAGCTTTCTTAGTTGATGATGTGTCACCGAACTTTCACAAATCACCATCTTTGATGCTTCCTTAAGAAGTATAAACTAAGAACCTCCGATAGTAGCTACATTCTCTCTATTTGTTCTTCTCCTACTCAAGACATCAACAACCACATTTGCCTTGCCTGGGTGGTACTCTAGAGTGAGGTCATGATCTTTGAGGAACTTAAGCCATCTACGATGCCTCATATATCTTTTGAATATTTCAACATCTTATGATGCTTGTCAATAAATTCTTTCAATTTATCTAAGTAGTTCTAAATTACTCAAAGCTCTAATCAACTTGTATCTTTACTTCTCGCCTCACACCAATTGACGACGAAGTTAAGCATACAAACATTTAAGAAAAACACCCTAATGTTATATAGCCTCGATAATATCAATACCAGAGAACTTGCACTACAAAATATTTCTTCCAAAATTAACTACCACCCGCCAAGTCAAAAGCTTGAAAATTATTGCACTTTGGAATCGGGATTAGCCGCAAATATATTGTGTTAAGATTAAGAAAGGTCCCTCCCAAATATTATACATTTCTTCCCCACCTTGGGAAGCAAGCTTTCGGTTCCTCACCGAAGTAATTATCCCGGTTCTCTTAAATTCTCACCTATTTCTACAAACAAATATCTCACTTACTTTTCCACAAGAATTTAACCACAATACTGCAAGAAATATCTTGACACTATCAATTCTACAACTACAACATCAACAACCTTCTATTGTCATTAAAATTTTCACAATCCATCATAAGTTTCGAGCATGAAATTTCATTCGTATAGGGCAAGAAATATAATATGCCGAAACACAATCAATTTTATAACCCTCCAAGTTAATAACACTCAGTTTCCACATGCTTTGATATATCTCATATTTCATTATAAAATTGACACGGTCAATTTTCATTCTAGGTCACCAATAACTCATTCTTATCATAATGATTTTGAATTTCTCCTGAACGAATATTTTAAGGAAATCCATAAGATTCTCATAATGTTCTTGCCTCGCTTTTTTATTTGAGTTCCAAGGTCTTTCTTTACATGCTCAATATTCTGATATGAGATTATCCATACAAAATACAAATAAATAGTAGTCAATCAATCATCATCAATCAATCAATCAATCATCATTAGCCGAGCTCCAATCGAACTCCAATGAACATACTTGTTGCTACCCATCTAGACAACTCATCTCGATGACTTTTCAAACTTCTATAGTTTGAAACTCAAGATTTTCACCTTACACCAATCTACTGGTTTTACATGTGATGCCATTCCATATTTGGTACAACAACCAAAATATATATCTCGAGATTATCAATCCCCAATAGTTCTTCTCAAATGTCTTGAACTACATATATAGCTAGAAGTATAAGCTAGAATTTTGCTTTATTATGTCAACACACATACTTACCTAAATAAGAAGTATTAGGATGAACCTCTAACTTCTTTTACAATTTCAACCATCAAACAAATATTGTAGTCTAATTATGTTGGGTTATGGGGTTCATACGCAAATGGAGATTACAAAATAATTTTGACAAAAACCCCAACAGATCTCGAATCTAATTCCATTAAAAATGTTTAAACCATGAAACTTAATCATACCTCGGTCGCAATATACCTTTCTCGAAGGTTGATCGATCTCTAAAGCGCTGCCAACGACGAACACCTTCTACCAGCAGTCAACACACGAACGGCGGCCGAGATTCGAAGTGCTAGCTTCGAAAGAATACCAAACCTTTTTGTTTCTCTCGAAGACGATCCAGAGCGTACCGAAAAACCCTAATTCGTTTCTGAAACGAAAATAGAGTTTCGGCCCTTAATCTTTCATATGTGTGTTCTAACTTAAAGCGTCTATTTATACAACCCTTGTATATAGACGGTTAAGTAAATTACACATATACCCCTACTTAAAGAAGTATAAGTGTAATACACCACAATGACGTTTCTGTCATGAATTTTATCATATAAAATTCATTTTTATGAACCATCTTAAAATCTCGCAAAACCATTCTTAGTGTGCGACCCAATAGGCTCATACAACGTTGGCGTGTACCAAAACACATTTTGGTATACAAGTCATAAGCGACCACTAGCAAGATATTATGACTACCCAAGTTGTACGAATATCAAATCGATACAACCTAATTAATAGTGTATATAACATCTATTTGTCACACGATATCCTTTTGATCAAACGTAAGGCATGGATTTGTCATCCAACATGTTCAATCGTACTAGTCTCGATCACTAGGTAGATCGATAACATCCAAGTGACATTGATCAATATCAATTCACTTAGACCAGGCATTTTAACAAATCTAACACATCGAGGGATCTACTGGATATCTATCTTTATATGAGATGGACAAATTCTATCTCGATTACACAACTTCATCACATTGCTCACACAAGAACCAATCATAATCTTTATAATCGTCCGTTAAAGACAACGTTTGATTGTGTCAAATCACCGTGTTCCCGATGTTGAAGTCTCTGTAATCTCAAGTCAAAGGACTGAAAAATATACCTATCATGAGAAACAACTATGACTTAATTCATGTGATGTTCTCAAAGCGAGTCAGGTCCAAAGATTTTTGTTCCCTAACAAGTACTCGTGATCTTGATTCGAATCCCTATACGTATAATCATCATATGATCATCAATGAAGACTCACACTAGTCTTAATTCATTATAGTTCCCAAGATAATGATCGATTAGTGACATTTAGAATATTTCTCAGAATACCCATGGATCTTATTATAATGTAAACATGCAAATTAATTATAATAAACAACAAATGAAATCCTCTATTTTATTAACTAAAAGTATTCATAAAGACAGCAATGGATTGACCTAGGGCACATGCCCTAACAAATTATACTTCAATTTCCTTTTAAAGCATCCTTGTATTTAATTTTAACTTACAATAATCCTATTACTTAACGATACCATAGATCCCTAGATCAATCATTTGTATTATTCAATTATTTCAAGATTACTTTACTCCTTTTCATTTGTGTTGAATATAAGACAATCCCAAATTGTCTCAATCTTAGTCAAATCTCTTGATTTTCTCGTTAATATTCAACACTCATGCAAGTAATTTACTTTTGAAACTTAGTACTTGAACATGCAAAATCTGGCATGAACCAATTTACCATCACGATTTGTAACTAACTTAGTACTTGAACATGCAAAATCTGGCATGAACCAATTTACCATCACGATTTGTAACTCTTTACTGGTAATGCTCGTGCATCTTCTAAGTCTTCAAAGATTCCATCTTGTTATCGATAACCCAATAACAACTTGACTAAAATTGGGTTTCAAAACTCGACACCCTTCATTTATGAACATAGCATGAGTTCTAGTAAGTTCTAATAGTTTCAACCATCCACTTAAAATGATTCAACAATCGCTTTGAAATCAACTATATATATATATCCTTAACTCTAATTATACCACAGTGACAACCAGATCAAAACTAACTCTTGAGAACAAATGATTTCATCTTATTATCGAATGAGTTATCAATCCTGGGCAATGAATATTCATTCCCACTACCACATATTGTTGTTTGAATTCTTTAATTGTTCATCTTCATTGATAACTCACTCTCCCCAACTTAGACTATGATAGCTTACCAACTCACTCGCTATGTTCTAGATTAAACTATCTTCCAGTTTTACCAGCTTTAAATTCTCAATTTCACATTTTCATTATCCAACAAATCGCTAGTCATTCCAATATGGATTTACACCATATCTCGATATGTCTACTTCATAACAACTTATGAATTATAAATACGTTAGTGGTTTTCTAACCCCAAATAGGCCTTTCTCATTAACCTATATTTTATTTACGGAATAACTTCCATTATTTCTTAACAAGTCTCAATACTAGTATTAAATCACATCTCAAAGTGGTCTACCATATTTGAGTTCCACCCAAAGTCATTCAATATTCCATTGCTTCATAAATTCCATTCTCCTAATACACGTCTCAAGGTCTATATCCAAGCCACTAGTTAATAAATCGGTGAAGATATCTTGCATGAAATCGAGGCTTTAGGGTGATGAAGGTTGTTGAATTGGGATTTGATGCTATAAACAACGAAGTCTTGAAAACTAGTGGGTGGAGAAAATGAAGCATATTGTGGGACTTGTTTGTATTGGAAGACAAATCTTGTAAGACACAACCTAAACGTAATGAACATTGAGAAAAATATTTTTGACAACATCTTCAACACAACATGAGTATGCTAGGGAAGACGAAAGATAACGCAAAGTCTAGGGAGGACTTAAAGGAGCTTTTTCATCGGTCGAACTTCATTATGATCCACTTTCTAAAAAATATTCAAATGCATGATATGCGCTTGACAAGCGGAGAAAACAAGTGTTGCGCAAGTGGGTTAAGGACTTGCACTTCCCGATGGTTACACGTCTAACATCGGCCCAGCCTTTGGGAGATCAAAGAAGTGTTATCTCACGAATGATGAGCGTAATGTCGCATACGTATATGTATTGTTAAATTTTCATAAAGTCATTCCTTTCATGAGGTATACATAAACACGTGTCAATGCACGCTTTCATGTCAATTGTTCTATAGTGTCATTCTATTTAATCGCAATCTTTGATTTCTTTCATCTCCTCTTAGGATGTACGTATCGGAGTTGCATTACTCGAACGCAATCAAATATTACACAAAGTGCAATCGATGAATAATTTGAGAAGCAATTCTCAACTTGGTTCCAACAATTTTGAAGTTACTAATAAATGCATATTAACATAAAACTTTTTGTCTTATTATTTAATTGAAAATGCAGTTTATCATAAAAAAAAATGTTTCGAATTGAAGGCGCCATCATATATTCAAGATTCAACATGTCTAATGCTTTCGTATGGCCCAAGTCGACTTTGCATTGTATATCACGCGTATCTTGTTAATGGGTACAAGTTTCACACAATGTCACATAGCGCAAACAACGATACGAGGAGTAGCGGGTGTGCGCGAGAATGTGATAACGACTTCTACAGGCAATTAAAAGAAGTAATACAAATTGAATAAGATGGGTCTTTACGTAATGTGTTGTTCAAGTGTGAATGGTCTGATCTCATGCCCAATGTCGGGACATGAGTTCACCATTCCTTAAATATCGTCAATGTACATCGAAATCTGTGATTAAATTAGTATGAGACTTTCATACTAGCCATGTTGGCTAGTCAAGTGTACTTTCTTTCACACGCAAGTGTAAGAAGTGCACGAGAACAATTGGCAAGCGACGTGCGAGACTTTAACCAAAGTTTATCGATGAACATAACTTAGTCGAGAACGTTGACAAATACGCGCATACACAAAAAGTTGTATTTCAATAGCATTACACGAGCCCGATCATCGAGGACGATATTGGCAACAATGTTGCAATTTCGCTAGCTGATCCAAGCAAAGACACACATGTTAGACGCGATTGTGAAAAAGACGATAATTTTGAGTTTTCATAAGATGATGGGAACGGTGACAACAAACCATAAGATAACCAATGTGACATTCAAGAATTTTATAAACTTGATTAGGCGGCTAATTAAGGATTTTCGAATTTAATTTGGGCTTTAGGTATCCGAGGTGGGACCCACGTGTTACGGATCGAAGATCATAAATTGTAATATTATTTTTTGTGAGTCGTATGCATATTTGATGTATTATATACTATTTTGACGTGAAATAGAGTCAAGTGGAGTGTATACGCGGCGTCTTATATACGCGGTGTCCGTGAGTCTCGGAGCGCGTTGGAGAATTTTTTCTAATGTTAGTAATTTCGAGGATTTATTTGGACGTAAATTAGAAGATAATCACAAAATTAAATAAAATAATAAATAAATTGGTGGGCGCCTAGTGACACGCGGGGTAGAGGGTGACACGCGTGGGATGTACAATAGTGTGCACGCCCATGGTTGGTCGTTGGCGTGCGTGGCGAATTTATAGTCGCGAAAATATATAGGTGTGTATATATTTAAATATATAATATAATACATATATAAATGAATCCTTTAGTTTGAATTAAATAAAAGTAAGCATTAAATTCATCTCGATATACGCGTAGCACGAGTGTCGAGGAGATCAAGATAATGGAGTTCACAATGACGAGTCGGTCAAGTGGTTGTGATTATCATGTTAATAGCCACTTAATCGACCTCGAGATACGCAACACGTATATCAAGGAATATAAATATATAAAATAAGTGAATTATTATATTTGCCTCGAGATTCATGTAATGCGAATCTCGAGAAAATTCTAATATATATCTCGAAACCAAACACCGCCTCATTCAATTTGCTTTTAGCCAAAGATTGACCTCGAGATAAGTCATACGTATCTCGAGAAATAACAAAATTTATATTATGAAATGGAAATCATTAGATTTATCTCGAGATTCACGTAATGCAAATCTCGAGAAAATATTATATATAATTTGAAAACCAACAAAATGTCTTCCTCATCAAATTTGTGATTCAAACCAAAGGGGATCAAGAGACCGAGATGGAGGGAGAGAGAGAACGAACGAGAGGGAGATCGAGAGAAACAGAAAAAAAAAAGGCGATAGAGACCCGAAGTAAGTGTATGTGTGCTTTATTGTTGTTGGGTTGTTGTTATATGTAGTTGCGGTTGGTTTTTAAAAGAGGATGGTGGAGATGGAAGTTGAGAAGGCGATTCGGATTGGTCCGAGGAAAGAGATGGGAATGAGTCATCTCCCCGCCTAAACCCAACTCAGGGGTTGGAGTTGGGAGCCCAACCCTTACAAAAAAGAGGACGAACTATTGAACGCAGAGGATATGAAGGAAGAAGAGGGGGTTTGATCCCCTAAACTAGGTCTCGATTCAAAGGGGTCAAACCACCCTTAAATAAAAAAATGCGAAAAATAGAAAGAAGTTCCAAGAAATAGAGAGAAATTCAAAACATATATATTGAGCCAAATAAATTAAAATAGTGGTTTTTTATGGAAAATGAGAAATTTTAGATTTTCTCAAGGATTTATACTTTGGTTTTTTCTCATAGTGCGTATTATTTGGAGTCAAAATTGTTGTAAAGCCTAGTCAAGGGTAATTTTCGATTCGAATCACAATTTAGAGTCAAAATTGGGATCTGGACAATTGAGGAGTTGATTTGAAAGTATTTTGGGGTTTTCGATTTGTCGAAATACCAATATATATATAAAGTGGAAAAATTATATTTAAGCCTAGACAACGTAATTTTCGATGTCGAACAATAACCGAGTCAAAAATGAAGTTCGGGCATCGAAGAATTTTTTTGGAAGGAGTTAAGGGGTTTCAAGACATGATTGTGTCAATTAAATTAGAAATAATTGGAAAAAATGATGAAATTGTGGTGGTGGCTTACGGGACGTATTAATGAATTGTAGGACCATGATATGAGCCCCGTGTGGACTAGATTACCGACACGGAGCACAAGGGAGTTGCAATGTTTCGTTCATAAGGTTAAGTAAATCCCATAGTAACCTTTACATTTTATGATTATAATTTCGTATAAATTACATTGATCCTTGAAATTGCATTTTTGTTGTACATGCATACATGAGTTGAGAGGATAAGGCAATTCGAGTCTCCTTATAATGTATGCCTGAATGTATTATAGGGTAGAACTATTTAATGTCTCGCTTGATGTGTGCACAAGGTATATTAAGCTACCTAATCATGTGTATTACAAGGTAGAACTTATAGTGTCTACCTGATTTTGTGTGTACAAGGTAAAATTATATTATGCTTGAGGGGTTAGAGTCTCGATACTTTGCATCACGTAATTATCATGAGATCATGTTAAACCTAATCATACTTTGATAGACTCGAGGTACTAAACTCGATTGGTTATTCTCTCCGAGCATGAGTCTTTATTATTGTTTACTAACCACTTTCGGAGAACGTTATCGGATTGTTGTCGGATATAAAAAGGGGATGGATTCACGGTTGTATTTAAATTCCTTAAATTATATTCTTCGTTTAATCTCTTGGATTATTATGCATTTGATTATTACAGTGTATTAGATAGTATGGGATTTACTTATCAACATTATCGAATTTTTATAATTGGATAATGACAGTTCTAGCGGCGCAGGGAAAGGGAAAACTTTCGAATTGTATGTGACTTGCTTAGTTATTTTCTCTCGTATGTATTGTTTTTGAATATATCATATGGTATAAGTGGGTTTTTGGGTTCGAGTGTTATTAGGATTTCTTTGGAATGGTCAAAGCAGATTTTAGGATGAATTGAAATAATTTTGGAATTAAGGTAATGCTAGTTTAGGAATTTTGACACTTTAAATCAAGTTAGAATGAGTATATAATTTAGTTGATATAATATATATTGTCATGGGTGGATTGTGAGTCCTTCGACATTTCCACCAAAGCTAAGCAGGTTTTGTTGAAAATTTTTGAAGGCGGGATTTCCAATGTAGGCTTAAAAATAAAGGAGGTCTTTATCGAAAACTTTTTACTTTAACTTTGACGTTTAAGATTCACTTTAGAATGCTTAGTGCTTGATAATATTTTATAATTGATGATAAAAGATTTTATTATTAATTGTATATTGATGGAAATGTGAAGGTGTTAGATTATCTAGAAGTTAAGATAATCTAGGTGGTCGATGCCCTAAGTAGATGGGGTCTCGAAAATGTTGGTATCGGAGCTTAGTTTTGGCTCGATTGAGGATAAGACTTTAGTTGAGAAGAAAAGGGTGATTGAGCGCGATTAGTTGGGATGTAACGCGATGGAATCAGGGTTAAAAAGTTTAAAAACTTTATTATTATGTTATATTTGTGTTGTATGTATGTATGTTTTATCGCTAGACATGAGATTGGAAGTTTATTCTCATTGTTCGTTCGATACTTAACTTGAAAGATATGACGAGTAAGTATAGAAACGGATAATTAAAAAGCGAATAAGCTTGTGAAACGAAACGAAATTAAATGGATATGAAATAGACTTGTGAAGTCCGAATTCACAAAGGTGTTTTGAGTTGTTCGATCGATATATCTAATGAAACTATCAGTTATGAAACCAATAGAAAATTGGTTGAAAAAGAAGTCCAAAGGATTCATGTACGTAAACAAAGGAACATGAATTTCTTGGAAATCAAAAGTATCAAACTATTACAATTCTTAAACGCTTAGGAAAACATTAAAATAGACTTAAATTAAGTCTCAAGCGATTGAGAATCGTTTGGAGAAATGTGAAAAATGGAGTTGGGATTTATGGGAAGCATAAGATATGGATTATCTTGAGTTTTAAAATAAGGTTACTACGGTTGCACGGTTAACTCGGGAAGACCTATTCTATAAAGTATTGGTTTAATTAATAACCAATTGAGAATTGCTTTCGAACGAATCTCAAATGAAAGAAAAAATGATACGTGTGGTTATCGAAAACGTAAAATGGAAATTGTTTAGACAAAGTGAATCTCGACTTAGAAATCACAATGAGATTGTGATTTGATCACCAAGTTGTCTAACTCGATTTCTATGAAACTAAAATAATTTGAAGCAAAGTATTGATTTCTTTTCGAAAAAAATTGAAATAGAAATAGAATCATATTTTAAAACAATCAAACGACTTCTATATAGAATAAATGAAAACTTTGATTGTTTATTACTCAAATTACTTATCCATAAGTGACGTTGAGTATAGTGGTTCTATGAATCGAACAAAGTCTTGATAAAATGAATGAAAATACATAAGTTATAAGTAATATTTGTTAACACCGAATTAGGTGTTGTTATAAAACAAATATCAACGAAATTTTTAACTTGAAAATGAAAATTGTAGTGATAAGATCAACGTGTAAGAAGTCAAGGTATTGGGGAAAATGGTCTAATAATAGCATGAATTAGCTAATAGTCACTTCTAATCAAAGTACCTAATAGTCATTTCTAATCAAATTAAGTAATGATATCTACCACTACGACTTAAAATATAACCAATGAATAAGGCTACATGGAGTACCATTGACTATCACGTCGATGACGAGATGATATGTATAAATTCGGATGTGGCGGAGTATGCAAGAGCGAAGATGGTACGCACCTACAGTTTAGCACATCCATTCACCCTCATATTGATGGACAAACTTAGAGGTTGATTCAAGTTCTCGAGGATATGCTCGGGGCTTGTGTACTTAAGTTTGGCGGATCTTGATAGGAGTACCTACCATTGTGTAAGTTTGCATACAACAACGCTTATCGGGCTAGCATAGAGATGGCGCCATTTAAGGCTTTATATGGCGACCGTGTCTCTCGCCATCTTGTTGGGCCGAGCCAAAGGACGAGGAGTTAATAGGGCCTGAAATTGTTGTTGATCACATGGATAAAGTACGATAGATTCGCCGAGGCTTAAAGGGGCCCAAAAAGGCAAAAGAAGTATGCATACATGTATCGCAGCGATCTCACGTATACCGAGGGAGCCTTTGTGTATTTAAAGGTTTCTCATCGGAAGGGTCTTCACATATTTGGTTTGAAAGGCAAGTTAGCACCGAGATTCATCGGGCCTTTCAAGATCAAGAGACAAGTCAGGAAGGTTGCATATGAGCTTGAGTTACCTCCACGATGTCCGGGATTCATCCAGTCTTCCATATTTCTATGCTTCAACTAGCTAAGTCAAAGGCGGTGTGAGACCGATGATTGACTTGAGTCGATTGATATAAGCAATGATGTATCTTATAAGGAGTGGCCGGTACAGATCCTATATCGAAAGGTACAGCGGTTGAGAGGCAAAACTATCTAGAAAGTTTTAGTCAAGTGGCGCTTTCATGATGACTCAAAACTCACTTAGGAGTGGAAAGACTATATGCGAGATAGATTTTCGTGCCTTTTTGAGTCAAGTATAACTTTAACCTAAGTTTAGTTTCAAGGAAGAGATTTCAATTAGTTGGGAAGATTTGTCACGTCCTAAATTTCTAATCCAAGTTTAATTCCTTAATCGGGATTAGTGACCGTGACATGGGACCCGCATCGAGATATATGCACCGACCGATGCGAGGTGGCCGAGGTATATGTTAGATTTGTTGTGTTGTATGCCTAGTGTATTGTATATGTGTAGACTACTAAGTTACTCCTGCTTGTATATAGGTGTCAAGAAGTATGTGGGGACGCACCTCAAGATGCGTGCCAACATGGGACTAGGATAAATAGTGATGTGGTAAGTTGATTTAAGCTTAGTGTAGCTTTAATAGTAGTACTATTGCAGCAATAGTTAGTTTTATATTAAATGTAACATAAGTTAGCAAGTTAAAACAATAGTCATTTGATTCTCAAGATACGTGTTGACACATCAAGAGACTAATTGAGTTTCAAGTTGTGTTAGTTAAATGGAGATAGTGGAGAGTTAGTGGAAAATATGTCAAGGTGTAATTCGTTAGATTAGTCTCGAGATACGCATGTACATAAAGATCAATGACTATTAAATAATTTTATCTTCATATATAAGATTGGATTGATCAACACATGCAAAACCAAACCATTTCATTTTCAAAACGAAGAGAAGAAGAAAAGTTGTTGGATAAGAAGATAGAGATCAGCAAGATTTTGAAGGAGATTTTGGTGTTTAGGAGGTGTTGATCAAGCTAGGTGATGGTGTACAAGCAACTACGTAATTTTACATACACTAGTGACATAGTTTAATTTGATGAATTCATGAAATATATAAGGTGTGGTTGATCTTATGGTGTTAATGGGTATCTTGGGGTCTCTAGTAGGTGAGGAAAGAGATCCCAAGGTGTTGGAGTGTCTATGTGTGGAGAGAACTCAAAATTTTAAGTACAAAATTTTGAGTTTTCCTACACATAGCACGCTAAATGTGCTAGCTAGCGCGCTACGGTGTATAGCACGCTAATAAAGTTGACTAGCGCACTAATGAGGTCGCTAGTGCACTAGACAATTCACCCAGTAGCGCTAGGTGATTCGACAAAGACAAAAATATGTAATTGCCTTATTGAAACTCAAATACTTTAAATAAGTCCAATACCATAATTAAATGTCTAAACACACTCAAAAACATGTTAAATGATATCGGGAACCTGGAGGAAAGTCTCGGGGATTCGGGTACGAGTTTTGAGGTGTCGGAAGGGCGGATTAGATAGAAAATTTGCGTGGATTGTAAGTAAATTGATTGAGATATTTATTGACATCTCATTCATGTCTTGTTATTCATTTCCAGTCATTTAGACGATTTGCCTATTGTACTCTATATACCATGACTTGTTTCCTCTCTCATTTCATGAGTTTACTATCATGGAATTATTTGTTGGTTGAATAGTTTCATTGACTCTAAATTATGTGTTATGTCATTCTTGATTATTGATATATGTGGTCAAATGAAATAGCATTAGGTGTTGATAGTGTTGTAAGTCTAAATTCCTTTGTGCATTATATATGCAAGTACATTGTTGGATTATCAAATCATGTCATTTCTTGGGTCATGAAAGTAGTTCTTGTATATAGAACCATGATATGATAGAGATGGCGCGACACTAGGGTCACTAGACTTCCGGGGTTGTATGGATCCCACTACTACTATCTTGTGCAAAGAATGAGGTATGGGACTCGGGGTTGTTGGCACGTTTACACCACTTATGAGGGGCACTTGCGGGTATTTACATATGAGATGGGCATTAGTAAGGATATGAAGGCATTCATGATATGGTTCACGCCCTAAATAGTGGAGAAATTTGATGTGATGTAACTCACTACCGACCGAGACCTACTAGATCATTACTACTTAGTTTGAGCGTTAATTTCATATTATTTAACTGGAGTATCTTATAACATGATTTCATTTCAAGCATAGTTGCTATTATTATGCTTTCGGATACTTGTTATATATTTGGGAATGTGAACAAATATCTCTCAATGTTACTTTCTATTTTCTGTACTCACCATCATTTTTATGATGGTAGTTGCGATCCATCGAGTAGTGAGACTAGGCAAAGAGAAGATCGGCGACTACCTTTGAGCCAAAGGAGTATGCTGCTACACTTGGATTTGTAGGTTTTTGATTTTATTGCATGACTTATATATGTCTTTATATACTTTTGGGATTGTAGGGTTGTACATATGGGATGAGAGATACTACCCAAACTAGATACATGATGATATATAATCGTTGTTTTGTTATATATATATATATATATATATATATATATATATATATATATATATATATATATATATATATGCATGTGATCTTTGTTTCCTGATTTTTCCACATACTTAGGTATCATGTTAAAAGCTTCCACTAAATTGTCAAGACTTTCGCTAAATAAACTTTAAATTTGTAAAATTTTAATTAACTCTAATTTATTAATTGACATAAGCTAAGAAAACACTTATTTGAAAAATTAACTTGTAAGTACGAAAGTTTTGAAAAAGGCTGAATAATTCGTTGTTAAGTTCTACATGGTAAGATTAAGGCTTAATGAAGGGAATAGGTTGAACGGTGCCCTAATTTGAGAAGAGGTCGTCACACACAATCTCGCACGATATAACAATACAAACACAAACATGCGATGTATTATCGAATAAATGCACAAATATGCATCGCAAATAAGCAATCAATAGACAAATAGCTAACGTACGTAGGTCAACGTGTGTCCTAGCCTACCCGCGACATCCATGTGGATTTGAGTCAAGGCGTCCTAATCGAAATTATGAATTAAATAACGGCTTAATAAAACAGATCGTTACGATGCGGCGCCACCGCCAGACCATTCTGATTTGCATGCCTCTCATTCTATGAGTCATCATGTTGAGCATGCATCACAGTCGCCGAGTTCTTCAAACACCATTCAAGTGACCCGTCCATCGCATCGCGCCCCACGAGACGACGACGAGGCATTCGAGCGAGTAGGGCCCCGAGAGGCAACACTCTTGTTAACCTTGACGGAAGGGGCAAATATTTTTTGTTGTGAAGGATGAGAGATAGTAAGTATAAGTGATTTCATTACGCATGCCTATGTTTCCTTAATTTACCATAATTTTAGTCTAACTTATATTTTCAATTTAGTGGACGCAAGTTGCACCGTCTGACGGGCGGCACGAGAGATGACTATGGCATATAAGTACTCCTTACACAAGGATGGCTATGTTTGAGAGTTTGTCCCGACTACATGCGGGACATGTACTTGAAATCAATGGAAGGTAACAAATCTTTAAGTCTTATTTGTTTCATTTACTTAGGATATATAGACTAAACTTTTTATTCTTGTAGAAATATTTAAATTTCAATATTTTTGTATGTAGCTTTCTTTGAATTAGGATCCATTGGATGACGGAGCTATTAGAGAGGTGTACGATAGGCGATCACCACTCGGTGACGCCGACTTTATCGACAGGATGTGTTCCAAAGATAAAAATTTGGGTCACCCCTATATTTCAGAGCAAGCAAGCAAGAATCGAAGAACGAAAATAGGGGGACCCGATTCCGATGTAGTTGTGCATACGAGATGGTTCCATATCCATCTATCGGGATGTAAAGAGGATGGTAGGTTATGCAATAATAAGTTTATATATATATACATGTATATAAGTCTCAAACTTAATCATACTTAAACATATGTTTTACAAGAGGTGAAATTACGTCGACCTTGGAGTTATGTTAGTACTTCCACACCAAGGATCATGATGGCGTTACTTTTCGGATAAGAGAGTAGAGAGGATTGTCGTAAGAAACTAGTTTTGTAGTAATTGTTTGTTCAATTAATTATAGGTATTAATGACTTATATATATGATTTGTGAATGTTTAAATTCTTAATACAGACGGTGATACACGATAGTCTCGTTAAGTTCACACAGTTCCGCTCCTGTGGTCCCGACACGCTTATTTATGAGACTGAGTTGTATTTATCTATCGTGGAGCGTGACAAGAAAGGGCGGACATGTGGACTTGGGTGGACACCATCGGGCTTGAGGTGTAGACATGTTGGAGCAAGATCTTCTCGGCTTATGTCTCTAATGATGAGCTCATTGAGCGGTAAGGAGGACATTAACGAGATGCGAGAGAAGTCTTTTAAGGCGATCCAAGATAAAACTCTCGACCGTGACCAATTGCAAGAGATGCGGGGATGGTTAGGTCACATGAAGCAGGCTATGATGGACAAACTTGGAATTTTAATCGCGTCTCCAGCAGATACGGATGATGACTCGAGACTGGCCACAATCTCGACGATTGAGTCCTCGATGTATGCACTTATTTAGACTTTAGACTTTAGACTTTTTTTCATATTTTGTAGTCACATGTAACTTTTATCTTACTTTACATTTTTATACTTGTAAACTTTCTCTTGTTATATATATTTCATTTATTTTTTTATTTATTTCAATTATTTAATTTAATTCGTTTATATTTATTTATTCTTAAAAAACCATTTTTTTGAAAAAAAAATTATTTTTTCACCGAATAAAAAATAAAAAAATTGTTATTCGTAAAACAAAAATTGTATTACAATTAAAAATTGTTATTTTTTGAGAAAATTGTTTTATAATTAAAATATTTTATAATGTTTTAAAATAAAAGAATTTATTTTAATATTAACTTTAATATAAATAAATTCTAAAATCTATTTTGAAAACGCAAAAAAAAAAAAAAAAAACGTTTTTTTTTAAAAAGAATTCTAAATTAGCGACGGGAAAGGCGACGAGGCTTTCCGTCGCTATTCTAGTCTTACTTGGTCATCATACCAACCACGTGTCATTTATTGACGAAAACGCTAGCGAAGATGACCCGTTGCTAATTGTGGTGACATGGTAGTTGAGCGTGGTTGACCGATTACACGTGTCAAAAAGCGACGGGTCGTACCGTCGTTATTTCGACACCCATCGCCAAAAAAATTAGCGACGATGAAATTAGAGACTAGGTCCCCGTCGCTAACCTATTTTAAGGATGAGCCGTACCAGATCCGTCGCTCTAATCTAGTACATTTTTGTAGTGTGGATGTGTGGTAATGCTCGAAAAAATAGAATAAGAAATACATATATAAATTCAAAGACAAGTAGGAGTAGCACCAATTGTCACAAAGATTCGGGAGAGCGATTGCGGTGGTTTAGTCACCTGCAAGGACGACCTACAAATGCCCCTACTAAAAAGCTTGACTCAATAGAAACTGAAGAAATTCGATGAAGTAGGGGTACACCATACTTAACTTGGGACGCATTAATTGAGATAAATTTGAATGGTTTGAAAAGCTCACCATCAATTGTTATAAATCGAGCACTATGTAAGAGTTTGATCCATGTAGCCAACCTCAATTAAATTGGGACCAAGGCTATGTTGTTGTTGTTGTTGTTGTTGTTGTTGTTGTACACAACAAGTAGCAAGCCGTCTCAAGTTTGTCAGTCTACTCCTCAAAACGAGTCTATCTACATCTTCAAATTGGGTTATTTGGATTTTTATCCTTTTATATTCATATGGATTGTTTTCATCGGAGATGAAGAATGAAGTGGTGTTAGGGTCACATTTCTTACCGCATCGATTAGAAATAAATGAGTAAAGCAAAAATCAAATTTGGTGTAAAAAAATTAATTTTTCATTTATGTACTGTATATTAATCATTTAAAATATATAATCATTTTTAACTCAAAAAAATATGTATCTCATTTTAAATTTTATTTTTGAGTGTGAAACAAGAGAAAAGAAAATTCCTTCATCGAACTCACGGAGCACATAACCGAAACTAATTCTCCCGAAAGCATCTCCAAAAATAATGTGGATTTAGACCAAGGATTAGTGTCACATCATGGATGTAAAGAGAATGTCTATCCTATGTGGCACTAGATAGACATTCACTTCTCAAAATAGTCTCTAATGGACAATGGATTTAGACAAGAGATTGATGAGTTGGCACTTTTTATTTTTAATTTTCATAATATTATTCAAAGCCTGAAAAAAATAAAAAACATTAAAAAATAAAGAAAGAGTCCATTTGTCCGACGTGGTTGTAGTCATCATTCACTTTGATTTCATATCATATAGGATGGACATTATCAATTCATGGTTCCATTGGAGAGCATTTTTTGGGTTGGATGTGGATTGTATCCTAGGTGGATCAATTTCCACCTTAATCGATGGTCCCATTAGAGATGTTCTAAAACCCCCTCTAATTTTTGGGAAATTTGACAAAAAAAAAAAAAAACCAAAATTTCTAACCTATTATGAAAAATAGCTCACTTTTTAGAAACTTGTTTTTTTTAACCCATTTTAGTAGTTAAATGTCTAAATTACCTTTTAACCCATTTTTCTAACCCATAATATTCTTCTTCTTCCCTTCAATGGTTCCTTCCCTTTCCCGATGCACTCTCTCATCAATCGCTCCCCTTCGCCACTTTCCGCTCAAATACCACTTCCCTTTAACGCTTCTACTTCTACTTCTACTCACTCATTAAACTAGAAATTAAATAAATAACTAATGAAAAACTCTTTCCATTATGTATATTCATTGGCGGACCCAAGTACAACACCCACATAGGCTACAGCCTACCCTAAGTAAAAAAATATCCCTTGAGTATTACTTACTCATGTTTAAAAGAAAAACATTATATCATATATTAGCCCACCATAATTTGTCACAAAAAAAGTCCACCCCATCTGAAAAATGACTAATCAACTCCAATAAAAATTGAGAGGAAACCATCAAAAAGTTTATCTATTTAATTTTTTATGAATTTATATATGTCGAGCATTATTAATATTATCTTTTTCTTTGAAAAATTATCAATATTTTCTTTATCTTTTTCCTAATTAGATTTTGTTAACAAGCAGAAAGTCAACTCAAATTTGATTTTATGTTTTCTAAATTAATATATATCTTTTTTTTTTTTTTTAAGAAAAATCTAAGCTTCAGTTTTTACTAATTTCTTGAAATGTCTGTGTTGCATATTGTAGCATCTTGTTGAGCTTTGTTGGTACTTAATTAATTAGGTTTTAATTTAATTTCATTACTTCTTCCTTTTTTTGTTTTTGTAGGTGTAGTTGTTTAGTTTTATTTAGCGCGTGTTAGTTTGCGCCATCGGCTAATCCATGCTCGAGTACCTTGTTGAATCCCATATATATGAGGAGGAATGTGTGTTAGTTTATGAAGTAAACAATAAGTGGGCATTTAATTTTCTTAAATAATTATTGAATTATGAATACAACATAAAAAAATTATTTTAGTCGTTATTTATATCTTGATCTAGCCTCACAAATTAATTAAATTGTCCAATAACAACAATTAAGTCATGTTTCATTTCATCACCCGCTGCACCTT
Source organism: Stephania cephalantha (assembly GCA_039657325.1). Lineage (NCBI taxonomy): Eukaryota > Viridiplantae > Streptophyta > Magnoliopsida > Ranunculales > Menispermaceae > Stephania > Stephania cephalantha. Next base: position 9,678,545 of record CM077579.1, read on the forward strand.
GAAAGCTTCATTATAAAATAGACCTAGAAGTTAACTTAAAAAAATATGCATTACTATTTAACTCTTACATTAAAATTTTAGTTAATGAAATTGAAATGCAATGAATTGACTATAGCCCAGTGCACTTCAAAATCCTGGGTCCGCCTAGTATATTATCGATTAAGGAAAGGTTGACACTACCACCCCATTAGAAGATGCCGAAGAAGACATAGTTGAACAATTTTAACATTAACAAAGTTGTGCATGTATAGAGAAAATTGAGATATGCTTTGATGTAACAATGAACCGAAAGAAAGGTTGCGAAAAAGAGATCTCGTCTCATTTTGGATCATGGTGCAAAGAAAAACAGATCAACCAAGTGTAAGGTTGAATAGCCATAACAAAACTCAGGAAAAATTGCAGTCACAAACGCAGCCTTCTTTTATCTGGTAAAATGTACAGAGAGAAACCCTACAAGAGGTCTAGTTGAATCATTATTTATCATAAATAATTAATACTTGGTTAAAAACATTTAAATTACTATATGCAGTTATTTATCATAAATAATTAAATTTAAATAGTCAAAACAATGAATGTCGTTCCTAATTTTTTTAATATTAATTTTTAGAGAAGATTTAAATAAAATCATTAACAAACAATTATTGTATATTAATATTAATGATGTAAGTACATGGAATTGCATTAAATATGTAATGTTGCAGCATGGAATATCATATAGAATAGCTTCTACATATTTTTAATAATGTACTAACAAAAACTAAAGCTCTTATGAAAAAAAAATGACTTGATTTTCACTATTAGAAAAAAATATAATTGGTGGTCAGCCACACATAAATCTTTTTTAAGTTACCAGTTACATTATTGTGACGGCCCCTCCCTTAATCTAAGGCACCGCTTGGCCTAATCCCGTCATTAAACCCTAACCCTAGCCACGTAGAACTTAATAACGTATTAGTTAGCTTTACTAATAAACCTTACACCATTCACATGACTAAATAGTATTTCGAGTTAATTAAATTTTTACTTAAAAGATTATTCAAGTGGAAGTCTTGACAAATTAGTGAAAGTCATTCATATATAACCTAAGTGTGGAAACCAGAAACAAAGATCACATGCTTATATATAATAAAACGGCGATAAATATATATCAACATGTGTCTGGTTAGTATACTATCTCACAACCCATAATATACATCCCCAAAAATATCCAAAAGACATATATATGTCATACATCAAAACTAGAAACCTACAACAAAGGTAGCTACTCTCCACCGTGTGGCGACCCCAAATCACGAGGTCGCCATGTGGAGTGTCGCGCTCGTGGTCTTGTCGGGACATTGACCCACTTTGGGTCCCACGCGCCACTAACGTCCTTTGCTACATCACGACTACTCGATATGCGTGTTAACTCATTTCGTTAATCGGTTTAGTTCGACAGTTGAATCATTTTAGCATTAAAACAATGAAAGTCTTAAATTTAAAGCAAGTAGAACAATTAAATTCATCATCATATAAAGCATCATTTATAAGAGCAACTCCTATTGTGAAAAACCCTGGGAAAGTACTATGTATATAGGCGACAATACTAAGCGAAGTAATATATACAAATACGGTGTCTATCTAGTCTCTCAATACCCAAAAGTAAATCAAAATATCAAAATAACACGTACTAGTGGGTCCTCGATCATGCGGGCAATCGATGATGAAGTCGCTAAGAAACCCTTGCCCCTACTAGTGCGGGATCTACGCACTCGACCATCACAAAAGCCGATGGAGAGTATAGTTAGTAAGATTCCAAACGAAGTACACCGAGCATTTATAAGAAAATAAATAGATACCAATAATCATGTTAAATAATCATGCGGAAAATAAACAGGTAATTATGCTATGATCATCACATGAATAAATAACACGAGAGAAACAAAGTGTGTACTCGACCCGATCAGGCTAAAGCGTACTTCGGACCCCCAGATCGTTTCGGCGGGTGCCCCCACTTCCTTTCACTGGTTCCTCGCAGGTGCGTGTCCGACACGTGCACCACTTAATGCAACTCGGGTTGCAATTCACCGAGTGCCCGATCACACGTGCTACAACCTAGTGTGTCATAAGTACACTGCGAATATCGGGTGGGAGTGAATCGACCACCAACCCAAATGTATCACGTAATATAGTACAATAACAAGGAATAAAAATCAACGATGAAAACGTAAACCCTCGGTGACTTTCGGATGGATTCTTACTACCTCAAAAACGCACTCCGAAGTTTCACTCACGTCTCGAGATACGCGTCCGACTCCCGATTGTGGTCTCCTAAGTTCCTGGTGTCCAATTAAACCATTTTAACTAGTTTAGAGTCAAATTAAGTGAATTTATAATGTGTGGCCAAAAATATGGAAATTTTATTCCATAAAGTTTGGTTTGGCACACTTTTCGAGTTATATCGGGGTGTCAAATGCCCGAAAAATTCTCGAATACTATTTTTCTATCTTTTTCTCAATTTTTTATATTTTTTTCCTGATTTTCTGAATTTTTCCATAATTTTCTACCTATTTTTCTTATTTTTATACTCAAATTTATTTAATTTAAAATTGTTTTTAAATTAATTTTTAATATTATATTATTTAAATAAATGGGTGGGTCCCTGGACCGGGTTTGACCCGATCCAACCGGGTCGGCTTTGACCTGGTTTCAGTCTGTCCCGCCTAATCGGGTCGGGCCGGACCACTTCGGCCGGTCCAGGGGATTACACGCACGCACGCACAAGTGCGTGCGGCCCCCCCCCACCCCGACCCCCACCCCCCCGACCCCCACCCCATCTCTTCTTCACAGAGAGACGTTGGTCTCTGTTTTTTTTTTCTTTCAACCAACAACAATAACAACATCATTAACAACCACCAACACCATTAATATCAAGTTTTCTCCAACATTTAACCAACAATCAACTTCTATCATTAAAACACATTCAAGCTTCATTTTAAATGGAGAAATTAAAAGAAAGTGGAGATGCTCACCTTGATCACTTGATTCCTTGATCAAATCACTTCCCGAGACTCCAATGTTCCCAATACAATCTCACACTCTCAATGGTTGTTATCAATTTTTCAAGGAATTACACACTTATTTTTCTATTTTTGTGTTGAAGAGAGGGAAATAGAGAAAACGTGGAGGAGAGTGAAGAAATGAGTGGTAATCCTCATTTTGGGGTGTTAGGTGTATAGGTGTCATGTTTCCATTTGCTCCTCATTTGACACCATTTTTTTTTAGCCTTGTTTAATTACCTTCGGTTACCGGTGTCCCGCACCTTGGCACGCATAACGAGGCGCGCCTAGTCGCCGATTTTGATCATTTGGCTAGACTCGTGTTTATCATTAATATTCGTCACTTTTAATTAATTTGTTTATCCAAATTATTTTCCCGACCTAGTGTACCCACAGCTCCTCGCTCGCACCGTATTGACACGTTTCTCGATGCGAACACCCGTTACACTATCTCGCTCGATTCAATGATATAAATACACACATGCAATGCTAGGTAAATAATATGATATACAACATCGCAAATAGGCAAACAATAACGCAAAATATTTATTAACCTAGTTAGGCGTTCCCCGACCTATCTGCGGCATCCACGCGGATCTGAGCCGGCATCCAATTCTCGAAATAATCAATAATAACGGCATAATTAAAATTTGGGCCAGACAACTCTTCCCAACTAGAAAAGAGATTTCATCCCGAAATTTTAAATAACTTGAAGTTTCGTACCATGAAATAGGCATGTGGGTAACGCTCCCGCATAGTAGACTCGGGCATAGTAGACTCGAGCTCCCAAGTAAGTCCTCCCGAGCGAACACCGTTACACTACCTCGCCAACGTCGGCCTTCATCACCGGCAACCTTGAACAATCGCCTCAAATCATGATATATCTTGGTCCGACCAGATGAACCGTGTAGCGAGACTCAGTGTGCATCCTTCAATCCGTCTCGTATCTCCGAACTACGGTATCCACAACCTCCCTCGGTGTCTCAAACACGATATGTCGACTCTCTGCTCAATCCGTACACTCCGATCCCGAGCCATACCATTGAGCCGCTCATAGAGCCCATCGGTCTTCGACACTCGGCAACTCGGTCAATAGATACGATCGGAACTCTCATCCGACAACAAATGTGTGGCTCGGTCGTAGTAAAAACATCGATCATGCACATAATCGACGCCGCTCTGTAATAAGCCATGCTCGTGTTTCATGCCGCACTACAATCCGATTGTCAATACCGTTCTTGCTCAACGCATCGCCTACAACGTTCGCTTTCCTTGGTGATACTCAATAGTTAAGTCGTAGTCCTTCGATAACTCAAGCCATCTCCTCTCGACGCATGTTCGGATCTCTCGAATGAAAATGTATCTCGGACTACGATGATCAATGTAGAGTACGAACCGCTCTCGTAGAGATAATGCCTCCAAGCCTTCGGTGCAAAAATGATTGTTGCAAGCTCCAAGTCATGCACTTTGGATAGTTTACCTCGTGGGGTCTCAATCGTCGGGACAAGTAAGCTCTTTGGTCTACCCTCCCCGCAACAAAACGCATCCAAGTCCAATGCCCGATGCATCTCGTATACACCGACAAGCACTTGCCCGCTCAGGCAATGTCAACATTGGTGCAAAATTCAATCTCCTCTTTAACTCCCGAAATCTTGCTCACACTCCTCTAACCAAACAAATCTAACATCCTTTTTGGTCGATCTAGTCATCGGTCTTTGCAATCGAGGAAAATTCATGTACAAATCGGTGGTAGTACCCTGCTATTCCCAAGAAACTTCGAATGTCGAAATAGACTCAAAGCGCCTCCAGTCAATAATCGTCCGAATCTTCTCTCGAATCCACGAAATACCTTAATCGCTAATGACATGTCCAAGAAATCTCACCGCACTCGGCCAAAAATCACACTTGCTAAATTTTGCGTACGATCTATGCTCTCTAAGTATCGTCAAAATCGCTTAGAGATGGCTCGCGTGCTCACACGAGTCTTCTTTGTAAATCAAGATGTCATCCATAAAGACGATGACATATATGTCCAAGTATAGTCTTAAGACCACATGCATCAAGTCCATGAAGATCATCGGTGTATTAGTCGGCCCAAAAGGCATGATTGTAAACTCAAACAACTTTGTATCTTGTCTTGAAAGCGGTCTTCTTGATGTCCTCTTCTCGAATCCTCAACTGATGATAGCCTGAAGGCAGATCAATCTTCGAGAAGAACTTGGCGCCAGTCAAACGATCGAAAAGATCGTCGATCCTAGGGAGTGGGTAACGGTTCTTAACTGTCACCTGATTCAACTTCCTGTAGTCTATGCACATCCTCATTGAACCATCATTCTTCTTCACAAATAACACTGGAGCTCCCCAAGGTGACATGCTAGGGTGAATGAAACCCTTCTCCAGTAAGTCATCCAACTGCCTTCTGACCTCCTCGTGCTCTGACGGTGACATCCGGTAAGGTCTGCTAGCGATCGGCTAAGTCTCTGGTATCAACTCAATGATGAACTCAATCGCTCGTGGCGGTGGCAATCTGGTAAATCATTTGTAAATATGTCGACAAAGTCTCGAATACCGAAACATCCTCAATCCCGACTTCGGTCCTAACCTCGGCTCAACTATCGCTGCAAATGCCTCCATCTCCCGAGTCGTAGCTAGTCGGCCTCTAGTAATGGGTAGTGCGGTCGCGACTCCCGTAACGTGAACTCGGAATCCCTGGAACTCGAAACATGATGGCCTTCTCGGAAGCAATCCAAATTGTGCATGATATGCCGCCAACCCTTCAATCCCTAAAAGTGCATCAAACTCAAAGTACTCTAGGACTCGTAAGTCCGTTTCAAGAATCGATGCCCCTTTACCTCTATCTTGTAGTCTCGACATATCCGGTTAGGGTATATCTTATCCCCAACGGGCGTATTGAGGACAAGGTGTGTGTCTAGCGTATGTGATGCTAACCCTAACTCTCCTACCATGCGTCCAGCAATAAATGATAATGTACTACCATAATCTATCATAACATGCATCGGTCTACCCATAATAGATAACGTACCCTCGATGAGTTGTCTGGTCGCATCTCGATCTGGGCTGCGCGATTTGCATGTGCTTTCTGCCTAGCCTAACCTGTGTTGTACTCCTAGTAATTTCGGTGGTGCCTACTGATCGCTTTTTAGGTGCCCTTTCGACCACAACGATGACATCGATGTTTCTCCTCCTTGTCTCCGAATCTCGACCCCGAACCTGGTCTCTCGACCCTATCACGACCTCCCCGATCCTTATCCCGACGGCATCGTCTTGTTGTGGTGATGTCGCCGTCTTGCTTTGTGGGTGCGAGTGCTAAGGCATGCTTCGGTGCCTATCCTCGTCTCGGCCGGTTGTCCCTATGATCAACCTTTCGGTCCCTATCTCGTCGATCATCGCAACCGTCGTGATCTCTATGTCTCTTCGGTCTCGATCCGACCGAGAACCCCGACTGCTGTCTGCATAGCACTGTCGTACGCTTGCCCTCTCTCTCCAAAAGCGGTGTCTCATAAGATAATGCTCGATTGTACACCTCCCGAAGAGTAGTAGCACCTATCGAGACTATCGCGTCGACAATCCGCTCGTCAACACCATGTATGAAATAGTAAATGCGAAGCATCTCTCGTGCCCGCAACGTCCATCGAGAATAGTAATAGGTATCGCTACCGCTCCATGTCTTGCATCAATGAGCGGTTACCATCTGTCGTAGGGCCGAGAAAATCCTCCTCAAACTCGGCCTCACCCGCATAGGAATGAACTCGTCGTAGAACAACTCTCGAAACTCGCCCATGTCGGCGGCTCCAGGTGGATATCCGGATAAGTCATCTACCAAACCGTTTGCATTACCTCTCACACACGCGACGGATAAACTCGCATGTATGTTGTCGTCGTTCCGCATTAGCTTATGGAAACTCGATGCGAAACTATCCACTTCCCCTGTTTGCTCCACCTCCATAGAAGTATCCCGGTGAAACTTCATAAACTCTCTTACAAGCTTTGCCTCCGGCTCAAGACGAATACGGAAATAGCGAAAGCTGTAGTAGTTGTCGGTGCTCGATAGTCATAGGTAGGGGCGTAAGAGTCGAAGTCTCTAATGGTATCACAATCGGTGGTGAAACTCCTCACTGTGTCTCGAAAGTGATGTATCGGTAGGCATATGTGGTGTAGTCGGGCGACGGCTCTCTGTATCGTAGGTGCGACAAGAACAGTGGGAACTAGTCTTTGCTTACGTGGTGGTTTGTCGTGGCTGAGACCTAAGTAATCGGAGGATCTCCGTCAATCGGGCATCGTGGGCGGCAAGTCGATCCTCTATGCTTTGAGTCGATACGGTAGTAGTAGTGGTGTCCATAGTAGGATCACTAGTTTATCCTATCTCGGCGATGTCGAGGTTGTCCTTCCATCGTGATCTCGTATCGAAAAGCGTGCGTCGGATCAGCCTCGGTATATATACGTGTTAATATATCATTTACAATAAAACATAACACGTATATAAACCCTAAGTCTACCCGCCTCACCATCACTTCCCAACTAGAGTTCTAAGGCAAGTACATCGGGTTTCCACATCTAATAATTTTTTTAAGTCTTATGCCCTTTCAGTTAATTTCTCGAGGTTCCTAGAACTCTCGCCATGTGAAGTGTCGCGGCTCCGCGATCTGTCGGGACATTGACCAACTGGGTCCCACACGCCACTAACGTCCTTTGCTACATCACGACTACTCGATGTGCGTGTTAACTCATTTCGTTAATCGAGTTTAGTTAGACAGTTGAATCACTTTTAGCATGAAAACAAATGGAAGTCTTAAATTTAAAGCAAGTAAAACAATTAAATTCATCATCATATAAATCATCATTTATAAGAGCAACTCCTATTGTGGAAAACCCGGAAAGTACTCGTATATAGGCGATAATACTAAGCGATAATATATACAAGTACGGTGTCTATCCATCTTCCAATGCCCAAAAGTAAAGCAAAATATCAAAATAACACGTACTAGTGGGTCCTCGACAATGACGGGCAAGTAGATGAAGTCGCCAAGAATCCCCTTGCCCCTACTAGTATGCTTGGGAGTCACTAGACCATCACAAAAACCAGATGGATAGTACAATTAGTAAAATTCCAAACGAAGTACACCGAGCACTTATAAGAAAATAAATAGATACCAATAATCATGTTAAATAATCATGCGAAACTAAACAGCAATTGTGCTACGATCATCACATGAATAAATAACACGAGAGAAACAAAGAGTACTCGTCCGGTCGACTAAACTGTACTTCGGACCCCCAGGATCCTTTCGGTGGGTGCCCCCACTTCCTTTCACCTGGTTCCTCGCGGTGCGTGTCCGACACGTGCACCCTTAATGCAACTCGGGTTGCAATTCACCGAGTGCTGATCACACGTGCTACAGCCTAGTGTGCCATAAGTACACTACGAATATCAGGTGGGAGTAACTCGACCACCAACCCAAATGTATCACGGAATAGAGTACAATAACAAGGAATAGGAAATCAACGATGGAAAAGTAAACCCTCAGTGACTTTCAGATGGATTCTTACATACCTCAAAAACGCACTCTGAAGTTCCACTCACGTCTCGAGATACGCGTCGACACCCGATTTGTGGTCTCATAAGTTCATGGTGTCCAATTAAACCATTTTAACAAGTTTAGAGTCAAATTAAGTGAATTTATAATGTGTGGCCAAAAATATAGAAATTTTATTTTACAAAAAGTTTGGTTTGGCACACTTTTTGAGTTATACTGGGGTGTGAAACACCGAAAAATTCTCGACTACTATTTTTCTATCTTTTCTCATTTTTTATATTTTTTCTGATTTTTTGGATTTTTCCATAATTTTCTACCTATTTTTCTTATTTTTTTAGTAATTTATTTAATTTAAAACTATTTTTAAATTAATATTTAATATTATATTATTTCAATAAATGGGTGGGTCCCTGGACCGGGTTTGACTGGTCCAACTAGGTCGGGTTCGGTCCGCCCAACCAGTCGGGCCGGACCAAGCCCACCCTATATCCTTCTTCATAGAGACGTTGGGCTCTGTTTTTTTTTTTTTTTTTTTTTTTTTTTCAACCAACAACAATAACAACATCATCAACAACCACCAACACCATTAATATCAAGTTTTCTCCAACATTTAACCAACAATCAACTTCTACCATTAAAACACATTCAAGCTTCATTTTAAATGGAGAAATTAAAAGAAAGTGGAGATGCTCACCTTGATCACTTGATTCCTTGATCAAATCACTTCCCAAACTCCAATGATCCCAATACAATCTCACACTCTCGATGGTTGTTATCAATTTTTCAAGGAATTACACACTTATTTTTCTATTTTTGTGTTGAAGAGAGGGAAATAGAGAAAACGTGGAGGAGAGTGAAGAAATGAGTGGTAATCCTCATTTTTGGGGTGTTAGGTGTATAGGTGTCATGTTTCCATTTGCTCCTCATTTGACACCATTTTTTTTTTTTAGCCTTGTTCAATTACCTTCGGTTACCGGTGTCCCGCACCTTGGCACGCATAACGAGGCGCGTCATAGTCACCAATTTTGATCATTTGGCACCGGATTTGTGTTTATCATTAATATTTGTCACATTTAATTAATTTGATTATCCAATTTATTTTCCCGACATAGTGTACCCACAGTTCGCTTGTTCGAACCGTATTGACACGTTTCTCGAGGTGAACACCCGTTACACTATCTCGCTCGATTCAATGATATAAATACACACATGCGATGCTAGGTAAATAATTTGATATACAACATCGTAAATAGGCAAACAATCATGCAAAATCACTATTTAACTAGTCGGGCGTGCCACGACCTATCTCGCGGCATCCATGCGGATCTGAGTTGGCGTCTAAGTCTGAAAATAATCAATAATAACGGTGTAATTGAAATTTGTGCCGTTACACACTGCTCAAAGGTAGTCGTCGATCTTCTCCTTGCCCAGTCTGCTACTCGACGAATCTATACCCACCGTCTTAAAAAGGACGGTGAGTACAAAGAATGTAGAAAGTTGTCCGAGAGACATTTAACCATATTTCCAAACACATAAAGCTAACAATTTGCCATACATACGCTCATTACAAAGACAATAATATTGATACACAATTACATTACCAAGCAAGATAACATCAATAGACTATTCAAATAAACCATTCATTTCAAATTCTATTCTTATGACATTATCCCAGACATACCTAATTAATCACATAGAATTTGGGTAGTCACTTATTTAGTTGTTCACATAAAAATATTCTTTATTGGATATGAAATACGTCATATCGATCTCATGCAATAGGTCAAGGTACACATAGTACATTGGTATTACCTTATTGGTCGTCGCTTAGTCATAGGCATTCCTCTTATTAGTTGTGAAACACGGCGTATTGACCTCATGCAATAGGTCGGTACACATAGTACATCGGTATTACCCTATTGGTCACCGCTTAGTCATTTCACTCATGGACCTCGATATTACCTTTCGGGTAATAGCTTATTTAGCGATGCACGCAGTCTTGTCCTTATTAGTTGTGAAACACGGCTTATCAACCTCATGTAATAGGTCGGTACACATAGTACGTCGGTATTACCCTATTGGTCACTTTGCTTGTTCATTCAATCAACCTCATATAGTAGGTATGTAACACTAACTAGTTAGTATACCGACATCCCCGAGTCCCATACCCCATGAGCCGCATACACCCTAAACACCTCATTTAACAATTACAACATAACAAGAAACAACATACCAACAATAACACCAAGAATTTAGCAAACATTGCACATAAACAAATACAACCAAACAACATATAGTTAAATAAGCATATAGAGCATTGCACAACAATATAAACAATTGTAAACAATCAGCACCATCAAAGCATGAAATGAAAGAAAATATATCAATCGGTTTACTTACAAATACGCCAATTTCTTAGCTACTTTGGCCTCCCAACACCTCAAAACTTGTACTGAACCTCCGAGACTCTTTCCTAGGTTCATGATATCATTTAACATGTTTTTGAATGTGTTTAGACCTTTACTTAGAGTATTGGACTTGTTTATAGTGTTTGAGTTAAAGTTAGGAAATTCATATTTTTGGTTGTCATCACACCTACTTGTCATAGCACCTAGCGCACTTGGATAGCATGACTAGCACGCTACTAACCTTATTAGCGCGCTACTCGATTTTTACTAGCTTGCTAAACCAAATTAGCGCGCTACACGACCTACCTAGCGCGCTATGTGCGGGAATACCCATAATTACGAAATCGGGATTTTGAGTTTTCTCCACACATATGCTACCCAAATGCCTTGGGAACCTTTGTATGTACCTCCAAAGCCATAAGACATTAAGAACAACATAAAACAGAGACATATATATCATCAAATCCATGAATTCATCAAATTCAACTAAGCTAATGGTGTATGTGAATTTCCTAGTTGATAAAACCACCTAAACCCACTGGTTCCTCCTTCAAATCTTGTTGGTTTCTTCTTCCTCCAAGACTTCTCTTCTCCAAGAAGTTTCCTTAGTTTCTAAGGTTTTAAAATGAAAATGGTTTTTATTGTATAAGTTGATCTCTAGCTATTTATATGAAGTGAATATGGTTGATTAATAGCCATTGATATCTATGTGCACATGTATCTCGAGACTTATCTAATGGTTTACCACTTAACACATGTCCCATTAACTCTCCATTATCTCATGCTAAGTGAGACCGATATCAAACTTAATTGATCTTTAGATGTGTCAATACGTATCTCAAGAATTATCTCGTGACTATTGTTTTAAATTGCTAATTTAGGTACATTAAATATATAATCAACCATGGCCACATTAAAAATTACTATTAAAGCTACATTAAGCTTATACCAACTTACCACATAACTCTCTACCCCCGGTCCTATGTCGACACGCACCTCGGGCGTGTCTCGGCTCACGTCTCAACATTTATATACGAGTAGGAGTAACTTAATAAATCTACACGTATACATCACACTAAGCATCCATCACATTAAATCTAACATATTTCTTGGTCCTCACACCAAATATTCGGACCGTGTACCCGCTTTCAAAGCTACGTCTCGGATCGGTAACCATGATTAGAGACTAATTTACTATTAGTAAATCTTGGGCCATTATAATTATCGTGCTCGCATGATTGATCCCATTCGCTACGCTCACGGAACATCATAAATTGATATAATTTATTTTTAGTATTTGAAAAGTACGGACATTCTATGCACTTTTATTTTGTAATAATATATCGTAGCTCATTCTTTACAAAGAATGGAAGGGGAGACTAGCTTAGGAAGAAAGGTGGAAAAATTGAGTTTTTTCATAATATCTTAAGCACCTCAATGAATATTCGTTTCTCTACTTAATTCGATGATAAGTAAATAACCATAAATAAGGAAACTTATTATGAACGTGGAAGAGGCGAGAAATGTGAAAGAACACAATGTTTTTCTCTTCTTTTATTTTTTGCTTAAAAAAACCTTAATTTAGAATGTTGAAATCAACATCTTAAGGCTCTTTTATAGGGGTTATTGATAAGTGGTCACATTTTATACCAAGAAAAAAGAAACAAATTTCTTTTGGGTTCATTGTAATTACTAATTAATATGATCCATTGAGAATGTGCACTTAAATGCTATGTTGCTTAGCCATTAATTGTAGTGGAAACCGGTAACTAATCCATTAGTATAAACTCTTGATGTTAATCTAATGGTTGCCATCGAATATCCACGTAATAGGTGTTTATTTAGTACCTATCGTAGAAGCACCTATATATAATATATTTTCTTAAATATACATATATATTTAAGAAAATATACATTAAAAAATAAAATATATAATTGATTGATATATATATATATATATATATGAATATATATACATATATAAGTTTTTAAGTGCTTTATTTTGTTTATAAAAACGTTGTTATATATTCATATATATATATATATATATATATATATCAATTATTTATTTTATTTTTTAATATATATTTTCTTAAATGTGTGTGTGTGTGTGTGTTTATTACTTGAAGTGCACATCATTAATGTTTTATTTTACTTTTTTAACAATAATTTTAATTCAACTCAACATACCATATCAACATAAAAATATCATCTACAACATTACAAATATACACAAGAGCTAAATTACAATTACACATTATATTTTTCATAAATATTAAAAAAAAAATTATACAAACACCACAAATATACAAATAATTTATTTTTCACTAACAAAAAATTACAATTACACATTATATTTTTCACAAGTATTAAAAAAACATACAAACATCACAAATATACAAATAATTTTATTTTTCACCAAAAAAATTACAATAATACATTTTATTTTTCACAAACATAAAAAAAATCATACAAACATCACAAATATACGAATAATACAATTACACATTTTATTTTTCACAAATATAAAAAAATCATACAAATATCACAAATATACAAAAAAAATTTAACCAACAAAAATAACTAATACATATTTTTAATTAAAATACATAATCTTACCTAAGGCATCGGAGGATTGCGACTCCAAAATCGACGAGGCGGGCGGCGACCAACAACGGTGAGCTAGGCGGACGACGAAGGCGAGTAGGAGGCGGCACGGTGGCGGGAGATCAACAGAGAGGTGAAAGAGGAGAGGGTCGAGATTAAAGAGAGAGAGAGAGAGAGAGAGAGAGAGAGAGAGAGAGAGAGAGAGAGAGAGAGAGAGAGAGATGAGGGAGAGAGATCGAGAGAGGAGAGGCGACATAGTTAGGTTTTTTTTTATGGGGGAACAGGCGGCAATGTTGATCGAGAGAGGAAAGGAATGAGAGGGAGAAGAGAGGGGATGGTTTGATCAAGAGTGGGACTCACGTGAATAGCGACGGGCTTACCCCGTTGCTAATTCGACATGCGCCCTACTCCCCCTTTTGCTACGTGGTGGGCTCCACTCGCTGCGTAGGCAAATAAAATGCCCATTGGGCGAGAAAATCCTCGCCCAAAAAATAGTGACGGTGTCGTTGCTAACCCCATCGCTATTCAGGTCAACAAGGTCGATGGCGGGTGTCGTTGCTAACCCCATCGCTATTCGGATCGCCCCCGTTGCAGATCGTCTCTATTTAGCAACGGGGAATAGCCCGTCGCTATTCAACTTTGCTATTACTTGCAATTTTTTGTAGTGAAATTTTATGAGGTAGGGGTAGACCGTACTTAACTTGGGACGCATTAATTAGGAGAGATTTGAATGGTTTGATAAGCTCGCCATCAATTGCTTTAATTCAAGCACAATGTAAGAATTTGATCCATGTAGCCATCCCCAATTAATTTGGGACTAACGCGATGTTGTTGTTGTTGTTGTTGTTGTTTACAACAATAAGATGTGGCAACCCCTCTCAAGTTTGTCAATCTACTCCTCAAAATGAGTCTATTGACATCTTCAAATTGGGATATTTGGATTTTTATCATGTTTTATACCTATGGATTGTTTTCCTCCCAGGGGAACACATTTCTTACAACCACAATTAGAAATAAATGAGAAAATCAAAAATCAAATTTGGCGTAAAAAATTAATTTTTCATTCATGTAATATATTAATCATTTAAAATATATAATATATATCTCATTTTAAATTTATTGATTTAAAATTTTATTTTGGAGTGTGAAACATGAGAAAATAAAATTCCTTCATCGAATGTGCGTAGCATATAAACGAAACAAGTTCTCGTAAAAGCATCTCCAATGGTAATGTGGGTTTACATAATGAATTGGTGTCACATCATGATGTGGAGAGAATGTCTATCATATGTGGCACTAGATAGACATTCACTTCCCAAAATAATCTCCAATGAACAATGTTTTTAGACTATGAATTGATGAGTGACACTTCTTTATTTTTTATTTTTATAATGTTAATAAAAGCCTGGAAAAAATAAAAAATGCTTTAAAAAATAAAGAAAGAGTCTATTTGTAAAAGTAAAGAAAAAGTCCATTTGTCCGACGTGGTTGTAGACACCCTCTATTTTAATTTCATGTCATATAGGATGAACATTATCAATTCATGATTCCATTGAAAAGCATTTTGTGGGTTGGATGTGGATTGTGTCATAAATGGATCTATTTCTACCTCAATCGATGGTCCCATTGGAGATGTTTTAAAACCCCTCTAATTTTGAGAAATTTTACAAAATAGCCCAAATTTCTAACGCTTAATGAAAAATAGGAGTTAATTTCACACATGGTCACTCAACTTTACATCTTGTAACAGAGTTTGATCACTAAAGTTAACTTTGTAATAAAAGAATCACTAAACTTCTTGAAACTTTTTATTAAAGTCACTCAGGTCACTTTTTCGGTGACAAAATATGACGTGGCGCTTATGTGGCATCGGTGACTTTAGGATTAATATTAGGTCACCTCGACATCTATACTCTCTCATCAAGATGCCCATCCAACCATCCTTATTAGGTGTGTAAAAATAAATCCAAGATCGCGATTGTTCCAAACTTCCAACCGATTAGAATGTAATATATGCGTTTGGATGAGGCAACGATTGGGAAGGCGAGGTGGCGGAGGGAGGTGGATTAGGCGGTTAGGGGTGGTGGTGAGTGGAGCACCACAACGGGGTGAGAGTAGAGAGGAGGGAAGGAGGTTGCGAGAGATATATTGATGTTTATTGATGTTTTTTGGTTTTTTTATATTAATTTCCCCATATCTTTTTTTTTTTTTTTTTTTTAAAAAGGAAATCAATCTCTCTGTTTCTGTTTGTGTATCGTGATTTTTTTTAGGAAATTGTCAATCGTCATCTTGGACATTGTTTTTTACACACCTAATAAGGACAGTGCATGGGCATTTTGATGAAAGAGTACGAGATGTTGTGGCGACCTAATATTAATTCTAAAGTCATCGATGCCACATAAGCGTCACATTATATTTTGTCACCGAAAAAGTGATCGAGTTACTTTAATGAAAAGTTTCAAAAAGCTTAATGATTTTTTTTGTTACAAAGTTAACTTTAGTGACCAAACTGTTACAAGATGTAAAGTTGAGTGATTGTGTATGAAATTAACCCTGAAAATAAGCACACTTTTTAGAAACTTATTTTTTGTAACCCATTTTAATAGTTAAATATCTAAATTACCCTTTAACCCATTTTTCTAACCCATAATATTATTTTCTTTCCTTGGATGGTTCCTTCCCTTTTCCCCGCACTCTCTCATCAAACGCTCCCCTTCACCACCACCACTCCTACCCCCACTTTCGGCTCCGCCATGCCCCTCCAACGCTTGTATTTCTACTCACTCATTAAACTAGAAATTAAATAAATAACTAATGAAATTATTTCCATTATGTATATTATCGACTAATGAAAGGTCGACACTACAACCCCATTAGAAGATGTCAAAGAAGACATAGTACAACAATTTTAGCATTAATAAATCTGTGCATGTATAGAGAAAATTGACAATCTTAACAATATTAATGATATGAGTAATATTGACAATATTGACGATATGGACGCTTTTTGTCTATCTTGTCGATATCATCAACAAGCGTTATTGTAAGCAACTTAAAAGAAAAATTAGGTGTCTTTGTTGTTGTATGATCATCATAATAACAAGTATTCATGCTTCAATCAATCAATTTGGTAGAGAATAAAAAAAACTTAAGATAATTAGTAGTAATTATTAATTGTTTTGATCATTTTGTCTATACCATCTTTATTGTCAATAAACATTGTTAGTGTTCTACAAAAAAATCTTGTTAAGAGATGTCTTTATACCTTCTCTATTGTCAATAAACATTATTAGTTTTCTACAAAAAAATCTTAATAAGAGATGTCTTTATTAAATGGCACATTCAATAAGAACCTCGTTACTTTTTTTCACGAAGAACCTAGTTACTTTCAACTATAAACATTACTTTTGCTATTATGTATATCGCTTACTTTTGCTACTATGTCTATCGCTATTATGATAGAACACAAGTTCTCAAACGAAGATTAAATGGAACATAGAACTAAAATAAGCATTGTGTTAATTTAAGAAAATGGAAAGAACATAATTAATGCAGATTGATGTGAATGGAAGGAAGGAACAACTAGATAAACAATGAAGAACTCTTGGTTCAACATTTGATTTCAATTCTTTTCAACATTCTCTATTACACCAAATTACTCTATTTAAGCTTTTTCAAATACAAATACGACAAATAACCTTAAAGATAAAGTAGGTGTTGGAGTTGTAATCTAAATTAGATTAGTATTTGAATTTGATTAGGACTTTGAGTTAGAGTATGAGTCTATTTAGAATCTCCTAATCGGATTAGGAGTATGTTTATGTGAGTCTATAAATTAGAGTTAACCCCCACATTGTAATTAACGAGTGTATTAGAGTGATTAATAAAGTGTGTCATTGTGGTGTCTCTAAACCAAACATGGTTATTGATTGTCATTGTTGCCCGTGAGAAGGTGGAAACTTCACCAGATGGATTTGAAATCAGTTTTTCTAAATGGCAACTTAGATGAAGTAGTTTATGTCAAGCGACCAACGAGATATGTTCAAGAGGCGGTGAAGAAAAAGTTTATAAGTTTGAATAAAGCACTTTATGGCTTAAAACAGTACCGCGAGCTTGGAATAAAAGGATTGATGAATTCTTTCGGGGTTATGGACGGAAAAATGTGTTTATGAAGATGATTTGTATGTGAAGATTGATGCTTCTACCGGTATTGTAATTAGGGTGGCAAAAATACGGGAACGGACAAAAACGGAATTTGGACACCCATTTCAAAAATGTTTAAATTTGATGTCGGTCCGGTCCCGTTTTAAAACGGGCACGATTTTTTTGTCCGATCCGTATGTTTTACAAACATACGGGACTGTTTTGCCGTTTTTTTAAGTAATTGTAGTCGTTGGAGCCGGAGAGCTTTCTGGAAGGCTGCGCAAGACGCGAGATGAGGGCGGCGTTGGCGTTGGGGTCCGGGTCCGGGGGCCGAGGGCCTCCTCGGCGGCGGAGGAGTGGCGGATGGCGACGGCGGACTTGGGGCGGCCGACGTGCATCTTGGAGACGAGGCGGGTGGAGCGGCGGCGCGAAATCGTGGGAAAGCTCGGGTCTTGATGGGGGGAGGGGAGATCGACTATCGAGCTAGGGTTTTGGGAGATTGAGTTTGGGGCTGTTTGGGCTGCCCGCATTTCGGACGCCGAACTTGTGAGTGGTTTTCCGATTACGGTTGGCCGATTTGGCGGTGGCGGCGGTGATCGAGCGATGTGGGGTCGTTGATGATGAGGAGGGCTAGGGTTTCGCGGTCGGAGAAACCGCGGCCGAGGATGACGAGGGGGCGTCGGAGGGGCGGAAGAGGTAGAGGAAGAGCCAGGCGGCGAGGAGGGAGAGTGGGTGGGAGAGGAGGGAGAGGGCGAGGACTGCGGCGAGTGAGACGCGGAGAGGCAGAGAGAGTGAGAGAGAGCGAGGGAGAGAGACGCGAGAGAGCGAGAGAGCGAGTGAGAGAAAGCGCGAGGGAAGCGAGAGAGGAGAGAGACGCGAGAGAGAGAGAGAGAGAGAGAGCGAGGAGAGAGAGACGCGAGAGAGAGAGTGAGAGAGAGCGAGAGAGACGCGCGAGAGAGGCGAGAGAGAGTGAGACGCGGAGAGGGGGAGCGAGAGAGGAGAGGGGGAGGCGAGAGAGAGAGTGAGACGAGGAGAAGCAAAAAAACCTAAAATACATTGTGAAATTACTTATATGCCCTTCAAATTAATCAATAAACGGGTACCGTTTTTTAAGAATTTTTGTCAAGTCCCGGTCCCAGTATGTTTAAACGGACAAAAAATATTGTCCAGTCCGTATGTTTTTCATAAAAATACCGGTCCCGTTTAAAACGGACCGGGACAAAACAGGCAAACGGACCGGGACCATTTTGCCACCTTTCTAATTGTAATGATAGTTTGTCTTTATGTTGATGATTTAATTCTCACTGGAAATGACATCAACATGATCTGAGACTTTAAGACAATGCTATGATGCGAGAGTTTGAGATGACGGACGTTGGTCTAATGTCATACTTCCTAGGCATTGAGGACAATCAATGAGATGATGACATTTTTATATGTCAGAAACGATATGCAGCTGAGATCTTGAAGAAATTTGAGATGTCTAGCTGCAATCTTGCTTCTACACTGTAGAGGTTGGTACCAAGTTGTCCAAAATAGATTGGATGCACCAGTTGACTCGACATATTTCAAGCAGATAGTTGGGAGTTTGAGATACTTGACTTGCACTAGACCTGATATTCTTTATGGCGTTGGATTAATCAGTAGATACATGGAGCACCCTCGACAATCTCATTTGGTTGCAGCAAAGAGAATTATGCGTTATATTCAAGGTACTACTGATCATGGGTTATTTTATTCCACTTCAAAGGATAGTTCTTTGTTTGGCTATTCTGACAGTGATTGGGGAGGAGACCAGGATGATCGAAAAAGTACTTATGGCTATGCTTTTTATTATGGTTCTACAATTTTTTCGTGGTCTTCGAAGAAGCAGTCTGTCGTTGCATTGTCTACTTGTGAGGCTGAGTACATTGCGGTAGCCTACTGTGCATGTCGCTATTTGGTTGAGAAAATTATTATCTCAGATTCATTTTCAGTGTAATGGCCCTACACCAATCTATGTTGATAATGTTTCGGCTATTGATTTAGCGAAAAACCCAGTTACACATGGTCGGAGTAAGCATATTGATATGCGATATCACTTTCTATGTGATCGGTGGAGAATAAAGAGATAAAGTGCGGTATACTTTGCAGATCGATGATCAAGTTGCGATTTGTTTACCAAGGCATTGAAGATTGAGTCTTTCATGAAGTTAATGGCTATGATTGGGGTTTGTCCAATCAATTATGGGGGATGATGTTTCTTTTAATTCGATAGGTAATTTAGATTATGGGGGGATGTTGGAGTTGTAATCTAAATTAGATTCGTATTTGAATTTGATTAGAACTTTGAGTTAGAGTATGAGTCTATTTAGAATCTCCTAATTGGATTATGAGTATGTTAATGTGAGTCTATAAATTAGAGTTAACCACCCGTATTGTAATTAACGAATTTATTAGAGTGATTAATAAAGTGTGTCATTGCGGTGTCTCTAAACTTAACAAGAGGCCATAACGATTAGGTGGCGGGACATGTTTAGCAAAAATCGGTAGAAGGAGAGTATATCGGCCTCTCCAAGCACGCAACATGAAAGTCGAAGACAAAAACATTTGATTTTTCTCGAATAATGTACGGAAGGTCAATCAATAGCCGTTGTTTCTCCTCGATGATGCACGTCACGATCTCATCCACGTCAATAATAAGCAACAAAGAGTCCAACTTTTTTAGATTTTGTACGCTCCCTCTTCAAAGAGTTTCACTTCTTTACAACTTTTTAATAGGGCCGCTAAGGGCACCCCACCTTTTCATGAAGGCACCCGGTTAATGTGGGCACAAACCAATTTACACAGGGCACCCAAAAATTAGACCCGAAATACCCAAAATACCCTCGTGCAAACCTCTCGCACCCCACCACCCCCACCACCACCTTCACCGAACTCCTTGTGGAAGAATCCATTTGTTTTGAACCGACCAAAGAGAGGAATCCCCGAAATCGTGTTTTTCGTCCCTCGCCGTGTGTTTCTCCTTCGTTGTACGAGTTTTTTGTACTTTGTAGGGTGGGTGTGAGCCGATTTCGTCTCCAAATTAGGGCTCGGTTGAAGATCGTCGAACACACGTTTTTACGCGAAATCGATCGTTTGAAGGTACGTTTATAGTATAATTAAGTTACGTTTGGTAGAGTAGTTGTAATGTGTGTGTGGCGGTTTGTAGAATGGTAAAAAAATTGGGAAATCGCGGTTCTCGGCCACACGGGCCGAGAGCGTGTTAAGCTGTCTCGCCAAGCATGGCCGAGACGAAAGCTAAATTTTTGGGAACTCGCGAGCCTCGGCCACGAAGGCAGGAAGAGTTCACAGTGTCTCGGTTACGCATGGCCGAGAATACTTCAGCTATCTCGGCCGAGACATGACGAGAGCTACAATTAGTGATAGGTAATGTGGCGTCGGTGGTGTACAACCGAGAATTTTCTCCTACTCTCGATTGTACACTGGCGAGAGGGTTAGAGTAGGCTCGGTCGTGATAGGACGAGAGTAAGGCGAATTGAAATGGTCAATCCATCTCGGTGGTGTACAACCGAGAACTTTCTATTGGACTCGGTTGTACACTGCCGATATATTGGACTCCTTGTCGGTCATGGGTGACCGAAAATATGGGTTGTTTCACGAACCTGCTTGACCGAGACATCATAAATGGATGAATTTGAACATTTTTTTTTGTAAATTTTTTTTGGGTTCTGTTCCATGCGCTTATATGTTGTCTTGTTTTCGGTATGGCTCGTCCGAAGGTACTGGTGACTAGGGAGGAGGCTGGGTGTTGAGGTGTCGAGGCCTAACCGGGCGAGGTGGCGGAGACCCCGACAAACGATCGTGCGGAAAGAGAAAGAGAAGGAGAATGAGGATGTTAAGGGAAAGGCGAAGGTAAATGGTAATCGTGGAAGGTTACAATTGCACGATGAGGGTTCGAACATCGATGCCGGGCGACCCGAGGATCTTGTTGTCGCCCGAGGGGAAGAGGAGGGGCATGCATCGGAGTCTAGTAGCAGTGACTCATCGGCGGCGGGGACCACGATAGAAACTTATCGTAATGTGGGCGGGAGTAGTAGTGGTGGAGCTGGCCATAATGAAGGAGAGCGAAGTGCTGTTGAAGTGCGTGCTCCATTCCCCTAGGTGGTCCTATGACGGGCGTTGTTGAAGAGCTTTAAGGATCATGTCGCGTTATCGATTTGGAGCAATGAGGTAATTTCAATTTCATTGAACGGAGTAACTTAATACTTATGGTTTTCACAAAATGACGAGATGTATTTATTTGTTGCGGGAGCGTCCGTTCTCAAGTGTATCAATCACGGAGCTCAGATACAAGAATGAGATTTACAGTCGTGCCACCCGGACACGGCGGGACTTCAGAGGATTATTCAGCGTTCCGGGTTGAATACGCTGATAGACTGTTCATACCGCAAGGCCAACAAGGAGGTGATCTCTGCATTTGTGGAGCGGTGGCAGCCGGAGACGAACACATTTCACTTACCTTTTGGTGAAATGTCTATCTCATTAGAGGATGTGAGCTTCCTCCTGAAGATTCCTGTGACGGGCAAAGTTGTGGCAGTGGAGAACTTTGCGAGGTACACGGAGGAATCTCGCTCGGACGCTATTAAGATGGTCTCGAACCTACTTGGGGTTAGCGTCGAGGAGGCTGAGGAGGAGGTGAATATCAGCAAGGGGCTCACAGTGCGCAAATGTTGGTTGAAGAGTCGATGGTGCCCCAAAGCTGGTTCGAGACCCAGAACTTATCCTCCTGTGGAATGCACCGCCCGAGCGTACCTGTTGTACCTTTTGTCCTGCACTCTATTTGCCGATAAGAGTGGGTCTCGGGTGTCGATCGCGCTTCTGAAGCTTCTTGAAGACTTGGACGACGTGGGAAAGTACGCATGGGGTGGCGGCTGCGTTGGCCTACTTGTATCGACACTTGGGGTCCGCCACGATAGTGCAAGTGTCTCGTATTGCTTTGGCTACCTCACATTGCCGAGGTTTGTTATAAAATAGACTTAATTTCTTTTTTGTATAATAATTACGCCAACTTGCATTTGTGGACTAACTAACATTGTATGTATTTGCAGGGGATGGGTGTACGACCATTTCAAACTTGGTCTCGCCACACCCAATGCGAAATACATGGACTACGTGCACCCTCGTGTCTGCGAGATGGATTCAAAAGCACGAGACGGTGGCGAATGTTGACAAGCACGGGTCCATTAGGAGAACCTTGGATAGGTTGCGCCCAAGTGAGGTGAGCTGATTATCCATATCCTGTGATGATTGATGTTTTTGTATTTTTTTTGCTAACAATGGTTGTTCATTTTGATTAGGTCACTTGGGACCCATATGTGAATTTAAGGGAAAATGGAGTTGTGCACGCGATGGCCTTTTATAGTGGGACGATCAAGTACATGGATGTGGTGGAGCCCTACCACCCGGAGAGGATTCTGAGACAGTTTGGCCATGTGCAATCTATACCAGATCCTCTGTACCGTCCATTGGAAGCACACCGAGGGCCATCTGCGAACAAGTACTCGGTCAAGTATGGGTTCCAACAAGACAGTTGGGAGCGATGGAGGAACCATTTGTTGGCTCCACGAAGTTCGTGGCGACAAGGCAGAATTTGAGTTTTTGGCTACACCAGACTACCTGCCTTGGTTCCTCAAAGTGTCTCATCCCGTGATCACCAATCCGAGCCATGAGGACGAAGACATGCTCGCCACAACCATCGCAGACAACGAGCTACTGGAGGTATTGAAATGGTTATATGTATTATGCATGTCTTATTCATCCCGATATGTTTTACATTAACACTAACCCGATTATTTCATCAGCGTAATAGGCGTGCGTTGGACGCGACATTGCGATGGATGGACCTCCCGCCGGAGTTGTGTACGATTGAGTCTGCGAGGACAATGGCGAGTGACATCGTCAATTTTCTTTCGGGGAGGAGTATAGGTCCCACCACCACGAGTACGACTCCGGCGACCGCATACCGCACAACCGCCACATCCGGCCCTACTGCCAACGAGGCTGCGGCAGTCCCAAAGATGGTAGCACTTCCACACACTCCACCCCGCCACGACTCGAGCCGCCACGGTCGATGCTCGCCCTCCGAAGAGAATGCTTGGGAAGGAGTATCAAAGGAAAAATCTGAAGAAACCAAAGCAATGACCAAGCGGGGATGGGGAACATAGACATTCTTTTCATTGTTTGATGATTGACTAGTTGATTAATGTTTGCTGAGACAGTTTTATGACAGCTTCGTACGATTGTTATACATTACTTGATGTTTTATGATAGTTGGTTGATGAGTACTTGTTGGTTGATGATTGATTTATGATGTTTTGTGATAGTTGGTTGATGATTGATTTATGATGTTTTATGATAGTTGGTTGATGAGTACTTGTTTATTGATGATTGATTTATGATGTTTTATGATAGTCGGTTGATGAGTACTTGTTGGTTGATGAGTGATTTATGATAGTTTGGCGAAGTTGATTTATGATATTTAGGATGTCTTTTGGCTTCACATTCCCCTTTGTCATTTGCACCACAACTTCCTCCTCCCCTTATCCAATCTTCCGACAAATGAATGGTCGTCCAAGTTTTTTGCGGGTCGTGATTGTGTCTCCCACATATAACAGTGACATACCACAAGGAGTCAGCATTTTCCTTTACGTTGATAAGGAAAGGGCATCCACATTTCTTCGTACCAGTTAGAGTCCTCGCCTTTTCCTCTTCTTCATCATTTCTTGATTTCAAAGAAATTTTGAACGCTTTACCCTTCCCTACTCTCTGAGACATTCCCCTATATGTTCCAGACCTCTCACACGCAAGTTTCACCCTCCCCCTGCGCTTAATGCCCCCGGCATCAGAGTGCTTTGTCACTAGCACAAACATGTTCTCACGGCCTATCATTTGAAGTCATGAAATAGTCGCTTCCTACAAATAGTCACTTCTCTAGAGTGCTTTGTCACTAGCACAAACATGTTCTTGCTTCACTATGTTTTATCGTCTATGCATTTGTATGTTGGACTAAGTGGTTAGTCACTCACACTCCGACCGAGATTTTGATGGAAACAAACAAGGTGAAAATGTACTAATAAACATCTAGTGTATTTCAGTTTTTGTTAAAGGATGCAAAACAACATATCAAGGGTACTCAAGAAATACAAGTTCAAGACTCGGCATTAATGAAGAAATGAAGATGAAAGTTCAAACCGCAATTTGTAATTTCAATGTAAGGTATACAAATTCTTTCACGCAAGCCAAATGCATTAGTCCATGCATATCAAGTTTCTTAAACCATTCTTCAAAAGTTATAAGTTTACTTCAAGTTTCAAAGTGGAATTTAAACACATAACTAGGACTATGAGTTTAAACAATGTGAAACTTTGTGTGGATGGTCATTTGCATATTACGAGATCATTGTAAATGTTTTCGAAAAAGAAAAACTCGTTTTTGAAAGGTCTTCGAAAAGAAAACTGTAAATTTGCAGAAAAGCCCCTAATACATTATGAAATCGTGAATTTCCGTTTTCGGGATTTGTAAAAATATCCGGACCACCCAATTAGGCTTAATGACTCATAATAAACGTGTATAACATGTTATATAAGGGTTGGTTAGGTCCCGGACGAGTTTAAGGGTCGCTAACACAAAGGGACAAAATAATTGTTTTGAGGTCCCTGCAAGTAAGCGCGCTAATGATTTCATTAGCGCGCTAAGTGCGAGTTAGCGCGCTAGGTCTCAACATTAGCGCGCTAATTGCATATCTGACAGCTTTTTTTTTACAGCTGGAAAACACACTTTAATTTGAATTCTTGATCTATTTTGGACCCTTGGATCCCTAGAACGGTCATAAACTGTCAAAATGGAATACCTATCATTATAAAACCACCAAGACAATGGTTTTGTCAAGAGAAGGAAGAAACACACTCAAAAATTCAAAATCTACAAAGAGAAGAACTTTGATTTTGTGAAGAAGCAAAAGGAGATCTTTGTGGTCGTTTGTTCTTTAGCTCTCTAATCCAAAGACTTTTGAGGCTTTCAAAGGAGTACAAGAATCTCTTCAAAGCTGATCTCTTTTGTCATTCTCTTGTTTGTAAGAAAGTCCTAGATCTAAAATCTTGCTTGTGCTTAATCTACATATTTTTGTGTGTTTGATTTGAAAATCATTTTGGTGTGTGTTTGAACATCTTCTCTGGGTTTTTGCACTGAAATATATTTTATCAAACCCTAAGATTGATTTGAACAAAAGTGTTGCACTTAAACTTGATTCTTGTTAAACTATTGTTCTTAGACTTGAAATCGGTTTTACACTAATATATTAAGTTTTTAAAACGATTTCACATTTGGGATTTGCAACAAAATCGGTGACATATTTGCATATTCCATTTATTCTCATACTTGCATGCATAAGAGTTGTTAGGCTCTAGGAGGCTTGCTAGTGTTTGAATTTGATACCACTTTGTGTTGTAAAGTGTATCTCATTATTTTTCAGCAACTTATTGTATTTGTTTGATTGTAAGACTTAGTGGAATCTAAGTCAAAGGGGAAGACCTAGTTGAGACTAGGCACAAATCCTAGTTGCGGCTAGGTGGGAAGAACACAAATCCTAGTTGCGGCTAGGTGGGAAGAACACAAATCCTAGTTGCGGCTAGGTGGGAAGTCCTAATTGTAATTAGGCACTCTAGGCTTGTATGCTTAGGTTGTAACACTTATTTGTAATATAAGTGGGGGTTAAAAATCCTAACCGGGGAGGTTAGGTAGTGGACGTAGATCGTTGGATCGAACCACTATAAATCGTGTGTCACTTTCCATCTCTTCCATTCCATTCACTTGCATAGCATATATATATATTCATTGATAGTGTATGCATTATAGTTGCAATTTGCGCATAAAGTTTTAAAAGGGCAATAACTACTCGGTAACCCAATTCACCCCCCCTCTTGGGTGACCTTCAATTGGTATCAGAGCGGGTTATTGCTCAAAGTATTACTAACGTATCTTTGAGTGTTCTTTTTGTGCAAGGATGCAAACCTTAGATCCGGCTCGCCTTCGGGAAGGCAACTCTTCGATTAGGCCTCCGTATTTTGATGGAACTAACTATGCTCATTGGAAAGTGAGAATGAAATTCTACATTAGAGCACAAAATAGATTCTTATGGGATGCAATTGAAAGTGGCTACACTCCACCGGATAAGCCCTTGAAAGAGTACACCGCCGAGGAGATAAAGATTGAGCTATCAAATGATCAAGCCATGAATCACTTGTTTTGTGCGCTAAGTGAAAATGAATTTAACCGAGTAAGTGCTTGTCAAACGGCTAAGGAAGTATGGGAGAAGCTTGGGGTACACTATGAAGGTACCATGCAAGTGAAGAAGACCAAGTTGAGAATTCTTGAGGAGCACTATGAAACTTTCCGAGTTGGGTCCGATGAAGACATAGCCACCGCCATCACTCGATTCACTAAACTATTGAATGAGATCAAGAATCTTGGAAAGAATTATGATCAAGAAACCTCGGTGTATAAATTCCTTAGAGGCTTGCCTAAGGAATGGGATGCCAAGAAGTATGCTATCCAATCGGCACAAAATCTTGGAGATTACACATTTGATGCATTGTGTGGAGAGCTAACGATCCATGAATTTGAACTTAAAGACCGAGCAAGATTGGAAGCATTAAGTGGAGGTACTAAGAGTTCAAGAAAAGATATCGCCTTGAAGGCAAATAGCTCCCCTAGTGCATCGGTAGAGATCATTGAAAATGAAAAATCATGTGATGACAATGATCTTGAGGAGGAAGTAGCTATGCTCTCAAGAAAGCTCAACAGGGGCCATGTACAAGCGAGACAAGTATAAGAAGAAGTTTCGAAGTGGAAGCAAGGGAGGAAATTCAAATGAAATCATATGCTTCGGTTGCGGCAAACCGGGTCACATCATGGCGGATTGCAAATCCAAGAAGGTGTTTGACAAGAAGAAAGGAAAGAAGAGTTTCAAAGCAACTTGGGATGACTCATCATCATCAAGTTCGGAATCCGAATCGGAAAGTGAGAAGGCAATACTTTGTCTCATGGCACAAGGCGAGGTAAATTCTAACTCTTTTAACTTTGATAATGTTGATGATTTGGATGATGTTCCAAATCTTGATGAGCTTAGGAAAGAGTTGGAAAAGGAGGTCAAAAAGACCAAACAACTCAAAAAGAGCTTGACCATTGCAATTAGTGAAATAGAGTCACAAAATGAGACCATTAATGATCTCCAAAGTGACTTAAATGAAGTCATAGAGGAGAGAGATGCTTTAGTCAAGGAAGTAGAGGACTTGACTAGCACGGTGCATAAGTTTACAAATGGTAAAGAAATGTTTGACATGATGTTGGGAGCACAACGACGTGCACTCAACAAAAGAGGCATAGGTTATGGAGCAAACTTGTTAAGTTACAAGAAATTGCTAAATGATGATCATAGATGCTCTAAATGCAACAAGACTCATGTGGTCGGGAAATGTGCATTACAAAAGGCCAAAGTGGATAGACTAGCATGGGTAGTTAAAAATGTTTACTACACTAACATTCTCGGACCCAAAGGTGTTTGGGTACCAAAATCTAGTGTGTTTCCCATTGAGTAGGATGCGAGGAAGAGCACCCCATGGTACTTGGATAGTGGGTGCTCAAGACACATGACCGGAGATGCACATCAATTTATTAAACTAAAGCGGCATGATGGTGGAAAGGTTACATTTGGAGACAACAACAAAGGAAGAGTTATTGGTCTCGGAACCGTCGGTAACAATTCACTTTCTATTTCTAACGTTTATCTTGTTGATGGATTGAAACATAATTTGCTCGTATTAGTCAATTGTGTGACAAAGGATTTCATGTTATGTTTGAATCATCGAAATGCATTGTTAGGAATGAGAAGCATGAAACCTTATTTATTGCATATAGAGATAAAAATGTTTATGCCATTAACTTTGATGAGATGAATATGCAAAATGTCTCATGTTTGAGTGCACAAAGTGAATGTGATGCATGGTTGTGGCACCGTAGATTAGACACCATTTTCTTCGTGATCACGTCCAAAAGGGCGATGTTAAACTCATCCATGTGCACACGAGAGGATTAACTAGCCGATATATTCACTAAGCCTTTGCCTAGAGAACAATTTTCTAAAATTCGGCGTGAGTTAGGCATGTTTCGAGAATCGGACCTTCTACATATGTTTTAGCTATTCCAAACCTTTTTATATGGTGTTAGTAAAGTGTCCATGAAGTTTGAGGACAATCGGAGCTATATTGCAAAAATCCAAAATTTTTTGTCAAAAAATTCCAGAGAGGAATTAGCGCGCTAATAGTTAGAATTAGCGCGCTAATGAGGGACTGACCAAAAATTTCCAGAGGGGAATTAGCGCGCTAATTCAGCCAATTAGCGCGCTAATGTCGTTCGGCCAGGGTTTCTAAAATCATTTCTATCATCAAAATTCACATCTCTCCCAAATTTTTCCTCTCCTCTTGCCGATTCTACTCTACTAGTGTCGTCTCCACCGTGATCTCCACTCCTACAAGGTGATAATCCTCTTCCTTCTTTGTCAATTTCTTCATTTCTTTTCCCTCCAAAATGTCGACTCGTCGCACTTCCAACCGTCCCTCTTCTCGTTCGGTCGCCCCCACCACATCTCGTCCTACCCAAGCCACGTCCTCCCGTCGTCCTTCTAGCCGACGTGTTGTTCAATCCTCATCATCTAGTGATCAATCCGAATCCACACACCCCGTCCCAACTCCGAGACAAATGCCCCACGACGTGAGGGTCGTGCCAAAGCCGTCCATGAGTCCGCATCGGTCCTAGAGTTAGTGGCTCCACGGCTAACGGATGCCAAAATCCTAAGGCCCGCCATTGTCGATGTTGCATTTTTTGATAAGGCTCATCTCCCAATTCGGGAAATTCTTGATGCGGCGGGATGGACCACTTTCTGTGCCCACAAGGCTAACTACAACCCCCCCTTGGTTCGAGTTTTCTATTCCAATCTCGAAACTTCAAATCATTTTGTACTACGTTCGTCTGTTGGTAGCCGATCTATTGAGATTACGCCTGAAAATCTCGCTCAACGGCTTCAACTTCCCTTGCACCCTCCTACGACTACGGTTGTGTGCAAATTTCTCAGTTGGCCTTTTGACCGTCTTGAAGTCCTTAATTCTTTCCTTCGGTCAAATAGGACTTTAACCGTTTATCCGACTGGTATAACGGATACTGATTTTAAACTCGTACCTCACCTTCTCCATAAGGTACTTCACAAGGTCATTCTTCCGCGAGGTGGTAGCAAAAACTATGTCACTCTCCTTGACATGTTCATTCTTGGGCACCTCATTCGTATGATACCTCTCAGCTTGCCTCATATCATCATTGGCTATATGACGAGCACGTGTAGCTCGGGTCGTCATCTTCCTTATGCTCACATTATCACATCCTACTTGAGTCCGCAAGTAGATCTCGCATTAGCGGTCGCCCCCTCACTATATATGACACCATTGACATGGCTACGTTGAAAGCCATGAAATACCGCTACATTCGTGATAGGCGTCAGTGGACTCGGGAAGATGCCATTCCAGATGGTCAGTATCACGGCGGCTATGAGTCTCCCCTCCCTACGGACTCTCCAGTGGCTCCTTTTGATGCGCCGGACTATTTGGAATATAGCTATCAATTTGGCGATGATGACAACGCTGACGATGAAGGCAATGCCAGCCATGATGACCATGATGGTGATGATGAAGGTGCTCGGGACTTTCTTGTTCCGCGCGCGAGCGCGATATGAGTCGGCACGACCTCAGATTCCCTCTACGTTCGGCGGTTTCTCGCCTCCACCGAATATGTCTCCATCATCGGCGTACGTATCTGCACAGCTGGGCTACCTGCACACTTATATGACTCAATCATTCAATGCCGTCGAGACGAGTATCCAGCATCAGAATGATCGGCTTCGTCGCATTGAGGGTCAATTGCTCCCAGTTCGGACCGCGCGTAATGATCACGCCTCTAGCTCTGCACGTCCACCACCATCCTCGAGGAGGAGTGTTTAGACACACCACCACTAGATGAGCATTAGGCTCAAATATGTCAGTCTTAGATGTTTTGATTTTTTTTGTCAAACTCAGGTTTAAGCCATAATTATGCTCTCATTGCTTTATGCTATCTATATCATGAATTTTTTTGCGTATCTCTGAGTTTTCTATATGGATATTTCTTGCTTCACTATGTTTTATCGTCTATGCATTTGTATCGCTACCGTCTATTGTTTCTTGATATGCATAAAGTGAGGGGAGAGTATATTTCTCTCGTATTGTTTCTATTGTGTTTATTTATGGAGATGCTTGGCCCCACTTTTTGATAATATCAAACGGGGGAGAAAAGGTTGAACTTGAAAAGGTTGATGTGTTTTGAACTTGCATATATGAAATATAAAATCATGAATGCGATATACATTTAGATTACGTTTTACACCTTTAAAGTTCACATTGTTTGTTATCATCAAAAAGGGGAGATTGTTGGACTAAGTGGTTAGTCACTCACACTCCGAAATAGAGATTTTGATGGAAACAAACAAGGTGAAAATGTACTAATAAACATCTAGTGTATTTCAGTTTTTGTTAAAGGATGCAAAACAACATATCAAGGGTACTCAAGAAATACAAGTTCAAGACTCGGCATTAATGAAGAAATGAAGATGAAAGTTCAAACCGCAATTTGTAATTTCAATGTAAGGTATACAAATTCTTTCACGCAAGCCAAATGCATTAGTCCATGCATATCAAGTTTCTTAAACCATTTTTTCAAAGTTATAAGTTTACTTCAAGTTTCAAAGTGGAATTTAAACACATAACTAGGTCTATGAGTTTAAACAATGTGAAACTTTGTGTGGATGGTCATTTGCATATTAGAGATCATTGTAAATGTTTTCGAAAAAGAAAAACTCGTTTTTGAAAGGTCTTCGAAAAGAAAACGTAAATTTGCGAAAAGCCCCTAATACATTATGAAATCGTGAATTTCGTTTTGGGATTTGTAAAAATATCCGGACCACCCAATTAGGCTTAATGACTCATAATAAACGTGTATAACATGTTATATAAGGGTTGGTTAGGTCCCGGACGAGTTTAAGGGTCGCTAACACAAAGGGACAAAATAATTGTTTTGAGGTCCACTGCGAGTTAGCGCGCTAATGATTTCATTAGCGCGCTAAGTGCGAGTTAGCGCGCTAGGTCTCAACATTAGCGCGCTAATTGCATATCGACGACTTTTTTTGA
Organism: Stephania cephalantha; assembly: GCA_039657325.1. NCBI lineage: Eukaryota > Viridiplantae > Streptophyta > Magnoliopsida > Ranunculales > Menispermaceae > Stephania > Stephania cephalantha. Next base: position 9,710,602 of record CM077579.1, read on the forward strand.
CTAATGGAAAACACACTTTAATTTGAATTCTTGATCTATTTTGGACCCTTGGATCCCTAGAACGGTCATAAACTGTCAAAATGGAATACCTATCATTATAAAAACCACTAAGACAATGGTTTTGAAAGAAGAAGGAAGAAACACATTCAAAAATTCAAAATCTACAAAGAGAAGAACTTTGATTTTTGTGAAGAAGCAAAAGGAGATCTTTGTGGGTCTGTTCTTTAGCTTCTCTAATCCAAAGACTTTTGAGGCTTTCAAAGGAGTACAAGAATCTCTTCAAAGCTGATCTCTTTTGTCATTCTCTTGTTTGTAAGAAAGTCCTAGATCTAAAATCTTGCTTGTGCTTAATCTACATAGTTTTGTGTATTTGATTTGAAAATCATTTTGTTGTGTGTTTGAACACCTTCTTCTTGGGTTTTGCACTTAAATTTATTTTATCAAACCCTAAGATTGATTTGAACAAAAGTTTTGCACTTAAACTTGATTTTTGTTAAACTATTGTTCTTAGACTTGAAATCGGTTTTACACTAATATATTAAGTTTTTAAAACGATTTCACATTTGGGATTTGCAACAAAATCGGTGACATATTTGCATATTCCATTTATTCTCATACTTGCATGCATAAGAGTTGTTAGGCTCTAGGAGGCTTGCTAGTGTTTGAATTTGATACCACTTTGTGTTGTAAAGTGTATCTCATTATTTTTCAGCAACTTATTGTATTTGTTTGATTGTAAGACTTAGTGGAATCTAAGTCAAAGGGGAAGACCTAGTTGAGACTAGGCACAAATCCTAGTTGCGGCTAGGTGGGAAGAACACAAATCCTAGTTGCGGCTAGGTGGGAAGAACACAAATCCTAGTTGCGGCTAGGTGGGAAGTCCTAATTGTAATTAGGCACTCTAGGCTTGTATGCTTAGGTTGTAACACTTATTTGTAATATAAGTGGGGGTTAAAAATCCTAACCGGGAGGTTAGGTAGTGGACGTAGATCGTTGGATCGAACCACTATAAATCGTGTGTCACTTTCCATCTCTTCCATTCCATTCACTTGCATAGCATATATATATTCATTGATAGTGTATGCATTATAGTTGCAATTTGCGCATAAAGTTTTAAAAGGGCAATAACTACTCGGTAACCCAATTCACCCCCTCTTGGGTGACCTTCAAGTACTCCGGTCGTACCATACCGTGACCTACGTACACCTCTCGGTCCTCATGACCGAGACATTTCAATATATCTCGGTCTGCGAGGCCGAAACTGTCGCGCACATCGACGAAACGGATAACCTCATAAAAAACACAATAAATTCGCAAAATTACCTCAAGTTCAACCTCCTTTTTGCACCGTAGTAGCAAGTCAATCCTCCATTATATAGTGGAAACAAGTTCGGATTTGAGGAAATTACCAAACCCTACGTTGACAAACAAATCATCATTTTCACGTTTTACCCAACTAAACGGTTCTAAGAAACCATCATATGGTTGTCAAACATTGTTACCTCGTTTGTCGGATGATGTCAATCATTAAGAATCGATAAACGCTCACCAAACGCAATGGCTTTGTGGTTCAAGCTTGGTGGTGGGGTGCCCTTTTTCTTTGTCAAAATGATTTGTGGGGTTTGAATCATTATATATACAGGGGCAAAATGGTATTTTCCAGTTTTTTGGAATTTTTACAAATAATTTGGGTGCCTTCATGAAAAGGTGGGGTGCCCTTAGCGACCCTCCTTTTTAATTGAAGGGCCGGTTCTAACCATGACTCGTGACTGATCCACTCAAAAACCATGACTCGTGATATCTTGTTCTCGTACGATACACAAAAAACATGACACATGATCCTTACATATGTGAATTCTTGCTCCAAATTTCAATTAGTTCATATGCACAGTTGAAACAAAAAATGATTAATGACAATATTTATGTCACCAAAAGCAAAACAAAACCCAAATATTGTGTCCGAAACTACTTTGTTTTTGCTAGACTAATTATTAGACTACATGCTTAAATATGGTGACATTACATAATACTACTTTTAGGATCAAGCAAAATTGACTGTGTAAGTCATATTGTCAATACTCTTATCTTTTACTGCAAAAATTTATTCATTATATTTAATAATCGATAACTCATGCGTAAGTTATATTATCAATACTGTCCATATCGGCAGTGATGTTAGTCATGGCGATAGATAGCAAGTAGTTGCACGTATTAATTATTATCAACTAGTCCCATCTTCTCCTAGACACTAAATTTTGTATAAATTAGCTTTATTTGGTTAACTGATTTATATACTCAACATCTTTAATTTCTAACCATCAAAATATATAAGAAGATAATATAATTTCTGTGTTCGACTACCTTGTGCTTGCTCAACAAATTTGTTCATTTTGGCATAAAAATAAATCATATATATAATTGAAGTTTGAAGCATCCAATTGACTTGAAGCTGCGAGTACTATGACGTAAGTAAAAGATTTTCGACTAGTTGCATTTGATGAAATAATTTCTGAAATTTCAATTGGTGTTAAAGACAATGTGTATTACAATCAACATTTAAGGAGAAAAATTATTTACTAGCATATTCTCAAACAATGTCTTTGCAATTCAAGCTGCAAATGTTTACATCCTTAAAACCATACTATTCTAAAACATTTTAATTCACTTTGGCATTTTATTGTACACCTTACAAACAACCTTTTCATACATCGAAAAAACTTTAAAAGGGTCTTTTTCTTTGTGTAGTATATAAACACGATGATCCATATAAACGCATTAATTATGACGTCTGGGCTAACACATCTAAGTATATTGAAATATAATGGATTAATGATTGCATAAATATATGAATTGGTAACGAGGTTATCGTGATAAAGAAATGTGTATACTAGCCTAGTTTATTGAATAGAGGTATGTATGAAGAGTACAATTCAATAATTAATCTTTAAGAATATGATGAATATAATACTAAGAAAAAAATGGACGACTACGCAATAACAATATTTCATAATCATATATTAATAATATTGACAGTATTGATCTTATTAAATAGACAAGAATGAAACAACGCAATGTGCATATGATTTGTCAAATAATAATTTTATCAACAATCAAGAAAACACGGCTCCTTCAATTCCAAATCAAACCAAAATCAAAAGCAAAAACAAACCTCCGACTCTCCTTCTCTTCTCGCGTCTAAACTTGAAGAACGCTTTCTCTAACGAAACTCAAATGCCAATAAAACTTTTTACCACCCAAACGTCTCATGCATAGTGTGGCGGCCCCAAATTCTAGGGCGCCTTGCTACCCGCAACGTCGCATCCCACGTCGCCAAGACTTGCCACGTCATGGCCCACTTATCCTTGACGTTCCGCGACCTACCTAGCTACTTACACTTTTCCATTTAATCTTAACTTAGCTAATTAATTTCCATATAATTATTAATGATTTCATTAGCCGGTTAATCATTTTATCAAGTTATAATGAGATTTTACAAATGGAAGCCTTAATTTAAGTAAGTTATACAAGACTCAATAATCCTAAGTAGTGAAAAACCTAGCAAAAGATACCATTTATATATCAAGGCGAGTTAAGTATAACAAAAGTTTCATATACATATAATCGATGTTCTATGGTTCCCAAAACCCAACAAAAGTAAAATAAATACATACGATATCACACACGAGTGGCTCCACAATCTCGAACGTAGTCGCCAACCTCCTTGCCCTGCCTTACTTTCGTTGAAGGATCTGCACTCGGTCACCCACAATTACAATGACAGAGTCAATAAATAAAATCCTAAGAGAAGTCCACACAATATTCATGAAATAAACACGATAAACTATGAGACATGCGAATATAACACACAACACGATCGTCATATTCTCATGAATGTAAGCAAGACACGGCAAGCAAAAGCGATAGCGTGAAATAAATAAATAGCATATACTAATTAAACCAGTTTAGAAATAAAGCGTTAATCGGTAAACATCCGTATAATCACGAGAAAACCACGACCTACACCGACCCGAATCGATAAATCGAATAGGAACCACATATATACTTACAGGCTTACAGGTGGCTAAACTCCAACTTCGATGAAACGGCATGGGCCCTTCCCGACGTTGTTACACACCAGGACCACCCTAATCCCTCCAGACGATCGTAGATATATTCTACGCCATCGACACGAGCACTATCACAAGTAACTCATACATGCGATTCACCACAACCAATATATACGCACACCAAAATAAGAGTGAAAACCCCATGTGTGCCGACCAACGATCACACATGAAAAGCGAAATCGATAAACCAATTCATGAATTACGTGAGGCATTCCAATGGGTTTATGCACTTAAATCACATTGACTTCCCCAACTTCTATATCCGGCCCGACAAGCTCCCCGATGCCCGAGCTACGGTCCCCTAAGTCCCAGAAGTCCAATTTTATAAGTTTAAGTTGTTTACAAGTGTTTAGATGTGTATTGAGTGGAAAATCACCAAAACAACCTTTTTATATTCGGTTTAATCTATTGTTAGAGCGCTTGGGCTTGGTGTAACGCGCTATGTAGTGGTAGCGCGCTACGTGATTGATGTAGCGCACTCTTGTTCTTCGGGACAAATAACAATTGGAAACCCGGAATGATTAGCGTGCTTACGTTCCAGTGTGCGCGCTACCTAGCCTTTCAGGACGAGAATTCTCAAGTTGAGAATTCTATTTTTCCTTTCAAATTTACCTACCTAAACTTATCTAATACACTATTCATACCCAATTTACACCAAAACAACTACACAACCTCATAACAACAATTTGATCAAAAAATCTAACAAATGAGTTCATTAGATAAAGGAGATGATGGAGATGATGATTACCTTAGTTTAAATCCTCTAATTTGTCCTCCAAAGCCTTGAAATCCAAATTCTTGAAGAATCTCATTCTTCTTCTCCAAAGAAATTTAGATGATTTGGTTTTGTTTTGCATGTGTTGATCAAACTCATCTTATATATCAATGAGAGATTGTTTCCTAGCCCTTCATCCTCAATGTGTTTACGTATCTTGAGGTTTGTCTAATGGTTCACCTCCACCACTTAGCCCACTAACTCCCACTAACTCAAGTCCATGTGACACCAATTTATACTCTCGTAGCTCCTAGATATGCTAATGTGTATCTCAAGAACAATCCTATAGTTCCTAATTAATTAACTAAACTACGAGGCCTTGATTTATTTTAATTTGATCACACTAACTTAGGCCCATTTTAATACATATGGTTAGTGTTTTATTTATCAAAATCCACCAACTTGTGGTCTCACTACCCTTCAACTACCGGTACCCGTGCTCTGCATCCGCACACGCATTTCGAGGCACGCATAACCTATTGTTTTAATTTAAATTTACTTGGCCTATGGTCACATTACCCATTTTAATTGATTAATTAGTCATTTAACATGAATTAGTCGAGTTTCCTAGTGTACTGTAGTTCACCTATCCAGACACCCACGTTGACACGCCTTTCAAGTCGAACACCCGTCACATAAACTCGCTCAATAGCAACATACACACATGCGGTGTAATATAATAATCATAATTTTTAAACACCACATATACACAACCACCATCCATAAATAGCATATTTCCTCGGTTCTCGTGTCCGAGTTAACCGAGTTGTCCACGTAACACTCGAATTATGACCATTAATCTCGAGATTAATATTAATCCTAATTTAATTAATTTGGGTCGTTACAATTCTTCCCACTAGGAGAATTTCGTCCTTGAAATTTGAATCTCGAGTAAACTTTGATGTAACTATCCTATCTCCGTGTGAACACGCCTCACACCTTGATAGTCACTCTCTACGAGTCCTTGAACACCTCCACTACTCCATCACGGGGATCGTAGTACTACCCTGAGACATAGACGCGTGTTATTGAGGTGGTCAAAATTAGTCACTCTCTTCCCAACATCCCCGCAACCTATTCTCGATTCGATTTTCGTGTTCAAGTTTCCCTAACTCGGTTAGCTAACACCGATGCGTAAACCTCTCATATCATGTATCCCAACATAATAGTCCTAACCAACCATCATATACCATGACAATCTCATGTCATGCCATATCCTCCCTTACACACCATGACAATCCCATGTCATGCCATGACTCACTCTTACTCACCATGACAATCTCATGCCATGCTAAGACATATCCTTACACACCATGACAATTCCATGCCATGCTACAACCTATGACAATCACATGCCATAATATAATAATCTATCATGCATACATGAACTTAAGTTGTAATGATTAAAAACTTAAAAATTACATACCATGAACCATTTCTTGGGACATCTTTCGGCTGGCTCGGTCACCATGTGCACCGCTCTCGAGTGCACTTGCGTGTCACTAATGTTGGAGTTCTTGATCTCTTAGGACAATCTCTATAGATGTGCCCCTCTTGTCCACTCTGCCAACATGCAGTCGAATAACCATATCCTGACCTCCGGCCCTAACTCTGCGATCTCCAGTCCCGCCTCCCTGGTCATGTACATGTCTCAACGGCGGTGCTAGTAATGTGGGTACAACATAAGCTCTAGCTTGCTCGATCATCATCCCTAAAATCTCCACCATACTCTGTCTATCCTCTCTATCATCCCGATCTCTCTGTCTAGTACGTACCTCATACCCGATATACGCCTACCCTCTCTCTCATCAAGAAGGTCTCGTATGCCAAAGCTCGATCAAATATCTCCTGCAAAGTGCGTACTCGAGATGACACCACCGCCTTAGCAATCATATCATCGATCATCACTTGTGTGAAGTAGTATATATGTAGTCGCTCGATCCCGGCCACATCCATAGCAAACTGAAATAAATACCAGAATCGCTCCATATACTGTATCAACGTTCGACCACCCTGTCTCATGGTCAGAAACTCATCCCTCAATTTCAACCTCACCTCCCTGGGTATATCTTGGTCGTATAACAACTATCGAACTCACCCATGTCGCCGGCTCTGGATGAGTATCCGTATACGTAGTCCACCGAATGTTGTATGACCTCTCAAATATGCTCCATAAAGACGGGCCGGAACGCTCTCATCGTTCCTCATCGAACTTATGGAAACAACGACGAGACACTTATCCATTTCCCTGCCGCCTCGGGGTCACCACCTCTCAGTAGAAGAAACCTGGCTAGAACTTCAAGAACTCCTCAACATCTTCGCCTCGGGGCCAAAATAAATCCCGACGTAGTAGCGGTCGTCTGCCGTTGTGTAGTCGTGGGTGGAGCGTATGAGTCGCATATCCGGTGGAACAACAACAACCAGTAGCTCTCTCTGCTGTGTCTCCATAACTACTCTCTCCACCGGTGTCCGGGAACAACCAGGGCAACGAGGCATCCTGTACGTGGTGTAACTACTCTTGAGTTTCGGGTCTTGCAATTGTTGTAGCAAGTGCCGTCGGTGCAAAGGTCGATCCCATAACAATCGAAATACCTCGGCCATCTGAGTCGCTTGAGCCGACAATCAACCCTCTACACTCGCCATAACACGGAAATCCCTAGCTGCATCGCTTGTCTGTTCAGTCTCACGAGGTGTACCAGATTGTCTGTCCATGATCTGCATTGTGAAGCGTGCTCCAGATCAACCTCGATATATATAGATGTATATCATATATAAAACAAAATATAACATGTATAAACCTATCACCACCTCGCTTCCCAACTAAGGTTCTAGGTCGGGATCATCATGTTTCCACATCTAAAGTTTACTTGTTTCGTTTTATTCTCATTCCCTTAAACTACTCCCGAGGCTTCCTCGAAACCTCGCTCTAATACCAAACCGTGGCGGCCCCAAATTTCGGGTCACCTTGCTACCCAGCCACGTCGCATCCCACGTCACCAAGACTTGCAACGTCATAGCCCGCTTATCCTTGACGTTTCGCGACCTACCTGGCTACTTACACTTTTCCATTTAATCCTAACTTAGCTAATTAATTTCCATATAATTATTAATGATTTCATTAGCCGAGTTAATCATTTTATCAAGTTATAATGACATTTTACAACGGAAGCCTTAATTTAAGTAAGTTATACGGTACTCAATAATCCTAAGTAGTGAAAAACCTAGCAAAAGATACCATTTATATATCAAGGCGAGTTAAGTATAACAAAAGTTTCATATACATATAATCGTGTTCTATGGTTCCCAAAACCCAACAAAAGTAAAATAAATACATACGATATCACACACAAGTGGCTCCACAATTTCGACGTAGTCGCCCAAGTACCTCCTTGCCCCCGCCCTTACTCGTTGAAGGATCTCGCACTCAATCACCCAACAAATACAATGACGAGTCCAAGTAAATAAAATCCTAAGAGAAGTTCATACAATATTCATGAAATAAACCTAATAAACTATGAGACATGCGAATATAACACCTGGCAACAAGATCGTCATATTCTCATGAATGTAAGCGACACCACGACAAGCAAAAGTAGTAGCGTGAAATAAATAAACAACATATACCAATTAAACCGATTCGAAATAAAGCGTTAATCGGTAAACATACGTATAATCACGAGAAAACCATGTCCTACACCACCGATGAATTGATAAATCGAATGGGAACCACGTATATACTTACGAGCTTACGGTGGCTAAACTCCAACTTCGATAAACAACATGGTCCCTTCCCGACGTTGTTACACGACGGGACCACCTTAATCCTTCTCGCGATCGTAGATATATTGTACTTGCCATCGACACGAGCACTATTTCAAGTAACATGTGCATGCGATTTAGCCACAACCAATATATATGCACACCGAAATAGGAGTGAAAACCCCATGTGTGCCCACCAGCAGTCACACATGAAAAGCGAAATCGATAAACCAAATCATAAATTATGTGAGGCATTCCAATGGGTTTACGCACCTCAATCCGCGCTCTGACTTCCTCGAACTTCTGTATCCGACCTGACTAGCTCCCCGATGCCCGAGCTACGGTCCCCTAAGTCCCTGAAGTCAAATTTTATAAGTTTAGGTTGTTTACAAGTGTTTAGATGTATATTGAGTGGAAAATCACCAAAATAGTCTTTTTATATTCGGTTTAAATCTATTGTTAGCGCGTTATGGGCTTGGTGTAGCGCCCTATGTAGTGGTAGCACGTTAGGTAATTGATGTAGTGCGCTCTTTTTCTTACGACGAAGAACAGGTTGGAAACCCATAACGATTAGCGCGCTAACCATTCTAGGTAGGGTGCTACCTAGCCTCGGGACAGAATTCTCAAGTCGAGAATTCTGTTTTTTCCTTCAAAATCACCTACCTAAACTTATCTAATACATTCTTCATACCCAATTTACACCAAAACAACAACTACACAACCTCATAACAACAATTTGATAACGAAATTCTAACAAATGAGTTCATTAGATAAAGGAGATGATGGAGATGATGATTACCTTAGTTTAAATCCTCTAATTTGTCCTTCAAAGCCTTGAAATCCAGCTCTCCAAAGCAATCTCTTTCTTCTTCTCCAAAGAAATTTAGATGATTTGGTTTTGTTTTGCATGTGTTGATCAAACTCATCTTATATATTTATGTGAGATTGTTTCCTATCCCTTCATCCTCAATGTGTTTACGTATCTTGAGGTTTGTCTAATGGTTCACCTCTAGCCACTTTGTCCACTAACTCCCACTAACTCAAGTCCATGTGACACTAATTTATACTCTCATAGCTCCTAGATATGTTAATGTGTATCTCAAGAACAATCCTATAGTTCCCAATTAATTAACTAAACTATGGGCCTTGATTTGTTTTAATTTGATCACACTAACTTAGGCCCATTTTAATACATATGGTTAGTGTTTTATTTATCAAAATCCACCAACTTGTGGTCTCATTACCCTTCAACTATCCGATATCTGGTGCCCCATGTCTCGACACGCATTTCGATGGTACATAACTCGCTAAATATGTTGTCTTAAGCCTCCAGGTCGCGAGTTCGAGTCGTGGGAGGCGAAAGACTCGTGCTCATATTGATCGAGCCTACGTGTTATTCTCATATAGGGGGACACGAGATGGTGTGGGAGGTCTGTGTGGTGCTCACACTACCTATGACTCAAGGTTTGTGAGGTCTATGTGGTGCCCAGGCCTTGACATATAGGCCTTGATTTATTTTAATTTGATCACACTAACTTAGGCCCGTTTTAATACATATGGTTAGTGTTTTATTTATCAAAATCCACCAACTTTTGGTCTCACTACCATTCGACTACCGGTGCACAGGTACCCTGCGTCTCAACACGCATTTCGAGGCACGCCATAGCCTATTGTTTTAATTTGAATTTATTTGGCATATGGTCACATTACCCATTTTAATTGATTAATTAGTCATCTTAACGTGAATTAGTCGAGTTTCCTAGTGTACACCGTAGTTCGCCTATCAGACACCGCGTTGACACGCCTTTCGAGGTGAACACCCGTCACACAAACTACTTAGATAACAACATACACACATGCGGTGCAATATAATAATGATAATTTTTAAACACCACATATACACAACTACCATCTATAAATAACATATTTCATCGGTTCTCGTGTCCGAGTCAAGCTGAATTGTCCACATAACGCCGAATTACAACCGTTAATATTCGAGATTAATGCTAATTTTAATTTAATTATTTTGAGTCGTTACACATAGACTCCCCCTAATTAAATCGAAACCATCGGAATAGGGAGTGCTCAACAGTAGTATCAATATTGTTGTTTGTTAACTACAACTATCTATGCTTCAACTCTAATAGTGCTTCCTCTGTCTCACTCTCTCTCACTCATCATCATTATTACTATATGCATCGGAATAGAGAGATTGCTGTTTTCCCTGCCCTACCGTGCATTCAAAACCCCAAAAGCGTGATTGTCTCCAATTTTCGAAGCCAAACCAGTGTTGCTTTGCAGTGGAATGGTCTATGAGTGTTTTGATAACTTCAAAGAAAGGTTCAAAAGACTTTTCAACATCTAATTTGGGCTAAAAAAAATTACCGCTTATTTTTCGTTCGGCCCTACGCTATTCGGACCCCACTTTTTACTTTTTTTACCTTATTTTGAGTTTCTTTTTCAACTCCTAGTGAAATGACTCAACTACCCCTCCATATAAAAGAGTTTTTACTCACCTATACCCCATTCACCCATTCATGCATTCCCTAGTCGATCACTGTATCAAATCGCATTCTCACCACCAACCCAAATCCGACAAAATCCGAGCAAAATCACATCGATTCGATGCCATGAGTGAATTCATCATCTCTTTTAGTGGCGATTTCGAAGTGTTTTGGATTTTTTTCTTTTCTTGAGTCGGTATTGTTTGTGATTTTTTTGTTGAGTTTAGGGCTTCGATTCGGAGGTTAATTCTCGCATTTCGGATACAAAAGTCTCGATGGAATCGAAAATATCAAGCGATTCCAAACAAAATCAACTATTTTTTTGTCATTATCATGTATTTTTTTAGGAGTTTTGAAACTTTTTGTTCATTCTTGTTACCCGGGTGTCGGCTACACAGGCGACAACTCGAAGAGGTGTCGGACACATAGGGCCGACAGTCTCAAATAGATCCCTTCGTTGCCAATTAAAATCGAGTTCATTTCGCATTATCGGTCGAGTCGGTTAAAGAGGTATCGGTCGAAGTCGTAGTTACCTTTTAGAGGTATCATTTGGAGTCGATCGAACTCCGCATGTGTGACGACCCCTACCCTAATATAGGGCATCGCCCGACCTAATCCCATAAGTAAGTCCAAATCCTAGTCACATAGAACTTAACTACGTATTAGTCGACCTTTCTATCAAAATCTACTCCATAATTGTGTTCGGGATAAGTAATACAAATATCATTTTACATTTGAATTTCAAAGTTAATTAAAACTTTTTAATAGTTATAAATTCTACCGAAAGACTTAACATATTATGTGGAAGCAATTATTTTAAATCCTTAGTGTGTAGAAACCGGGAAATAACGATCACATGCATATATAATAAACAAGGTGAATATAAACAGTGTGATAGTCATCATAAGATAGGAGCTAAATACTCAACCCAATATACAAACCCAAAATGTATCAAAAACATAACTGTATAATACATTGCGTAAAATACCAAAACCTACTAAATGTCGATGTAGAAGTACGCTGCTGGCTCAGAGGTAGTCGCCAATCTTCTCCTTGCCGGCATGCTCGTCGCGACGACTCACTAACTTAGTCATAAAAAGGACGGTGAATAAAAAAAGTAATAGTAATCTCCGTTGACAAATTTATTCACATTTCCAAAACAAACTAAATGGTATTTAAAATCATAAGTCAAATAAAGAAAGACTAGTACCACTAATATGCTAAGAAATACCACAGTTAAACAAGTGAAACTGACACAAGGCTAAATAGTTATGATCAAGATCCGATCGGTTGTGACCTACGTCAGTTAAGCCTTTAAACAACTAAAGGACCTGTGTGGTGTCGCACAGTCTAATATCACTAGGGACTCTAACTCCAGTGTCACAGGGACTCTAACCCCATGTATGGACAACCCCAGGGACTCTAACCCTGTGTGTCACATCATAGTGGCGAGTGTCGACATCCTCAGAGACTCTAACTCGAGTGTCGATCAACTCATAGTGCAATGGACTCTAGATTCTATAACTACTTTATAATTCCAAAAAAAAAAGTTGACTCATTAAGGATTCCAAGAATTGGCTATGCTATAAAGCACAAATTCTCCAAAGAATATAAATCCATAAAATCATCCACAAATTCACAATCCTTATTAGCATGCTATTTACACTATATTCACTGTGAAAACAACAAGAAATGATATAAAACGCATGGATGGATTTAAAGGAATTCAATTTATCAAAATCATGGAAACCAAGCTCAATAAGTGAGGAATAACAAATAAGTCCATATCATGATATGAGAGTACAATACTAGATATAGTCAATATATACTACAACAAACAAGTTAAAGCTGAAATGAAATGGAAATAAATAATCAACGAGTATACTCACATCAAACAATGTAAAGTCCTAGATTTACCGTCTACTCGACACCCTAAATCTCGCATTTGAACCCTCATAAGTCTTTCCTAGGTTCTTGATATCACATAACATGTTTTTGGGTGTGTTTAGACCTTTACTTTAGGTTTTACACTCAGTTATAGTGTTTTGGCAAATTTGAAAAATTGCAGATTTTTATGCTGTCATGGAAATTAGCGCGCTGGATAATGTGATTAGCGCGCTAGTGGCCTAATTAGCGTGCTACCAAATTGTCTCTAGCGCACTAACCGAAATTAGCGCACTAGCTTATCTACATAGCGCGCTATGTGCAGAAAAACCCAGAATTATGCAACTTGAATTCGAGTTTACTCCACACACGAGGCTAAACCAATGCCTTGGGGACCTCCATAAACATCTCCAAAACCCCAAGACATCATCAACAACATAAAAACAACCATCCATACAATTAAACTCATTAATTTATCAAATTAAACTAAATAAACTAGTGTATGTTAGTTACCTAGTTGTTGTACACTAGCTTGATCAAACACTACACCTTCAAACCTCAAAATCAATTGATCTTCTTCCTCCTTAAGTTCTCCAGCAAGGTTTCCTTGTTTGCTAAGTTTATGAGAATGAAAAGTTTGATTTGGATGTATTGATCTATAGCTATATATATAAATGGATATGGTTAATTAATAGCCATTCATCTTATTGCACACGTATCTCAAGACTTATCCTATGACACATACTTCGACACATTTTCCACTAACCTCCACTAGTTAAACCTAAGTAACACCAATGTGTGACTTAATTGGTTTCTAGATGTGCTAGTACGTATCTCGATGCAAATCACATGACTATTGTTTTAAAATGCAAACTTAAGTTACATTTAATTCTAAATCAACCATAGCCACATTAAAGCCACTATATAATCTACATAAATCTTAAAATAGACTTACCACATCAATCTCTACTTTGGTCTCACGTCGATCGCAATTCAAGACACATCTCCACTCATGTTTCGACATCTATACACGAGTATGAGTGACTTAGTAGTCTACACGTATACAATACACTAGACATACACCACAACAAATCTAATATATACCTCGGCAATCTCGCCTCGGTAAATGCACATATCACAGTGTAAGTCCCACGTCACGGGTCGGTAATCCCGATTATGGATAATAAACGAGATTAGAAATTCGGGTCATGACACAATGAGACAACACTTCTTCACTTCTTAGATACGACACGACCACATTCGATCTTATTCGATGAAAAAACACTCATACGACACTTGGTGACTTAGTACAAGTGCTCTATAATGACTAAAACAGAGAAAATGAGAGATTTGAGGGGTGTTAAGATGAAGGTAGGAGATGAAGTAAACATTCGTTGAGGGTGAGGGGCAATTTTAGAATAATTTACAAAAGGTGGGGTAAAAGCAGTAAAAAAAATTTAAAAATGGGGCACAGAGAAGCAATGGGCTAACAGAGCAAAAGGTGGGTCCCGTGGCCTTTTCATTAATGTGAAACGTTTTGGGCTATTTTGTCAAATTTTCCCTAATTTTAAGTTATAAGCGAATGAAGAAAAGAAAAAAGTGAGAGGGATCAGATTGAAGGAGCGAAGAGATGGTTCACCAAAAATCCATAGTCATAAGTTCGTTTAGAAAACCCTTGTTCTTAGATTCTTGAATTTGTTTAATGATTTTATCTTGGTCCTTTTGTTTTCTCAATCGATTTCGTGCTTCATTTGATTCTTGTAATTATTTCACTCAATTCAGTTAATTAAGCTCTTTGTGCACACAATATTTAACAGAAGAAGATCAATTCTCAGTTTAGAAGGAGAAAATGACGTTGAAGGGAGTGGAACTCATGCTTTTGGTTCTCTACGCTCTCGTCTTCTACGCGATTGTGATCCACCGATCTCTGCAACTCTCTCATCGTAATCTCTTTCTCTTCCATTCTCTCTCGCATTTTCAATCTTATTATGCGATTATCAATCTCACTTCCAATTCTTGATATTTAGGGTACTCTGAGAAGCTCTATGGTTTGCGTGCTGGATGGATCGGCGATCGACTCAATGTAAGAACCTCTATTGATTCTTATAAAATGCAATTCATTTTTGCTTGACGTGGATCGAAATTTGAGTTTGATTTAGGAAAACACTAATGATGTTTTTATGGGAGTGTGAATTGTTGTAGATTTGGTAATATATATGTCAATGATTTCCTTATCGATTTGTAGGATGTATCTGATGCGCAATGGAGAAATTTTCGTGGGAATTTACCTGTTTTGACGACTGTTTTTGTCGTTTTTTCTCTTGTGGCGTATACCTTGAGGCATACCTTTCGATTGAGTGGAAGAGGGATGTCGATTGTTTGGAGTTTCATCTCTTTTGCTTATTTGTCGTATCTACATGGAGCGTGGTATGTGTTTAATCATAATACTTTACATAATGAGAGCTTATGTAATGTATCTTTATTAGTTAACTGTCTCTTGCCCTAACCTTAACCTTGTTTGTGTGAAAAATGACAGCATTGTATTTATTCTTTCAATCGCTTCAATTAACTTCCTTTTGGCAAAGGTAGGTCTTCTTGTGGATTGTTTTCGTGTTCTATTTTATGGATTTGCGGCGTTGCATTGAGAATGAATGATGCTGCCACTGTGTGGTGGAAGTTAATATTTGTGCTTCATTGCTACCTTGCTAATATTTTCTTTGCTAATTGTTGTGTTTCTGCAGATGTTTTCACAGTCTAAAATATATTTATTACTGCTTTGGGGTTACAATATTTTTTTCTTCTTTGCAATCGTATTTATGAAGGCTATTCATTCTCCTCAATTGGGTTAGTGATGCACTCTAGCATACTCTTTTGTTATCAATTACTTTACTAATTTTAAAAGATTTTGCACATGACCTAGTTGGCTTTATCTTCTTTCTCATAATTTTGTGTCCTTCATATGCACAGGGAAAGTTGGGCGTTTCTAGACAACTATCGTGGTACCTTTAGATGGCACATTTGCTTCAACTTTGGTATTTCTTTATTCTATTGTCTATTTAGTGTTCCTGGATACATCGATTCTTTAAGTGCTCTAGTTGTCGACCCCTCAAGGTTGCAAAATCTTGAAAAAAGTATCAATATCTTAAGTAAATATTGCCGATTCTTCATCAAATTTTCCATGAACATCTTGACAACATATATATTTAGTGATATATAATATATTTCCACCAAGCAACCACTATATGCAAACTTCCTAATCATGTGATAGATGGCTCTCAAAAGCAAATTACATCATAAGTCTTCTTGGAAAAGATATTGTCTACACGAGAAGCCATCGTAAGACATACATTGTCACAAAATGATTAAATAAGTTTATACACTCAAGTAAATGAGAACCATTGATCATTAAATTCAAAAAAGTATGTGCCTTTAGTTTATTAACACACAAAACTAAAAGTGTAGAATATTATTAATACCTCAAACTCTCAAAATTTTCAAGCCCAACCTTGGTCTCCTTTGCTTTAGTGCTTAGTTCTTTATTTCTTGCAACCTAGTGAACAACCTCTTGTTGAAGTTCCCCAACAAACGCCTTTGTAGTTACTTGGTAATCACCTCTCTTGCACTTCACTAATGCCTTATCCATATCTTCAATTCTTGCTCTCGAGTCATTCAACTCCAACATCATTTGATGCTTTCCAAGTATTTAAGCGATCCATTTCCGCAACATCAAATGACGAAAAAGCCAACTCCCAAAACACATGAATAAATCTAAACGTCAAGTCTTGCTAGAAATATCCACAAGTTAAAGTTTAGAATATATGCTTGACTGGGTACTACCAGATGAGTAGACTCACCTTACAAGCCATATCCAACATCCCACCAAAGGTAAGTTTGTTCGTCTGGTAGTACCCATTCGTACATAAACCCTAAAATTTAACTTATAGGTATTTGTAACGGGACTTGACATTTTGATTTATTCATGTGTTTTGGTAGTTGATGCTGAAAAAGGTCAAATGTTGTTGGAGTTGAATGACTAGATGGGGGTTTGCTTAAGCAAAAGATTATGGAGTTTAACGACGAAGAAGAAGGTGACGATGAGAAAAATTTGGGGGAGGAGTAGAGGGGTTCGAATTCGATTATTATTCTTGACTATTATTGTTGTGTGCTATTTTGCATATGATTTGATATGTAGAACCCTTAATTTTATCGTTCTTGAATTTAATATGTTAATGAACTAAAGAAACATATCTTTTTGGATTTGATGATCAATTATTCTCATTTGTTTGAGTGTATAAATCATCTTCAACCATTTTTCCACGTTGTAAGTTTTACGATAGCTTCTTGCATAGACAATATCTTTTTTGAGTTGATTTATGATAAAATTGACTTTTGGCAAAGCTCAGACTCAAGGCTTTTGTCTGTGTTGGCTTAATTGTCTGATCGAGTTAAGCGAGTTGTTACTATCATTTAGTAGCATGACCTTATGCTTATTGCCTAACTTGGGTGAATAGTTCAAGAAGGGCAATAAGCGATACATGGGCCCGTTGCCTTTGTTTGAGTTATCAAGGTAACTCCATGTTTGTGAACACTTTGTTGTTAGAGGGCCTTAGATTCTTCGCCTAAGTATAGGCGCATGACTCTTCATTTTTGGTAGTTGTTTTTTGTTGTTTGATGTTCACCTTAGACTCTTCGCCTAAGTATGGGCGCATGACCCTTCATTTTTGGTGATGCATGGCCTTAGGCTTTGTCGCCTATGTATAGGCAAGTTGGGGTAGACCAAAGCTAGATTTAAAGAATCTAGAAAGCACATCGTTAATTGCCTTAAGCTCCTTCGCCTAAGTATTCGGCTACACGTAGGGGTATCCTTGTATGCGATATTTTCCAGGTTGACTTTAAACAGTTAAAGTACTAATGCATTTCTACTAAAAAAGTCCTGATGTGCATTAACTTCCTTTTGATGATCAAAGTTTGAATTTTTTTTTTTTTTTTTTTTTTTTTTTTTTTCTGTCAAGTGATCAATCAATGCTTGCTTTTAATAATAATAATGGTGGTAGTTTTAATTGTAGTACCATTGAAAATATTGTTGTGACAGTGTGTTAATAATGTTATAAAGGGCCAATAACTAATTGATTTAAATTTTATAGAATAGAGTCTGATGTTTTCTTGCACTTCCATCGTGACAGTCATCTTACGCATGATAAGTTTTGGATATGATTACTATTCGACGCGCAGGGATTCTCGTTTTGATCACAAGGTAGCTGGTTTTATTTGTTGTTGGTTCAACTTATTTTTTTTATTGTTTCTTGGAGTCCTTTGCATTGATTTTGCAATAGTCAGTTTCTCTTTTCTCTGACTTGACTATATCTTAAGATGTGATTACTTTTTCATAGATGATATTGCTACTTTGTCTAGATATTGAGGATGTATTGGAAATTGCACTACCTATGTTTGGGGTGATTTTGATGTAGTGATGTTATAGACTCCCACATAAAGCTAGTTAGACGTTTTAAAGGAGGCAGCCATGTTAGTTATTTTGATATGTGTACATACTAGGAACTCACTAGAACATTTAGAAAATGACTAACGTGACCCACCCCTTTAAAAATTCATACTATCCTTATTTGGGAGGCTATCTGGATATTAGACCAATACCAACTAATCTAAGAATTTCCCTGTCCCAACTTAACATTGTGAACACATGTTGTTAGAGGGCCTTGTGGTGGTGACATGTCTTGGGGGTCCACATGGCAAAGTGAACAAGTGATCACATTATGCCGTCCTATATCACTTCCTTTGTTTCTTTTCTTTTTTCTTTTAAATGTACAAGTACCAGTTACTTCTTGCTAATTCGTCTCTTTATTAATGAGAGCAGAAGCATCTTCGATGTTGCAGTGCTTGTTCTGTGGGAAAAACATGCTACCAATTTTTGCAGGTGAGTACCACGTAGGTGAAAGTGAAGTTGCACTAGTATTATATAATAATTGAATCGAGATTGTTACCTGGAAACATTATGGATTCATTTGCAATTCAAGCATAGCACAGTTAGATGCTTATTACAAAACAAACAATCGGCAGTTAGCACTTGGTGCAGTCATCAGATCTTGGACCGTTATTTTTTGGCTTAATTGTTTAAAATATCCCAACCTTGCACAACTTTTCTTATTATATCCTAACCTTTTGAGATTTGTTATTACATCCCAACCTTTCTAAATTGTTTTATTTGTATCCCAATTCAGTTTTTGACTTAAAATTTGATGAGGTGGCACCTTAATTATGAGTTTAAAAGGCCTACTCATCACCCTTAATTATCAAAATAATTATTAATTTTATAATTTAAATTCATTATTTAAGTGCAACCTCATCAAATTGGGAGTTCAAAAGTAGTTTAGGATACAAGTTAAACAATCTAGAAAGGTTAGGATATAACGAAAAATCTCAAAAGGTTAGGATATAATAACAAAAGTTGAGAAAGGTTAGAATATTTTAACCAATTTGGCCTTATTTTTTTTTATCTTGCATTTGATGCATGATTGTTGTTCGCGTGAATAATCTGCTTTATGCATGGTCATGTCTTTCTCAGGAGAAAAGCCTCCAAATCGACAAGTACTCTTTCATGATGTACCTTTGTTATTTGGTGTATGCACCTCTTTACATAGCTGGACCAATTGTTAGCTTTAACGCATTTGCTTCCCAGGTTTGCTTCTTATCCAAATACAATTTTTTCAACTGTAGTTTCATGTTTGATTTGCGCAAATGCATCAATTGCCTAATTCCATGAGATTATTGTTTTTAGTTGGATACACCACAGAAAAAATTTTCTCTGAGGTCAGTGGCTTGGTATGGCCTTCGATGGGCTCTTAGTTTTTGTCTTATGGAAATGATAACACATTGGTTCTACTATAATGCCTTTGTCATCAGGTGAGTCTCTGACACTAATGTTGTATGGAAAAAGTATTTAGTACTTAAAGTTAAGAATTGTCTTTATCTTCTACTTTTCCTTTTCAGTGGCTTGTGGAAATATTTGTCTCCATTGGAAGTCTTCATTATTGGATATGGTGTGAGTGGCTTTTCCTTACCATGTTAAAACTGTGTGAGTGGCTTCTTGTATCATGTCCAATATCCAATTTTAGAATCTCCATGTAGCATGAATAATATTCTGCACTGGTTTATGCATTGCAACACATTCTCTTTGTAGCATTGAACAGTTCTTCCATGTTGTTTGCAGGTTCTAAATTTTATGTGGCTGAAATTTCTGTTGATATGGCGTTATTTCCGGTTTTGGTCATTGGTATTTTCTGGAACGTATTCTCTTGCTCTTTTGTAATCTAATAATAAAACAGAAACATGCTTCTTTTCTTCTGGAAAATTTAATTGCTATTATCCTATCAAAAAATGTTATTGCTATGCAGAACTTTTTTCATTTTTGTTTATTACATTGATTGAATGCACTGTTAAAAAAAATGAGTTTCACTAGCTATCTCAACCTCGTAGGTTGGAGGAGTTGAAGCCCCTGAGAATATGCCAAAGTGCATTAATAATTGCTACAACCTGGAAAGCTTTTGGAAGAATTGGCATGCATCATTCAACAAATGGCTCGTTAGGTGATGATTTTGGATGTTTTTCATTTTTTTTTTTTAACTATTCCGTCTATGTTGATGACTTTGTGTAAATAGCTTTTTATTTAATGGGACGATCTGGTGGGAAAGAAGATCGGAAGGAATTTTCTTTGTTCTAGATTCTTGGAACTTGAGTACACAAAAGAAATGTTTATGTAGCTGAAGTTTTTAGTTTTTTTGTTTAGTGTGGAGGGATATGGAGAGAGCACATGTAACCCTTTACATGATATAAAGTGAACTAGTTCTTACTTTCATTTGGCGTGCATCATTATTCACTATCTGAAAGGACATTAAGGCTTTTCATTATTTAATTCTGCAATTGCAAAGTGATTGCATAAACCTTGTTTTATTAGTTATGATGCTGAAAGGAATCAAAAGACTACAACAACCCATTCAGCAATTGCAAAGTGATTGCATAAATCTTGTTTTATTAGTTATGGCGCTGAAAGGAATCAAAAGACTTCACCAACCCATTCCCAAGTGAATAACAATTACCTTAATGCTTTTTTTTTTTTTCATCTCAATGTATTGGTTATCAATCACTTTATTCAATCATGAGGATGTTACATTGGAGTTCATCTTCTTATAAAAAACATTGGAGTTCATCTGAATTTTCTGCATGCTGATTGTGTTGTATCTCTCTTTTTAGGTACATGTACATCCCTCTCGGAGGTTCTAAGAAAAAGCTACTGAATGTGTGGGTCATATTCACCTTTGTGGCTATATGGCATGACTTGGAGTGGTATATAAGATACTTCCCTTTTTTGAGGGGACATTAAAATGAACTTTGTTACTTTGATACATGAAACTTCTTTCTGGGGATTTTTTCTTAGAAATCTTTCGTTTTCCTCAGGAAACTTCTTTCATGGGCATGGCTAACATGTTTATTCTTTGTCCCGGAACTGATTGTTAAATCAGCAGTTGCTAAATTCCAGGTGAATCTTCCTTTTTCTTCTCATAAGACATAACTTATAATGTGCTTGTTGTAAAAGCTGATTTTTTGAGTTTAAAAAGCTTATCTACAATGTGCTTTTTTGTCTACGAGTTTTTCTTACTAATTTTTTCCCTTGAGATATGGTTTTGCTTTGAGCATCTCATGTACGCTTCATAGTATGTTGTTTGCTTTATTGAGATTAGATGTTCTTTGAGCCAAAGAGACATTGGCGATGGGGGTTTTTTGATATTCAGTCTGGAGATTTTATAAAATAGTCTCATTGTATTAAAAAACAGTGTGGGATATGAAGTTTAAATTTCTAATATGAACATTAAAGGTCCTGAAATTCGAACAGTTGGCTACTCAGAAATACAATCTTGGTTTTTCTTTGTTAAAATATTTGGTGCGGAAAGAAGTTTGTGCTAAGCAAGTGCAACATCTTCAGTCTAAATATTTCAGGAATACATGGCAGTAAGGAGATTTCTGGCTGACAATCATTACTGCACTATCTATTCTAAAATATTTGGGTGACTGAATATTTCTTTTCAAGTAAAACATTTTGCATATTTTTATCTACTCTGCTTTTAGTATTACTTTTAGTGATGATTGTCCAAAAAATTACTGTCAGGTCAACAATGCATGTGGAAAGTTCATACTTCGTGAATTTGGTGCAGTTTCTGGTGCTATAACCATCTCATGCCTAATGGTATTACCTTTTTCTATTTCTTTTGTTAGCTTTGACGATTCTCGTCTTTCATTCTTTGGTTTCAGTATTGCGTCGCCAATGTATATTGTCTTATTGTTCCTTGAAACCCACTCCATATTGTGTGCACTTAGTGTTGGGCATAACTTGTTTGCATACGATGGTAATAACAAGCTTACCTTCTTGTGGATCACTTCTGACGTATGGAGGAGAAATGTATCCAATTTAAGGCAGTGAAACAAATACTTAGTTGATGTCTAGTTTGATGTTTGTCAAGGGTTTTAAACTAAGGGTGAAAACTTGACGTAATACATGGAGTTTCATCCAAATATCTTTTGAATATTTACCAGTGATAAATGTCGGCTTGAAATAAAATATACAAAAATCAGCAAGTCATTCTCATAATCGGATGCCATCAAACTAATTCCATCTTCAGTTCCAAACTAAAATAAAATAGAAAAAAAAAAAACTAATTCCATTTTTGTATAAATAATTTTAATGAAGACTGAAAGCAAACCAAAATAAGAGATATTCATGTCGACACGTGCTCTTGACACTAAATGGGTGAGTCCAGGTAACAGAGCTTAGGTGGATGTGTGGCAAAACTCGTAAAGATAAAATAAGAAATACAAAAGTTCAAAGAAAAGTAAGAGTAACACCAACTAGCTAAGGTGTAAGTGCTTAGGAACAAAAGGAGCACCGAATCAACTCTCGTACATGGTGTTGTAACAACCTAGTCAGCGGTCCAGAGGTCTAGTGAGTAAGAGTGTATGTCACGCATAGTGTCCTTGCACAAGAGCTGACGTTAGGGTGTGTGTATAAGTGAGCATCTGTGTCTCACTTGGGGGGGTATCGAGTTTATTGTATTGGGTAGACAACTGTCTAGGTGAGAGGAGTCTTCTTCTCTGAGGGTTTTTAGAAGTCGCTATCTGTGTTGTAGTTCATTCTTGTTGGTTTATCAATAAAGTTTGGTTGTTTGTTCTCTGGAACTACACGGGTTTAGGGAGTTTATCAGATTTGTGGCAAAACTCGTAAAAATAGAATAAGAAATACAAAAGTTCAAAGAAAAGTAAGAGTAACACCAATTGACACAAAGATTAGAAAGGGCGATTGTGGTGGTTTAGATACCTCCAAGGGCAACCAAAAATGCCCCCACTTGAAAATTCGACTCAATAGAAACTAGGGATGTCAATGGGGTGGGGTGAGGCAGGGCGTAGATGGTTTCATCCCCATCGACAATCCCCCAATCCCCGGGGAAATGTTTTCCTCATTTAATTCCCCACTGGGAATTTCTATTATTTTCCCAGAATTCCCATTAGGAAAAATTTTCCCTTTTATTCCCCATAGGACAATAAAACAATCTACTTATAAATAAACTAATAATCAAATTCTATATCGAGCATACACATTCACTATAAATTATAGATTTCTATAAAAAAAAAAAAAAAAAAATTTATCCATAAAAAAACTATTTTGAAAGTCTAAACTAAGTTAAAAAGTAATGTGCCAATTTTCCTAAAAAAAGTAAAAATGAATAGTAATGTGTCAAAGACATACATCACAATTAATGAAAGGTTAACCAAAATAAAATGCTACTTTCTCTCCTTCTTGGGATTTTAAGTTTCCTAGAGCTTTAAGAAGAGAAGAGGGAGAGAAAAGGTCATTTGGAAAGCAAAGGTTTCAACCAAAGTTAAGGTATTTGGGTGGCTCACATCTCTTAACAAACTCAACACATTTGATACTATGCAAAAAAGGTTTCCGTATCACTACTTATCTCCACATTGTTGTAGCTTATGTATTGCAAATGTCGAGAGGGTGGCACACTTATTTTGGAGATGGCATGGAACATATGGCAGCAGTGGCACTATGATAGAACCCTCAACCTTTGTTGAGTTAAGTTAACAAAGAAGAGATAAAAACAACAAAATTGTGAAGAAGAAAAGATCTATTGCTGAACTGAACCACAGTACAAGCAATCCCACAACATTCAAGAGGCAGAACTCTCCAAGAACTCAAATGAGTTTCTAAACCAAGACAAATGTACTGAATGCCCTCACATGGACTCTCTACCCCTATTTATAATGCTCCCCACTAACTAACTCTATGCATGACTCTACGTGGGATCGTATCATTACTCCCCCCATAAACATCCACCTTGTCCTCAAGGTGGAAAGAAAAGAAATAGTAACATGAGGAGCATGGACCCAATGATGTAAGTAAGCAAGGTCACAACGAAAGAAGTCCTCGACTCAATATCCGTGAATGCCATGGCATCGTACACTTGATGCTCCCTGCGAAGGTTGGCAAAAACATGTGGAAACCAATGTCTAGAGAGTGTGTATTGGAGAGGATACCATGCTAGGAGCCATATGAATCGTGCATCCAAGTCACAACATATACCATTCATCACTTGGATGTACAACAAATCCATAGAGATAGTTACATTGGTATGAAAGTATAAATTTATGAACAAATGAAACTCCAAGCTCAATGCTCCACACATAAACAACCGGAGAGCAAGAGACACCGTAGAATTGGCAAACTCAATGCTCCAGTCAACAAACATTTCTTCAAACACGTGAAGGGCAGAGCGAGACAATCTGCTAGTTACAAACTTGAACAAGGGCACCATATGATGGTTGGTGGAAAGAATGAGACTCCGAGCACGCAACGCAAATTCAGATGATATAGAATGGATAGAATCCAATATAGTGGTGATACCAATGAAATCAGTTAAAGCCCAAGAATAAAGGGGAAGAGTAATTATAAGATCAGGGACAACATACTCAATCACCTTCCCCAAGAAGAACTCGACATAGACTAGTGTGAGCATAGCTATGAATACCCAATGCTTTGCTGGGTCGAATTGATGGGCAGTGACTACTAAAGCCATCGTCACGATTGTCAAATGGGAAGCACCCATACACATATGCAATTGAACTGAGCTGCCACTAATGCAAAATTTAGTCCCATTTCGAACATCTTGGTACACCTTTGTATGAACCACTGTTCCCATGTGGTCACTTGAGTGCATTGACTTCAAATTTATTCGATATGTGCAACAAACAGGAATGCCCGTCTTTTGATTCTTCCCCAAGTTGAACGACCAGTAGAGATTTGATGAGTTGAGCAAGATGAAGAAATAACTCGATGAAAAAATGGGCCGCCCAGAACACCGATAGATGAGATGGGGGTGGTGGCCATGGAGGTGGTGCCAACGTGAAGTGAGCTTTCCCAGCGAAGGAGATCGCGCAACCCTAACAACGATTTTCCTCGAGAGTTCACATCTCGCGATACTATGGTGTGATGATGTTAGATCTGGCCTTGTTGAGACCTTCTGGACATCCGATTCAACGAGATGGAGTTGGATCTGATGAATGCCTATGGTTTGTGTGAAAGTAGGTGGTGGATCTGGTGGAATTGGTGGAGCGTGAATCCACCAAGATGGGATTAGCAAACGCTCTGCATCATGACTCCATTGCTCTGTGCGCTTTTTGCGAGACCGCACACCCACGCCGAGTACGTTACAAAAATTCCAATCGATGACCTCGAAGTGCAGATCTGCCTGAATCACCTATGAGGAAACCAAATCTGGCCATGTGGAGACCTTCTCAACATTCGATTCAACAAGATGAAGTTGGATCTTTATTGAAGAAAACTGAAAAAGGTGTTGCACGAGGGAAAAAGGTACCGGATCTGGATCACCGATGATCAAAAGCAACTCAGATGACACTGGATCTAGCAGATCTGGTGCTTTCATGCCTTCTGTGTTGGTTGGCGCGATCCCGTAATGAAGGAGGAGTTCATCAAATCTCTGAGCCAAGCCTTTGAACATCATCCTCACTTCATATTTGAGCTTCCTAATCGACACCTCGATGGCTGAAATCCTCTTCAGCCCCTCTTCAATTCAATCCATTCGAGCTTCCATTTTTGAGGTATGCTCTGATACCAATGATAGAACCCTCAACCTTTGTTGAGTTGAGTTAACAAAGAAGAGATAAAAACAACAAAACTGTGAAGAAGAAAAGATCTATTGCTGAACTGAACCACAATACAAGCAATCCCACAGCATTCAAGAGGCTGAACTCTTCAAGAACTCAAATGAGTTTCTAAACCAAGACAAATGTACTGAATGCCCTCACATGGACTCTCTACCCCTATTTATAATGCTCCCCACTAACTAACGTACATGACTCTATGTGGGATCGTATCACACTACTTCACCATGGAAGAATTGCATAGCTTGAGGGAGAGACATTTCCTCTATTTTCTAGGTTAAGGGCGACGTGTAGGGACGAAGATATTTGGAAAATTGTGTTCTTTGCCACTAGTTGGTCAATTTGGTTGGAATGGAACAAAGATTGTTTGAGGACAAAACATTGGATTGGTATAGCACTTGGGCGCAATCTAGAAATTTAGCCTCTTTCTCGGTTAGTCCACACAAAATGACAAAATGGGGAAAGGATATTACTTGGTCTAATCTTGTAAGAGATTGGAACATCTTGTGGGTGGCAGACTTAGAAGTTAAGGAGTTACACAATGTTGTTCTTGTTGATTGAGAGTTGTTTTTGTTTCGCCAAAGGTTTGAGGGCCTTTTGTCCTCAACATTTTGTATTTTGTAACTAAAACTATTATTAGTATAAATACATATAGTTTCCCTCTCAAAAAAAATAATTAAAAAAAAACATATCATGCTATTAAAGTTCTAACACTTGTAATTAAATTTCAACAAAACCATTCACTGTAATATGTATATAATATATAAACCTATATATAGTATATCATATGGTATATATGTATTTAAGTATATTTAATATATATTGTAAATTTATATATGGGGATCTCCACGGTGATCCCCGTGGGGATATTTTCTTCCCCTTCCCCACGCGAGTCAATTTTCTCTCCATCCTTGCTTCCATCCCCATTTAAATTCCATGTTCCTATCACAGGGAATCCTCGTTCCGCATGGGGATTCCCCGCCCTATTGACATCCCTAATAGAAATTGAAGAAATTTGATGAGGTAGAGTTAGACCAAAAGCTAACTTGGGACAATTTGATTAAGAGGAATTTAGAAATGATGAGGAAAACATGCCATCAATCGCATTAAACCGAGCGTAATGGAAGCGTTTGATCCATGTAGCTGACCCAACTAATTTGGGATTAAGAGGCTATTTGGGATTTGGAGAAATCTTGGAATTTCTCTTTAAAATTCTTGACCAAATTTTTGTGTTCACCAACTAATATCTATCCATTTCCCTATTACTCTTTCATTTGGAAAGCTCGTATCCCACAAAAAAATCAAGGCCTTCTCATGGTCAATGCTCTAAAAAAGATTAACACTAGTAACCCCCTTCAAAAGAGAATGTATTTACTTTGTTCATCTCCAAATTGGTATTGTCTTTGTCAAAGGGATGATGAAACCATTGACCATTTGTTTATTCAATGTAGTTTCACAAGAAAATTATGGAGTGAGATCTTCGAGGAGCACGGTGTTTCTCACACGGTGGAGGTGTCTTAGGAAACATTATTGGGAAGAAGATATTTCGAAAGTACATCTAGGATTTTTAGAGTGGCATGGATGCGGTGGTGCTACCAAAATTATGGAGCATTTAGTTGGAAAGGAATATGCATATTTGACAAAAAATTAAGGGGGCCATAGTTTATTAAGTCCAAAAAAAAAAGAAAACAAGTATTCTGAAGCCAGCAAACTCCGGCCCGGGGGGCCGAAGCATGAAGGTTTCATGTAGTACTCCCCCGTTCCAATGTAGCTTTCAGTCACACAGGAGGACTGTGCTTTCTTTCTAATGTAGTGTAGTCAAGTTCCGTCAGGTGTGGTGTAGTCATGATTCTTCAGATGTAGTGTAGTCAAGCGATTCGACATACCTGGGTACCAACCCTTCAACTGCTCTGCTGCACCTTTCAAACCAAGCTCTTGGTGCCTGCTTTAGCCCATAGAGAGCTTTCTTGAGCTTGCATACCAAGTTCAAGTGACAATGTTCTCACTCTAAGGGTTTTGAAGGGACTCCATACCGAAGGCTCGAACTCGAGGCCACCGGTTAAGGCTAATGCAGCTCGAGTCGTCATGCCAGACCCCCCCCTTGGGTTGTAATTTTTTTTCTTGGTTACATGGTTGTAAATTCTTTTTACTACTATAAAAGTTGTTTCTTATAAAAATTTAAAAAAGGAACGCGTGATTTTTTTTTTCATTTTTGAAAAACACACTGAACAATTTTAACGTCAAGTCATAATTTTCTAGACTTCTTGAGTTTGTGAAGTTTCCATGTTGAATTGCGAACACTTCAGTTTTTAGCGGGCAAAATATAGAGAAAAGTCGAATTCTCAATTTCTTATCTTAAAAAATGTTTAGATTGTTTAAATAGGTGGCAAAGCCTTAATCCCAAATTAGTAGGTGTCGGCTACATGGACCAAACTCTTCCACTAAAGTGCGGAAAAAACTAAGAAAAATAAACACGTGATTAATGTCTTATGCAAATTCGGTTTCTTCTCAACAAAATATATCACATATTATTGTTAATGCTCCCCTTTAAATAAATTTCTACATGTTCCCTTTGCTGTATTTGTAGTTCTTTATTTCTCAAAAAAGGTTTTTTTGTCCAAATTCCTCAAAGAAGGTTGCGTGTTTCTTTTATGATCATTTGAAAGATATATTCTCCTTTGATGAAAGACGAAAGACCTGAAAATTGTTATAAAGCTCGTATTGAAAATATTTAGGCCCAGTAAGATGTACTTGTGTTTTGTTTTTCATCTAGGTCGCAAAAGTCATGTAGTTCCTTCTGCACTTAAGTCAAAGGATAATGAGAAAATAACTTTAGTGAACTTGTGTGCTAAATTTTTTTTTTCTGTGCAACAATATAGACATAAGCATCTTAGGTCGAGATGGAGAATAGATCAAGGAGGAAGATAACTGGGAAAAAAGCTATGCTTCACAGTTCTTTGTGTTTCAAATGCTAAACCTTTGTGCATCTATGGAAGTACTGTGTGTATTTCATTAGAAGGCATGACTTCATATGTTTTTTTTTAGTATACGTGGAAAAAAGAAGTCAATTATATTGCTAAATTGTGCCTCTACAGGTTGCGAATCTTGTTGGTTATGTTATTGGACCGTCGGGCATTAATTGGTTTATCACTCGATTCCTTCAAAAAGATGGTATGTGAAAATTGTCTCTCTTTCCTAACATTTAGTTTTTAGAAGTTAATTCAATATTTTTCATGCAGGATTGCCTGTTCTTGGTGGAATGTTCACTACATTCTATGTTGGAACCAAGGTAATATAGCTGGTACTTTTTCGACGCTAGCGTTCATTATTGTTCAAATGTAACTAAAATCATCTTTGTTTTGTAGCTGATGTTCCACATCAGGGAAGCTTTCCTGATGAGAAAAGGTAGAAAGCCGTATCAACATATTTGCATGACCCATGCCCAATTCTCCTGATGTGAAAAGGCTAGGACATTGTTTCAACACTTTATTGGTTATAAGTGGTTCCGTGTTTGCCACTCGAATTGTTTCAACATCTTCCATCAAGGCATGTAAATCATGTCCTAGTTGGAAACCGAGTTTTTTATTTTATTTTATTTTATTTTATTTTATTCGTAGTTCTTGAAGGAATACTTAAAATTCAGAATAGTGCATGTTATGTGCGACAATGTAATAGATAGATGAGAGATGCTAGAGTAACCTACTTTTGGCATTTAGTAGGCTCAAGTGAGTGTCCAACGATACACCTTGAGGGCCCAAGTGGGTGTTCAAAGTGGGTTACAAAAGCATTTTTCTATATAAAACCAATCACCTCGGAAGATCTATAGAAAGTTTTCGACGTTGGAGGGATCATAATTCATTAAATCTATTTTTGTATCTTGGTCTTGAAGAGAAAATACCAAATGCTCATTAGAAGATATTGATTGTTATTATTCAAATATAACACGTTGTCTTATAGGGGTATGCAGCGATCTCACAAAACCACCCAAACCGATCCGAACCGCCTTAGTCGATATGATTTTTCGAACTTGCGGTTTGGAGTGGTTTGAAAAATCGAAAACCACGACTCTCGATTTGGTGGTGGGTTTTCATTTTTGAAAAATCGTGGTTCACCAAATCAAAACCAGTTGTCGGGGCATTTTAAGAATTTTGAATAAGTTGTGCGCTTTATTTTATTTTTAGTGCATGGGTATGTATGGACGTGTGATTTATTGTATATTTAGTGGATGGACATGCATGAACATGAACTTAGAATGATTTCCTTTTTGTGTGGAAGGAAAAATTGTGAAAGCAAACCGAGCTAACCGCATTCGGTCTTGTCACGGTTTGGTGATGATCTACAAAACTGTCAAACTGCGAACACTAAGTTTTGTGGTGGTTTGAGGGTTGTCCACTACCAAAATGCAGTTTGCACGCCAAATGTCTTGTGCTCCTAATACATTAAGCATTTTCCTTATTGTCTCCTCATATTAGTTCTCTTTCTTAGCTACTCTTGTTTCATTATTTTTTATAGGAAATAAACAACTTGAACGCGATTAAGCATTTTCCTTATTGTCTCCTCATATTAGTTCTCTTTCTTAGTTAATCTTGTTTGTTTATTTTTTCTGTAGGAAATAAACCACAACTTGAATAGTATATACTCTTGTGTTTAATGTTAACCATGCTAAGGTGTGTAAATTGAATGTGTAGATTTGCTACACAATGATATAGATTTGATTGAGATGTGTGCTACACAAATCCCAAGAAAATTTACATCATTATGTAGCAAATGTATGTACCAAACAAATGTTAAAAAATTATTTTTCAATTAAAATATGAACAATTAGCCTAAGACCTAAGATCCCTGGTGATAATACAATAAAAAAAAAGCAAGCAAAATGTCTTGTTTTCTCTTTTTTTTTCAAAGTCTTATTTTCTCTTTTTAATTCTTTGTATATAGTTCACTTAATTTTGGTTGGTAGTTGGTATAAAATATAAACTAAATCAGCATTGTTATTTTATTGCAAAATTGCCTCTACAAAAATCTATTCTAATATGACTCGAATTTTTTTTTGTAGCTAAACGGTGAAGCCTTATTGCATTATTATCTATCTTTAGATATGCATTAAGGTATATAATGTTATTAGAGCACATAAATTAGTGCTTCATTCTTATGTTATTTAAAAGCATAAATGAAAAAACCAAAACCATCCCTTCTTCCAATATTAAAAAAAGGTGATGGTACCCAAGAAAATAATAAATAAACGGCACATGTCTTGTGTTTGCCGTTACAGTGGACTTAATCATTCTATCAAAATGGATAATGAACTAAATATCAACTAAATGTAAAACTTTTTTCCTCGCAGGCACCTGCTTCAGCAACTCACTTTGGGCAACGAGATTGAGCATCGACCCACGGTGCTTGTGCGACACACGTCAACATGTGCGTAGACATCTCGCGGTAAATTGCAAAGTGGGTTCATGCCCAAAATGAGTTATCCAATATTTTCCCTAATATTTAATCCTCTGAAAATAAGTGTAACATTTATTGTGTCACACACAAGAGACAAATCATGCTCTTTGTGAATATATAGCTGGAAAATGCTTTAGTGACTGTATCAGCTGATCACCATTAATGGTTTCAAGTAAATGAATCAGCTTCATCAATCACTGTTGAGAGAGCTGGATCTTGTATTTATAGAAGAGAGACTCTACTCGAGTCGTACATGTCTTTGTATCAGATTACACTTGATATAACCACCTAACTAACTTGTCTAAAGACAAGATGAAATTACAATATTAACCTTACTACTGTATACTCTTGCCTTGTTTTCCCTCTTCAATGGTTACACTTACATCCCCCTCAAATGTAAGGGTAGATGCAGTACACCAAGTTTGGACCGTAAATACTAAAACCTTGAATAGGGTAAAGCCTTAGTAAAACAATCAGCAACTTGGTCATCTAATGGAACAAGATGAACCAAAAAATTGTCCCCGTAAGACTTGATCTCTGATAGAATGCACATCGATCTCCGCATGTTTTGTCCTAGCATGAAATACAAGATTAAGAGCTAAGGCAGTAGCACTCATATTGTCACACCATTCCATATATAGGTTTAGCAAAGGAAATTAAAGTTCTCGTTACGAAGAATGCAACCAAGTTAGTTGAGTAGAAATTTGAGCCAAAGCCCTATATTCGGATTCAGTACTAGATCTAGCCAATACTTGTTTTTTCGATTGCCATGACACCTAATTTGTTCCAAAATACACAACATAACCTGCTATTGATTTTATGTCTTCAATTGAGGAAAGCCCAATCGGCATCAGAATACCCATTGAGCAGCAATTTAGAACCAGCTTTAAATTATAGACCAGATTGATCAGTTCCTTTGAGTATCTCAAAACACAATTCAAGGCTTGCTAATGAGAAGAAGATGGAGATTGTTGAAACTGGTTTAGACGATTTACAATGTATGCGATGTCAGGATCTGTGTGTACCGCATGCTGCAATCCTCATAAGAGACTTTTGTAAAGTGTAGGATCATTGAACAGAAAAGGAGAATCGACTGAAAAGTCTTTACCATTACAGTTGGAGCATAAACAGGTTTAGTAGATGATATGCTAGCCTTAGTAAGAAAAGAGTGAATGTAGCTAGTTTGAGTAAGATATAAGCCACTAGCATCTCTATGAACTTTAAATCCCAAAAACATACTTAAGTCCCCAATATCCTTAAAAGCAAAGGACTTATTAAGTTTGTGATGAAATGTTGAATGTGATTAGGGATGCAAATGGGTAGGGTAGGGGATGGGGACCTCATTCCCATATCCATACACACTAAAATTTTTATCACCCATACCCATACTCATTGGAAGATGAATTCTCATACCCATCTTCATACCCATCAAATTCTCGTGGGTATGGGGAATCCTCATGGGTAAAATATTTTACCCATTTCATTCCCCATCTGGGGATCTCGGTGGGGATTTTCATGGGGATTTTTGCGGAGATGGACAATCTCTATGGAAATTTTTTTCCCCATTAGGGATCTTCGTGGGGATTCTCAAAAGAATTGTAACAAATAGGGTGTCAAATATACATACATAACAACACAATTATTGAAATTTCAACAAAATTGTTTTAAAAAAATCAACATATCATGCAATAAAAATTCTAACTACTAAGTGGTAACACTTATAATTAAGTTTCTACAAAATATTGACATATGCAAAACGAAAAGTTTAAATTCAAAATATTCTTTAAAGTCACTATCTTTTTAAACCACCAAGTCATCAACTTTTTTTTTAGTACTTTTGATCCTAAAATTCTCAAATATAAATATAGTTGCAAACAATAAAAAACAAAACCTATAGTTATTAAATAACCAAATAAATTAAAATTATAAATCTCATTAAGAAGTTTTTTGTTATATGTATGAGTGTTTTGGAGTGGAAACTATATAATATTATGTAATATATATATATATATATATATATATATATATATATATCATATGGTGTATATATAAATAATAAATATCATATGGTGTATAAATTAATATATGGGGATCCCTATGGGTAGATGGGTATCCTCGTGGGGATTATACGTAGGTATCTTCGTCGTGATTACTCGTGGGTATCCTCGTGGAGATTACCTATGGGATCCCCGTGGGGATTATACGTAGGTATCTTCGTCGTGATTACTCGTGGGTATCCTATATTTTATTACACATACCCGTACCCATACCCGTGTGGGTATGAGATTTTGTACCTATTCCCATCCCATCCTAATTTAAAATCCCCATACTCATACCCGTTATGGTAAATCCACATCACACATGGGTATTTTCCTACCCATTTGCATCCCTAAATGTGATCATCCTTAGCTCCAATAATGATGATATCGTCAACGTAAACAAGAACATATAACATGCTTCCATGAAATCTTGTGATGAATAAAAATGAGTCCGATTTTGATTGGTAAAATCTTCATAATAGAAGCTAGGGTGAGACAATGAAATCACTATGAGCTTGTTTTAAGCCATAAAGAGTTTTATTTAGTTTACATACTAGTTAGCCTGAAGGATATGTGGTAAAAACTTCATAATAGAAGTTATTTTCTCGATTGGTAAAAACTTCTTCATTCAATGTTCCATATAGGAAAGCATTGTTAATGTCAATCTGTCGAATTTTTCAACTATAGGTAACGAAAATTGAGAAAATAACTCTTAAAGTAGATGATTTCACTACAGGACTATAAGTCTTAGAGAATTCAATGCCCGAAACCTGTTTATAACCTTTAGCCCCCAGTCGAGCTTTATACCTATTGAGACTGCCATCTGAATACCTTTGATTGTGAAAATTCATTTGATAAGGAGAAGCGGAATCAAGAGTCGAAATTTTATTTTGCTGCAATGCTTGAAATTCTCTGTCCATGGCCTCTTTCCAATGAGGAACTAATAGAGTTGTTGCAACTGATTTAGGAATATCATCAACAGAAGATGACAAAGGAGAAACAAAAACTTTCTTCTTTCCAACTCCGGTTTTGGCTTTTTATCATCGTATGAGAATTACCAGTGCCATGTACTGCAAATAGAAGTAGTGCCCTGTACTGGAACAGAAGTAGAGAGTATGTCATCATTAGTCTGAAGTAACGAAGAAAAATCATGATCAGGACTTGAAGAGCCTAATGAATTGATAGGAGAAAGAGACTGTCGAGGCAACTGAGAAAATATAGAAGCAATAGGTAAAGATATGACATGTCCCTTATCAGAGACAGAGTGCCGAATCGTGGAAGTAGAAGCAATAGAAAAAATAGCATCATTGATCATGTTTAGTGCGTGTCAAATATAACCCGTAATATGATACTAAATCCTAAGAATTGGGTCAAATCTATAAGATTCAGTCAAACTGAGTTCAACAAATTGTCAGACCCATTTCTCATATGAATCCCGACCGGCCTAGCATGACCCATAACTCACCAATCGACTCGGTCGCTGAGTTAGGAACCGAACCAGTGAGCCTTCTTTCAAAACTATCTCATAATCATTTATTGAAAATCGAAATTTAAAAAATAAATCATGATTGCAGCGGAATATTATTAAATAAGACTTAATCAAATTTCGACATAGAGGCCAATAATGACATTCACAAGTCATCAACTAGAATGATATCTCTCTAGTTCGAATTATTTAAACCCTAATCCCATGATAATATATAATAATAGAAAAACAAGTGTTGACAAGTTCGGAACTTGTCATTATACCAATCAAAGATACAATAGAATGCTGGGGCCTTTCTCTTGTCTACTGCAGACGAGGAACCTGTTGGGGAAAAATAGTTGGGTGAGCACAAAGGGGCAGCGGTGCTCAGTAAATTTAGGTAAGTTACTAGTATTATAATTGTTCCATTAATATAATGCAAACTAAACTACTAATGCATGACCTGCGAAAATATTTAACATGACGAAGGAGATAATTAAGAAACATAATAACAAGATAAATAATTCATGCAAATCAAAATGTGCAAATACTAGGCATGCATGAGTTACTTTAATCGAATTTTTGAACCAAAACTAAAGTTCGTGAAGGTTGACCATACTATGGTCGTAGGGATGTCAACTCTCCATTCCCAACACTATGGGATTTCCATTTTATCACCAAGTCCACATCTCGTCCAACTAGACATAACACCTACTACTCAATATAAAGAACATTGGATCTTATTCTTATTCTCAGTTTGTTGGTCGAATTCGGATAGCTTTTTCGTTCGGCAAATCTGGGCAAAGGCCCTATTTTGATCTTCCTAGCTCGGTCCATCTGTCTCGAGCATTCTGGTCGAACTAGTAGTTTTTTGGTGCAAGGACTCCTAGTGAGCTCCATTAAATGAACAACATATCATGCCTTACAATGCACCCTAGTTTACCCAATGACCTAGTTATACATGATTTACCTAACCATATAAATAATATAAGGTAAACAATTATAATAAAAATAACTTAATCTCAACTTACCTGGTATTATAATAAAAATAACTTAATCTCAACTTACCCGGTATGCTAGCTAGTCTCCAAATTCATCGTCGAGACTCACGAGCGTACTCAGAAATTACTTCAATCTAAATAGATTAAATATTGATTAATTACTCATTCTAACTTAAATTTTATTATTGACCTTAGTTTTGAAAACAATTTGAAAACTTCGAGATATACATTTAAACTACTCCGGAATGTCTCCTTGATATCCATGCTTGAAAATCAGATTTTACTTATTTTATTTCTAATTTTATTTCTATTCATTTTATTTTATTTTATTCTATTTTTTTTCTTTTTTTTACAGGGTTTGGCAATTGGGTCGGTCCGACCAACCGCCCCATTGGCGACCACTAGGAGGACTCGGGTGGGGGAACGCACACTCTTGTGCGTTCCCCTATCTTATGAATTACGTTTAACAAAGACCGCAATTTTATTTTGTTTAAAATTAGGATCGTCACACAAATAGAATAGTAAATATGGGGGTTTTTAAAAGAGTTTTATCTGAAAGCCTACTAAACAAGAAAGTAAAATAGTTGTAAAACAATAAATAAAGACATACCTAAGTTTATGATTCCACAATCTAGCCCTGTATTGTTTTCATGCCTTGTATCATTGACTTTAAAAGATGAGTTTCAATATAGTTTTCCATAGATAGGCTATAGGTGTTGGGGTCACCAACACCCTAGTCCCCTAGTCTCGATAAATAGGGCAATCGCTATCTAAATACTTCTCTTACTCCGCCGTACATCTTTGGGCAACCGCTCTCAAGATTTAGTACCTGAGCAACATTAATAGCTCTGTGGGAACACCTACCCTAGATAACCTTGACAATCGCTCTCAAGATTTAGCCTAGTTCTTGATGTTACTCACCTATAACAGCAAGTGTTTCAGGTTTCTTGCTCTAGGTGATTGCCACTTCTCAACCCAGTTAGTATTAAAGACTCAACCTGATTGATAACAGGTCAATAGGTTTACGCCTAGAAATTTGCAATGAATATACAAACTCTAAACCACCATTGAGAAATCGTTAAAAAAGCAACAAGAAGATAGAGAACTGAAATAAAACACTATTAATATAAAAAATCTCAATAAGACATAGACAACAACCTACTACTGGCTAGAGAGCTTCATCCCCCCCAATGTATTAAAGAATGTAGCCGAACATGGATACTCTACCTTGTTCTGCTCCTAAATTACTCTAAATACAATATATTTTCCTTCATAGAGGTCCGTCCTATATATAGGTGAACATGGGTAAAAGAATAGGAAAGCTCGGGAAAATAAGAACCTTCTAAAAAATACAAAACTTCTAATATGTGACTTTGTCGCCGTCATGGCTCCGCCATAATGTATGGGCGGTGCCGGTCAAGGCGTGGGGTCTTTATAGAAATTCTTGGTCTCTAAATCATTTGGAACTTCTAATTTGAGTTTGGTGTCGTGGGTGACGCGACTGTATCAATTTCGGCATCGCCAATTCAAATTTGATGTTGCTGTTGATTTGGCATGGCGCCTTGGTGGCGCTATGTCGTTCTCTCGCTGGGCATCGTCTGTTGTCCTTCACGATGTCAAGCTTGTTGTTGCTTTAACCATCAATTGTCTTATTTCCTGAAATTGTCTAATTCACGCACAAATACTCAAATAATGTAAATCTCTAAAGTAAACATATAGATTCATAAAACACGACTTTAGACTTAATTTACATAGCAAAATACCTATGAAAAAATATTTATTGAAGGACTAATTAAATACTTGTAATGGCCCAAAATCGCTAATCGCGTTTAATTCCTTAAACATGATCAACGACCAGTACTGTGGGACCCACACCATGATATGTCCATTTACCGAGGCAAGGGCCGAGGTATATTTATATTTGTTGTGATGTATGCTTAGTATATTGTATATGTGTAGACTATTAAGTCAAATTTATACTTGGTATATAGGTATCGAGACGAGCGGGGATGTACCTCGAGTCGTGTGTCGACGTGAGACCGAGGTAGCGACATATGGGGTACGCTTAATTAATTTGAGTTAAATATGAATTTATGTTGGTTTTATAAGTGGCTAATGTGGTCACATTTAAACATAACCCATTAAGCGCCTAAAGTTAGTGCAATAAAACCATAAGCATTAGATGCGCATCGAGACACGTATTCACCCATAAGAGGCAAGGATTCAACATGTCGAGTCACTCAATTGTGACTTGAGGGACAAGTGGGACAAGATGGTCCATGAGTTGAGCCTCGAGATGTGTGTGCACACAATGATCAATGGCTATAGTTCAAACATATCTCATGTAGTCAAATGAACCTTAAAAGTCAAAAATTCTCATTTTATCTTCATCAAATCAGTAGACAAGGAAGAAAGAGAAGGGAGAGTGAATTCTGGAGTGATTTTGGTGGAGGAGAAGTGTGAATCATTGAAGCTTTGATGAGGAAGAAGGAGTTCATCAAGTGAGGTAACTTCTCCACACCATTCACTTTGTGATTTCATGAATTGAATGTTGTTGTTGCTGCTTTACGTTGGGATGGGTGTTAAGGACCTCTTGTAATGTGTATGAGGGTCCCTAAGGTGATAACAAGGCCTATGTGTCGCACAAACCCAGATATCGAAGTGCAGAATTATGGGTTCAGCTGCACATAGCGCTAGGTCGATAATCTAGCGCACTAATATTAGTTAGCGCGCTAGATATGTGAAGTAGCGCGCTAATGTCAAACACTAGCGTGCTAATCTTGATTAGCGCGCTGGAGGTGTAAAATAGCGTGCTAATTTGCCTCTGTTAGTACAAAAACCAGCAAAATCCAAACATGGTTTAAACACTATAAATGGGTCCAAACTCACTCTAAAACCTATCAAACAAATCCAGGGAACTAAGGGGAGATCTCAGGAGTTTGGGAACGCATTTCGAAGTATCGAGGGATCAGGTAGGCTAGGAAAATCATGTGAATTGTAAGTAAAGCTGTGAGAATTCTATATTTCATTTCATTCACTCTTATTGATTTATTGGTCTATTTGTAGACATTGCTACTTGTAATATCACATCATGTTGTTCTTATGTCTATGCATGATTGAATATTGTGACATGATGCCTTGTAACATGTTTCATTGATTCCAATTTCTACTCTTGATGTTATTCTTGATAGATAATTGATGAAAAGCATGCTATAGGGATAATTTGGATTTGATTAGACTTGTATTATGTTCCTTTGGGCTTTGTAGCCTATCTAGTCTTAGAATCCTAGAGATTTGACATTATTTGTCTTTGAAAATTGAAGTAGGGATTATCTAGTGTCCATTGCACGAGAGATGCGCAGTTCACGGGGACATAGGTCTACCGGGGTTCCGGCACTCACCACTACACTTGCGCGACACACGAGTTATGGGACTCGGGGTGGTCGGCAATAATGAGATAGATGATTTGTATGCGTAGAGCACAACTCCACTTTTGGTGTGGAATATGTTGAGCACAGCTCCATATAGTAGAGGGAAAGGTTAGGTGATAGTTCTCACCGCCGACCGGACGTAAATCATCTCGACTTAGCCTGTGTCGGTCTATACATCTTTAATTGTGGTAGTTACTTGTATTACTTGATTCAACAACTATTTCGCTACTTTATGCTTTTAAATACCATTCTTATATTTTGAAAATGTGACATATAATTCTCCAGTTATTACTTAAATATTACTATACTCACCGTCTAGTTTGTGATAATGGGTGTAGGTCCGTCGAGCAGCAGCAGGCCAGGGAAGGAGAAGATCGGATACTTTCTCTGACCATTTCGGCGACTCTCCTATCTCATTTTGTATGACTTAACTTTTGTTGTATTATTATTGTTTATGTCTTTACTGTACATTTTGGGTTGTACACTGGGTTGAGTGAATAGTTCCATACATATATGCATGTGATGTTGTATTTTCCTGGTTTCCCACACTTAGATTTTGAATAATAAAAACTTCCGCATAAACTTTAAAATACATGATAATATGTAACAATATTAAAATAATACAAAGTTTTAATTAACTATTAAATCTAAAAATATTTGAACATATATTTTGAGAAATATAGGGACGAAAGGCTGACTAATACGTAATTAAGTCTTATGTGGTTAGGATTAAGGCTTGATTACGGGATTTGGCCGGGCGGTGCCATATTTAGAAGTTGGGGCCGTCACAATACCCTCAAACTTAGAACTTTGTACGTCCCGAGTAAAAGGTTATCTGACAACAATAACTAAATATAATGCAACAAAATTGAAAGATGACTATTCTAAGAATTTATACCCACAAAGCAAAATAATGTAGTCATTTCAATCCAAACTCGGTCAATCTGTTTAACATAAGACTTGGAATTTTCAAAGGCTGGTTCGATTGCTCAAACTTAGTTACCTCTTAAGACAACATTTCTTCAAAACTTGAAGCATACTAAAACTATAACCTTCAACTTACTCATAGGTTTTCTTGGTCTCCTTATCAATGTGGTGGATCCAATTGGTCTCCTTATTAGGTGGGTTCTTTTAAACGGACTTTATCACCAATTTTCGTTTATTCGCAGATTTTTACACTTATAAGGGTCCATATGACTTATTCAAGGGTAGGCTATTGTTTAACTTAAGACATTGGAAAAACTTACTTAATCCTAGCTTATAAGCACTCGGGCTAAATTCTTTTAGAGGAGTTTTTACGCGCTTCCGCCTAACTTTTTCACTAGAGATCCTCACTTTTTTCTCCCTTAATGTTGGTTTTATGTACGGTCACGGCTCCATTTCCTGTGGATATCGATTTCTTTTCAATTTTTCCAACCATTAAGTTCCATACTCTATTTCTGCAGAGCTTGCAGGGACTCTCTAAGACTTCAATTAGCTTTTCTAAAATCAAGGTAGCCTTCCAATGCAGAATTATCAAGCCCATAAGTCTACTTCTTCCCCTTACAAATATTAGATCCCTGACAAATATACTCCAAGTGGATTAGTTCTAATTTTAGAATCCTAGAGATTTGAGCTTTCCCGTAAGGATAATTCGACTGTCTACCTACTTTGACCTCAAATTATAATTCTCCCTACTCAATGCTTCTATTTATGTTGTCAATGAGGTGAAAAAAAGCCTTTTTTATTTCTTTTAAGCTTAGAGGTAGACAATTTGACCAAGTTTTACTCCTTATAATTGAAAGCGAAATTCCACTCATCGGTAAGACTCCATAAATCTACTGGACTACCTAATCACGCATGCATTATTGTATCAAATTCTAAACTGAAAGAAATGGGAGATAAGAAATGAAATGAAGATGAGATAATACCTATAAATTCGCAAGAAAAATCTTAAGTTGACTCATACCTACGAGACTCTCATCAAGTACTTTGTCTACATATTTCATACCCCCAAACTTATTCTGAAACTTGTCCTCAAGGTTCAAAATCAAGTGAAGAATATCAAATGAAGAAAATAGATGGATGATAAAACACAATATAGCACGCATGAGAAGTATCATCAAAATAAATAAACCAAAATTAAACAAATGTGTCTCCAAAATAATAAAACAACAAAGATAGTTTGGTAAATCCTCTATCTCTCCCTCAATCCTAACTAGTGGCATCGTCATCAATGTTGCCTACTCCTGAGTCGTCATCGAAAGAAGGTGTAAGGGGTCGCTCTCTGGTGCTCCAATAAACCTCTCCATTATCAGTAAGGATAATCAGGTCGGGTGGGAAACGGATGGTCCTGTTAGTCGGTCGACGGTGTTTGCTCCACTGATATCTCACCAAGTCTCTTTGATGCTATATGACAAAGACGTTATGCTGGCTTCGTATTCAATCTTGCTGGTACTACGCTCTATCAGCACGATATAGTGCACTATCGACATGGTATGTCCTAAAACATTCCTCTAACCTCTGGGAATCTGATCCTGGCGGTGGAGGTTGTGACCTAGGGGACTGGTGGTGGTGCATGAGAACCAATACGTTCCTCAACATTGAAGGCAAGATCCTTTAATTGATAATCTACTACAAATCCAGGGTTATGGATGTTTACTCCTTCAGCTTGGAGATCATCAATAAGTTATGCTCTAGCGGCTTAAGATTCTGGGTCAAAGGTTTGTTGTTGTTGTTGTATCTCTGCACTCTATTGTCATGCATCTTTGTTCTCTGCTTCTTCTCTTTCATCATCTGAGTCCTTATAGCTTTATTTTGAATCACCCGAGGAAGTGAAGAACCCATAATCTAGAGTCAACCATCCATGTTGATATCCCAAAATGGTACCCCGCTTCATGACATAGTGTCGTGATCAATAGTGGAAAGGAAGTTATATACCTTTCCCAATCATTATAGCCTCTCGAATTGTATCCGAGGTCATCTCGTCCGATATCAACATATCCTCCTCTTACTATCTCATAAAGAAGACTCGCATGCACTCGGTTGATCTCGTTATCTTGGGTAGTCGGGATGAGGGAAGTGCAAACAAAGTAATTCCATATTTTGTAAACCTTGCGAAAATTCTCTTTGAGCAAGTAAAACTTAGTCCCTTTCTGATTTGTTCGCCAAGTCTTCAATCCCGGAATAACCAATGTGTTGGTGATGTCATTATAGAGGTAGACATTGAATGGGCTGCAGTAAAGGCGATGGGAAAATTGGGGCTGCGGTATTCATTAATGGTTTCTGCATCGTAATGAGCAAGAACTCCCCTAATTTCATCGATCGATCCTTTTTAGTGTGATACCTGTTGGCATAGAAATCTCGGCATATCTCGCTGCAACCTATGACTCCTTCATGAACGTAATCCCTAGTGAGTTTTTGCCAATTTCGTGCCTGGATAAGGTTGTTGACCTTGTCGTCATACTTCTCCCCAACATCGATCCCTTTCTCGATGATGAATTATCGACTTTGGTATTCCTCGTATTTCTCCTTGGCCTATTGGTTAATGAATTTCTTGGATTTGAATGACATAGATGGTTGTGGATTTTTGGAGGTGAAAGCTTCGCCTATATTGGCCT
This sequence comes from Stephania cephalantha, assembly GCA_039657325.1. NCBI lineage: Eukaryota > Viridiplantae > Streptophyta > Magnoliopsida > Ranunculales > Menispermaceae > Stephania > Stephania cephalantha. The sequence continues at coordinate 9,753,888 of CM077579.1, forward strand.
TAGTCCCCATAGGGTGCATTCCTCCCTAGTGTTCACCATTGTGCCGAAGAGATCTCAAGGGTTCAACACAACCTAAGCATGATATTTATGCATTAACACAAATTTGACATAATCGTAATTGACTTGATACAAATCCTATTTGCAACATAGCAAACTTCCTCAATTATTAAATCCCCAAATTAATGGTGAATCGAAACTAGGGAACATTTACCTTATTTATTACCAAATAGCATTGCACCGTAGTGCCCTTCGTAGTTCGTCGGTGCCCTAAGTTCGCCTCTCATCCTCTCATTATATTTGATGCCCTAGTTGCTCAAACCACCCTTACACTTCAAATCGAGCTAAGGTTATGGTCTCAAATGGTTGTGGGAGCTTGTAAAGGATTGAAAATGGCTCGGGAGAGGGTTATAGCTCGAGTGACGCGGTGGCGGGAGAGGAAATTAAAAAATGAGGGTTCGATTGTTATAAATCGAGTTTGGCGTCATATGTTCTCATGGCGACGTCACTATGACTCAAGGGGATGACATCGTGTGAATTAAGTTTTGCCTACTAAATCGCACTTGGCGCCGTAAGTGGCGCCATCCATGTATTCACGCGACGTTAGGACAACGTCAATAAAAATAAAATTTAGACACTTCCTGCGATACCGTGGATCTGGGTTTGGTGTCGTGTATTAAGAATGCACGGCTTCATTGATGGCGTCGGGGGCATAAAAGGTTTTTAATGCGTTGGGCATGTGACTTCCTTGTCCGTAATGCTCGAGTGGCATGCTTGGCTTCAAGGGATGCTTTAGACATTATAGTTATGCTTCAAGATCGAGAGATTGGTTTGTACTAACGAAATCATAACATTTAAAGACTAAAAAGAAATTAAAATATGGGTGCCTCCCAATAACGTCGATATTTATAGTCGATGGCCCGACATATTGCTAATTTTATCACCGTGAATCCTAGCCTTCCTCCCCGTTACCGGGTCGAGAACCTTAAGTAGTCAAGATATGGGACGTTTGGTGTAATCATCTTGTCGTACTCTTATGGGATTTTGTCTCCTCTCCTCCTCATAATAGCATGTATTCATCAAATCATTTTTGCATAGCTATTTTTGGGGCATGTTAATAAATGCACCAGCAGTATCTAAGAAGGGTCGCCCTGATATCATCGGAGGATTGTTTTCATGTAAGTTTGTGAAGACTGTGAAGTCGGTTCTATAAGAAATTCACTTATTTGTATGAGAACATCTTTCACTCGTCCCACTATTTTGGCCCAACTACCGTCTCCTATTATTACCAAATACTCTATTGGAACATTAAATTTAAGTTTGGTTTTCCGAAAAAAAAATTTCTAGCATTACATTAGTGGTGGCTCCGGTGTTAATCAATGTGTGATCGTACACAAAGTTCTTTACTTTCACCGGTACTTGGATGGGTCCATTGTCTTGCTCCTTCCCAGAGTTCCTTTTAGGGTCTTTCATCCCTTTGCTCTTGAGCCTCTATTCCATCCTTTCATTTTACTTTTTACGAGGGGCTAGGAAAGTTCAGTGTGCAGGTTCTATTATGGGTTTGATTATGAAGATGCCTCGAGGCACCAAAGCGTCAAGAAGAGATCTTCTTATCACTTTCTCTGTTTCGGTCTCCTCCTTGTAATGGACTTGCTATAGTGATGATTTTCCTTTATTTCTTATCGATTAGATTGAGGATACATCGCTTGGAAATGGAATAGTGTCATAGATGTTGAACTTGATCTTCTCGCTATCGAATTCCATGGTGACGGTTCCTTAAAAAACGTCGATCTTTGTTCTTGTAGTTTTTAAGAAGGGTCTTCCAAAGAGTACAGATGAGGTATTTGGGAATTTTTCTACATCCTTCATGTCTACCACATAGAAATCTGTAGGAAACATGAATTCATTTACCCTTACTAGTACATCTTCTAATACACTTACCGGTTTGATCATCGATCGATCTTCTAATTGAATAACGGTTCATGTTTCCTCAAAAGGTCCTGTGTTGAGTTTTTCATTAATGGATAGAGGCATCATGTTTATGGAAGCACCAAGGTCGCACATTGGAATATTAATGTCCCTTATAACGCAAGGTACTGAGAACATCCCGGGATCCTTACATTTAGGGGGAGCTTTTTCTGTAGGATGGGTGTGTTATTTTCTCCTACCTAGATCCTCTCGTCACCTTTCAATCTTCCTTTATTGATGTAGAGCTCCTTGATCGCGTACTTGGGAACCTATTTTAGTGCATAAAAAAGTGGAATGCTAATTTCTACTTTCCTAAAGGTTTTGAGAATCTTTTTCTTTTCCTCCTTTTTTATCTATCATTAAACGTTGGGGAAAGGGAGGTTTGACCTTGTAAACAGGTGGAGTTTACTTTTGGGAAACTTCCGTTTGTTTAAGGGTTGATCCTAAGATCTTTACTTCATTTTCCTCTTTGTTGGATAGTTCCTTTGAAGTGAGTTGTTTGTCTGGGTGTTTGGGTCCCTCGTACCCTTTGCCAGTACGAAGTGCAATGGCGTTGGCACTTGTGTTTGGGTTTGGGGAAGTCTGCATAGGCGACTTTCCCTTCTCCGCTAATTCTCCCATTTGTTGTTGTTGTTGTGTGATTTAGCCCACCTTGACTTCTAGGTTTCGGACCGCAACATTTGTATCACTAAGAGATTTCTCAGTGTTAACCTAGAACCGGTAGATGTTTCTAGCAAATTGGCTCTATTAAGCCGCTAGAGACTTGATCATATCCTCTAGTGAGGAATGATTAGTTGTTGGTTTAGGAAACGGTTGCCTTCCTGGGGCAAAAGATTTATAGTTTTGATTTCGATGCCTATAACCGAAGTTAGGGTTATTCCTTAGCATTGCTTGTGATTATTTTCAAAAGGCGCTCGGGTTTGCCCTTGGAATTGGTTACTGACCATATTGACCTGCATATGGTCCTCAAACAAAGTAGGACATTCATCAGTCCCATGGCTTGTGGCTGAGCAGAATACACAAGCTTCAGCATTTGCTTGGCCATTACTCAGGAGATGTTCCACTAAGGAAGTGAATTGATCAATTTTCTTATCAGTGGAGCTAGTAGTAGCTCCAACCGTCAGAATTCGACGCGCATTAACGCCAATATCCTCGTATAGTTGGGACTGTTGTGCTATGTCCTTGTAGAGTTGCTTCATCTACACTTGGATTTTATCACGAATGTGACCACTACAAGCGCTGTCAATCATACACCTCTCAAAAGGGGGACATGCCGATATAGAAGAATCGCACAATGGCCCTATCAAATTGTTCATGTTGTGGGCGATCAACAATTAGGCACTTATAACGGTTTCAATAATCACCAAAAGACTTATCGATTTTCATCTCAATGCGCTTATCTCAAATATGAGTTAGGCTACCTTATCCTGAACTCGTCTATCATGTCGTACCATGAGTTAATGCGACCAAGGCGAAGATAAAAGAGTCATTGTTTGATTTTATCCTTTACGGAGAACAGAAAGCCTTAAGCTTTACCTTATTATCTTCCGCTCAAGAAGGTTTTATAGGTCGGCAACTTGTCCGAAACTCCTTCAAAAATGCTTTCTGTCTTCACTCTTCATGCCATGGAAGGTGGCCAGGAGGTGAATAAAATCGACTTAAGCTCAAAAGCTTCACCGTTCGGTGGAAAGTTTATACAGAGGCGTCACAACCAAGAAGATTTTGGAGATCTTCATTGATACGCCCCATAGTAATCTGCTGATCACCGCCAGCATGGCAAGCGTCGTCAGTCATAGTAGGTTGGGGGAAACTGAACTCTCTGTTTAGAGCTTCCCTAGCCAACCTCCGGTGGGTTCTGTCGATTTCTTAGTCGAAAGGTAACAGTGAATCAGTCGATTTCAATCGAGTTATCCGACCATGCATAAACTAGTAGACTCAAAGAACAAAACAAAAACAAAAATAAAATAAAAGTCAAACTCAATTTAGAACTGAATCATCGGCAACGGCACCAAATTTTTATCATGTGTCGTGCGTATCAAATATAACCCGTAATAGGTTACCAAATCCTAATGGAATGCAGTAGAGGTAAGAACGAGGTCGAATCCATATGATTCACTCTAACCGAGTTCAACAAACAGAAAAGTAAATCGGGGTTTTTGAAAGAGTTTTATCTGAAAGCCTACTAAACAAGAAAGTAAATTAGTTGTAAAACAAAGAATAAATACATACATAAGTCTAAGAATCCACAATCTAGCCATATGTTGTTTCTATGTCTTGTATCATTGACTTTAAAAGATGGGTTTCAAAATAGTTTTCCCTAGATAGGCTATAGGTTTTAGGGCCACCAACACCCTAGTCCCTCTATTCTCGATAGACAGGGCAACCGCTTTCTAAATAACTCTCTTACTCCCCCGTACAACATTGGGCAACCTCTCTCAAAATTTAGCACGTGAGCAACATTAACAACTCTGTAGGAACACGTACCCCTAGACAATCTTAGGCAACCGCTCTCAAGATTTAGCCTAGTTCTCGATGTTATTCACCTAGAGCAACAAGTGTGTCAGGTTTCTTGCTCTAGGTGATTGCCACCTCTCAACCCAGTTGGTATTACAAACTCAACCTGATTGATAACATGTCAATGGGTTTATGCTTAGAAATTTGCAATGAATATACAAACTTTAAATCACCATTGTGACATCATTAAAAATAGCGACAAAAAGATAGAAAACTGAAATAAAACACTATTATTATTATAGAAAATCTCAACAAGACATAGACAATAACCTACTACAAGTTAGAGAGCTTCATCCTCGACCTAGATATTAAAGAACATAGCTGGACATGGCTACTCTACCTTATTCTACTCCTAAATCACTGTCAATACAATTTATTCTCATTCGTAGAGGTCCCTCCTTTATAAAGGTGAGACTAGGTATAAGAATAGGAAAGCCTGGGAAAATAAGAACCTTCTAAAAAATAGAAAACTTCTAATATGTGACTCTGGCACCGTCATGGCACCGCCATTATGTATGAAAGGCGTCAGGTCACAATGTGAGGTCTTTATAGAAAGTCTTGGTCTCTAAGTTAGTTGAAAATTCTAATTTTGAGTTTGGCATGGTGGATGACGTCGCCAGTATTAATCTTGGCGTTGTTAGTTCAATTTTAACGTCACTGTTGATCCGGCTGCGTCTTGGTGGCGGCGTCTGTTTTCTTTCACGCATCAAGCTTGTTTCTTTGCTTTGACCATCGCTGACTTATTTCTCGAAATTATCTAATTCACGTACAAATACTCAAATACCCTATAAATCTCCAAAGTAAACATATAGAGTCATAAAACACGACTTTGGACTAGATTTACATAGCAAAACACTTATGAAAAAGTACTTGTTTAAGGACTCATCAATCATATGGAAATTCCCCTTCATTAAATACAACATGTCTTAAGATGTAAAATATGCCCTTGGCATTCAAACACTTATATCCCTTTATGGACCGATTTGCATCCAAAAAGAGACTTTTTTTTATCGAAATTGATACTAGTAAGCGTTGTAAGGTTGAGTATATGGAAAACATGTACAACCAAACACCTTAATAATTGAATAATCAGGACTTGTCTTAAACAACTTTTCGTAAGGAGAGAAGCCTTTAAGAAATCTAGATGGTAATCTGTTAATGGAAAATACTGCAGTCTCACGAGCATTCCACCAGAATTGCAATGGTAAGCGAGATTGTACCAGCAAAGTTAAACTAGTCTTTACAATATGAAGATGTTTTCTTTCAATTCTGTCATTTTGTTCATTTGTATGTGGACAAGGATGTTGAAGCAAAATGCCATTAATTTCAAAGAATTATTTGAACACTCAAAATTTGCCACCCCAATCCGACTGTAATCTCTTTATTTTGGTGGAAAACTGATTCTCCACTTGAATTTTAAACAGCTTAAATGCTTAAAAAGCATTAGACTTGTATTAAAGAGGATAGATTCATGTAAATCTTGTGCAATTATCAAGAAAAGTAATATTGTAGTTATAACCATCCAATTAAGTAATCGTTGTAGACCCCCATAAATATGTATGAACTAAGTCTAATACATTCATGCTGCAACTATTTGAAGTGCTAAAAAGTAAAGCATGATGTTTTCTCAATGGCCATACAGAACAAAATTCATGATTGGAAATTGAAACTTTTAAACTTGATCTTAAAACTTGTTGAAGTACTTGATGGGATGGATGAGCAAGTCTTTTGTGCCAAAGTGAAGAAGATGAATGTTGAGATGCAAAGTATGCAGAAGCTCAAGCTTTAGCAGCACTGGAATGCATAATAGGATTATCAAACTGATAAAGTCCTTCTTAAAGTATCCCTCGAAGTAGGATCTCTTTAGTTTGTGAATCTTTAACGACCCAAAAAATATTAATCCTAGTCATGTTGCCTTATAAGACTATGACCTAGCGGCTAGTCCTACGTGGCATTATCGGTTATAACTCGGGCGTCGACACCGAGGTAATTTAAATAAATTATTTTACTTGTGTTTGATGCCTTGTATTAGCCTACCTATGTGTGTACACTATTGATATTTACGATTTTTGTTGAAGTCGTAGACGAGAAAGGCAACCTCGGGGTGTCCACGCACGGACGGTTGAGTAGGCTAGTGCATCGATAAGACTTGGGTAAATTTATAACTTAAGTGGTGTTGTAGCTTAATGAAAATACCTAAGTTATGAAATGAAATTTTAATTAAAATAACCTAAGTCTAAATGAGGAAAAAATAAATTTAAATGGACTAAGTTTAGTTTTTGCTAGGCCAATTATTATTAATTTCTCTAAAGTGGTCTGTTGGGCTCTAGATGAATTAACAATAATCTAAGATAATGTACGAATATATGTATTTAGTATGGTGGGATTATTTGACTTAGGAACATTTATCGAGTCTAAGTCCTAAAGTTCATGAATGAGAACAACCAAGTTGCTAATGTATGAAAAAGAGCATTGATCCTATCTAGAGATGTGCGAAAGAAAAGAGCATTGATGGATAATAAGACCCTATGGTATGCATGTACAAATAAATGTTAACTCTATATGTGCCTAGAGATCTAACAATGGGTGTGATAAGAGATTGTTCCAAGGGTTCTACATTTAAATGAAATCCAAATATAAATGGGTATTTTGGTCCTAGCATACATAAGTAAGAGAAAGGCTCCCTAGATTTCTCAAAAAAAAAAAAAAAAATTGAGAGAAGGAGGTGGAGAAGAAGCTTCAATGTCGCTGAAAATTTTGATTTCAATATAGGAAGCTAGGTTTCCTTGATAGATTCAAGTTAGGAATGATCAACTAAGGAAGATCGAAGCTTAGGTAAACCTAATTTTTTACCTTTTTTATTTTTACATTCTTAATTGTAGTTGAGACATGAATTTCTAATGTTTCTATATGATCAAAATGTCTTGATTTATTGACTTTTATTACAATCAAAGTAGAAATGCCTCGATTTTTTGAAATCTAAACGTGTCGGGTTTCAAAAGTGTTTTTGAAATGGGTTTTGTATTCTTGAAACAAACCATGAAAATATATGTTAAATTGCTTAAATTGGTGAAATACCGAATTAAAAATCATTGCAAATATGTTGCATATATGATGGTCATGATTATTGATCGAGTTTTGGGGTTTTGGTATGATATAGGAGCATTTAGGGACGTTTTTTGATGATTTGGGAGTGCGCACACTGCGTTTACGTAGTTCTACACAACTTAGAGCATGCACTACCAAAACACGAAGTGCACTCCATGTTATGGGCAAATTCGGGACAGTTTTGACTAATTTTCACAAAATGGTCATATATCCTTTGTTGTAACTCTGTTTTTGACGTTCCGCATATCAAGGGAAAGCTAATAGGATGAGCAATAGCCTAGTACCATTAATTTTCAAAACTTTGATCTTTTCTTTATCAAAAATGGAGTTAAGTTCATGGTTTGTGTGTAAGGATACACTTTTTGTAAATATTTGGATTTCAGGGGTTTTCCGAGGAATTTCCGTGGGACTTTCTAACTCATATTGCCCATAATGGACCCTTATAATATAATCTTGGTGTCCCATGAATTCGAGTCATTTCAAGTTTTCTAACACACTTTTTCAACACACTTTTGGTTTAAGGACTTGACATTTCGACATTAAGTTCATATTTGGATCGTTTTCCAAATAAAGAGATTTAAACCACTTTAAATTATTTTAATAAGGAATCAAAACTTATATTATGTCAATAAACATTGTGGTTTGTTTCTCGAGCTTTGTGAAGTCCTTTTGGCATTTTTATCCGAGATCGAGTCATTTTTGGAATAAATAAGTTAATGTAAAATGCTAAAAACAATGCGATGGAGTTAACCGAAAATTAAATGATAAACAAAGTATAATCAGACTTTAACATACTCAAACCAAATTGAATGTCCAGGGACCTAAAGAGGATAGAGTCGGGTATTGAGGTCAGTTAAGAAGCATGTGGGAGCTGTTAGAGCCGATATTTTCACGTAGTTGAAGTAAGTAAACCAGCTAGAGGATCAATTCCAATTCTCATAATATGCTTGAATTTATTTGTGGTTATTCCATTTACATGGACTCTATTCTATATCGTTGAGTGTCTAAGGCTTGAGTGTGAAAAGATGGTACTCCTGGGTTTGGTGGTAGATGGACAAACTTAACCTCGCCTCGAGCACATGATCGTAGGTAGTATATGTGGGCGAGGTATTCGGAGCACCGTTGATGCCCCACGCAATACGGAACTGAGCTTGTCAACTTAGAGAGTCGTGGTTCTAGGAAGTCGAGTAGTCGCACCCACTCTTGATGGATTCAGACCACTTAGACGCCTTCCCTTGACTCTTAGGCACTCTTTATTTGTTGTTATCGCTTTCTAGTCCATTTATCATTCATTTTTGTTTACTTTTATGTCCTTTAAATTCATGCATGATACTTAGACTTATTTATTTAAACTCATGAATAGTGATTGAAACTTTACTATTTTACTCACTAGAATTATCTCCCGCGTTGTGACAATTGCAGGTCATTCATTTAGCAAAGAGCAGGGAGCCCGTGCTTAGTGACCTCCTCTGAGCTCCCCTCAAAGTCGACTTCTACTTTTGCTAATTGTAGATCCTTTTTTGTATTTATATTATACTTGTTTTGTAAAACAGGTTTATGGGCTAAGTGCAATAATTGATACATGTGTATTTACCTTTTGTCACCATATATGCATGAAATCGTATTTAGACCACTTAGATGTCTTCCCTTGACTCCTAGGCACTCTTTACTGTTATTATTGCTTTCTACTCCATTTATCATTCATTTTTATTTACTTTTCTATCCTTTAAATTCATGCATGATGCTTATACTTATTTATTTAAATTTATGAATTGTGATTGAAATTATACTATCTTTACTCACTGGAATTGTCTCATTCGGTGACAATTGCATATCCACATATGAGCAAGGGCAAGAAGCCGATGATTGGTGACTTTCTCTGAGGACTCGTAGAGCAGCTTTTCTTATTGCTTACTTAAAGGTCTTGCGCGTTTGTATTGTACTTATATGTATAGGGAATAATCTTTAAAGAATGTTTATAGTTTGCGTCAAGACTTTTAAATTATGGGCCAAATGTCTTCATATTGAAGAATATAAAGAATTAATGATCAAAAACACCAATTTTTTCTTGTTTTGCATTTCGGGTTTCCAACATAGAAAATGATCCGATAAAGCCAAAATTGGCACGCAAATCACCTCTCGAAATCAATCTTTCTACACCAAGTGAATCATATGTTCATCATGACCAATCTTCAAAAAATTCGTCATGTGATCATCAATTTTCAAGAAACTCATCGGCATAAATAACATTAGTTCTTTGGCTTGTGGGGTAACCATAATCCTTATCTAGCGCAAGCTATGCACCAATTCCTTACTATTTTGTCTGAGAAAATTGATGAATGCACTTAACGAAAATCATAATCATCACACTAACACTCCTCGTCAACACAATCTATGTTTTTCTTCATCTAACTCTTCCAGCCATCAATCCATTAGCATCAGAGAATCAAAATCGATGCATTAATGATATTAATCATATTTACTGTTAGATCTTCTCAATTCCTTATCTGTATGTTCATTACATCACTCAGATTTTGTTTTTTTCTAGCCATTCAAGATATTATTTGTTTAGAGTTTCTAATTCATTCAATATGTATACATCACTGCTAATCAGACCCTGAGACTTGCTCAACGAACCCCAATAAAATTTTGTTTTTGCCCTTGTGTGAAACGATATTATTACCCCTCCATATAAAAGGGTTTTTGCTCATCAATACCCCACTCACCATCGCTCGCTCAGACCTCAGTCCCTCAACCAAATCGTACTCTCGAATTGCGCTCTCACCTCCTACCTGAATTTGAAAAAATATGGGTGAAACCGCATTGATTCGACGTCGTAAGTCATTCCTTACCTCTTTTGTGTCGATTTGTAGGTTTTCTTGAGTTTTTCTTTTTTACTTTTGAGTTAGTTTTAAAGTTGTAATTGTTGGGTTTAGGGCTTCGATTTGGGCTTGACTATTGCATTTTGGGGACAAAATGTTGATGAAGTCGAGAATATTAAGAGATTTTGAGCAAAACCCATTATTTTTTTTTGTTGTTTTCATGTGTTTTTTGGAGTTTTGGGTTTTTTTTCATTCTTGTCACCCATGAATGTCAGACACACAGGGCCGAGACATCTAAAGAGGTCTTGGCTAATTCCTATCGATACCTCTTTAAAGGTCTATCGGTCAGCTTCCTTCGTCTCTCACCTAGACCTAAACCTCTTCATAGTCTCGGTAGGAGGCGACTAATACCTCTTTAAAGGTCTCGGTGGGAGTCGACCAAGACCTCTAAAGAGGTTTCGGTCGAGGTGAACCAAAACTTTTAAAGAGATATCAGTTTTGTGCATCTGAAACTCATAAGCAATTCCGTGTAAAACGTGTTATTTTTTGTTGTTTTCATTTATTTTTTTGGAGTTTTGAGTTTCTTTTGTCCATTCTTGTTACCTGCGGGTTTCGATTACACAAGGCCAAGAACACTAAAGAGGTCTCGACTAACACATACCGAGACCTCTTTAAGGATCTCCGCTGGATCTTTTTCATCTTTCACCGAGATAAAGAACTCTTCACAGTCTCAAAGGGAGGTGATTGAGAACTCTGTAAAGGTCTTAGTGGGAGTCGAACAAGACCTCTAAAGAGGTTTCAGTGAGAGTCAGTTGAAATCTCTAAAGAGGTCTCGGCTCCGTATGTCCAAAACCCACGAGCGACTTCCTCGCTTTTAGGGCATGACGATACCAAATATGACCTTTTTTGACGAAAAAACACTCTTACGATACTTCTAACCTAGTACAAGTACTCCACTATGGCCAAAACCTAGGCGATGAGGTGAACAAGGGCATTTTGGGGATTTCAAGAAAAAAAGTATGTTCATCAAATTAGATTCAAGATTGAAGTATGCTTGAGTAATGAGTTACGTTGAGCAAGTTTCGGGGTCCTTTTAGCCACTTTCCTATGTAATTACAATTCTTTTGATTTTTGTTTGAGCTATTCAGGTGACCTAATAATGTAATTTTGTTGATAGATTAATATTCTTGATCGAACTACTAGTTTTCCATTTAAGATCAATTATAAGAAATTCACTGCCTAAGAATTGTTTTTACTTCTAATTTTCTACTGCTCTATTAACCTCTATGACCATGTTCACCATGTTCATTGCTAGACATGCAGTAGGAACATATGTGATGGCCCCTAACCCAAAACAGGGTACCACCTGACACTAATCATGTCATTAAGCCCTAATCTCAGCCACATAGGACTAAATGTAACGACCCAAATCACTAATTGTGGATTTGTCCTTAATCAAGGGTTACCGACTCATGATGTGGCCTGACGGCGAGAACACAGTCTGATACTTGGCACACAGGCCGAGATGTATTCTATTTTTTAGTGGTGCAAGCCTAGTGTGTGCAAGTGTATGCATAGATTATTAAATTATTTTTATTCACTATTTATAGTCGTCGTGATGCGAGTGGATACACGCCTCAATATGCGTGCAAGCGCGGGACCGAGTAGGGAGTGAGATAAGAATTTTGATTAAGTCATATTGACATTAATGTAATTAAATTATTCATATATGATTAGTTGGACTATAGTTTATAAATCAAGTACCTAAGTTTATGCAATTAAACATAGATCATGGATTTCACCTCGAGCTACTTGTGGGAATGAAATCTGTAACGGCCCGAAAATTTGATTTGTGCCACGTGTCAGGTCAGGGTCGTATGTGGGATCCATTCGTCGGAATACGTATGTCCGAATCTCGGGTGGAGACACCGAGAATATTCAATTTAAGATTTTAATGCTAATTGTCGAGAAAAGTATATGCGCGAAATTCGGTAAGCCGAAACACGAACGGGGACGCACCTCGAATCGCGTGCCGATGTGGGACCGAGATAGTGGCTTAATGTGGCTATAGTGGATTTATGTGGTTTTAATGTGGTCACGTTAAAATCGTATACATTGGATACGCCTCGTGATGCGAGTGGCGCGAGTATCGAGATTTTTAAATGAGGCGGGTTGGTGCCTCGAGATGTGCGCTGCCCAATTTTTAAGGAAAGCATTTGAATAAATATGTTTTTTATGTGCCTCGAGTTTCGCTCCGCACGAATCTCGAGGACACTTGATTTCTTCTTGAGGAAGAAACAAAAGAGAGAGAGAGAGATTTGGATAAGAGCAAGAGAGAGAGAGAGAGTGATCGGGAGGTGAAAGAAAGTGGAGAGGAGATGAGAGAGAGGTGAAGGAGCTCGTGAGCCAGCAGATCCGGCGGCGAACCGGCAGCTCCAGCGGCGAACCAGCTGCCGCGGATCATCGGACGGACGATCGTCGCGAGCGACACGGAGGCCGCGGATGGCGTGGCGGCTCAGCTGTGGCGACGACGGCTCCCCGATGCAACGACGAGCAGCGGCGCGGCGACGACGCAGCCGTGAGCGTGGCTGGTGGCGAGATCGGACCACTGTCCCGGCGGCGGAGCTCCAATGCAACGAATAACTAGGGGATCGACCGGGGAGCGATCGCGGCGGATCGGCGAGCGGTGCGGACAGCGATCTCGCGAGGCGGCGTTGCGCGCGGCGAGGGCCGCCGACGCAGCGACTTCGGGCGGATGTGGCGTGGACGACCAGACGGCGGCGGCGGCTACGCGAAGCCGCGCGGACGCGTGATCAGCCATGCAGAGCCGGCGCGCGGCTCCGGCAGCGACGCCAGCAAGCGGCAGCAGCGCGCCGGCGAGGGACAGCGCGCGCCGACGAGTGGCAGCGGTGAACGACGCGATGGCGTTGTCGGACCGATTGGAGGCGTGACTTCGATGAATTTCGACGACGCGATGGATGTGAGGTGTACTTCACCTAATTTTAGTGTGATCTCGCATGATTTAAGTAATTTAATTGGTATAAATGGACACCGGGACGTGAGTCGGGTGTCGGTGCGCAAATCGAGACGCGAGCTAGACGTTTTGAGGTTCGCGATTTCTCGAGGTAAGTAAACCAGCTAGGGACCTATACAGTATTTCATGTTTATCCATTGACTGTTGTTATTTACTGTTTTGTGATAACTTATTGTTGTTCACTGCAAAACTATGCCCATATGTGTAGTTCGCTGGGGTTAACTCGCTCGCACGCACATATGGGGGAACATAGAAGATGTATATGTCTTTCAGAGTAATTGGGGAGGCATATACATTTTACTTTGGGAGTGAAAGTACTATGCCCATATGTGTAGTTCATTTGGGGTTAACTCGCTCGCACGCACATATGGGGGGAACATAGAAGATGTATATGTCTTTCAGAGTAATTGGGGAGGCATATACATCTACCTTGGGAGTGAAAGTACTATGCCCATATGTGTAGTTCGCAGGGCGTGCTCGCACGCACATATGGGGGGAACATAGAAGATGTATATGTCTTTCAGAGTAATTGGGGAGGCATCTACATCCCTTGGGAGTATCACTCATCGATAGATAGGTTACGATCTTTTATATTCATGCGTTTCTTGATTCCTTTCGTTCTATTTGCATTAATTCAATCATGTTGGATATAAATGAGTATTTGTATAAAAGAGAAACGAAAAAAAATGAGATTACAAGGTAAAAGGCAAGACTTGTAGCTTAAGGTTTCTCACAAAAACCTTGTATTGATTATGAGGAAACATATTCTCATGTTATAGATGCAATCACATTTCGATTCTTGATAAGCCTTGCGGTTTACGAAGGGCTTGAAATGCATCTAATGGGTTTCGCTACAACATATACGTACGGATCCCTATACAATGAGATATATATGAGAATCCTCAAGGATTTGAAATATCCAAAGAAATAAATTCAAAACCTCATAACGTGCATTATACAAAATTACAAAGGTTTTTGTACGGATTGAAACAATCCCACAAATGTGGTACAAATGCCTTAGTGATTATTTACTTAAAGAATGATATGTAAATGATCCATTTTGCACATGTGTCTTCATTAAAATATCATCAACTGGATTTGTGATTATTGTTGTGTATGTTTATGATTTAAATATAGTGAAAAACCACAACGACATCGTTAAAACATATGAATACTTGAAAAATGAATTTGAGATGAAAGAACTTGGAAAAATAATATTTTGTTTTGGTTTGAAAATTGAGCATTTTTCAAGTAAAGTACTTGTCCATCTATCAAATTATATTGAAAAAATATTAAAAAGATTTTATATGGACAAGGCACGAGCTATCCAATGGTTATTAGATCACTTGAAGTGGATAAAGATCCATTTCGACCTCATGAAAGTGGTGAAGAGCTATTTGGTCCGGATATACCATATTTAAGTGCAATTGGTGCACTTATGTATTATGCAAATTTTACAAGACCTGACATTGCTTTTGTTATCAACCTACTTACAAGATACAATTATTCACCAACTTGAAGACATTGGAATGATGTTAAACATATTTTCTGATATCTTCGAGAAACAAATGACATGTGTTTGTTTTACTTAAGATGAGTAAAATTGAATCTCTAAGGTTATGCCGATGCTAGATTTTTATCTGATCCTCACAAGGCTCGTTCTCAAATGGGATATGTATTCACCTATGGTAATACTGTTGTATCATGGAAGTCAGTAAAGCAAACTATGGTTGCTACTTCTTTCAATCATTCTGAAGTACTTGCAATTCATGAAGCAAGTCGTGAATGTGTATGGTTAAGAAACATGATTGAACATATTCAAAAATCATGTGGATTGCCTTCAATAAAAAATTCTCTAACCATATTATATGAAGATAATGCAGCATGTATCGCACAATTAAGTGAATGATTCATAAAAGAAGACAGAACAAAACATATTTCACCAAAATTCTTTTATGCACATGAGCTTCAAAAGAATGGTGAAATTGATGTCAAGCAAATCCGATCAAGTGATAATCTTATTGATTTATTCACAAAAGCCTTACAAACTACGACATTTAAGAGGCTTACATATGGTATTGGCTTCCGTAAACTTAAGGACATTGCAAGTAAAGAAACGGAACGAGTTTCACCCATGTTCACATGAGGGGGAGTTATTGATTAGTGTATTGCACTATTTTTTCCTTAGCTATGGTTTTATAGCACTAGGTTTTCCTAGCAAGATTTTTAATAAGGCAGTCTTAATTATATTATATTCATCTTAAGAATTATGAGAATGGTTTACTCTTTTTCTTTTGTTATATTTGTTCCCACATTGGTTTTTCTATTAGAAGTTTTAACGAGGCATATTCTCTAAGCAAGTGTCATCCAAGGGGGAGTGTTGTGAAGTATGGATGACCAAGCATGTACACCAACATATTATGTAGTCATGTAACTTGTCTTTCTCATTAAATAATACCCTCACTTGTCTACGTATTTTCATGTAACTTATAACCATTTTCAATGTACACCAACTCTTCCATGTATTATGAAATTACTTGTAATGCGGTGTATAACATATGGCGTATGTGTTACTTGTACACATTGTCTACGTACGGTTATCATCATCACCAAAGGGCCTATATAAAGAGTGTCAACCTCATTGTAGAAACACAACTATGTATGAATGAAATCTCTATATTCTCGTCTCTAGCTCTCTTCTCTCTTGTCTCCTCTTCTATACTTGTTCTAGCAGCTTCTTAGTTTATGTATTCCATGCTTAAGTCTCTAGCAAGTCCAACTTAAATTCTAGTTGGCTTACAACTTAGTTTACAACAATGTTGATCTTTTTATGGCTTTCTTTGAACTTTATATCTAATTGTGAAAGATTAATTATTTATCTTTTTCTCGCTTCCGCTTTCTCCATTGTTCCATCGAAATCGATCAAATCCATCACGTGAGGGTTTTTTCTTCAAAATTCTCTTTGAAAGAATCATATGGAGTAAAAAATCATTGCACATAACTTGGCCCACAAAAGGATTATAGGCTTTATAGCTGCCCCAGCAACCAGAACACATAGCCCCATTTTTATTTTTATTTTTTATTTTTGATGTGATGAATTTTTAACCAACTCCAACTAATTTGAAATTGAATTGTTGTTGTATGTGATAAGTGATGACTCCAGGTCGTGAAAGAGTATTACAAAACGAGAAAACAAACCAATTTATTTCTTGATATTTTATTTGTCATAAATTTTGTTCTTGATCGTGACTTAAAGGAAAGTAATGTTGATCCACGGATTTAGATGAGCTCAAGTATATCTAAATGCACATCCAACTCATTCCCTTGAAACGACCTAATCTTAGAATATCCGATTCCATGTACCATCATTCAATATTAAATAAGATTAATTACTGATATTCTTAACATTTAAGATCGCACAGTTCTTTAGAAGCCGTACAATTTTTCGAGATGCGTGCTTACTGTTCACAAAACTAAATGTATGTGTAACATAATTTTCAAATAGGTGTGTAACCTTGTATAACATTTTTTTTTTTGAGATAACCTTAAGTGTATAATTTAAATATGTAATTAAGTAAAAAAAAGTTAAATAAGCAATTATAGGCTTAAAAATGTGTAATTGTAGCATTAATTACCCTGTTAATTAAGGATAACAAAACCCCTAGGTCCTAGCCATTGGATCAAACAATCAAGATAACAATTATAATCCTGTTCTGAATCTCGATGAACATATCGGGTCGGACCTACTGGAGAGGGCTTTGTGTACTAGTTTTTTGAGTCAGTCCAGGTCTAGGCCCCCAAATTCATGTTGAGGCCCGTTTTGGAACAAAAGGCCAATCCACTATACTTTCCTCTCTGATCTATATACAAAAATTACAAAGTTCTATTGTTTTCCAACAAATACAAAGGTTTATTATATGACAAGCACTTTCAAATAAATATTGATGCCTCCTCGAAAACCCTACAAAACTCTCGTCTTCCTCTTTGATTTTATTTTCAACTTTTAATTCATGAACCGCCACCGATCTTCTCCTTTGCGGTTGGTGATCAATTCCTCAAAAAAAACTACCGCATTAAAACAATTCAATTTAGGTGACAACATTTTATAGTTTTTTTTTTCATTACAAGATCACAAGGAGCAACCTCACCCTCTTAAGAGACAATTTTGTCTCAATTACAAGCTCACAATGAGCAATTTCAAGCTTACTAGTTACTAATGTTCAATGATATACCAAAGTGATTATAGCAGCTTTATATTATAACTTAGATGGGTCACAACGAACCCATAGTGTCTAAGTGTGATGGCCCTAGCTGGTCAATTAATCTTATTTAATTCACTAATTATAGATTAAGACCCTAAGTTAGAACACTGGTGAATGTTGCAGACAAGTTTACAGCACGTCTTTCGAGGCATAAATTAAAGATTAAAACAAAGCGAGATTTTCTCTATTTTTGATGTAATCACAGTTGGGCAAGTATCTTCTCTTCGAACGTAAGCATAGGCTTAGCGCTCAATGGTATGGAGTGGCTTTAGAAGGAGAACATCACTTCTAATATTATCAAGTCACCGTCTAATCCATCAAAGAAATATAAACTCTTTCCTCTTGGAGAAGAGAATTATATTTTGTATATCTATAGCACACTCCATTGGGTTGGGATGACAAAAATCAATTTCACGCCATAACCCTTGTAGATCATTGTAGTATTCTTTTATAAATCCACCACTTGGTCGCATCCGAGTTACTTGGTCGTAGACCTATGATGAATATGATACATCAATGTATGTAGTAGCAATAGAACCCCAAACCCGTTTGGTCGTTGAGAATCGAATGAGATTCCCAATCAATGAGGAGTCCATTGAGTTGATCAACTACCCTTTCACAATGTCTATGTTCGTCATTTGCGAAAAGATGGGTCTGTCTCCGTGGTTGTGGAAGGTCTTCATTGATATATCTCGGTTGCATTTTCTGAGATATATACACATCTCTAGAACACGAGACCACAAGCCATAGTTAGATCCATGTAACTTGATACCTCAACAATATATGAGGTATGAGATCGTAACATAGATTCTAATAACTTGTCAATCAGCAACTCGGTTAAGGATTCAGGTTTTGATGATACCATGGTTGAGGAATTAAATTGGGCGTCATACGGTGTCGTGCTGATATTGTGGCGGTGTGGCAAACAGAGGTCACGACGTCATGCGTTTTGAATAGGGAAGGTAATCGCGTTGCTAATTGGATGGAAAATTCTGCCGCTCAACATTCTATTAATGCTAGTGAAATCTCTACATGTCCTGTTGGTGGTGGTTTTGTTTTAAATAATGATGCAAGGGGTGGACCTATTCATTGGGCGAAATTTCGGGCCGGCCTAGTCGACCCAGGCTTTTAAGCCCTTGCCCAAGCCCACCAAGGCCGCTCAAGTTAAGAATTTTTTTTTCTAAATTTTTATATTCTTTTAATGAAGTAGATATAGTTAGTAGATGATTAAAAATAAAAGTAAAGTAGAAGTTAGCCTAATGATGAAAATTGTACCAATTAACCTTGATGTCCAACGTTCAATGTATTTTAAATATTTGATGGGCAGGTCGAGCAGGGTTTGGCTTCCAAATCAAACTCAAGCCCATCCCAAATAAGGTAGGCCCGAGCGGGCTGAGCGAGTACCTGAGCCCGTGAAAACCCCTTACTAAGGGATGTCTTATTACTTAGGATGTGCTCAATATTGTAATCAGGCACTTTTGTCTCCACTAATTGAAAAAACGTACAATAGTATTTATTAGGAAATGCTGAGGTGACTCTACACGGACACGCACTTATGGGTGTCTTTTAAATACACATCGATTTTCATGCACACACATATCATTTGAATAAAATCAAGGCAAAACCCATATTTTAGTCTCTCGAACTTTCAAACTCTTACGTTTTTCGTCCTTGAACTTTCAAAACTACACATTTAGTCCATCAACTTTTCAACTAATGCACATTTGTTCCTTTTATTAGTTGAGCTCGATGACATTGCTTCTTGATCGGCCACGTGGCTAACAGGACTGGCCACGTGGTATGTTCTTCTTTGAACCGATGGTTCGTATGAACCAAACTGATTTTTTTTCTTTTTTAAAAAAAATCAAAACAAAATATTAGCACTCTTGATTATTCAATCTGAATCAATAAGTAGCCAACAAGGCAATACGAATAACTCCTCAACCTCTCTCTACGACTTGGATAAACCCTAGCCGCCCAAACTAGATCCGGCTTTGGGGCTGGTGTTGCTCTGGTTCGCCATTGCTGCTGGCCCCCTCTCCCTCCCTAGAATCCAAGGTCCTCCCTCATCTCTCTTTTCTCCTCTTTCATCTTGTTTTTTTCTTTCCCATCTCTCTGTTTTTCATTTCCCATTATGTCTTCATGTTTCTCCATTTCCCCCCACAGATCAGCCCATCCACTCTTCTCCTTCCCCTTCTCTTTTTGTTCCCCTTCATTTCTTCTTGTGCTTGTGTGAAAAGGAAGGAGATGGCGAAAGTGTGCTAGATCGAAGAGGCTTGAGAGGTGTTTTTGAAAGTATTGCTAGCGTTCTGATTCTTCGGTTCCAATAATGATATGTCGGTGTGAGCATCTCCGATCACGGTCGCGGCCATGGCCAAGTGGATCTTGTGCCTTCACGTAGGCGTCGGTTGTTGAATTTGGTTTGTCGAGATGAATACGACTCCGGATGGTGGGGAGGTTTTCCCTCTCTAGACGATGTGATTGCCGCGTCCGCAAGTAGGGTTTGTTTTTAGTTACGTTGTTATATGGTTTTATTATAGTTTATTAGGGTTTGGTCTCCACATATGTGTGGTGTTCCCCGTTATTGAGGTTATTTTGTCCGGTTGTCCCCCTTCGTGGGGTGGTTGCCCTCATTCGGGAGGTTGTTGTCCCCCTTCGTGGGGTTGTTACCATCTCGCGAGGATGTTGTTCTAAGCTTCGTAGATTGTTAAATATGTTATCATAGTGTAATAGATTGCGGTACCCTTTTTGGGTGATAGGAACATCAATGCAACAATTTGACAAAAAAATCTGAATAAATAAGTATTCTTTGCAATGATTCTAAAAATTCTATTGGCTTCATTCTCCCTATGAAACACATTGAATCACATTCAAGACTACACTTCTACTAGGCATAATCTTTGCATCCAACATCTCCTCAAACCGAGACAACCCTTCCTCCCAACAAAGATTTTGTACACAAATGACAATCATTGCACTCCACGAATCACATTTATCGCAAGCATTTCATCAAACGCCTTCCAAGAATAACAAATTTGCTCACATTTCCTATACATACTAACGAGAGATTTGCCCGCAAAAACATCCAATTTGAACCCGAATTCAACGACATCTTTATGCACCATTTTCCCAAATTTCACGTCCCCAAGACACCCACAGGCCTTAAGAACAAAATGGAACATTAAATTATCGGGTTTGATGCCGAGTTGTCACATGTTATTATATGAAAAGGATGGAGCGCTCGTATAGGCTATTCTCAACTAAACCTCAAATCATTACATTCCACAAGAACAAATCAGGTTGGAGATGAAAAGAAGAGAGCATAAGCATGAGCGATATGGAACTTAAAGAAGCGTACTAGGTGATGAGATTAGTGGAGTGATCGAATCACGGTAGCATGGACGCTTTTTTTTTTTTACCGTCCCACATTGCTTGATCACAGAAATGTAAATTTGACTGAGCATTAGGAGTCAAAAATCAATATTTGACTAATGTTATTTTGTCGAGCTTAATTATTTAAAAAAAATGCACAAGGACATCATCCACTATCATTAACTATCATTATGGAAATCGATAAAACTGATTTAGTTCGATTAGGGCTTTTGATTAGATTTTTCGATTTTGGTTTTTTTTATTAATAGAAAAAAATCGATTCAGTTCATGTGAACCACCGGTTTAAAAGAAGAATCGATCACGTGGTCGATCGGTTAGCCACGTAGATTGTCTAGTGAGCCATGTTAACAATTTTGATAGCCCAACCAACAAAAGGACCAAATGTGCACCAATTGAAAAGTTGAGGGACCAAATGTGTAGTTTTGAAATTTCAAGGATCAAAAATATAAAAAATTTGAAAGTTCAAAGACCAAAAAATGCACCCACAAGTACGTGTCATTTGGCACACCTAGTAGGTTTACGTCAACTTAGTATTTTCCTGAATTATCTTGTGACAAAATAAATCCCTTTAATTACCTTTTTCTAATATCATTTAACTTGAAAACGATAGAAATCTTGTAACAAGCCACCAAAATATTGATCAAAGGAAGGCCCACTTAACCAGACACACCAATAATCAACACAATCTTATCCGTCCATCCCACGAAACAATCTTACGAAACAAAAACAATCTTATCCGTCAATTTCTTCCTTCTGACAACTATCTATATTTAGCATAACATATCACGAATCTAATCAGGCTTTCATACTCTTTAACAGACTAGTAGAGGGGCAAGCGCTCCGCATATACACATTTATTTGAACAAAAAGATTATGTAGCGAAGCGATGTTTATAATCATATCCTCTAAGCTTCATGTTGTCGATCAACAATGTTAATCAATTCATTTTCCCTTCGCAATTGATACGCTTTCTCTCCTTATTTTCGTTGCTCTCTCTCACTTTCACATTATACAACAAAATCATTGAAAGATTGTTGTACTTGTATGGAGAGAATGTGGAAAAAAATATATGAGAAAATGATCTCGTAGAGGGATAATTTTTTTTTAAAGGATAAACATGTATATGTGAAGAGAGAGTAATTAAGGTGATGATGGAGAGGTGATGATGGTTTTAAAAACTAATCCTCTCGATCAAAAATGTTTTAGTTAGTTAATCTTAACTTTACCAAAACACTCCTATTTTTTATTTTTGAAGATTATTTAAACCAACCAAATATAAGAATTTGAGGACACTTTTGTCAATAAAACTATTTTACATTTAATTGAAAGTGCATTAAGGGCACCCCACCGTTTAATGAGGGCACCCAAAGTATTTGTAAAAATTCCAAAAAACTGAAAAAGACCATTTTGCCCTTGTATATATATTGATTCAAACCCACAAATCATTTTGACAAAGAAAAAAGGCACCCCACCACAAGGTTGAACCACAAAGCCACATTGCGTTTGGCGAGCGTTGATCGATTCTTGCGGATTGACATCATCCGAAAATGAGTAACAATGTTTGACAACCATATGATGGTTTTTTAGAACTGTTTAGTTGTGTAAAACTCGTGAAAATGATGATTTATTTGTCAACGTAGGGTTTGGTAATTTCTTCAAATCCGAACTTGTTTCCACTATATAATGGAGGATTGTATGCTTTCGGTGCAAGAGGAGGTCGTACTTGAGGTAATTTTGCAAATTTATTGTGTTTTTTTTGCGGTTACCAAGTTTCGTAGATGTGCACGATTGTATCGGCCTCAAGACCGAGATGTATGGTGATGTCTCGGTCATAGAGGACCGAGAGGTGTACGTACGTCACGGAATGGTACAACCGAGAGTACTCTGTAACTCTCGGTCGTGCGTGAGCGAGACTCAAAGAAAGTTTCGGACTGTACAACCGAGAACCTATTTTTTGGGTCTTTTTGTGTTTGTCTTTGTACATTTTGGTTGATTATAATGTTACACTTGTTTGTGTTGCGGGTAATGCTTAGGTTTGTACCCTATTTCCAGACTACAAGGACACGTTTACACCTTGTAGGCCCTTCCCATCTAGAGAAGCGGCTGTTTCATGGCTTCAAATGATAGGCCGTGAGAACATGTTTGTGCTAGTGACAAAGCACTCTGATGTCGGGGGCATTAAGCGCAGGGGAAGGGTGAAACTTGCTCAGAGAGGTCTGGGACATATAGGGGAATGTCACAAAGAGTTGGGAAGGGTAAAGCGGCAAAAATTGGTTCGAAACCAAGAAATGAAGAAGAAGAGGAAACGCGAGGACTCGAACTAGTACGAAGAAATGTGGATGCCATTTCCTTATCAACGTAAAGGAAAATGCTGACTCTTGTGGTATGTCACTTTGTTATATGTGGGAGGCACAATCACGAGCCCGCAAAAAACTTGGACGGCCATTCATTTGCCGGGAGATTGGATAAGGGGGAGCAGGAAGTTGTGGTGCAAATGACAAAGGGGAATGTGAAGCCAAGAGACATCATAAATACGTTGAAGCAAAGAGATGTTAGAAACGTATCGACAATGAGGACAATATATAATGCAAGACAAAAGTCTGAAATGAGGAAGTGGGTGGGAGGACTCAAATGCAACAACTGTTGCACATATTTGAGAAGAATAAGTGGATGTCATGGCATAGGTTACATCCCGTTACGAATGTTGTCACCGAGTTATTTTGGTCACATCCCGACTCAATAAAGTTGCTAAGGTGTTTCCCATCGGTTATTTTGATGGATTGCACGTACAAGACAAATAGGTATCAAATGCCTTTGTTGGAGATTGTTGGCATCACTTCTACGCACTTGACGTTCTTCGTTGGGTTCGCATTCTTATCATCGAGAGTCAAGGGAATTATGTTTGGGCACTTGAGAAGTTGAGATCCATATTGGATGGGTGGCCTAAGCCTGACGTGTTCGTTACCGATAGGGACAGCCCTTATTAGTGTCATAGAAGAAGTTTTTCCGGCCTCGTCTCAACTCCTTTGCTCTTGGCACATCAACAAAGTAGTATTGGCCAAGACTAAGAAGATGTTTGGGGAGAACGATGGTTTTGCGCGTTTTATAGATAGGTGGACGAGCGTGATGTATGCCAACTCGGAGGCCTTATTAGAAGTTAGGATGAATGACCTACGTTGTGAGTTTGAGAATGTCAAGGGTCTTATTGAGTACTTGGACAACACATGGTTAAAGAACTACAAGGAGAAATTTGTCTCCGCTTGACAAATAGAATTATGCACTTTGGGAAACGACAATGCAGAGGGTGGAGTCTCACATTCTATTCTCGCTACACTGGGAACAGTCAGGCCAATTTTGAGACTCTGTTGAATGTGGTTGATGGCCTCCTTAGAATCCAACACAACAATATCAAGGCATCGTTTGAGCTAAGTTTGAATGTGGTCCAACATGAGTACATTGATGAGTTGTATCGACGATTGCGTGGTTATGTCTCTCAACGGGCGCTTAGGCTAATTAGAGATGAATTGACACGTGGAGAGGATGTTGGTCACGACTCCACTCGTTGTGGTTGCGAGATACGCACCGCACATGGCCTTCCTTGTGCACATTAGCTAAACCATCATATATTTGCTCGGTCGCCCATCCATCTCGAGGACATTCATGTTTACTTGGCGAAAGTTGAGAATGATACCCGAGAATCCGGTGGACCGTCTGGTACAACGTGCACGATTAGATTGAACGGGTGTTGGAAAAGTTTCATGCTTGCACCGATGAGGACGATCGACTCAGGATTATTCAGCAGCTCGGGAGATTAGTCGACCTTCGTCTACACCGGTGTTGTGCGCTGCGAAAATTAAGACAAAGGGAAGGACATCGGGGTTTTCAAGAGAAAACACGATGGTGACGATTCTTCAACGAGACGGTTGCCGTGCGGATTTGAGTACGTGTTATCGACTCGGGAGGCCTCCGATTCTAGGTGCAAGAAAAGTAAAGTTGTTCCTAAAATGCGTCGTGCCGCCGACGCACGCAAAGTGCAACTAACATGGATTACGGTCATTGCGTAGAACCGGATTGGTTGCCACATGTTGAGGGCATCATCGATGTGGTTGCGATGGAAATTGTGGATATCGGTGTGTTGCGTATGGGCTTGGACTTGCCGATGTAGACGGGTGGAGGATTGTCTGTAGAAGGATGTATGATGAGATTATCGGGCATGAAAACCTTTGGCGGGAAGTGCTAGGCTCGAGTTACGAGAGTGTCAAGATTAAGGTGCATTGCCCGAGAATCAAGTTGGTGCATCTTTCGAAGAATGGTTGACACTTCCGGACATGGGATTGTTAGTGTCCACCGCATTCAATGTCATTCTTGTCAACCTCTCGCATGGGAGTGCCTCCACATTTCTACCTCTACGTAGTGCTCCACCGTCGTCGCCTTGCACAACGAGACGCCCGTCGCCATGATAAATTACAGGAATATCCATTGGCTTAGGGTAAGTGCTATGAATTTTGTTGAATTGTTATTTTTCTCCGGAGCGGGGTTGTGACAATATGTTTATGTTATAATGTTCACGTTGACAGTGAAGTTGCGTGTGAATGCACCATTGTCATCCTTATATCCTTCGTGGGACCGGTATGTTGCGATCGCGAAAGTTTGGCGTGATGGATTCGTCTTTCGAGACATCGCGCCCATTGCAACTATTGATGATGCCACCATATCCGTTGTAGATTTAGGTACACCGTAGTGCTAAACTTGTACCTAGAATTCTTGATGCCTATAAATTTACCAATTTTGAAAGTTAGTTGTCAAGTTGTACGGATATACAATGAGTGTAATTTCGTACCACCTTTGGGGTATTGTTGTACAGTTTGATTCTTGTATATTGATTTTATCCTAGTACATTGATATATTATTACTTTTGTTTTCATGGCAATTGTCGTGCCGGATTTTCATTTGTGCGAAGTTAGTTGGAAAGTTAGTTGTCGAGTTAGTGGGAAATTGTTGCTGGAACAGACGTGTCGGCCCTGAATGACCGAGACATACGGTACAGTGTCGGCCATACACCACCGAGAACTAACGTTAAGTTTCGGTCGCGCAATACCGAAATTGCCGCTTCTCGTCGACCCATGCGCGACCTTACCCATGGCTTCTCTGCCATCAGTAACCGACACATATTTAAATACTGGAATCAGCGACATTCTCAGCCGGGTAAGACCGGGAATCCTGTATTTGTCTCGGTTGTTCAGTACCGAAAATTGAACATGATTGTCGGCCCTGCTTGACCGAGACACCCTCATAATCAGAAAAAACAAGTATCATAGAACAAAAAATACCAAAATGGAACGATAGGCAATGTAACATTATAAATCGTCATAAAAATGTCGTCAACAGCAACAAGTACTCATCAAACATTTAAAAATGTCGTAAATCATGTAGTCAATACGCACCATATAAGCGCAACACAACAAGTAGTCATCAAACATTACAAACTGTCATAAAAACATCTCCGCAAACCTCATGAAACTCAAAGAATGTCATACAAATGTCTATCCCTCCGCAAAACGGTCATTGCTTGGGTTTCTTCAAATTCTTCCTTTGATACTCCTTCTCATGCATTCTCTTCGGAGGGCGAGCATCGATCCGTGGCGAGGCTGCTCGCGCTGTGGGGGTGGAGTGTGTGGAAGTGCTACCATGCTTTGGGATGCCTCGGGCCGCTTCGTAGGGCCGGATGTTGCGGTTGTGCCGGTTGCGGTTGCGGAGTCGTACTCGCGGGGTGGGACCTATACTCCTCCCCGAAAGAAAGTTGACGATGTCACACATGATTGTCATCGCCGACTCAATCGTACACACCTCCCGGGGAGGTCCATCCATCGCAACGCCGCGTCCAACGCTCGCCTATTACGCCGATGAAAAAATCGGGTTAGTGTCAATGTAAAACATATCAAAATTAATAATAAATGCATAATACATATAACCATTTCAATACCTCAAGTAGTTCGTTGTCTGATGGTTGTGGCGACCATGTAATGGTCGTCGAGAGTCGGATTGGTGATAACGGGATGAGACACTTTGAGGAACCAAGGCAGGTAGTCTGGTGTAGCCAAAAACTCAAATTCTGCCTTGTCGCCCCGAACTTCAGGAGCCAACAAATGGTTCCTCCACCGCTCCCAATAGTCTTGATGGAACCAATACTTGACGGAGTACTTGTTTGCAGATGGGCCTCGGTGTGCTTCCAATGGACGGTACGGAGGATCTGGTATAGATTGCACATGCCCAAACTGTCTCAGAATCCTCTCCGGGTGGTAGGGCTCCACCACATCCATGTACTTGATCGTCCCACTGTAAAAGGCCATCGCGTGCACAACTCCATTTTCCCTCAAATTCACATATGGGTCCCAAGTGACCTAGTCAAAATGCAACAACCATTGTTAGCAAAAATAAATTCCTAAAACATCAATCATCAGAGGATATGGATAACCATCTCACCTCACTGGGCGCAACCTATCCAAGGTTCTCCTAATGACCCCGAGCTTGTCAACATTCGCCACCGTCTCGTGCTTTTGAATCCATCTCAGACACGAGGTTGCACGTAGTCCAGTGTACTTTCAGCATCGGGTGTGGCCAGACCAAGTTTGATATGGTCGTACACCCATCCCCTCGCAAATACATACAATGTTAGTTAGTCCACAATTGCAAGTAATTGAAATACAAAATGAAAATTAAGTCTATTTTATAACAAACCTCAAGCAATGTGAGGTAGCCAAATCGAGACACTTGCACTCTCGTGGCGGACCCCAAGTGTCGATACAAGTAGGTCAACGCACGCCGCACCCCATGCATAGTTTCCTCGCATCGTCCAAGTCCTCATGAAGCTTCAGCAACGCGATCGACACCCGAGACCCGCTCTTATCGGCAAAAAGAGTGCAGACAACAAGTACAAGCAGTGTACGCTCGATCGGTGCATTCCACAGAGGATAATTTCGGGTCTCGAACCAGCTTTGGGGCACCATCGACTCTTCAACCAATGTTTGCGCATCGAGCCCTTGCGATATTCACCTCCTCCTCACCTCCTCGACGCTAACCCCAAGTAGGTTCGAGACCATCTTGATAGCGTCCGAGCGAGATTCCTCCGTGTACCTCGCAAAGTTCTCCACCGCAACAACTTTGCCCGTCACAGAATCTTCGGATGAAGTGACATCCTCTAATGAGATAGACATTTCACCAAAAGGTAGGTGAAATGTGTTCGTCTCCGCCGCCACCGCTCCACAAATGCGAGAGATCACCTCCTTGTTGGCCTTGCGGTATGAGCGATCTATGAGCGTATTCAACCCGAACGCCGAATAATCCTCTCAAGTCCCGCCGTGTCCGGGTGGCACGACATCAGTAAATCCCATTCCCGTATTTGAGCTCCGTGATTGATACACTTAAGAACGGTCGCTCTCCGCAAATGTAAAAACATCTCGTCATTATGTGAAGACCATGAGTATTAAGTTAATCCGTTCAATGAAATTGAAATTACCTCATTGCTCCAAATCGATAAAGCCATATGATCCTTGAAGCTCTTCAACAGGCGCCCCGTCTCCATGGACCACCTGGGGAATGAAGCACGCGCTTCAACAGCACTTCGGCTCTCCTTCATCATGGTCGGCTCCACCACTCATCGCTCCCGCCCACATTACGATCTGTTTCTATCGTGTTCCCGCCCTCGAAGAGTCACCGCTACTAGACTCGATGCATGCCCTCATCTCCCCTCGGGCAACAACAAGATCCTCATGTCGCCCAAGATCGATGTTTGAACCCTCATCGTGCAAATGTAACCTTCCACGATGACCATCTACCTTGGCCTTTCCCTTAACATCCTCATTCTCCTTCTCTTTCTCTTTTCCAGTGACGATGATCTTTGTCGGGGTCTTGGCCCTCGCCCCCGATTAGTTAGCCTCGGCACCTCAATACCAGCCTCCTCCCTAGTCACACCTACACTTCTGACGAGCCATACCCGAAAAAATTACAACATATAAGCGCATGGAACAGAACCCAAAAAAAAAATTACAAAAAAAATATGTTCAAACTCATCCATTTCGATGTCTCGGTCAAGCGAGTCCGTCAAACAACCCATATTTTCGGTCACCCACGACCGACAATTCCTCCAATATATCGGCAGGTACAATCGAGTCCAATGAAGAAGTCTCGGTTATGCACCACCGAGATTGCTTGACCATTTCAATTCGCCTTGCTCTCGGCCAATCACGCCCGAGCCTACTCTAACACTCTCGCCAGTGTACAACCGAGAGTATGAGCAAATTCTCGGTTGTACACCACCGCCACCACATTACCTACCACTAATTCTAGCTCTCGTCACATCTCGGCCGAGACAACTAGAGTACTCTCGGCCATGCGTAACCGAGCCACGAAGATTTTTCGGCCTTTGTGGCGGAGACTTCGACTTCCCAAAGAATAGCTTCTCTCGCCATGCTTGGCGAGACAGTTAGCACATTCTTCGCTGTGCGTGCGCCGAGAACCGCGAATTCCCATTTTATTAACTATTGAACAAACCACCACTGCAAATCACAACTACTCTACCAAATGTAACTTAATTACACTAAAAACGTACCTTCAACCGAGCGATTTCGCGCAAATAATGTGTGTTCGACGAACTTCAACCGAACCCTAACTTGGAGACGAAATCGGCTCACACCACGACCCTACGAACTGCAAAAAAGCCGTAAACCGAATGAGAAACACAAGGCGAGACACGGGAGACACGATTTCGGAGATTCCTCTCACTGGTCGGTTCAAACCAAATGGGTTCTTCGAGTCAAGATCGGTGAAGGTGGTGCTGGGGGTGGTGGGGTGCAGCGGGATTTCCACGAGGGGTATTTTCGGTAATTCTGTCTAATTTTGGGTGCCCTGTAAATCGATTTGTGCCCACATTAACTTGGGTGCCCTCATTAAACGATGGGGTGCCCTTAGCGGTCCTCTTAATTGATTGTAAGAGATGATTGACATTATATGCAGTAGAGAATATATAGATATAGAAATTATGACTCCTTTTCATATTTAACCGAATTGACTAAAACACCCCTACATAAGTTCCCACTTCTACTTTGTACAAAGAAAACAAGTGCATAATCGTCTTTTCAGCTGAACCGTCCCAGACTCACAAACCAGGGCCAAAACTGTAAATACAAAATCATGGCACAACCGTTATTTTGTCAAAACATAAGGGTATTACGCGGAAAACACCCCTATAAATCCCATCAGAAGCCCCACTGTTTCTGTCTCGTTTCTTCAAAACCAAAAACTCTCCCTATCTCTCTCTAACTTTTCTCTCTCTAAAAACCCCTCACGGAAATCCTCTCCGCCTCCCATCGCCGCCGCTCTACGGCTATTCCACGGCGGCGCCGCCTAATCGCGCGGCCTTTCCACGGCAGATTTGTCCGATTCCGGCCACCTCAGCCCCGATCCGATTCCATCGCCTTAAAAAACCTATCTCCACTTTCTCGTCTCGCACTAAATCTCCCCTTTTTGCCTCTCTTCATAATTACCGTCTTGCCCTCTTGTCCCTATTTTCGTATTTTTACCGTTTTGCCCTTTTAACCTCCCGTTAAAAAATTGTTACCTCAGTTTGACGAAATTACCCTCGGTAACTTTTGTTTTCCTAGCTGACGTGGCATGAACGATGTCGAGTTCTCGTAGTGTTGTGACGGTTGGAGCGTCACGCAAGCGGAAGGAGAGAGAGGCGAGTTTTGACGCGTTTAGAAAATCGTCGATATCCGCTCCGGCTTCGGCTTCGGCTCATAACAAAGGCTTAGCTGTGGCTGGAGCCGGAGCCGAGCCGAGTTTATTCGGCTTGGCAGCTTCTGGCTCAGCTGACAATCAGCTCCTAGCCGGGTACCTGGCTCACGAGTTCCTCACCAAGGGCACGTTATTGGGGCAGAAATGGGACCCGGCCCGGGCCGAAGCCGCCCCGGTTTCATCAAGGACCCCGAAGGCCCGGCCGGGTGGGGTGTCGAAGGGAGTGGCTACGGCGGGTAGCGGCGGAGGTGTGGTTCCGGCGGAGATATATGCTGACGTGGCAAATTTGCTGAAGAACAGTGGGGCCCAGGTACCCGGAATTGTTAACCCGACCCAGCTCACGAGGTGGCTCCAGATGTAGACAGGTAAACCGACTTTTTGTTGTTGTGCGTTTCGATGGACACGTGGTGGGTCACCATTGGGTGTTATCTCCTCGCGTACGCGACTCCACGGAGCACTGGATCGAAGACGCCTTTAATACTGTAGTGTGCGTTCTTTCACACCACTCGGTCGCTCGCTCTCTGCGTCGTGAAGAAGCAAAGTGAGGTTTGGAAAAAGAGATTATTTTCTCTGAATCTCTGTCTTTTTTTTTCTAATAGGAAAAATTCTCTTGTTGATTTTGTGTTGTTTTTAGGGTTTTTTTTTTCTTTCATAAATCTTTCTTGATTTGTAACAATCGATCAAGAAACAATTTAATGGATACGATCGATCAAATTAAGATTTGAATGTAAAGTAGCTTTTCGTGCATGCATGCATGTGTATCTACAATCTTTACGTGCGTTTGAACACTTTTAAAAAACATAAATCGGATTAGAATAAATACTTAGAGGACGCTCAAAACTCCATGAATTAATTTAGATTCTTGATTGATTAGATTCCAATGTTAAGGTATTTTTGTTGAAATATTTAAGTCTAATTGCAAACGAATAAAATTAGAAATATTGAATTAATTAATCTTGAACGAGAAATATAAGTATTGTTTATATTTGATTAGGAGAAAGTTTGCGAATTAACTAGGGAGTACTAGATAT
Organism: Stephania cephalantha; assembly: GCA_039657325.1. Taxonomy (NCBI): domain Eukaryota; kingdom Viridiplantae; phylum Streptophyta; class Magnoliopsida; order Ranunculales; family Menispermaceae; genus Stephania; species Stephania cephalantha. Next base: position 9,785,809 of record CM077579.1, read on the forward strand.
GTATGGATTAAGGTTTGGGGTAACTAAGTGGGTAGCTCACGTGGTTTGGGATGGCCTCACGCGTGTAAGAGGATGGGGTTCAAGCCTGCAAGTTGTGGTTTTTCTTTCTTATAAAAATAAATGGATTAAGGTTTAGAGTTTATAAATTAATGAATTCTTTGCCAGAAACGTTTTGGTTGAACGGTACATAATCAATGCGCTTTATGGGCTCTAGACTGAATAGATAAATTAGAATTTTTTTTTTTTTTTTTTTTTTGAAGCCTAAACATGCAATTTCCTTTAACCAATTGAGTGGCTCAATGATTTAGTATGGTGTTTGAGACTAAAAGGTCATGGGTTCAACCTTGGTAGAAGCAATTGTTTCTTTCTTATTAAAAAAAAAAAAAAAAAAAAAAAAAAAAAAAAAACATGCAATTTCATTTTATCAACGGAGATCAAGTTTTATGGACCTAGATGGCCCATGACGTCAATAAATTAATTATATGTTTAATTATTTTACAGAAGATTGGTTTCAAATTTTAAATTAATGTATACGTTTAATTATTTTACAGAAGTTTGGTTTGAGATTTTATATATAGGGCACACGGTTTGCTTGGATGCGAAGCGTGTATAACTTATTGGGCTATTTTCAGTGTATGGTTTAAGTACACCTTTTTAGTGACACTAATTGAAGATTTATATATTTTATTTTAAATGTGCTTAATTGAGGGTCTTCAAAATCGTTAATGCTCTTTTCTCAAAAAAAAAAAAAAAAAAAAAAAAAAAATCCTTAATGCTCTTTATTGGCTTTATATAAGATTGGTTCGAAATGGTTAATTGATACTTTAGGACACGTGGTGGTTAACTTTGGATACATATATCTATCATATATATAAAAGCACGAATCACAAATTTTTGAGTGGTAATGAAATTTACCTATTTGCTCATATTTTTTTTTTTTTCATCTCCAAATTAACCTTTTCTTTTGACTTCAAATCAAACTCTAACTTCTTATCAATCCACCACACGTTTTTTTTTCTTTATCTCCAAATCAATCCCGAACTCCTTCTCATCAATCCAATACACGATTTTCTCTTTCTCTCAGTCTTCAATCGATCACTCGCTCGTGTTCCTGGATGAAGTCATTCTCATCAATCCAATACACAAACTCCTTCTCATCAATCCAATACACGAAGATTGAGAGGTTGATAAATTGAGGGAGACTTCTAAATTGGAGTGTGCACTTGTTTCTGGGGCAAATCGGTTTATATGAACATTGTATCTGTTGAAAGCTTGAATTGCATGCTACCATTTGATATGTTTTTAGGGGTGCATACCATCGGTCATCGTCTTCATCATTCTCACCCAAACCCTCATTTCTCTCTCTCTCTCTCTCTCTCTCTCTCATTGGTTGGAGATCAAATTCAAGGAGAGCCGTGAGTGTTGGTGGCGTTGTTGAAGAACAGGTTGAAGGTGAGATAATATTTCAATTTTTAATTTCAAGGATCAGGGACTGGTTTTGTCTAGGAATTCGAAATTGGAATAGGGAGGGGTTGTTGTGGTTGGTTGTTGATTATGTGATGAAGAGAGGAGAATGTTCGGTTTTATATATATATATAAACAAAGTGAAGAAGAGAGAATCCGAGAGGGAGAAGAAGAAGGCGGGGGTTTGAAGAAGAAGTGGTTTGAAGGTGTTAGGGAAGGGAACAAACCCAAAACCCGGAAGAAATTTGAATGAAAAAAACTCGATTAATCATATGAAAAAAGGTGTCTAAAACTTTAATCCCAACTAATTCAATTATTTACATTCATAATTTCAAAGTTATCCTTTCTATCTATAGAGTTTGAGGCAAAGATTGAACTTTATGAACAATTCTACGGAATCTCCACAAGCAAGTGTTCACAAATTGATGGGTCAAACCACTTGTGTTTTTTTTCCTTGTTTCCTTTTTTTTTGCTTGTTTCCTTCTTTTTTTGAGGAAGTAATTTCCTAACATGACTAGCTTGTTTTTTCATTCAAATCTTATCTCAATCACATTAGAATATTAATAAGCTAAAAAGGTACTTGTATTTTTAATTTTTAAATTTTAATTACAATTTTGAATTTTATTAATAAGTTCTTAGAAATTAATTCCCATGAGCGAAGTCGAAGCAATCAATCAATCGTGCGTAGCACGTTCAAACTAGTATATATATATATAGAATCCCAAAAGGGAGTTTATTTAGTTATACATAAATATATATATACATGCATATATGTTTTATTGTTTTGTATATAGAATCTGGAGAAGGGATAAAGTCTGCATCCTATATATTTGTGCAACATTTTAGGGTGACGTCGTTAAACATAAATATACATTTTTTTAATTTTAAATTAGAGATTATATGTTTATTGAAAGTGGGATTAATTGAATGTCATCAACTCCTTAATGCCTTTTATATGGGCTTTATAGAAGATTAGTTCGAATGTTTTTTAAGGGCATGTACGTGGTTGGCTTTAGATACAAAGCATATATAGAATAGGTTATTACCAATCTTTGGTTTTAATTTTTAATTTTTTTTATTTACACCAATCTATGGTTTTAATTAAGTACGTAGTCTACATCTTTCTTAAATTAAAAAAAAAATAATGTCTGTATGATCTGATTCAACCAACCATATGGTGGGTAGCTCAATAGTTCGTTTTTTATGAAGATTGAGTTTAGTTGGTTTTGGGTTTTAAGTGATTTTTGGTGTGTTTAATTAGTTTAAGATATTTCACCAAAAAAAAAGTTTAAGATATTATTTATTTCGATAGAATTAAGAATGTTGATGTGGATCAGTTTAGTTGGAAGATAAACATAGAGTTGTAGTTGTTTTATGAGTCTTTTAAGTTTGGTTATCTAAATAAATCTTATATTTAGTTGATTAAGTTGTAGTCGATTCAAGAAAAATTTAGTATATGATTAAAGTTTGTTGGACGTAAGGAGAATTAATCAATAAAAAAAACCAGTTTTCTATTGCTATTTTTATCAATTTCAATTTTTCCAAGTTTGAGAAAAACTAACCAGATTCGTCTAAAGCATCTTGCGTTTCATGCACGGGGCAAGAATAAGTATCTACATATTGGATAAAATAATTTTGATGAGGAAAAAAAGTAGAAAAAATAAAACTTATGATGTTCTCCTCCCTTCTTAAATATTTGTCACGTTTTAAGAGTTTTTTTATTTTAGTTTCAACTGTAACATTAGGAAATCAAAAAATTAAACATCAATTGCCTTCATTTCCGATTCTAACCTCACAAAGACAAAATCACGTCTTTTACAATAAATACTTAATTGAATTTGTGTTGTAATGGATAAAAGAAAAAATTGTGATACTTGTGTTACAATTTTTTTTTGTCAAATACTTGTGTTACAAGTAGAACTCCCAAAAAAAAAAGACATAAAAAAATTATTAGAAAAATCAAAACCAAAAATAAAAACTCCCGAAAAAAGATTGAAAAAAAGTCCCCAAAAAAACACTAAAAAAACAAAAATTACTAAAAAACTGAAAAATTAGATTTTACCATCCTACCCCTCACTCATGAGAAATATCAATAGCTTGTATTTTTTGTTTTTCTTATAAAATATTAATTACGACATCATAATGTCACATGTCATGTTGTGAGAGCTTCTCACATTTCACGTGTCACGTTGTAAGAGCTTAAGAGCTTATCACCGAAACAGTTCCTTTATATATATATATATATATATATATATATATATATATATATATATATATATATGATCGTTGAATTGCTAAGTTGCATCGCTTAGGTATGCAAGGGCAGACGCATGACCGGCGGTCGCCCCCTTACCCACAAGACCCCTTTTAGGCACCCCATCTACGCCCCCTTCCCGCCTC